>CM033712.1:41592548-42792548 GCA_019671005.1 Hibiscus mutabilis
AAACCAAATCGATGAAATTACTGCAAAGTGAGAGAGTAAAAATTTGAGCCAAGAGAGACGGAAAAGGAAGGGTGGACAAAAGGATCGGACGACACTCGACAACGCTTGATCCATTAAGAAGCTTATGTCACCTCGAAATTTTATTCGATGGCTTCTATCACATGATGGTTGCTTAATTTTCACTTCAAAATTGAAAAGACACTAAATCATCATTAAATGGGTTATAAAGCATGTCATATCTCTAGAGTAGGGGTGTTGGGGTACGGCTTAAAGACATTTCTAGGACCCTTAGGTCCTATTTTGACCAAAGTAGGAGCCAAAATTCTAAATTTCATGGACTAGCACTATTACAGTGAACTCGCCAGACGCCACGTGCATGGCTAATTTCAAAATAATATTATTTTTTATTCAAACTCGTCGTAGTACCCCGACAAGTTCTATTTTCTTTAAATATACAGTTAAAATCTTAATCAGGTGGTTAACCTAATCCTAAATTGAACTCGCCGTAGGAGCACAACGAGTTTCAACTGGGTTAACGACGGTTGTAACTTGAAAATATGGAACTCATCGTGTATGCATGACGAGTTCAATTTTAAATTTTTTTTGTACCATTTACAAAACAAAAACTTTGATGATAGTTGAAGCATAGATGGACAATTCCGAATCTTGTTCGATTTGGGTCAGTAAATTATTTATATGTATGTTAATGTTGGTCAATGTTGTTAGAATAAGTAGGTAAATTGTATCTCCCTACCTTAACGAGCTAAAAAAGATAATTGAGGATGATGTGTACTGAAAAACGCTCCAAAGAAATAAAGCATAAAGCAAGGTAGGCTGCAGCGTAACACATACTTCAACAACAGACGAAAAACCAACGATAAACATGAAACTACAATGATTTCAGCAGTGGAAGGTTAATCGGGGTCTGTCTCGGCGTCATCATAGTCAGTAGAGACGTCTGAAGTTAAGTTGAGTTCTTCAATCGGTTGTTGTTTCTATTTTCTACCCATGTACATAAAAAGCTGCAATGCATTAGCAAATTTGCATCAACATCCGACGAAGTTGGAGCTTGTTGATGGTCGTTGTGGATCGAGGACGGAGCAGCTTCTCCGAATGCGCACGAACTACCTTTGCAGTATGGACCTCATGGAACTTAACATTTAAGTGGATGTATTTAGCTCTTTTAGAATTGAGTTGGTCAAACATCTTGTGTAGGTCACTTTCCTTGGTAAGCCTCAGAATGTAGTGGGTTCAGCGGGCATTGGTGTTGGGATTTTACATTTCAAGTAAGAAATTTTCTTGTCTGTACGTTTACTAACCTCGGTTGATATCAACTGCAACAAATCGTTGAGTGACATATTGCTGGTGATTGTTGAGTCGAAATAAGTACCGAGAAAAAATGTTGCGAAAAACTTAGCCATGGGGGGAGAATGTTGGATCTATTGGTGAAATAGACACAAATGGAGTGTGGGTTTTATACTAATAAAAATCACATGAAACCCACCAAGCATGAAAGGCGAGTTTCAAAATTCCTCCTATTTTAGTGCAGAAGAGTAAAAATCGCATGCGTAAATTAGTAAATACAACGGAGTTATTAAATATTATGCAATTAAATTTCACATTATTTACGATAAGTATTTATAGTAATAGTAAATGAAAAATCAGTAAACTTTAGAAATATTAAACAAAATATCGTCATTACACTTATTTTAATGTCGTTGCAATTTGGTGTTGGATTATTTCGGTCGCCCGTTGTAACACCCCTACCCCGGGTTAGTAGCAAACCGGCTCGGGAGCGTTACCAAGCAAGAACATTACATTACAAGCAAGAACAAGGCAAGAATATATCAACTCATCCCTATTAGATGAGTTACTTAACTAGCAAGCAACCAAACATTCATAACTTAACATGCAAGCAATCTTACATTTTGATTTCAAGACATCATAGGTTACCAAACAATTCAATTAACATCATCATACAACAATAATTCGAATACCCTAAGTGTGCAAACATACTTCCATTTCATTTCATTGTTCCTTAGATTGATACATATAACATCTCATACCTAAATTTACTAAACATGATTATTTGAACATACAATTGCATATAACTTGTTTCCAAACAACTATACCATTTGGCATTCACCATACAAACACATAACAACACCTATATCATGGCATATTCACACAAGACTATATCATTCCACAAGGAATTTGAATGGCAATATAAGCTAGATCAATCACTTGAACATTCCATATATATATATATATTCATATATGCGCAACAACTACTTATACATTACATATAATTTGAGTTCAATACAAACTTGTTTCACATTGTCAACCAAGTTCATAACATAGTAGGCCCATTCAAGAACACATATATACAAGTATTCAAACATCAAGTAGCCATGTTCATGCATATATACAATCCTCCCAAAACAATCAAGATGCACGGTCTTGTTCTAGCTACATATAGGTGTCTAGGTGCCACCAACTAGGAGAAATACAAAACAAGTATGAACCATACTTTAGCTATGCTTGTGTCTTGCATCGAGCTCAAGAAAGCAGTCTTTAAGATCAAGCAACAATTGAATCTTTTATCCTGTAGTTGGGAAGAATGAAAACAAGAGTTATAAGTACAAGAATGTACTTAGTGAGGTAGTAACTAGTTCTATCCAATTGTTATATCAAGTTAAGTGTCAATTAGACAAGAATGATCCTAGCTAAGGATTGCAAAGCATTCGATTAACATAAGAAGCAAAAAGACAATTAATTCATGCTTACATAACAAGAAATCAAGCAATTCATACTTACTTGACAAGTAATCAAGCAAATCATGCTTACATAACAAGTAATCAAGCAAATCATGCTTACATGACAAGTAATCAAGCAATTCATACTTATTAGCTTATCTATATTATTTTAACACAATCCTTGGTTCATAGTTTGTCTAGGTAATCGAGTCTCCAACAATCTGTCGCCACAAGATGTACCGTAGTACTGGTCAACCCTCCTACTGTCGCTAAAGACCACATACGTACCCTCCGTCTGTCGCCAATTAGGGGCCTTAGCCCTGGACCATAGTCCACCCTGACACAATGAGCTCTAGACTCTAAGGCATGCCCTTCTACCTATTGAACTAGCAACCAAGGTTGTTTATTCATTTATTCAAGGATTTTAAGCTTTTCAAGTTCAAGATCATGTATCATTCAAGTGTACAAGTTCATTTCAAACATTATCTTTTCCAAGAGTCATTTCGAGAATTGCATGGTAAGTTTATACATGCATTAAGCCCTTAGGCCAATAGAGTCATAGCTCAACATTTCAAGTGTTCATTGCATCATTTAATCTAGCACATCAAGCATTCGGTTTAAGCAATTGGTCACAATTCCATGTCATACATACAAGCATCAATGTTACCATATATACATGCTAGCATTCTATTTATACAACACTTCAAGGTTGTAGTCAAGTTTCATGTATAATCTTAATTCATACTTCTCTTATTAGGTCAAGATCATATTAAGTCCAATTAACAATTCAAGAATTTAGACATGCTTGCTTTAGTTAGGACCTAGTCCTAACTCTATAATAAACTACACTCACAATACTCCCCAAGCTAGCTAGTCTCGAAAGACTATTCCCTTTTTCTTCTCCCTTGAATGTTCAACTTTAGATCCTTCTCCAAAGTCCTCTCCTTGCTCTAATAAACCACATAGATAGAACAAGATTAAAACATGTAATCACAAAGTCATTCAACATTGCAACAAGGTTAATACATCACATATACAAGACAAGACAAATAGCATATTCATATACACACCTTAATGCACATTACTAAACTACCGACTTTCCATACTAAGGAAAAACAGGGTAGCAATTAAACTGTCCTAAAACTATTTGCAAAACAGTTTACAAAACTGCCACAAAACTGTGTTCAATTACCTAAACTGCTGCTACCAGGCAGCATGTACTCTGCTCACTTAAACATGCATAACTTTCATTCCGTACGTCGGAATTTCAATTAGTTTACACTATTGGAAAGTTAACTTAATTGTCTTTCTAACCATATAGGCCTTTCATTTTAATTCATTTCCAATTAATACAGTTTTTAACTTAAAGACAGGGCAATTTACAACACTGGACAATTTTCACTATCCCTAATGTTTCTTCTCTACAATTCATTCTACAATCCATAATTCAGTTATATTTTCTCCTAATGAATTTAGACATGTTAAGGCACTATCATATAAATTTCAGCCTTAAATTCCATTTGTAAAATTTATGGTGATTTTTCAAAGTTACTGCCCATAACAGAGTAATCTAGGCAGATTACACTAGGTTGAGCTTCTAGCTTCATAATTCATCTAAACAAGATTCTAACATTGTTGTTCAACTTATTTTCATGTTCTTACATTTCTAGGTTAGTCTAATTCACCTATCAATGTGATTATAACAGGGCATTATAGTGCTATGTTCAATTTGATCCATTTGATCAACAACACTAAGTCACAATTTGAGTACTCCATTACCTAGCTTTAATTAATCCAATTATATGCATTCATTTTCCAGCAAGCTATTTACTCTATTCAAGTCTCAATTCATCTAACAATGTGATCAAAACAGGGCAACATATACCATCAAGCATGTTTACACATTTTCAACTAGCAAAACAATCCCTAATCAAAACTAGTTCCAACTATGATCCCTATCCTCAATTTCCAGCAACCATACACATTCTCTTTAGCAATTTGGCTACTAACATTCACAATTTCAAGGATCATTAGAAGCTAACATCATCTTAACATGCATAACAATCATCCTATTCAAATTAGTCAACAAGAACATAACAAATTCAAGATTCAAGCATGTAATTGAAGTGAGGAATCAAGCATTTTACCTTCTCATAAGCTAATTTGGTCAAAGCTCGATCAAGAGACATGAATTGAAGATGTTCTATGAAGCTTTCTCTCTTCCTTTCTCTCTCAAAAATTCAGCAATGGCTGAATGAGGAAGATGAAGTCTTCCTCCTATAGTGGCCAATTGTTTCAAGGGGAGAAGGCAATGTGTAAGGTCCATTATCCAATTTAATTCCACCATACAAAGCGTAAGTTTTGCCTAATATTCAAGATGGTCCTTTTAATTTGGCACTCTAACTTGTTGACTATAACATTTTAGTCCTTTAGTTATTTGTTAGCTAATGTTCTTTCTTCTTTAATTTAATTACACATAATTCAATTAATCTATAGCTTAGATAGTGGTAACCTTCCTAGGCCCGGTTTAGGGTGTTGTACCCGTGTCTGTAAATACACCGCTCTGTCATGCTTGGTAAACTTATAAATTCTAAATGAATCAAAACCATGGATTTAGACTCATTACACAAAGTTTCCTTACAACATTAAGTCCTTACCCAAAACATCACAGAATTAACATCATAACATGGCTTTATGCTTTAATGAGTAAACTAGAGACATGCATCATAAAACCAAGTCAATTAAAGCATAAATTGTAAATCCCAAAACAATACCAAGCATTAAAGGCCATTTACAACCTCAAAACAACATAGCAAACATGCTAAAATAGAAAGTTAATCAAAACACCTCCCAAACCAACAATTAACCCCATTGCCTTTATTACTTTAGAGTCTAATTCAAAATCATACTTTCAAAATCGAAGTCTTTGGTAATCCCTTGCCCACACGCTGCCTCGCAAGATTTAATTCTCTGTATTGATGGACAAAAAGAGCGTAAGCACACAAGGCTTAGTGAGGAGTGCTCAAACAACACACCATCAATGTATTTTTAAACCATTTTTCAAAACCACATTAAAATCGCCATTCCAATCATCATTTAAAATATCATGCCTTGAAAACCATACACTTAACACTTTCAAAAACCAACATATTAAACCATATGCAACATGTATCATGGATCAACATGTCCCAATGCTAACCCTCAATATAAGCCTTCCCATGCATAACAACCATATGCAAAGATTACAGAGTAAAACATGTATAAACCAACATTATACATTAACATCCATCAACATGATACATCAACAATTATATTGACTTTCAAGTGATCATAAACCAAGTTCCACTTTCCAAAATATTACATTGGATACACGGATTCAACAAGTGCCCTCTCAACACTTGAAGCCATCTCAACCGTAATTACGGTACGATCACAACTGTGGTACACTTCACAATCGGGTACAATCACAACCCCGGGGACACAAACCCCAATCATCGGTTAGACGCTTAATCCACTAATGAGAGTTTTCGGTACCATATAACCCACAACCGTTAGGGTACTTAGATAAAGTATTTGGTACACCGTATAAACCCCTCGACATCCAAGGTGACTTTTTATAGTGCACTATCAATCCCATGGCCGGCCAACTATATCCGATAACATTTTAAACCACATCACTTGCCAATATAATTCATTGTTAACCATGTACCTCACTGTTTTTATACGCATCAAACCAAACCATTTCCAAGAAACAAATCATGCTTTAAAACAAGTATTTCCACATACTTACATGGATCATTTACCAATGCCATCCATCATCATTATATGATAAAAAACAGTACATAACATACTTTAAAACATGATTTAACAGTAGGTACCATGTCATTTAAAATAAGTGCATAAAACCATTCCATTAAAGCATGACCGAGAGAGAAATCCCTTTTATACTTACTTTTGAGTTTAAACTAGCGTTTCAAACTAAGTTTAAACTCTCTTAAATCATCTTTAAACCATTTCAAAGCTGAAATCCACGTTCTCACTCACTGAGAATGCAAAGCTTTAACCGCCGATGCGAAAACAAGCGTCTGAACCCTCTAAAGTTTCACCAACGACCTTAGAATCACTCTCCCCTATTTTAAACACATAACAAAAGAGGAGTAATGCTTCATCATGCATTCATAATCTCAGCAACACAACTCCTCTACCTCGCCGCACAACCATTCCATCAATCTAACATTTCAATCCAACTTAACCTAAACTCAACCCAACCACAATGTAACATTTCACTCCATCAATTAACATCAATTGACATTCAAAAACAATCCAAAACAATCCTTATACCTCCACCATACATTAAACCTCCACAACTCCTCAAAAACACATAACTAGCAACCTAGGAAATTAGAGATTCACATAGCTTCGAGATTCTAATGTTAAAATCAATCAATTAACATTATTAAACAACAAAATATTGATTAAAACCAATCAAGAACTCAGCAAAATAGATCCAATTCAAAAAACATATGATCATATCACTTAAACCTTGATTTAACCAATTTTCCATAATTAAATCATTAAAACTCATTAGAAAACATTTGTAAAGGATCAATAACTTGGGAATTTCAGTAAAGAACCATACATTAGATGAGAAGGATGAAGCTTACCTCTAATGTTGACTTTCCTCCTTAATTGTATTGATTTATATGAGTAAACAAGATTAAAACAATAAGGTTTTGATAGGAAACAATTAAGAACTCATTTGCCATTAAAAGATTGAAGAAATCAAGAAGTTACCTGATGATTTTGAAGAAGAAAAGAGTGTTTGGCTAGAGAGAATTTGAGAGAAAATCCTTTTAGAGAAAATTAGTTACTTGAAAACAGACACTAAAAACAGTTTTTATTTCTTACATTTTGCTAACTAACCCAAAATGTCACATTTCAAAATCACATTTTTCAAAATTGATTTTACCAAAAATATCCACATAATAAACAATTACTTTTATATATTTTCCCAAATATCTTCTCACCCAAAAATATTTAATTCAATTTTTATCCCGAATCCGACTTAAATCTCTAACTCAGTCCACTGGACCGTCTAATCAGCCTATAAACCTCTAGGCTCAAAACATGGGCATTACACCATTCAATTTCATATATTTGTAGGAATAAACCAAAAGAAAAATTAAAATTTAGTTTAAATACAAGAGATGAAATGTCATGTTTTTACCATTTCTTATATCCATGGAGGAAAGAGAGAGAAGAAGAAGAAAAATAGAGAAAAAAATAAAATAAAGAAATAACGTGCCACATCAGTGAATGTAATGAAAGCGATATAAAAGTTGGTTGACCATAATGAAAGTTTAAAAGTTATGTGGCCGTAATGAAAATGCTCTAGAAATTTAGTGATTACCAATATAGTTTACCTTATTTTTTAACATAACTTATGTATCAAATATAACCATTATAATAATGTGTTTGTAATAAAACATCACTAAGTTGGGTCACTATGCATGACTAGAAGACAAAAAATACATTCATAATAGTTGGTGGTATATTATCAACTATCAGTTGATTTAATGAAATAGGATGTTAAGTCCTTTAAATAAAACATTTTGAATCGTAAGGATCATACTTATAATGAATTTATACATATATTCAATCCGAATCAATTGACAATAGAACAAAAAAACAATGATTGTAAAAAAAATCAAAGCCGACCTTCCATAAACAAGGTTCAAAAAATATGTCAAACCTTTCCGCCTTTATCGCGACGAATCTTGGATTGTAGCCGTCGAGTAGTCCTAGTAGCCATCCTCCTAATGATCTGTTGGTCGTCGAAACCCCGACATCATTTTAAAGGCCAGGTTCACCTTAAAGGATCTACAAAGGGTGGGGAAAAAGGGTGTTGTGTTGGCAACCCTAGTGTGGGTATTGGGGATGGTTCATACACGACAACTTTGGTGGCATCGATGGAATCAATGGTGGGGGCAGATGGTTCCCCTAATTTAATTGATAGTGTTGGTAAGGTTGTGAACGTGGAAACAAATGAAAACCTAGTTTCCAATATGCAGGATACTCCTCCGGAAAATCATGTGACATGGTAGACTATACTCAAACCCTCCTTTAGGGATATGGTTGCGGGAGTTGCATACGATTCTGATCTTGGCTGGGGAATTGATGAACTGGACGTAGAAGTGTATGTGATCCTTGGGGCAATGGTTTGTTACCAGAAATTAGATTTTTAGATAGGGTACATGACGCTATTGATGCAAAACTAGCTAACTCAATTATCGTCAGACTCTTGGGCAAAACTATTGGCTATAGAGCTTTTTTGAATCACATAAATGTTATGGAATCATTCAGGGGAGATGAGTCTGATTGACTTGGAAAATTTCTATTTTCTTGTTCGCTTTGGGAAGGAAGATGACTTTCATAAGGTCCTCATCGGCCGCCCATGGGTGATTTATGGAAGTTACCTAACTTTCCAACCCTAGAGTCGAAACTTCTCTACGTAATCAGATTATCGAATGAAAATTATGTTGTAGGTGCGTCTCCCAAAACTGCCTTACATGTATTATACCAAGAGACTCTTCTATTACATAGCTGGGATCGGCAAAATAGTGATAATTAATTATAATACTACAGAAGGCAAGCGGGGTCATTTTTCGTGTCTCGCCATTATTATGGATTTGGACAAGCCATTTAAGTCAGGGTTCATTATTGATGATTTGCGACAATACATAGAGTATGAAGGTTTGCTGATGATTTTTTTTATTCTTGCAGCAAGTATGGGCATGCTAAGGAAGTTTGTGGCTAACCCAACAATTCGACAGGTCCGTTGGATCAAACTAATACTAGGAAACCAGAGGAATTGTATGAACCTTGGATTCAAGTGGTCAATAGAAAGCATCGTCCAGGTGCTATTCGTAAGGATTCGGGTGCGAATGTGAATACTAGCTTAGTGGGTGGAAAGTCGGGCTCACGTTTTGAAGTCCTTGTTGAAGATGTTAGGGATGTTTCTCATGGGATTAAGGGTTTGGTGGCTCCGAATGTAACTAGTGTTGTGGGTAATAGAATTTCTACCTTGGACGATGGAAAGATTAATGTCTCTGCCTAGGCCGAGTCTAGTAGGCTGCATTCGACACTTAAGTCACCTGGGAGTGGTGCTATAGAAGGGGTTATACCAGGGCAAGAGAACGGCAAGGAAGGGCAGTGTGATATGTGTAAATCCACTAAGGGGAGCTCCTCTGGCTCAAAGAGTGTTAATGCTACAATGATTGCTTCCAGTGATCGTGTTGTTGCTTTCAAAGCCGCTTTGAACCGTGCAAACCATATGGCAGTTCAAGTAGTGGACAGGGAAGTACCTACTGTGTTGCGAGAAAAGAATGGACAGGTGCTGCCAAACTCTCTCCGAGGTGGTTCTAGTAAGGGTAACAACAAGAACTTGTCTATTGGGAAAGGGGTGCAACGTACGAGTTTGAAGTCGAAGAAGCATGATACTAAAGGGCCTCCAAAACCTGTCTTAGCCGAGTATTTCATCCCTGGTGTCTGACATGGACAAACCCAAGAGGGGTGGCGAGTGTTTCTAAGTCAAGCGTTGATCAGTCTGTTACGACATCTGGTACCCAAGTGCAGTGGCGAGATAACACTGCGTTTGCGCAGGCAACGATTACCGACATGCAGGTCTAAGCTTGTTATTTCCCTTTGTTTCATTATTTTTATGGTTAAGGTTATTTTTTGGAATACTTTGGGTGCCATGCACCCCACTTTTAATGGTTATTTTAAGTTATTGATGAGAAAATATGTTCCAAATATTTGCGCGCTGATGGAACCACATGTGAGTGGGAAGCAGGCTGATGGCTTTATCCAAAGATTAGTTTTGACCATTCTTTTAGGGTTGAGGTGGAGGGCTTCTCGGGTGGCATTTGGGTTATGTGGAGAAACTCTATCCTTCTTGATATTTTGGCCTTGTCTAAACAATTTGTGCATGGGCTATGTTTGCCGTTGAATGGTGAGAATGGATTTTTTTTATTACTTTCACATATGTAAGTCCGCAGACACATCATCAACAACTCCTTTGGAACCAGTTGGCGGCTTTGGAACCTGAGGGGGATTGGCCGTGGGTTATTGGTGGTGATTTGAATGTTATTGCAAGTGTTACTGAAAGGCATAGGGGTCCCAAAGGCGTATAGGTGTTTGCTCGTGCTTTGTGGATTTACTTTCTCAGACCGGTTTGTTAGATATGTGTAACACCTTCGAACTGGATGTCACATTTGGGCCTCAAGACTAACCCAAATCCATAAAATTTCTCAACTTGGTTTAGCCCAAATAAAATGCTTTCGAAAAATATTTAAAGCCAACGATTTAAAAATAAATATATAAAGGATTAAAATGTTACAATGAGCTCCAATTAAATTAAAACATTTAAAAATTGACTTGATTAATACAATTTTAAAAGTAAGAGTTACATACTCGACCACGTAAGGTCCTATGAATGCATAGCCCACTAAACACAAGTACCATACTCCAGAGATCACCACATGCTAGAATCCCGTACCGATAGTGCTCCATAATCCCACAATTCAACGATCAACCTACACACAGAAACAACGATTCTGAGCGCTGAGCTTACAAAGCTCAACATAGCAAAATATCATACATGGCACACAAGGCCCAACCAAGCCCGAAATCTCAACAGATCATTGAGGACAACACATATCAACAACAACAACAACTCTGGAGTGAGGTCGAGTCACGTAGCATCGGAACATACACTCTGGGCGAGGCTGTGCCACCTAGCATCGAAACATATACCCTAGGTGAGGTCGGGTCACATAGCATCGAAACATACGCCCTTTCTCGGAACCCTCCCTTGAGCATCTACACACTAGGTGAACATGCATCCATACTCGAAATTCAACATCCAATATCTACGAATGAGGCTCGAGTCATATAGCATCAGTAACCTCTATTCGGTAATTCCCTTACAATGGTGTTGCAACACTCTTTCATTGGGTATTCGAATCCCATCAATCAAAAGACTCAATCAATGAATGCCTACCTAGCATGCAAGCAACACGATCTCAAGGACTCTCCTATTCCTGCTATTCCTCATCACATCATTATTTTACATTACCAAATTGTTAATACATTATGGAGAAGTACACAAATAATCTCATTTGTCATGGCATAATTCCATTATTAATATACACATCAATTTCCACCCTTAAATTACATTTATTGATTACTTAGCGTATCAGGTACTGGTACACGAACACAAGTATCAATACAGTACCCCCGTGTATCGGTACTCACACGCGTACCGATGCAAAAATACTTACTGGAAATCCTAGTTTTCCCCATGTACCGGTACGGCTGATAGCTCTTGAAAGAGCATGGTTTTTCTCTTGATTTATAGGTCCTATTGTCCCCACATTGGCATCCATTGCATCTACTGCACGTAATAAGTGCCTCGCAATTGGTGCAAGTGTACACGTCGCAAGTTATAGTATAGTATAGATATCGTCTCCACAGGAAGTGGTGCTACTTCGGGAATATAACTTCTCGCACTGAAAGTAAAAACACAAATTGGTGATTGTAGGAGTTCTAATTAACAAGAAAATAAAAGAAAGATGTAATCGAATAAGAGAGAGTACACCGGGTTATCGTGAGTTGTGGCATGATAATTGAATGGATCATCGTGGTAATTGAGTGCTAGAGTAGCTCAATCGCTCATCAATTGAATCTAGTCGGATTGCTTGGGCAATACTGCGATTGCCTGGGCAATTGGGAATGGAGTGATTGCCTAGGCAATTGGGCGACAACCTTTAAAGTTCGGCGAAGCGTTCTTCAATGGATTCATCATCTTCCTGCCGAAAAGATGTAATATCGTTACGCAACTTATCAGTCATATTTGTATAACTAAATCTAGCAATGAAATCACGACACAAATCCGTCCAAGATCCTATAGATCCAGATGGAATACTATTCAACCACCTTTTCCCTATCCCTCAGTGAATAGGGAAATAATTTCAGCCTTAGGATATCCTCATGGACTCATTGTAGCTTGAATCAATTGCAAATCTCTAGGAATGATTTGAGATGTTGTATAGCATCTTCAGTTGCTGAGCCGCCAAATTGACCAATTGTATTGATCATATTGAACATCACATGTTTTAATTCAAAGTGGGCGGCTTCTAGCTCAGGTGCGATAACTCATGGATTGAGACCGTTGAGATTTTCCTCTAAGTAGTCTCGGATAGGTCTATTTTTGACACGAACAGGTTGTACGACTTGATCTCCTCATCCTCTTACTACGATGTTCTGGTTACCATTGGCATTCAGATTGCTGACTGGATTATCAGGTTGTTCTGCCATTGCTGCTCGTTGTTCTCATCTTCTATAAAGAACTCGTTCTATCTCGGGTTCAAGTGGGTAGTCTTGTGCTGTTGGTCTCGCCCTGGTCATACACAGATGCAAAACCAAAGTTGTAAGTCTCTTGAAACCGATTAGAAATAAAACAAATAAAAAGAAACAAAGGTGTAAGAAATTAAAAAAAACAAAGTCGCTATTGCCAATCCCCGACAACGGCACAAAAAGCTTGTTACGCGTAATAAGTGCTTTGCAATTGGTGCAAGTTTACACGTTGCAAGTTATAATATAGTATAGATATCATCTCCACAAGGATTGGTGCTACTTCAGGAATCTAACTTCTCGCAGTCAAAGTAAAAACACAAATTGGTGATTGTAGGAGTTCTAATTAACAAGAAAATAAAAGAGCAATTAAATATAAGAAAGATGTAATCGAATAAGAGAAAGTAGGCTGGGTTATCATGAGTTGTGGCGTGATAATTGAATAGATTGTCGTGGTAATTGAGTGCTAGAGTAGATCAATCGCTCATCAATTGAATCCAGTCAGATTACCTGGGCAATTGGGAATGGAGCGATTGCCTGGGCAATTGGGCGACAACCTTTAAAGTTCGGTGAAGCGTTCTTCAATGGTTTCTCGTTATCCCTAACTCGAAACACTATAATTGTGCATGCCTTGATAACACATCCCTGCGTGAACCAAGGGTGGACAATAACCTATTTTGCGCTCCTTTTAGCCGTTGAAATTCGCAACTTATCCCTAAGTTGAATAGTCTTCACCATCAATTGATTGAATAAAGACCATGCTCATTCGTTTCTTGAATGTAACTCTCCCAATATTAGATAAATAGATGAATTCACGAGATCCTCTCCCAATTCACTCGCAAAATTAAGAACCAAGAATGAACAAACTTTGAAGTAAAATTGCAAACTCAAATACCTAAACAAATCCAATCGTTCTCACAACAAGCAAAACACAATAACCCGAGCCAAATAAAATTAGTTCATGGTCGGGTGCAAAATAAACACAAGATAAAAATTCCTAAACATGAATCTAATGGAAGCAAACGAAGAAGAATAATAAATTGAAGCAACCCAAATTTGCTCTCTCTAATTGCACATGCCCTTGAAGTAGGCGGCTAGTTCTTCTATTTATAGGAGATGGATAGGTCAAAGTCTTTCTTGAGGAGAAAGTTAAGTTGGAATTAAATAGAATTTAATCTCCTTTTTATCTCTGCATGGAACTCCAACTCCTTTGCTTCACGCCATTTACTCGAACATGTTGGATTTATCCAGTCGTCAAATCGGCTGCCACTTCATCTTATCCTCAATTGCCTAGACAATTTCCCGATTGCTTGGGCAATTAGTTCCTGCGCACAAAAGCACACCAAAGTAGTATCTTTTTCCACAAAAACCACCAAACTATGTAATCAAGCTTAACAGTGAAAAGAAACATGAATTAGTGTATGAATGACTAATTATGTAGCTAATATGAGCCTAAGTCTAACAATAATATGAGTAAAAAAGATAATAAAAATAGTACTTTTGAACACTTAACACACCCCCAAACTCGAACTATTGCTTGTCCTCAAGCAATGCAAACTAACAATTACCTGCCAAGACTTTAATCATCAAAGACATGCTTCAAACTTGAATTAAAACCTCAGAACTGTGGCACAAAGTATGATCACCTTTTAATTTTTCAGATAGCACAAAAATTACCCAGAATCAAACTATAATGCTCGTGAGTGTGTGCGGAGTTGTGTACAAGTTGATTTTCCGGATCCCATGTGAACAATAGGCTTTCAAATTAAATCCTCTGGTTTTTTTATTATGTTTTTACTAGAGCCAATTTCGGTCAGCTCTAGCAAAGTATTTAATTTCTTATCTTGATTTTTAGTCGACTAGAGCCAGTTTTTGGGCACCTCTAGCGATCATTTTTAAGCACAATACTAGAGCCGGTTTTGGGAACCTCTAGTTTTCAATTTTTCTTTACCGAATTTTTAAAAATTAACCTAAGTTCACTAAGTCTTATTCAATCAATCAATCCACAACTGTGTAAAAAAATTTCAGCTTTATAGTAAAATTCTAAGTTCTTTTCATGTAATCCTAAAATTAAAGGTTTTTTCAATTAAGTGCAGTGACAAAAATTCATCATTGGGTATTCAACAAGTCTTAAGCAATTAAATCCAATCAAAGGCATGACAAGTAACATATGCAACCTATATACGATTACTAAAGATGAATGCAACTAATCATGAAACTAACTAGAAACAAACACCTCTCAAACTCGAGAGAAGCATTGTCCTCAATGCATGCAATTATAGAAAAGTAAAAAAATGAACTAAATTGTAAATGGGTTAGTTGGAAAGGTCATCACCTTGAATGATGAGCTTTTTTCGGGCCGTTTGCTTGATTCTTTTTTTAGATCGCAGTGGTTGGATGCGAGTGGCTGGTGGTGTGGCTGGATCATTTTCAACTTCATTGCGTGCTTCACTTTCTTCATCAGTCACTTTAGCATGTTCAGCAGTAGCCAAGGCATCTTCAATTGCCGAGGCATCTACGGGTGCTGTGATATCCCAAATCCTAGCTTAGTAGTAATAGAGTCAATTGCTTAAGTTGATAGCTTAATTGAATTTAGAAATTAAGCTAAATTGATTAGTTAAAGGGCTTAATTGAAAGAGAGAACGAATTTAGTGATCAAATTACAAGGACCAAACTGAATTAAGCAAGAAAGATGAAGCTTGCATGATAAAATTCTTAATTCTCTCAATTGCCCTTGACTAATTATATGATTAATAACTAATTAAGGTTAGTTTAGTAACTTCACAAATCCACTAATATGGGTAACCATATTGTCATCTTCTTCTTCATTATTGCTAGCCGAATGGAAGAAGAGAGAAAGAGAGAAAGGAAAGTTGATAGATAAACCTTGAGAAAACACCATTGAAGCATGAATTGAGCTTGCATGTGTAGAGATTTTCCATTGACATTGAGATAGGAAGCAAAGTAAGTATGATTGAACCTTTGTTTAATTCGAATAGCTTATGTGTTAGTTGAATTTGGTTGTTTGATGTGTTAAGGTAGAATTTGTTATTGTGTGAACTTAACTTATGATTGAATTAGTGTTGTATATGGATGAATTGAAAGAAAGAAACATGAGTGTTATGCTAGAATTTGTGAACAATGAATTGGTTCATCTAGTGACATAGCTGAGTAGGATAATTGCCTAAATGATGGAATTGATGAATGAATTGATTATGATTATAATTAGATATTGTAATTAAGGTGTTAAACAAGTTGAATTGTTGTGGTTATATGCTGGAAATGAAAGGTAAAGGAATGAACATAGTCTTATAACAAAGAAACTGCTTTGTTGAATTGAAATTGTGTAAACATGTAGAATTGAGCTTTGTAATCAAATACTATGTTTTGACTGCCTTAATTAATGGATTAACATTGACTAAACATGTTTAGGATGTCATATGAAATGAATTATAAGGTTAAAACATTGTTTAAAATGAATTTGAGGAGTTAAATGTGAATAGGTTCAATCTGCCCAGAATTGCTCTGTTCTTGGCAGTCACTTTGAAAATTCACCAAAAATTGTATAGATCAAATTCAGGGCTGAAATTTTAATGACATGATCCTTAGCATGTCTAATTTCATTAGGTGAAAACATAACTAAAAACTGGTTCTATGCTGTAAACTGTAAATAGAAATAGCTGGACAGTGTGAACTGTCCAGGCAGTGTAAATGCCCTGTCTTTGAACAATAAACTGTATTAATTGGATAAGAAATAAAATACAAGCCTATTATGGTATTAAATAAAATTTTGTTAGCTTTCCAACGGTATAATTATATGAAATTCCAACGTAGGAATTGAAAGATATGCATGTTTAAGCATGTAGTGTGCAAGGTGCCAGGCAGCAGTAGTTAAGCTAGTTGGAAACTGTTTTGTACACAATTTTATTGGACTGTTTTGTAACTGTTTGGGATAATTGGATCCTGCCTAATCTTGTTTATTGAATTGTTGGCAGAAATGTATGTATATGACTATATGTATTGAAATAACCTTGATGCCATGTTGAATTGTCTTGTGTATGCATATTGATGAACATGTTTAATTATGAATTTGCTAGATCAAGAAGTGAAACTGGTGGAAGAAGAAAGGGGAAATCATCCAAAGGCTAAGAACAAAGGGATAGCTATTCAAGACAATTGCTATATTGCTGGATTGTGTTGTGAGTGTAGTTATTTTAGGGTTGGGACTTAGGTCCTAACCAACCTTACATGTCTAAATACTTGTTTGATTTCCATACTATGAAATGAAACTAAATCATACTTGGTAATTGATTAAATGGGAAGAAAGGACTAATAATGATTAAGTAATTCAATTGCATGTTTGATTGTATTGAAGATTGATTGTGAAGTAGTGAAATGTTGATGGATTTACTGCTTGGGATGGAAATGCCGAATGGAAATGGGTATTATTGTTGTATTGAATGATGCTTGCTAAGTTTGACCTAATGTTGAATGAACTAAATACAATTGGCCTATGGTTCTAAATGTATTCGATCTTGAATTACTTAATGACTAAGCAACTTGTGTGTTTGCTTGAAATAAAAGATTCTATAAGCCTTTGGTTACTAATTGCTCTTAGGTAGAACGACATGCCTTAGAGTCTAGAGCTTGATATTTTGGTATGTTAGTGTACCCTACTGATTGGTGTTAAAGACACCCTGCTGTTAGATACCTTGGGTATCGAATTGTTCAGGTACATTGAGTACCTACTGCTTGGTGTTGTAGACACCCTACTGTTTCTGGTACTTTGAGTACCCTACTGAGACTTGATTACCTAGTCCTACTAGCTACCAAGGCAAAAACAAACTATTGAGTTTGAATAAGACATGTCACATGATTAATGAATGAGCAATGTAATACTTGATATTGAGCTTTTATTGAAATGAAATTGCGTATGTAAGATGATAGAAATGCTATTCTGATTTGCTCATTATTGCAAGACAAGCCTTATGAAATAATGACCCCATTCGAATAAGGGATTGATGAACAATATACTCATTTGCTTGAATTTGATAGACTTTGATGCTTGATTGTTTCAAATAGTATTTGGCTATTTGTTTAAAATGTGTATTGTGTATATTTGATTGATGCCGAAACTAGCTAGATCACACTCTAATCGATTTGAAGCCTAACTAGGTTGACCTAGAATAAATGAATTATAATCCCCTAAAGTAATCAACTCGATAACATGCTAGTTCTAGGAACTACCTCACTAAGTACCATGTGTACTTATCACTCTTGTTTCCTTCTTCCCAAAAACACAGGTTTTAAAGAGATTAAAGCATCCCAACTTTAAGCTGAGTTTATCAAGAGAATATTGAAAGTATGCATTGCTTTTGTCTTGTTGCACTCCTAGTTGGTGGCCTAGTTTTATGTCTAGTTGTACAAGTCTCATGCATTTGGCTCATCTTGAAAATGTATATGAGATGTTTGTGAAAACTTGATGAAATGGTTTGTAATATTTTGAGTACCTATATGGAACCTAATGTATGACCTTAAAGGCACCTTTTGATATGTAAATTTGTAGGTAAAGTTTGTAAGGCTTATGAACCTTTCTATTGGTATATATATCAATGTTATCTGGAATCATGCTTGCCTTGAATCTTGTACGCTATTTGAATTGACATAGGTTGTACTTTAGTATAATTTAATTGTTTGAAACATGCTCAAATGAACATTATAGGTAACCAAGATTAGTAATTGATCATAAATGGTCATGCTTGTATACATGTATGAATTTCGAATTCTTTCTTGTCTTACAAGTAGATTGTTCGAATGGTCTAAGGCACATAAGTTGATTTCATGTCTTGCTTGTAGGTATATGTATATATTTTCGAAAGCTTCCTTGTTTAAGTTGTAATCCCATTCGAATGATACTAGTATTTGTTTAGTTAATCTAGTTTGAATTTAAATGAATTGGGCCCTAATTATCTATAAGGTGTTCGAATGAGACTAAATTGGTAAAGGACAAATATAGTTATTTGGTCTATAAGTAGCCTATTCGAATAAGATGGAACTGTTTCTTGATGTCTAAGTAAATTGTAAGAAAAGTTCAAATTGACCCCTAATTCTATGTGTCTTGTTTGATTGTTTGCATCCGACACTCCTTGCTCCTAACCCGGGCGAGGGGTGTTACATAAAGTGGTAATCAGAGCCAAAGGTTTAGATCCTTGGACTAAACTGAGTTTTCATGCATCATATAGGATTGAGTCGAGCCACTTGGGAGTCATATTCTTGACATGCTTGTGTTTTGCTCATCTGACTCCTTCCCAATCATAGTATGTCCGAGACAAGACTTGCCTGGGACGATGAAAGTCCCCGAGGCTCCTCTAATGAAAGAGATAGCGTGAGGATGGAACTGGATCCTCCAAGACAAATTGAACCCCAAGAACAGGCTCAACCTCAGGAGGAAGCTCCTACTATCCAAGTTGTCCAAAGAGAATGTCTCCTTAGCATGAATGAGATGTTCGATCAACTTGTATCAAATCTCAAACGAGATCATCCTGCTGCTCCTGCTGCTGCTGCACCAAGCAGAGCTCTTACTGAAAAACTTGCTCAACACTGAGCCTATACCTTTACTGGTACAAATGATGAGAAACTCGAGGATGCCGAGTATTGGCTCGAGAATACTACCAAGGTTGTGACTAAACAATTGCAATGCTCGGATGAGCACAAACTTGAATGTGTTATAGCACTCTTAGCTGATGAAGCCTTGAGTTGGTGGGAAACTACAACCCTGACTGCTCCCGCTGACCCGGTCACCTGGGAATTCTTCGTTGAAGAATTCACGAAGAAATATATCAACGAGCAATACCTGGTAGAACATCGAAGATGTTTCTTGTACCTCAAGCAAGCCAATCAACCAATTGAACGGTATGTAGCTAAATTTTGCAAGTACTGTAAATATGGCTCGGAATACATTAAAACTGAAAAGATAAGTGCCAAATGTTTATTGATGGATTAAATTATGAACTAAGTCTGATGTTCACAGCTCTAGGGGTCACAGATTTTCAAACTCTTGTAAATCGAGCCATTGCAACCGAAACAAAGATGAAAGCTTTGAAAAGAAGAAAGACTGGTAACAGAAGTGATAAAAAGCACAAGCGTGATGATAAGTCTCATTGGCAATCCAAGAAAGCCAAATTTCAGAAAGAATGCTCCTCGACTTATACTCCTGCTCCGAGAAGTAATTATACACCAAGACCTCAATTAGTGAACAAGCTTGCAGTCCCGGTTATTTCTGTTAATAGCACAGGAAATTTTGAGAAAATGTCTACTTGCAAGTTTTGTCAAAAGCGTCACAGTGGCTAATGCCGAGTTCAATCCAACTTATGCTTTGTGTGTGGTGGTGATGACCATTATATTAAATATGGTCCTCGAAAGGTTGAACAAGCTTCAGCTCAAAATTCAGCAAATCCTAATCCGACACCATCCAATCGAAACAAAAGTTTAAAGCAAGCTCAATCGGGAAATCAAGGAAGAGGCAAAAACACCTATTTGTGGTAGGGAGGACGAAAAATCTCCCGATGTAATGGCAGGTACCGTTGAACTAAATTTGAACTCTGCTTATGCTTTAATTGATTCAGGGTCTACCCAATCATTTGTTTGTTCCGCCTTGATCAACAAGTTAAAATTAAAACCCGAAATTATTGAATCAAATCTTGTAGTTTCGAATACATTAGGGGGAAAAACACCAATTAACTTGCGCCACAAGCAAGCTCCTTTGACTATTCAAAATATTCCTTTTCCCATTGATCTTTATGTCTTACCATTTTGTGAATTTGACTTGATATTGGGGTTATATTGGTTAAGTAAACACGAAGCCTGGGTAGATTGCCAAAATAGGAGATTGTATCTCAAGGGTTTAGGGAAAGAATCCATTCTCTTAATAGACAAGAAACAAACTTCAATCTTTGCTAAGATGATTCTCTAAGATGAAATTGAATTCGGTTTGCCTAGCATGCATGTTGTTTCTGAATTCACTGATGTTTTTCCCGAGGAACTCCCTGGTGTCCCTCTGACCAAAGAAGTAGAGTTCAGGATAGAAGTTCAGCCTGGAACAGCTCTAGTGTCCATTACACCCTATAGAATGGAACCTATCGAGTTGAAAGAATTAAAGAAGCAACTTCAGGAGTTGCAAGATAAAGGTTTCATACGGCCTAGCACTTCTCCATGGGGTGCTCCAGTCCTGTTTGTGAAAAAGAAAGATGGGACTATGCGGCTTTGTATTGATTATCGTCAACTAAACTCGCTCACCATCAAGAATTGGTATCCCCTGCCCAAAATTGAAGATCTTTTTGATCAACTTAGGGATGATGTCGTATTCTCTAAGATCGACCTTCGATCGGGGTACTATCAAATGAAAGTATAAGAACAAGACGTAACAAAGACAACCTTTCGTACTCGATATGGCCACTTCAAATTCCTTGTAATGCCATTCGAGTTAACGAATGCTCCAGCCGCGGTCATGGATCTCATAAAT
Source organism: Hibiscus mutabilis (assembly GCA_019671005.1). Taxonomy (NCBI): domain Eukaryota; kingdom Viridiplantae; phylum Streptophyta; class Magnoliopsida; order Malvales; family Malvaceae; genus Hibiscus; species Hibiscus mutabilis. The sequence continues at coordinate 41,614,239 of CM033712.1, forward strand.
CGCATATTCAAACCCTATATCGACAAGTTTATAGTCATTTTTATCGATGACATCTTGGTCTACTCTCGTAACAAGGAGGAACATGTTGAACACCTCTGAATTGTCTTACAAACTCTCCGAGAACGTCAGTTGTTTGCTAAATTCTCCAAGTGCAAATTCTGGCTATTAGAAGTTTCATTTCTCGGTCATGTAATCTCAGCCGAATGAATCAAAGTAGATCCGAAGAAAATACAATCTATCCTGGATTAGAGACCTCTGAGGAATGTTGGTGAGGTATGAAGTTTTCTCGGTTTAGCTGGATATTACCGAAAATTTTTCAAGGGTTTTTCTTCAATTGCTGCAAGCTTAACCAAGCTAACTCGAAAGGATACACCTTTTGTTTGGTCGGAAAGCCAACAACGAAGCTTTGATCAACTTAAGTAAGCCCTAACTCATGCTCTGGTTCTTATCCAACCAGAATTAGGCAAGGAATTCACTGTTTACAGTGATGCTTCTCATCTAGGACTTGGTTGTGTCCTGATGCAAGATGGAAAAGTGGTTGCTTATGCTTCAAGGCAACTCAAACCACATGAATCGAACTATCCTACTCACGATCTAGAGTTAGCAGCTATCGTATTTGCGCTCAAAATCTGGAGACACTACTTATACGGAGAGAAATGTAATCTATTTACTGACCACAAGAGTCTTAAGTATCTTCTAACTCAGAAAGATTTGAATCTGAGGCAAATGAGATGGCTCGAATTACTCAAAGACTACAATCTAGTTATCGACTACCATCCGGGGAAAACAAATGTTGTTGTTGATGCCCTTAGTTGAAAGCCACACTCAAGTAATCTTTTAAAGCTTAAATCCTTGAAATTCGAATTGAAGCTGAATATTTCTTGTTATACAAGAAACCATTCGAACACTTGCTTCCTTGACAAGTAACCCTTCGAATTTCTCCTAATAGCTTTGTTTAATCTTGTAATCTCAGATGCTATAAATGCTCATCTACGAGTATACCAAAAATGAGGATTCATGTTTGAACTCCAAGTTCAATCTAGCTTGATTTGAGAATTAAGAATCTCCAGCAAACTGACCCTGATCTTTAAGCTATCATCTCAAAGCTTGACTCAAAAGCCAATGAAGGTTTCCTTGTCCATTCGAACGACCTCCTATATTTTAAGAATAGGGTGTGTATTCCGAACAATGATGACCTAAAGAAAGAAATTATACACCAAGACCTCATCAAAGCCCATTCTCGATACATCCAGGATCTGTCAAGATGTATAAAGATCTTAAATCCTTGTATTGGTGGCCAGGAATGAAAGCAACTATCAATGATTTCGTATCAAAGTGTTTGACTTGTCAAAGAGTTAAAGTCGAGCATCGAGTTCCTACTAGATTGCTCCAACCTATTAAATTCCCTCAGTGGAAGTGGGATCGAATCACAATGGACTTCGTAACCGGTCTTCCTTGTACTCCAAGAAAGAGTGATGTTGTATGGGTTATAGTTGATAGGTTCTCTAAATCAGCTCATTTCATCCCTGTTCGAATGAACCTAAGCTTGGATGCCTTAGCTGAACTGTACATTTGGGAAGTAGTTCATCTACACGAAGTGCCTACCTCGATAATCTCCGATAGAGATCCCAAATTCACAACTCGATTCTAGAGAACTTTGCAACGAGCTCTTGGAACTAAATTGAATCTAAGTACAACTTTTCATCCTCAAAGCGATGGTCAATCCGAAAGAGTAATACAAGTGCTCGAAGACAAGCTCAGAGCCTGTGTTATCGATTTCGGAAAGAATTAGGAGAAGTCCCTACCTCTCGTAGAATTTGCCTACAACAACAGTTACCAAGCTTCAATTCAAATGGATCCATTTGAAGCTTTGTATGGAAGGAGATGTAGAACGCCTCTATGCTGATCTGAATTAGGTGAAAACAAAATTATTGGACCCCAATTGCTCAAGGAAACTGAAGAACAAGTCCAAAATATTCATGATAGATTGAAACAAGCCTTTGATAGGCAAAAGGCTTATGCTGACATGAAACAGAGGGATATTCAGTACAATATTGGAGACAAAGTATTTCTCAAAGTTTATCCTTGGAAGAAAGTTTTCAGATTTGGTAAAAAGGGAAAGCTTAGCCCCCGGTTCATTGGACCATTTGATGTTGTTGAAAGAATTGGTCATGTGGCATATCGACTAGCACTACCTAGTGAGTTCGATAAGATTTACAATGTCTTCCATGTCTCAATGCTCCGAAGATACAGATCTGATCCCTCTCACATTCTAGAGCCCGAAGAGGTGGAATTGAATCCTAATCTATCCTACGAGGAAGAACCAATCCAAATTCTCGATAAGGAAGTCAAGAGGCTTCGAAACAAGAATGTTTCTCTAGTGAAGGTATTATGGAGAAATCATAATGTAGAAGAAGCAACTTGGGAACCTAAAGATACGATGAAAAAGAAATATCCTCACCTATTCGATTCAGGTAAAATTCGAGGACAAATTTTCTTTTTAAGGAGGGGAGAGTTGTGATATCCCAAATCCTAGCTTAGTAGTAATAGAGTCAATTGCTTAAGTTGATAGCTTAATTCAATTTAGAAATTAAGCTAAATTGATTAGTTAAAGGGCTTAATTGAAAGAGAGAACGAATTTAGTGATCAAATTACAAGGACCAAACCGAATTAAGCAAGAAAGACGAAGCTTGCATGATAAAATTCTTAATCCTCTCAATTGCCCTTGACTAATTATATGATTAATAACTAATGTGGAAGAAGAGAGAAAGAGAGAAAGGAAAGTTGAGAGATAAACCTTGAGAAAACACCATTGAAGCATGAATTGAGCTTGCATGTGTAGAGATTTTCCATTGAAATACGATATCCATTCGAGATTTCTCAAAGATTACCAGACCTTTATGCCTACTGTTGGAGCAAGGTAGAGACTTTGTTTTTGATGATGCAGGTTTGAATGCATTCAATACAATTAGAACACAGCTTGTGAATGCAATGTTTTATGATGCACCAAACTGTGAGCAAATGTTTGAAATTATGTGCGATGCTAGTAATCTTGTTGTGAAGCAGTCTTGGGGCAATTGGTTTTGTTATCCAACTTTATATTGAAGATGCATCTAGAAAACTCGAGATTGCGATGGTCTAGACCTGTTGAAAATGTGGAAGCATTTACACATGGTGCTATCAAAATCTTAGATACCAAAGGAAGAACGTTATTCAAAGTCAATGGCCAACATTTGAAACTCGATTATGGTGACTTTGACCCTGGAAATATTGAGACCATTAAATTGGTCGAATTATTTTGAAATTCTCTTTAATTGCTTTAATAGGTTTAGATTTTATTTTCCTTGTTTTTTATTTTAGTTTCCTTTATTTCTTTTTATAGAATAAATATCTCTTTATCTTGTCTCTTTTCTAATCGCTTGTACAATTGAAGGACTCACAAGATAAGCATGAATTATTTTAGGGCAAATTAGGGAATTCTACTGAATCGATTTATCCCCAACAATCATAGCCCTTCATCACATACGTGAGAGAGATGATGAATGGGCATGATTTTGTGCCAAGATCAAACCATTGAATCTCATCGCTTTGGACGGTAACCATCATGCCTTTTCATTATCCCTCTTATTTTCCTCTTTATTAAGTAGCTTAGTTCTTCACTTGTTTCTTACCTATTTCTCAACTTTCTCTCCACATTCAAAGCTTTCAAGTTTGTATTTTTCCTCTGCAAGTTTTCTCCTTTTCATCTTTCTTTGTAAAATCATCCATGGCAAAGAAAAGAGAAGCTTGAAAGGTAGCAAAAGAGACCCCGTTCAAGAGATTCAGAGCTTCGATTCAAAACCTTGATCTGAAGAACCCATGATGCCAAAAGAAATTCCAAAGTACGAGGTTTTCCAGACTGGAATAGCTGGTACACGTTTCACTAAACACATCTAGATACGAAGCATACATTCGGAGCAAGAAATTAAACTTTTCAACAAGGAAAAACCTGGAAAGTCCATTCACAATACTATTGCACTTCACAATTGGGAGAAATTCCGTGTTGATCCTGGCAGCTATAATGCTGCCATGGTAAGAGAATTCTACGCGAATTTATATGAACCATCTCTAAAACTTGTTTTTGTGCGAGAACACTCTATTCCTTAGAGTGCTTCTGCTATTAACAAGCTATTTAATATTACTGTAAAGGTGGATGAACATGCAATGTTTGTCGATGAGATAACTGATGCGAAACTTGATATTTTAGTTGATGAGATATGTGTAGCAGGTGCATTATGGTCGGTGACCAATGTTGGGAATTTCACCATGCTAAGAAAGTTTCTTACTTTACCTACTATGATATGGTTTCAATTCATCAATTCCAGACTTCTGCCCTCTACCCACAACACAATTGTGTCCCTCGATAGAGTGTCTAGTATACTCTATAACTAAGGGAAAGAAAATTGATGTGGGGACACTCATACATAAGGAGATTAGGGGTTGTGCCGAAAGAAAGATTGGCATACTGACTTTTCCATCTCTAATAATGCAGCTTTGTGAATCAAAGGTGCTAAAACCCCATAAAAATAAAGAGATGAGTACTAGCAAGGGCCCTATCAATAAGACTTCCATTGATAGGATGATTCGTGCTTCAAAAGTTCTTACACCAAGGTTGGATACTACATCGAGGGAAGATAAGGTAAGGTTAGAAACTGTCCCAACAAGTGATGATGTCTGGAAGAAAGTTTTGAAAATTGAGGACACTCTCGATCCTGCCATGAGTAAATTGGGTCTAGTTGCAGCCACAGTACAGAAAATGGATTTGGCACAGAACTTGTTTTATGCTTATGTTAAAACATGGCACACATCTGCTCTGACTACTATCAGCCAACTCACTACAGTTAACTTACCTGAATTCCTAGTTTTCCCTCCTATCATTCGAAGCTATGACTTCTCCTTTGATGTTGCTACCAAGGATAAACCAACAAAGTCAGTAAACTCCCCTGATAATGTAAGTGAAGCTGGTGACCCACCATAAGAAGAGGCATCAAGTAGGGTCGTCAAGGATTGTTTGTTTGACTTAAACATCCTTACGGATATTGAAGCAATATCCGTTGTTGTCGAAGATGATGAAGTCCTTGTTGAGGACATTGATGAAGATGAAGCTGTTGATTTTGAAGCTGAGATGACTACTGTAAAGAATATATTTGAGAAAAGTTTGGTTGCGTCCAAAAGAGTGGATGCAACCACTGAAGGAACTGAGTACAAGCCAGCTGCGGCGAGGCCAGAAGAAGCTGCGTCTACAGATGATGAACAAGAGGAAAATCCTCTTGCAATGGTGCTTTACAGGGAACCACTCCAGTTGATTTAACCTAAGGAAGCGACCAATGATGCCAAGAATAAAAAGAAGCCTGATGAAGAAGTAGAAGTAGAAAGAGATGAAGAAGAAACTCCTCCTCCAAAGAAAGAGAAGAAAAAGAAGCACTCTAAATCAAAGGAGAAGAGCAAGAAAAAGAGAAAAAATAGAAGTGGAGCAAGAAGAAGAAGAAACGTTCCACCTCCTCATCCCATGAGCCAGGAAACTAAGTTAGTTTTAATTTAGTTTTTGTAGGCATGCATTTCATGTAATGTAATTTCATTCTATACCCCTGTCACTGCATTCACATTTTCATTGTAATAGCATATAGTTGTAATTGCATTGCATTCATCATTGTAGCTACATTGTGTTAATTGCATCTTGTACTTAAATTCTGTCATTGAATTCATTCATTCCATTTTGTTTTCTTTTGCATTGGGGACAATGCAACCTTTAAGTTTGGGAGTATAAGCCTAGGAGTTGAAATGCACCCCCATTTCCAAAATTTTGAGAATTTTTTTATACAAATGCAAGGTTTTTGTGCTTTAAAAATTCTCTTGCTTGCATTCGATGTATAAATCTTGAATTGCTCTAATCTTTGTTAAGTTTGTTGAATATACTTGATGGATAATTGCATCTGTTAGCTCTGCAGTGGAATATCTGTTGGTTTGATTAGAGAATATCTTGTATCATTCCTTTTATTTTTGGAAGACCTTCTCCTGTTGTAGCATGTGTGATATTTACCTATATTTGTATATCTTATAAATAAAGGTACTCCAATGTGAGTGCAATGAAATAAATAATGTAGCTTTAAGGGTAAACATTCCTCTGCATGCGTTACAAAAAGAAATCTAGCCAAAGGTTATCGTTGCAAGAATGTGTGTCGTTACAATGAAGTACTTCTTGGGGGTTCATTGCATAACATCTTACTTATCATGGTTTAAGGTGCATTCATTTTTCGATATCCTTCGCTACAATAAAAACAAGAAAAGAAAGAAAATGGAAATATATATGATATTATTTGTGTTGATAAATAAATGCTGATATAAGGAATGAATCTAATATGTTAGGGATGATGTTAGATATTCTTAAATTGCTAGCTTATTTATTGCTTTGGAGTTGAGCATGCATTTATCTGTCTTGTCGATGCATCATATTTATTGATTGATAAAGACAATTCAAGTATCTAGAATGCCTTTGATATTTCGTTGGACCTTGTGATTTTGAACTTTACTTAAAAACAAGTAAAAACTCAAGTTTGGGGGTGTGATAGCTCTTTAAAGAGTATGTTTTTCTCTTGATTTATAGGTCTTACTGTAATACCCTAATTTTGTCCGGGTATAAATATAATTCGCTATAAATATAACCAAAAATAAATAAATAAATAAAAACTATAAATGTATACAAATAAATAAAGTAAAAAACCAGTCTACAAAATACAATGTCCATGTTACATAGTAGAAACCCATTTACAATATCTAAACTCTCTTATACATTCAAAAGGCCCTTAAAATGACACCAGGCCCAAGTATAAACCATTCCCGCCCAAAAAACTATGCCTAACTGGTAAAGAAGCCCAAAATACAATGTCCATTTGTGTTTGTTTGGCCCGCCAAGAATGGCCATGTAACGAGCTCCCATTGGACAAATTCATCCTCACACAGATTAAGGGCCCCGCTGACATCAACACCTGTATCACTATAAAAGCAAGAGAGAGAGTGTCAGATGGGATTAATGACTGATCATAAATAACTAACAAAATAATAAATAAAGTAATTAAAGAGGAAAGAGGAGATACATGGGAAAGTGGAACCAACGTCGGGAGTTGAACCGGCTGTGGAGATCGAATGTCGCCAAGGAAGTGGACGATCACCGGAGAAGGAGTATCGGCGCTTGGTAGCTGAGCCTTCTTTGGAAGCCAAAACACTGAAAATCTGGAATGCCGCCCGAGTAACGAATGGACGTCAGGGGCTCGAATTGTCGCTGAAATAAGATCTCCGAGACTTCATCGGAACATCAGTGAAGTTATATCTTCTTTCTGATTACATGCAAAATAAACCCGAAATAGGTTACATCGAAACAAAATATGAAAGAAACAGAAATGGAAATAAAGAAAGAGTAATCGAAAACATATCTATGGTGGCCGTCGGTTTTTGAGATGTTGATGGACTTGAAAATGAGATTTTGGGCTCGGGTAGATTAGGATTCGGGGAAGAAAGGGAAAATCTATAGAGTTTAGGGCTAGATCTAGGGTTTGAAGGGTGACAAGGGGAAAAAATCAAAAACTTTTGGATATTTTGGGTTTCGGCCAGCGGCCGGAAATTGCCTCATGGCGGCCGACTGGAGGTACGCAATAGTCGGAGTTTAGAAACAGCTACCGGTTAACGGCTGAAGTTGACCAGAGCACGGTGGCATTGGATCAAACGGTGGTATTGGTGGCAGAGAGTGGCTGGATTCAGGTGTGTTCATTGTGTTCATGATGAACACAATGAACAACGTCCGAAAATGGTGAGTTTTTATCCATTCAAGGGGTGAGATCTGGGTTATTGGGTATTTGTTAGAGAGAAAGGATATATTTGAGGTTTAGAGAGAGATGGGAACCAAAAAATTGGAAAAGAAGAGCTCGTTTTCGAGGGATTAAATACGCTAACCCACGCATGACCTAAACCTGAGCCAGGGTCCGCGCATTTCTTCTCGGGCCGGGCATGGTGGATCCGTGCCTAGCTTTAATGGGTCTTATGTTTGGGCTCTTTAGTTTGTTTATTTTATAATTCAGTCACTAATTGTTTGTAAATCAGACCTCAAGTTTAATTTTCTACTTCAATCTGGCCCATGTTTTATTTACTTTTAATTTTATTTAATTGTTTAATTTATATGTATGCTTGCATGATTTTAAAATTAGCATATAGTATTATTTGCTAGACAATTTAATCACTTAGCTTAATTAATCACTTAGATCCTTTAAACTTAGGTTCTTTAATTAATTTAAATAATTTAAATATGTAAGGTAATCTTAGAAAATAAATGATTATTAAATGGAAACTTCAAAGTCCTAAGTTGATTAGCGTCTCATTTTAATGAGATGTTAATCAAGGGGGCTTTTTAGTGGAATACTTAATATTTCATTTGAACTTAAAACATGTAATCACATAGTTAATTGAATTAGAGTTAGGTTTAAATAATTAGAGTCATCAAATAATTAGGAATATTATTGATTTAGGGCTTAATATAGATAGTGCCCAAGTAATTGGGTGTTATCACATAAACCCCTAAATTCGATAATATTCATAGATTCTTTAATAAATTTAATTAATTAGAGCCCTTATTAGGTTAGAACTTAAATTGATAAGAAAATAAATGGACATGCATCTTAAACATTTTGTGTTGAGATACATTTTTGAATATAAATTAAAATATCCTAAAGTAACTGGATGTTTCAAAATTTATATTATCTAAAAATGTATTTTCTTACAAAAGGATACTTTTATTTGAAATGAAATCTAGTTAACAATTAAAGATTTAATTAAATTCAAATTATTGTTTGAAATGTCAAAATGCCACGTGAAATTAATAAGGTAACGATAATGGGCATTTGTGGGGGTGCTAATCCTTCCCTACACGTAACCGAGTCTCGAACCCAAATTTTAAGAAAAAGAATCTCTGGTTGTTTTTATGGTGTCCGGTCTACCGAAGTGATCGGTGGCGACTTCAAGAATTAAAATATAAAACCCTGATTTTCAAGATTAAATGGATTAAAATAGGCAAAACCCGTACTTTTAAAAACTCTAATCGTCAGGCTATTTTTACACACCTTCGGTTAAAAAATGGTCGCGACACTTGCTGTCCCCACATTGACATCCATTGCATCCATTTATGCATTTTCATGTCTATTTTTGCATAATTTATAACTTAGTACCAATGGCTCGTGTTTTGTATATTTCTGCCTTGTTAATGTTGCATTGCTATTGTCCATGCGGAGGTTGTTTTCACCACTGCAGTCAGTTCGACACTGCATCTGCCAGCTGTCTAGTTTGCTTGAGGATAAGAACGAATATGCCAACTGTCCTTTCTATTACACAAATTTCTACGACACTGAGCACGCAAATAATATGCAAGACATGTGTACTTCCTTAGGTGGCCTATATAAGGACAATTTTGAAGGAAAAAGAGGTCACTCTATTCCTATTTTCACATCATCTTCAACCTCTGAAGTTTTAATCCTCCTCCCATGGCGGCCTATTCTTATATTTTTTGAGATCTGAGGCGATGTAAGACAGATCTATCCAAGGAGATGAGGAGTCAAGTGTTTATTAGAGGATTATCTTGTTCTCTTCAAAAACTTTTTTTATTTAGATGATTTTCTGAAGTTTTACTTGTATTCGTACTTATATTGTTCAAGGTTTAATTTTCTAGAGCTTGTGGAACTTATTTAAACTGATTTCTTACTTTAATATATTTCAGTGTTAGCTTTTTCTTAAGCTTTAATTGTTGGATTTGATTTACGTTTTACATGAGAGTGTTAAAACCAGTTGCTGACATTGATGGAGGCATTGACAAGTCAGATTAACGAGTTCTTGGAGTGAGAGCTATCTGGATGCAACGAAAGTTGGTCCACTCGTTCAAGAGGCCTTAAACTCGACTTAAAACGAGAGTTGAAGTCGATCTTTGTACCTGAATCAAGATTTGAAGGTTGAATGGAAGTTAACACTCCAGCTGACCACTGCATCATTGATTAAACCTATCCTACATCCCTCGATGTGCACTTGATCTTTTTGTCGAGCTGAACCAAGGTGATCCAAGCTTTATTCTCATTATTCTCTATCTTTTATTACTCTTTTTATTGCTACCACATAAGATCATTTACTCTTCTTTCTATAGTAGCAACCACCATTACACCCACAACAACCATTTTTACAGTATTGTATTATAGTCACATAAGTATAAGCGTAATTTACCATCCTTGTGGGATCGATATTAAAACAAGTTTTTCCTGTTTCTATTCTTGCACCGATAGTGTAGCTTGCATAAAAAAAGTGAGACATTTTCACACCTATCAATGGCCAAATATCGTACCGATACCATATTCACGGGTTCACACCATTTCCTTGAATTAAGGTTACAACACTTTATTCGATCTCTAAGGCTTATGAAAGTCATTATGGTTGGTTTACTAACGCATTAATCAATTAATATTAATTATTGGCTTCATAATCATTTATTCGAATATTACCATTATTTATCCCTTACTCAATTTCCATCGAATACATTAGTCTATCTAAACAAGCATACAAGGCATCACGATTATCAATCAAACAATCATCAAGTAGTTATACAAGCATCTCAATCAACCCTACATGATCTCTAAAGCCTCAACGAGTCACATCATATTCATGACATCATCATGTACTTCATAATTATCAAGTCTCATAATATTAGTCTCAATACAAGCTTATTTATCGTCTACCTATTTTGTAGATACTAACACGTAAGACATTCACATTATGATGCTCATGAAGTAATAGGAGTTCGAGGTGTACTAACCTTAAGTCGTTATCGCTAAAATCCTCATCTGAGCTTCCCAAATATTCCACTAGATCCGATATTTGATCCCGATTAATCCTCGTAAACCAATTAATATCATAAGTATCACTTAATCATATACTTCAACGAATTCGAAAGATCAAATGCATTAAAACAGCTTACTAGGTTTGAATTTGGAAAAACGGGCTGCATCAATGGATCCGAAACGTCGAGAAACCCCCAAGTAAGGTCCCTCAGAAAAATTCATTGGCCAATCAACCCTGGTCAATGGTCTGACTATCTAGTGCGACGCGGTGCAGGATAGGAATAGTGTACTCGCAAGAAGTTATCCAATGCAACAAGGAGCAGGTACATAAACTAATATGTAAGATGTGGTTATGTAATCTTAAACATGCATGATCACTAAATAATATGAAAAACATAAAGAATAATGAATAGAAATAAGTTATGACATCTTAATATGTAATTCTTAATCATGATATGAGCATAGATGGTATGAATGATATAATAAGCTAATATGCTCATAACATGCAAACTTAAGATTAATGGCATTGTATAAATGTAGAAAAAGTTAGTAAAAACTCTCTCGTCTTTCATCCTTGTGAATAAAGATGAAAGTATGGTAAACAAGAGTAAGTGACTGATTTGGATAGCATTAGGTGCCCTTCGTTTTTGATTCCAACCGCCACAACTGCCTCTTTTTGAACCCTTCGAAACTATTTTCTCCTCACCTCGGCGAACGGAAGTGGCAGCGACAACAAGGGGATCACCGTCGGACTCGTCTCCTTGAGGTAAAACCAATAGTACCGACAGTGAGAGCCATGACGGCTTTGGTGGCCATAGATCGAGGTTAAAAGCCTCCCCATCCACTTCTCTCTCTCATTTTCTTTTCATTTCTCTCTCTCCAATAATATCTTCTTCCCTTTTTCCACCTATCTTTTAAAGTTCAAACTCCCTCCACTAAAAGATGATACCCATTAAAATAAAATCCCAACACCACTTTCTTCCTTTTGTCCACAAAGCCCATATCCAATTTTCTTAATTGGACTCCAAACATAAGACCCAATACTCGAGGTCCGAGACCTAATTTACTAACCTGAAATTTGGGTTGTTACAATATGGGTTTCAGCTGTCCATCTTTCACTTGGCAAAGGGGTGATCTCTCTCAACATTTAGATTGGTGTTTGTGTAACATCGGTTGGTATGATGTGTTCCCTTTGTTCGTGGTGATTCACCTTCAAAAATTGGGTTCTAATCATAGACGTTTGCTTCTAGACACTAGAAGCTGACCGATTGGTAGATAGGTGAGGCCTTTTCGTTAATTGGTGGCTTGGAATGATCATTAGGATTTCTCTAATTTATTGTAGAGTACATGGCAACAAAATAGACCCATTTGTGAGAATATTGCAGATTTCCAAGAGAAGGGCCGTAAGCGGAACTAGGAAGTACTTGTCACATTGGTAGACAGAAGGATAATCTATTGGCTCGGATTAGTGGCATTGAGAAGGCTTTGGAGAGCTCAAATGCTTCTTACCCTTTTGAAGTTAGAGACAAAATTAAAAGACAAATTGTCTGTGATTCTAGCGCAAGAGGAAAGCTTATGGCACCAAAAAGCTTGGACTAACTAGATTGAGAAGGGCGATAAGAACATCTCTTATTTCCACATATCCATGATGGCCCGGAGACGGAGAAATCAGATAAACAGACTTAAATTGCCGGATGGTTCCTGGTGATATGATCATGCGACCTTACAGAGACATGCAACTCAATTCTTTCAACATTTATTTTCTAGCAAACCTCGCACTATGGGTCAAGTCGTTGGAAATTGCTCTTTCACCAGTATAGTGCCGAAAAGTTAGCCCCTCTCTTAGCTGACGTGAGTAGGGAGGAAGTGCGAGGCATTGTGTTTGGTATGGACCCCCTCAAGGCTCCGGGTGAGGATGGTATTCATGTGGCTTTTTATCAGAGAAACTGGGAGACTGTGGGTGACTTGGTCTTCAATTTTGTGTATAAATTCTACACGGAGGGCTCTCTAGAGGAGGGGGTTAACATGATGTTGTTTATTTTGATCAAAAAAGTTGAGAACCTTGAGCTTATCAACCAATTTCGGCCTACCAGCTTATGCAACGTTCTTTATAAAATTATAACAAAGTTGTTGGTGAATCGCCTAAACCTTTTTTGAACCAGTAGGTGGATTTTAATCAATCAAGTTTGTGCTGGGCCGTCAGATCATAGATAATATCATTCTGGCACAAGAGGTGATGCATTCTATGTCATCTAAAATTGGCCCAAATCCTATATGGCAATTAAAGTAGACTTTGAGAAGGCCTACAACAAGCTTTAATGGGATTTTCTTGAGGAAACGTTAACCGCGACAGGTTTCCCGGGTAGATTTATTAGTCTCATAATGACTTGTGTTTGCTACGTCACGACTCAGATTCTTTGGAATGGGCACTTAACGGGGGAATTTAAACTGACTCGAGGAATTATACAAGGAGATCATATGTCTACATATCTCTTTGTTTTATGTGTGGATAGGTTATCGTACGCAAATCACCAACGGGTTAAAGTGGGTGAGTGGAAACAAATTAGGCTGTCTCAAAATGGACCAGGTTTGTCCCATTTGTTCTTTGTTGATGATCTTATTTTATTCTCAGAGGCTAATTTGAGTCAATTGTTGGTTCTTAAAGATGTGATGAAAAGATTTTGTGGGGTGTCTGATCATCGGGTTAGCGTGGCTAAGACTCAAATTTACTTTCCTAAGAATTGAGCAAATGATATTCAGGTCGATATTGCTAATTGCTTTGGCTTTCAGATGGTTAATGACTTGGGTAAGTATTTTGGTGTGCCATTGTTTCATAAGAGAGTCACCAAGGCCACTTTTTCGTATTTGCTTGAGAGGATGCACGAGTAGAATTACGCTTGCCAAAGCCGTTTTGCAAGCGACTCCTATTTATGTCATGTAATCTACCTGGATCTCAATGGGCATTTGTGATGAGATAGAAAATAATCCGCAAATTTGTGTGGGGTGATCGAAATGGTAATGTTGGGTTGACGTTGGTGAGATAGGAAACTATGCATCAACCGGTGAATGATGGCGACATAGGGTTCAAGTATTTGCACAAACAAAATAAGGCCTTCATTATGAATATTGGGTACTAGTTGATTGTGGATAGCGAAAAACTTTGGGTCCGAATCATGAAAGTGAAGTATGGGTGGGATAAAGCTCTTCCTCTTGACTTAAGGAGGAGCAAATGCTGTCGTCTGTGTCAGGTTTATGTGAAGTTTGAGAGGACATGAAGGAAAGTATTTGATGGCTCGTTCGTGATGGCCACAATACAGACTTTTGGTATGACCATTGGCTTGACTCGGATGGTCATTTGGTTTCCTTTTGCACTGCCGGTAGTCATATTTCCCCTTAAGCTATTTGTGCGATGGTCGATTAATATGGGGGCTGAAATTGGAAATTATTGAATTTATCCTTACCTAACGAGGTTCTTTAGAAGCTGACAGTGGTCAAACCTACCCATTCCAATTTTTGAAGTGACAGGCTGGGTTGGCGATAGGATGAGAATTGTAATTTTTCTACGAAGTTGGTGTACTCTACTTTAGATCATTATACGAGAGCCATTCCTTTATTTAATTGGAAAAAACTGTGGGGACTAAAATTACCGCAAAGAATTAAGGTGTTTCTTTGGCTAGCTGTTCACCAACGGTTATTGATGAACGCTGAACGTTTTCGCTAGCATATTGCAACTTCGGATGCTTGCTCGATATGCCTTAGAGGGGTGGGAACTATAGACCTTGTCTTACGCCAATGTACTATGGCTGGGCAATTATGGAGGGGCTTTGTTACAACAAATTAGCTTGTTGAGTTCCTTGCTCTACCTTTCGATGAATGGCTCCATAAAAATTTGTTTGTCACTGATGTGGTTGCAAGAAACAAGGAGCATTGGTCGGTTCAATTCTCTGTCGCTTGTTGGCTCTCGTGGAAGCATAGATGTAGTAGCCTTCTTGATCTAAACTACATTCAGCAGGAGGATCTTCAGAGATGTTGTTTTCGCTTAACTGTTGAAATCACTCAAGCTTTGGTGGGTCAACCTAATCCTGGGGGTGATCAGCACAACAGTGGTTTGGTTTGGCAAGTTCTTGAAAAGGGGTGGATCAAAATTAACTTGGATGGAGCTTTGAGTTTGAACAATGGCATGGTTGCGGCTGGGGTGGTGTTTCGGAAGGCGTAGGGCTCATGGATCTTCGGTGTATCATGCAGCATTGGCTATTGCTCGGTGCTTCTAGTTGAGCTTTGGGCAGTTCATGACGCTTTGGTATATGGCAGGAATCTAGGCTATCACATGGTGGTGCTAGAGACGGATAACTTGGAGGTCTCGAGGATTATTTTGAACACTTATACTAGCCTTACTGGGAGAGCGATTGTTGTGGCCATTCATAATTTTTTGAGTCGCGACTGGCAGGTTCGGATACGATATGTTCGTCGTGAGCTTAACACGGTGGCAGACAAGCTGGAAGCTTTGAGTCGTTAGGCACCTATAGGTACTACTATTTTTCGCTCACCTCGAGCGACTTTGGTGGCAAGCATAGAAGTCGAAGCAAGAGCTGCTCTTGAGAATCAAATCCACAACAATGGTGGGTAGTTTGTACATGCGGAGTAGACACGCTCTGGTACATTGAATCAATGTTATATAATGGGTGGAAGTTCATCTTCAACAGCCAGGAGACACGTACATGGAGATCCTGGTGACTCTTTTCCTCCACCTAAATTTAGGGAGGTTTTTAATGAGACCAATAATATCTCTTTTATTATAAAAAATGATTATAAAAAATTGGCACTGAAGACTAAGCATTGGGCACGACATTGCTATACCCCTCCCCAAATATACACAGTTCCCCACCCCTTCCTGAATTTAGTCGAATCTTGTAAGAATTTAAGACTTGTAAAATGTAAAGCCCTAGAAAATATAAAATATGATGAATCTAGAACGGACGACACACCGTCACACGTTAAAAATGGATAAACTACACTCATGACTATTGAATTGTAGTCTCAATTTTATTTTGACCATCGATCTTTCAATTTTTTCAATCAAACCACTTAAGTATTACTGACCGTTAAAATTTAATGGAGATGTTGACGTGACCGCTAAAACATTGTTTAATTACATATTTAGTCTTCATTACTTACGTATTCTATCAATTTAGTCTTAATTTAATTCAATTCAATAAATTTAATCATCAAACCAGATCATGGCACATGTCACCATATTATTGGTCCAAATTTTGTAAAGGAAATTTGTGTAGTACTTATTGGGTTACCCTTTTACAATATTTTTCTCGTGGGACGAGTGTCTGATGGTGAATTGGCCTTAGCTTTAAGGAGAATTGGATGCCCAGAACTGGGACCTATTGATAACTTATTGGTTTCTTCAGATTTCTCGACACATCAGTTTTGATTATTCAACAATACAATGACAATGTATCTTGATCAGTACATGATATTAAATAATAATTTCAATTTCAAGACTAAGAAAATGTGAAAAAGGAACCAGGAATTTTTATTTCATAGCTAAACTAATGGAGCTTTAGGGTATCCTTTTGAACTGAGAAAGAGATATTACTTCTATTTTGCTTAAATCGAAATCCAGTATTAGCATTGTTCTTTCTCTCTTTTTAATGTTTACGGCATATTTCAATCGGGTACCACAAGTTTCAAGTTGCACGGTAGATTTCCAACAAATCTATGTTGCTGTAATAAGTTACTAGGAATTGCCACGAGGAAAGAGGTTGTTGAAAATTAATGGATAATTAGTGAATTTGCGGTATATTGATTATTGGTAAATTTAGAGTTTTGAATAATAAACATTATTGTTTAAATTCTCCCTATAAGACCTTTTAAACAACATATAATATGCTCAAATTGGTTGAATGATGAATGAGAAATTGATGCACAAAGTGAGCTACTTGCAAATGTTGTTGAGAAATGTAGTGCTTAAAAAACTATATCCCACATGAGAAATGTATGGGACTTTGGAAGGTTTTTATAAGAAGGAACTAACTTATTAGTTTGGAAATGTTTAAGCCAATTGAGGTTGGGAATACACTTGCACAACATGGGTAACATTAATTTTGGACCAGTCAAATTTAATATTTTGATTTAATTGTTCAAATTAAATTATGATTTAATTATTGAAATTAAATCCTTGTAAAATCTTCATCTGCTCCATTAAATCCTTCTAATCTCTTCATCTTCCTCTTCATACTACAAATAGGATCCTAGTTATTTCTTTTCAAACACACAATCCATTTCATCTTTTATTCCTCTCTCAAATTTGCTTTGTTATGGTGATAGAAGAAGGCACGATTAATTCGCCTAGTTCACTGTAGTTGTACTGCTTACGGTGAACGCTTATTGTTGTATCTTGAGAGATAGATTTCCAACGATTCTCTAGCACCTGGGAGAGGATGAATCTTTCTTTAGGAGACTGTTGTCAACTGACTAACGCTTGGCAAATAACTGATGAATATGTGTAAATGTGCCAATGAATAATGCCAAGTATAGGTCTTTTGCGTGCAAGTATACATGTCAACAAGTAATATAGCAGTAAGCTGAGTATCGTGTCCACATAGATTGACTAGGAATTAAATACCACGATTTTACTTGTGAATGGGGTGAATGTGGTTGAATTGAATTTCAGATTTTGGTTTTACGAAAAATGACTAAGGAAAATATAATGAGAATCCAGGCAGATTGGCAAACAAATGTATTCAATTGGTGATGAGCGTTGGCAAGGGATGCTTGGATTTAACACTAGCCATGCCAGCCCTTTTATAACCTTCAGCCTTGATTTTATTGCCGAGCATATTTTAAAGTGACAATGCCTCTATCAATAGCAATACCCTAAGTTAATTGTGATTAAATCCTATATGTCTATTGCGATGTTTTCCATTGATTAACTTGAACAATTTATAATCTTTTACTCTAAGGGGTAGATTCACTTCCGAAGTAAGCTCATCTACTTGAAAATCTTCGGTCGAAGCTTCTCACCTTAGTATCTTGGCAATAATCGTTATCTCCTAAGTCTGTTAAGATATCAAGAGATAATATGCATGTAATGCCAACTGTCATATGGCAAACAATTGAAAAAAATAAGTACTACCAAGATAGACAAAAATGTCAATGCATTCAATTATTAAGAACTAGAAAATAGTTGAGCATTCATCACAAAAACATCCCCAACCAACTTAAGAAATTAGTTCATGGTTGGGGGAACCATCAACATTAAATTGTTTTTAACAAACACCATTATAAAAACAAAATAAACACGAAGCGAAGTGGATAAAGAAGGGGATCTGTCGATACAACCCTTCACCGGATCTAGACCTCTCGATCTTAGCTTGGTCGAACCGTAGTTTGTCCTTTTCACCACGGTGCAGCCTCCTTGAGTGAGTCGATCGGTCCCTTTGTTCATCGTCGGGACTCCTTTAAATAGGCACTCGTGAAAAATCCTAGTTTAGGTTAGAATTTAAAGTTGGTTACACACTTGAGATAAGTGTGTTATCCTCTTT
Source organism: Hibiscus mutabilis (assembly GCA_019671005.1). NCBI lineage: Eukaryota > Viridiplantae > Streptophyta > Magnoliopsida > Malvales > Malvaceae > Hibiscus > Hibiscus mutabilis. The sequence goes on from CM033712.1 coordinate 41,632,696, forward strand.
ATCTTCTTATCTTGTTTTGAATTTTAGGGTTGACTGGATCTTTGACCAATGGCTAGCTAACCGCGCATTGGTCATCCTTATTTTGCCAACCAAGTCTGGCATTCTTGGTCCATCTTTTTCCATCTTGACTTGGCATTTCAATTCGGGATACTTGCTCTGCTCTGCCAACTGCTCCTACTCTGCTCATGCCATCCTGCTCATGTCCTACCCTGCACACCAAAGCACAGAAATACACATTTACTCTGGCAAAAGAATTGTTCCCTACTCCTTAATGCAAATACATGATTTTACTAACTAAATGCGTGAATATATATCCAAAGTCAAGCAAAAGCATAGCAAAATATGTATAAAAAATAGTACTTTTGAGTAGTTAACACACCCCCAAACCTAGTTCATTGCTTGTCCCCAAGTAATACAACTAAAAAATTAGAAAAACAAAAAATAAAATAAAGTACCTTGGAAAAATTTTCCTAACTCACAACACATCTAGCAAGCAGGATATTTTCCTAGTTCTGTCCTCAAATATCCCAGTGTAGTGGTGCTAAACAGATAAGCAAATTCTAGTGCACCAATATAACTCTAGTCTAAGGTCATGAAGTGTGCATGAAGTGTAGGTAATATGTATCAAGTATCGTTTAACTCCCTAGTCAAATTTACTTCCCAAACTCAAAATTATTTATTTATTCATTTTCTTCTTTTTTTAACTTTATTTACCAAGGGATTCTGCTGGCAATATTTTCAGGCTTGGTTCGTAATACTGTTTGGCGTGAGAAGTAAGATGGAGCATATCGTACACCCAAGTTAGTCCAGACATTACTCGGCTTACTCATCATACTCATACCCTAAAGTTTTTGGTTTGATAACTAAGAGGGAGCAAACCACAAAGTCCAAACTACTTATTATCTCTAAGGCATAGGAGAATTCTATATTTTCTTTGCCTTTGGCAAAACATTGTTGCCTTATTCTTTCTTTTTACTCTAACATCGTTTTTTTTAGCTTAGTTTCAAGAACTCTAAGTTTGTCTTGGTAATTAGATGCATACTACGTGTTGAGTGAGACTTCAGTTTCCTAAACTAGAGATCAATTGCCAAGTAGTCTTGGCATTACTAATCTGCTAGCTCATGCAAACTAAAGATTTCAATTTCATCTTCGGACATAGTATACTAGTAGAAAACCTAACTATTCTAGTAGTTATGTTTATCAGATCAGTCAACCTTGGTGAAAATAAAGATTTTTAGCAGCTTGGTATGCATGATTATACCTAATATACACGACAATAGAATGCAAATGAAAACATAAACATAAATGCATGGCATGGAAAAAGATGTGAGGAAACACATACCCAAACCTAAGGTGTGCATTGTCCTCAATGCATGAGATCATATATATACAAAATGAGATGCATGAAAACATATATACTAAATGAAATGCATAATTAAAAGAAAAATATGCAAGTAAAGGAGTTAAATGGAAGAAGAATCTCCTTCGGATCATTTTGGGCATAAGACGCAGGCTTTTCTCTTGACAAAGCTCCCTCGATTGGAGGCTCTCACATCGTGGAGGACCTCCTTTATTATCCTCACCGGTTCAGATGTAGCGAAGGTTACTGGAGCGACAAATGAGGTAGATTTAGCAGGTGATATTAGAGCAGCAGTAGACATCTAGGCCTTGGCATCGACATCACCATCAGATTTATCAGAGGTGTCAGTCTTGGTAGATTCAACTTGAATAGGCGAAACAAGAACAGTGGCATCAGATTGTTGCGTTGAAGTGTGAATATATTGTGGGCTCAGTGGAATTCTTTTAGGGGCTCAGTCCTTTGAGCTAATGTATTGCGAGAGAAATAGATGATTCTTCTCAGCCTTTTCTAGTTTCTAGAGAATGAGTTCTTGTCGCTGGAAAATCTGAGAAAGTAATGCCAAGGCATCAACTAACATTATTTCTGGCATTGCTGCTTTAGCTTTTGCCTTGGGCATTCTGGCAGCAGTCGCCGGCTCAGTAACCTTTCCCTTGCCCTTCTCCCTAGCAATTAATTGCTTCCACATTGCACGAATAATGACTCTCTTAAATTTCTGGTTGTTATTTAGTCAAGCTTTGGCACATTGTGGTGTATGCAAATTTTAGAGATTAAAAAAGGAAAAACCAAACTACCTCTTCCCTTGTCCGCACACTTGGAAGTTTCGTCTACAATCAGACATCTTACATTGATTTTCTTCCCCACCATTATCAAATGCTGCAGCGGCATTCTTTCTTATAAAATAGTCTCATTGTACGTTGTTGGCATTAGGTTGGCCTTTAGAAAGTGGTTCCAACCCTTCGGTTGTGGCTTCAGTGCCAATGTTTCACTGTCTTGTGGCTTGTGGATGAAACAATCCATTTTGTGCCAAGTTCACACAAGTTCTTCAAAATCAGCTTTCTCTTGGCATCGTCCAAGGATTCAGCAAATGCTGTATGTTCTTCTTCTGTGCCATCTAACTCGAACAAACCATTAATATAACCCTCATCAAAACGAACACACGTACCTCTTATAAGAAACAAAGGTGAATATTTTGTTGTTAGATGGGCATAGAACTTGTGGAAGACGGTGGAATCAACCTCTTCAAGTAACTTGGAAAAGCTCTCCCATTTGTGCGTCTTAACAATGTCAACCACTTCTTGGGAGAACCCCAAATTAGGTTCATTCTTGAATTCAAAACCCTTCTCATAACAGAAGGTACGAGCAACAAAGTTCTCTTCATATTTCTTCTTGATTCCTTCGTTGAAGAAAATCTTGGAAGGTGCTGATGAAGAAGCCATGAGAGAAAATTAGGAAAAGATAATGGTGATTGGAGAAAAAGAAAAGGAAAGCTTTGTTCTTGAGATTCTTGTCGTGCGAGAGAAAAGTGAGAGAGTAAAGATTCATCTATGGGGAAAATTGGAATTAAATAGAGAGAAGGGGAAATGGTTGAGGTTGATTAATGGTGATGATGGTTGTGGTAGTTATGCGTGTTTAGGGAAATGAGATGATGATGGGTTTTGGGTTTAAGTGAGGTGACAACAAGGGAAAGAAAAAATAGGGTAAAAGGTTTTAGGTTAAAAATTCAAAGTTTGAGGATTTTAACCCAGGTGCTTAAAATCTTTCTCCCTTGGGCCCAATATCGCATAAGGTCCATGTGGTATCTAATGGGTATTCAAATTTCGGCCTGTTCTGGCATACACTCTTGGAAAAATTGCTTGGCAATATTTCTTGTACTAATACTCACAAAGAAAAACCTTTCAAATAGAAAAAAAGAATGAAAATAAAGTGAATAAACTGAAATAACAGAAAAATACCAACCTAACTATTTACAACGTTCAAACAAAGATGGAAAAATTACTCAATCTATGCCAAGAGAATGGTCTCCTTGGAATTACCTTGACTTCCTTCGCAATAGTGTTTTAGTCTCTAGCAACAAGAGTGTCCATCTGATTAGTCTAGGCTTGGCATCCTTTTTTGTGTATACCACAACTTTACTACCCACCAAATAAGATCTGAAGTTGTCAAACGCAAAGACAACTGCAAGGAACTCCTTCTCAGTTGTGGTGTAGTTAAGTTGAGCCTCATTCAATGTACAACTGACATAATAAATGGTATGTAAAATTTTGCTACTCCTTTGTCCTAACACAGCTCCGATGGCATAGTCATTGGCATCGCACATTAGCTCGAATGACTCATTCCAATCTAGTGCCACGACTATAGGGGCATTGATCAGCCTATCTTTTAATTCCTAAAATGCTTTTAAACAAGATTCATCAAATGCATAAATTGTATTCTATTCTGAAAGTAAGCATAAAGGTTTAGAAATTTTTGAGAAATCTTTAATGAAATGACGGTAAAAATCTTGCATGTCCCAAGAAACTTCTAATACCTTTTACACTTGTAGGTGGTGGCAATTGTTTGATTACCTCAACTTTTGCTTTTTCAACTTCTACTCCTCTCTTGGTCACTTTGTGTCCAAGAACTATGCCTTCACCATGAAGTGGAATTTTTCCCATTTCAAGACTAGGTTGGTGTCAATGCAACTTTGTAAAACAAGCTCCAAACTTTGAAGACATTCCTCGAATGTTTTTCCAAACTCGAAGAAGTCATCCATGAACACTTCCAAGTTGTTCTCTATCATATTGGAGAAAATAGACATCATGAAACGCTGGAACGTTGTTGGGGCATTACACAATCCAAAAGGCATTCTTCTAAAAGTGAATGTCCTATATGGACAAGTGAACGTGGTTTTCTCTTGATCTTCTAGAGCAATGGCAATCTGGTTGTATCTCGAGTAGCCATCTAGGAAGCAATAAAATGCCTTACCCGCCAATCTATCCAACATCTGATCGATGAAGGGCAGTGGAAAGTGGTCATTCTATGTGGCATTATTTAATCTCCTATAGTTCATACACATTCTCCAGCCTGTCATAGTTCTCGAATGGATCAATTCATTTTTATTGTTCTTAACCACGGTATTTCCTCCCTTCTTTGGCACACATTGCACCGGGCTGACTCACGAACTATCAGAAATGGGATAAATTATCCCGACATCCAGCCATTTCAAGATTTTTTTTCTTGACTACCTATTTCATGTTCGGGTTCATTCTCCTCTAGCCTCAATTATTTTGCCATGGTACTCTTCCAGAATGATTTTATGCATACAGATTGTGGGACTTATTCCTCGAATATCAGAAAGAGTCTATCCCATAGCTTGCTTGTGATTGCTCAATGTCTCCAGCAATCTCGCCTCCTGGTCACTGGTCAAATCAAAAACAATAATCACTGGCAACGTTGAGTTGTCTCCCAAGTAAGCTATTTGAGATGTCTTGGCAAAGTTTTTAGCTCTAGTTCTGGTGGATCCTTAATATATGGTTTAGGTGCTTTGATTTCTCTACCAACCAACTCAAGTGACTCAGGTTTACCAAAATAACTCAAGACCTCATTAAGCATGTTCGGTTCCTCAAATTGTTCACTCATCATATCCTCATCTTTCAATTCTCTGGCATTAGCTCTGCGTCTTGGAAAAAGTGTGTCATGTTTACATTGACAATGGACTCCATTATCTCAATAGCTTGGCATTACTCAGGTTCATCTACACACTTAAAAGCTTGAAACACGTTAAAAGTAACATGTTGGCCATTCATATGCATAGTAAACTCACCTTTATGAACATCAATTGAAGTCCTACCCGTAGCAAGAAATGGTCTTCCCAAAATGATTAGGCGTTAAAATCAGCTTCGTATTTTAAAATAATGAAATCATCAAGAAACATAAATTTATCAACCATTACTAAAACATCTTCAATCTTACCCTTGGGATGTGCAAAAGATCGATTTGCTAGCTGAAGTGTAATCGTGGTAGGTCTTGCCTCGATGCCAAGTGTCCTGAAAGCTGACATTGGCATCAAATTGATGTTGGCTCCCATATCGCATAGTGCTTTGCCCATGAATCTATTCTCAATCGTGTAGGGAATAGTGAAACTCCCAAGATCCTTCAGTTTTGGTGGTAATCTATTGGTGATCATTGCATTGCATCCTTCAGTGAAAGTAATAGTCTCAAATTCACTCAGCTTTCTCTTTTTGGACAAAGTGTCCTTCATGAATTTGACATAGTTTGGCATTTGCTCCGGAGCTTCTATCAATGGTATGTTTCTCTATAATTTTTTAAGAACTTCTAAGAATAGCTTAAATTGTTGGTCTTGCTTATGTTTCTGAAGTCTTTCCGGAAAAGGTGGTAGCGGATAAGCAATGTTGGCTCCACTAGCTTTGCCAAGGTGGTGCTGGCATCAGATTGATGTTTAGCATCAGACTGTTGTCTGGTACCATCAGTTTTTACCTCTTCTTTCTCAACTTCTTTGGGTTCATCTACTGGCATCATCTTCTCGGCTTGGCCATTAGTTGACTGTTTGACAAGTGTTACAGTTTGCCACTCTGAAGAGTTACTGCTTTGCATTGTTCTCTACCTTTTTGTCGAGCTTCATTCGTATCACTTCGTATATATGTTACTAAACTTTGCAAATTTCCTTGGGGTCTGTTATTAAGTGCAATGGCAATTTGCCCTAGCTGAACCTTCAAGTTTCGCATAGATATTCCTAAACTTTGGATAGTTGCATCATTTCGCTCCATGTAATCAGTCAAAATGTTCCCCTGGATAGATCTCTGCCCTTGTTGGAAATTGTTTTGTGCTCTCTGTGGCATCACATTCTGGTTAGAACCTGGTGGTGCATTGTTGTTCTATTGTTGGGCATTAAATTGATTACCGCCTTGATTTGCCCAGGAAAAGTTGTGATGATGCTTCCAACCTGAATTATAAGTATTGGAATATGGGTTAATATTTTGATTGAAATTACCAACAAAATTTATCGATTCAGGATTGAATGGGCATTCGTCCACATGATGATCCTCTCTACAAATAGCACATAATTGTTCTAGTGCCTTTACTTCCCAGACTTCAGCAGGCTTTTGCAATGTCTTCACTATATTAGTGAGATTGTAAATTTGAGCATTGATTGATGGTAATGCATCAAGCTCTAATTTTCCTGTAGTTTTTGTTCCAGTTCCTAGTCTAGCAGTAGGGTATTGGAGATTATTGGTGGCAATCCTTTCTAGGATGTCAAACGCCTCTGTATAATTTTTGTCTAACAACGAGCCATTTGCCGAAGCATTAACCATAAATCTGGCATGGGCATTGACTCTATTATAAAAGGTCTCCATTTGGGTCCAAGTAGGAAATCCATGCATGAGATACTTCACCAACAGGTCCTTAAAACGCTCCCATGTATCATACAAAGTCTCATCATCAGCTTACCTAAAGGCAATGATGTCACTTTGTAACTTGACATTAAGTTTAGGTGGTTGAAATCTCAGAAGGAACTTCTGGCATAATTTTGCCCATGAAGTGACTGAACCAGGTGGCAAAGAACTTAGCCACATTTTGCTCTATCTCTTAAGGAAAATAAGAAGAGTCTCAATTTCACAGCCTCTTCAGCTACACCAGGTTGCTGAAATAATTGGCATACCAACATGAATTGCTTCTAGTGTTACCTTGGGTCTCTAGTGGTTGATCCATCGAATTGTCCTACATTCAAGAAAGTCAGAGTCATTACCGGTTTAAGTTCAAAATTAACTATATGTACCTCGGGACCAATTAGTCCTGGCATCAAATTGTCCATGTTTGGTGCCAAGTGTTCTCTAATAGGTCTCTCTTCAGCATTGTCAGTAATAGCAGCAGAAGCGGGCAAAATTTCTTCGTTTAATGGTGGATCTCCGTGGTTATTTGGGACACCATCTACTCAATTTCCATTACGAGCCATCTCTCGAAGTTTTCTTTTCAATCTACGTAAGGTTCTTTCAATCTCTGGATTGTATGGCCAATATTCTGTCGTAGGGCGGCTCTTGGTCATACACCACACAAAACAAAATTAAGTAAAATAAACAACTACAAGAAAAATCGAAAACAATATACTCCTTTGCAATCCCCAACGACGCCTAGACTTGTTGAGTGACTAACGTTTGGCAAATAATTGATGAATAAGTGCAAATGTGCTAGTAAATAATGTCAAGTATAGGTCTTTTGCATGTAAGTATACACGACCAACAAGTAATATAACAGTGAGTTGAGTATCGTATCCACAGGGAGTAAGGAATTAAATGCCATGATTTTACTTATGAATGTGGTTGAATTGAATTTCGTATTTTGGTTTTAAGAAAAATGACTAAGGAAAATATAATGAGAATTCAGGCAGATTGACAAACAAATGTATTCAAATGGTGATGAGCGTTGGCAGGGGATGCTTGTATTTAACACTAGCTATGCCAGCCCTTCTATAACCTTTAGCCTTGATTTTATTGCCGAGCATATTTTAAAGTGGCAATGTCTCTGTCGATGGCAATACCCTAAGTTAATTATGATTAACACCTATATGTCTATAGCAACGTTTTTCATTGATTAACTTGAACAAATTATAATCTTTTACTCCTAAGGGGTAGATTCACTTCCGAAGTAAGCTCATCTACTTGAAAATATTTCGTCGAAGCTTCTCACCTTAGTATCTTGGCAATAATCATTATCTCCTAAGTTTGTTAAGATATCAAGACATAATGTGCATGTAATGCCAACTGTCATATGGCAAACAATTGAAGAAAATAAGTGCTAGCAAGATAGACAAAAATGCCAAGGCATTCAATTATTAAAAACGTGAAAATAGCTGAGTTTTCATTGCAAAAATATCCCCAACCAACTTAATAAATTAATTCATGGTTGGGGGAATCATCAACATCAAATTGTTTTTAACAAACACCATCATAAAAAAAGAATAAACACGAAGAGAAGTGGATAAAGAAGGGGATCTGCAAATGCAGCCCCTCACTGGATCTAGAACTTTTGGTCTTAGCCTGGTCGAACAATAGTTTGCCCTTTTCACCCCTTTGTTCATCGTTGGGAATCCTTTAAATAGGCACGTGTGAAAAAACCTATGTTTGGTTTGAATTTGAAATTTAGTTATGCGCTTGAGATAAACTCATTTTCCTTTTCATCCTATTTTGAATTAAATGGGGTTGACTGGATCTTTGACCAACGGCTAACTAACGGAACATCAACCACCCTTCGTTTGCCAACCAAGTTTGGCATTCTTCGTCCATCTTTTGCCAGCTTGACTTGGCATTTCTCTTCGGGTTCCTTGCTCTGCTCTGCTAACTACTCATGCTCTTGCTATGCTCCTGCCATCCTCCTCCTGTCTTACCCTGCACACCAAAGCAATGAAATACACCTTTACTCTAGCAAAAGAACCATTCCATGACTCCTTAATGCAAATGCATGATTTTACTAACTAAATGCATGAATATATACCCAAAGTCAAGCAAAAGCATAGTAATATATGTATGAAAAATAGTAATTTTGAGGAGTTAACAACTGTTTATACAAGCCTCAACAAAAGCCCGCTTTCAACTCGTATCCGTCTAGATGTGCAACGTAAAATTATTGTTTATTTTTATTATAGTATTCTACTCAATTATTTGTGTATTTTATGTCTTGAGTCTAACAATTTTAAGATAGATTCGATTTTTATCCAAGGCATTCAAAATTACCGAAATAAAATTTATTATTTATCATTGGGTTTTAGGTGATAATCATTCATGTGTTTCATACATAACTTAAATTATTCAATTTTAAATGTGTAACATGCCTTAAATTCCCTAAGGCAAACCTGTAAATGAATAGAAGTACGAATGGTCGGGTTTTCACATTTTTTTCTTTGACCATCAGTGTTCATTATTTCACTTGCTTTTTTATAATTTAATTTTTAATAAGAATCACTGCTCTTGTGGCACGTGTTTTCTCTGCCTTTGTGGCACACTTTTCATTGGCTTTTGTGGTTCGTCTCATCTGTCGTTTGACACAATTTTAGCATACCTTAGTAGTTGTTTGGTGCTCGGATAAAGATCGTCATGGTGCTAGTTTTCTGATTGTATTCTGTCAGTGGTCATAGAAAATATTGATCCCCACTCGTTTGATGGTTTGTTAGCCGATGTAATCAGAACTATGCAGCGAAGCAATCTACCCGACCACTCCTTTTTCATCTCGTAAAGTATATCGTTTGGTTAGAGATAATGAGATTCATGAAGGTTTCTGGGTTTTGATGGTACGGTAATCTCCATGGATGTGTTTGCTTTTCTTTGCACATTGTATGAGATTTTTAGTAGACTAGTCCTTTTTCCTCTCTTTTTTGATGCATTATATTTTTAATATATTTTATGGTGTTTAATAAAATCTAGGTGCCATTGTTCAAAAAAAAAATAACGTGTCTTATAATGGTTATGAGAAATTTATTTTATGGAATTTAAGGTATATGATATTAATTAAAAGGAACATTATTAAATTCATATGATATGAGTTCTAAATTGCATATGTTAAATATGGTGAAAATAGTTGTGGGCTCTTTTTGTCGTACTAATAAATTTCTTTGAGAAATTTATAAAGGTTACATGACAATTGCAATATTGTAGAAATGTTAAGTTAATGACGCAGGAATGAAAATTTTCCAGATTGAAATATTCCTATCAAGGAATTATTCAAATTATGTTCTGACTCTCGTAATCCGCTGAAAATAAAGGTGTGAAGCACTAAATGCATGGTGAGAATTGACAAAGTCTGCATAGAACTTTGATTCTACTTATGAGGCCAGATTAGTTAGACTTTTTAATTCTTGTTTAAATATCACTGGGATGTATATTGACTATTAAAGACAAAGGCTTGTACAAACGGTTGATCAATAGAGAAAATGATAGTGCATGTTTAGGATTGATTCTTTGAAAGATTTAGAATTTAAGCTTGTCTAGTGCACTATATCTTTTTCAGAATGACCTACATGATGCACTATTTATTAATGTGATTTCTATTCAACCGTGTAAAACTTGTTTCCGGTATTTAGTTTACTAAATTTCCATCGTCTAACAAACTTGATAATTGTGCATTGTTTCTAGTTCTTACTTTCTGACTAAATTCATGACGTTTAACAGATTCATAATTTCATGATTCCGGTCCTATTTATAAATTCCATACGAAAAATGACTAATACATCTAAGAACACTTCTAGTTCTTAGTTTGGTACTATAGTCACTACTTAGGCTCAAGCTCAAGCCTAACGTTGCTACTGACTATAAGTTACAATAAAAAACTTGTAAAATTCACTTGAGAGAATTTCAAAACCTGACATTAGAAGATGTTGCTTTATTTGACTATGTTGAACCTAGTCAAATATCTGAAGAATGATCCTCCTATTATTAGAGAGGATGAGATAAATGTTATCGCCTTTAATGTTAATACTTTTATTTTTATGATAATTACTAAACACCTCAGAAAATGGGTTAGAAGATTCAGTGAATTATCGAAATCGGGTTGTAATTTTTGGGTTAGGCTTTAGCTAATTAGTTAGTTTCGGAAAATAATTTGGGTTGACTAAATTGATTTCCGTTTAATTCATCGTGACAATTATTTGTGAAAAATATATTTAATGAGTTTAATAAGGGGTGAATTTGAGTTTGAGTGATTTTAAATGAGTTGTTTTAATATTAAATTAATGGTGATTATTTTGCAAAAGGTCGTAAAATATTAATAATGACAATTTTGTAAAAAAAATAAATTGATATTTTTAATGTAATTATTAAATGAAATAAAGAAATATCATTTCCCTCTTGTTTTTAACAAAAAGTGGTTGATGGAAATAATTTTCTAAAAGATGAGAAAGACATTTTTAAGTTCTCTCATTTTCTTCCAAATAAAACTTAGAGATTTCTTGATTTCTTAATTATTTTTACTTCAATTTTTCTCAATTTATTTTTAAACAATTATGGATTAAGGATTTTTATTTCTACATCATCTTCACTATTTTTCTTGTTGGAAATCAAGAGGAAAGTTCATCTTCAAGTTGGTTTTTCATCAAGCAATGTGAGAAAATGCTCTTTAATAATTTTTTACATGATTTTGATTCTTAATCTATGATTTCTCATGCTTTGAGATAATTAAAGTCAATTTCTAATGGGATTATTAGATTTTAATGGATTTTTCTCATAAATCTTGATTAGGTTATAGTAATCTAATGATTTCTATGGAGTTATAATGCTTAGTGCTTGGGTAATAATAATCTAAAGTTGATTTTGTAATTAAATTCTCAAAATTAATCTAATTTGTTGAATTTAGATGTGAGTTTTTAGATAAGATAATAGGTGGAATAGTTGATTGAATTATTGGATCACATTTTAGTGTGCATTGTGAGTGTTCGATGAAATTCTTGTAAGGATTCGTAGTAAGAAAGTGGGAGAGAATCGAAGGAGAGAAATAGGGGCTGCTGCTACCATTTCATGCGTGAGTGTGGCTTGATAATAATAATAATAAAAAAAAGAATGGTTCGAAGTAGGGGCTACTGCCCTGCTTTTGCACGGCTATTTCAGCCTGTCCCTGCGCGCACAAGTGGTCATGGCGTACACCTGCATTGGCCTTGGACCGGTGCGGTGTGTTGTGGCCATCCCCTCACATTGTGTCACAACCGAGTCCCGAGGCCACAACCGAGTCACTTTTACCATGCCCCATTTTCAAGCACATTAATGTTTTAGGAAGAAGAGTCTTTGTTTTCAATTATTTCTTTAGTTAGGAAAAAGTGTCCTCATTTCAAACAATAGAATGTTTACTCGGGTCATTTCTATAATGTTTTTTTTCGCATATATGTAGGGGGTGGACAGTCGGCAGAGTTTGGGCTGATCCACTGGTAAAGGTATGTATCCTACACACCATCGAGGCGGCCCCTACCGCCCAAGTCGATGGTGTGGGTGAGTTTTCTAATGTAACCCGATGTTTCTTTTTTTTTCTAATAAAATAAAACCCATTTTTCTTTCCTACGGGGAAGCTGGGGGTCGACTGCGTGCATCCGCTATGCCCCACGATTTCGGCCATGGCTTGAAGAATAGTTTTGTGGCGCGGGACTAATGTGTTGCTTACTTATTTTGAGCAGATCAATCGAGAGAAAAGGCTGACTTGATCGGGAAGAGTCCTTTTCAAGTGCCGCACGGCGTAGCGACCGAGTGAACTAAAGGCTAAGGCCGTGACACATGATATCAGAGCAAGGTTGTTGCACTCAATTTCGGGCGTGGTGTTGCCTGTTCATTGCGGTGAAAAGCACAGAGGTGCGTAACAAATAGCACAGAGGTGCTTTTTAATAATTGTTGCACAGTGGTGCTCAAATTTTTTTGTTCAAGCACAACGGTGCTTCCTTGTTGCTAGTGCACAACGGTGCCTAGTTTTTTTATTGGGAAAGCATAGTGGTGCTTATCCCCTCTTGATGCACAGTGGTGCTCTCTTGCTTCTTGTGCACAGTGGTGCCTAGTTTTTTTATTGGGAAAGCACAGTGGTGCTTATCCCCTCTTGATGCACAGTGGTGCTCTCTTGCTTCTTGTGCACAGTGGTGTCTAGTTTTAATGGGAAAGCACAATGGTGCTTACTCCCTCTTGAAGCACAGTGGTGCTGAGTTATTAATAGGCATTGTGGTGCTTATTATTCTTCCTGTGCAGGAACTAGTGTGGTTGGAGTCGATTCGGGGATGGTGACTACGCGTAAGCATCAGGGGCCAAGAGTCGTCCCGAGAACTGAGGTGCCAGCGGGCGCAGGTACTTCAGCGCAACATGGCGCTAAAGTGCCCGCACAAGGGGTAGGACCATAGACCTCGATAGGTATGAGGAGCTAGAAGCCGCAGTGGCGGCCCTGAGGGCTCATGTGATGACCAATGAACGAGTTCGAGCGATTGAAGTTTCTCATCAGGAGTTGGCTCACATGGTGAAACACCTCACTGATGAGACAAAAGAGGCAATGAGTACTCTAAAGTATGAGATAGAGGAGCTTAAGGCTCAAATTAATTTGATTGAAGTGGCTGTAAGAAATTCGGTGACCATGGGAAGGGGCCAGAGGAATAGGGTCCCTGAGCCTCAGCGGTATGAGGGGAACAGGGATGCCAAAGAGCTTGAAAATTTCCTCTTTGATATTGAACAATACTTTCGGGCTACTCGCACCACTATAGAGGAAGACAAGGTCTCGATGGCTTCTATGTACTTCTCAGGGGATGCCAAATTGTGGTGGAGGTCCAAGTTCACAAATGACGTGTGTTCCATTAAAAGTTGGGACGAGTTGAAACGAGAATTAATAGCTATCTTCTTTCTGGAGAATGTGGAGTATAATGCTCAGAAGAAGTTGAGGGATTTGACCCATACTGGGACTATTCGTGATTATGTGAGAGAGTTTGCTGCATTGATGCTGGATATTAAGGACATGTCGGAGAAAAACAAGATGTTTGCTTTCCTTGAGGGCCTAAAGCCATGGGCTAGAACTGAGATTCAAAGACAACGGGTGCAGTATGTATTCGCTGCCGAGCGGCTTAACGATTACAGTGATGGCTCAAACAAACGCAAGGCCCCAACTAGTGGGAGTAATAACCATACAGGTAATGGGAGTAAGACGGCTAGAGGGGAGAGGCTGATAACTTGGGGAGCCGGGAGAGGACTTCCAAACAAGGAACCAGTGCAGAATAGGGGGAATGGTGGCTTTACGCCGAGGAATGGACCAAATAGGCTACCCCTAGCATGCTTCCTGTGTAAGGGGCCTCATCGCGTGGCTGAGTGCCCACATAGGGGTGCATTGAGTGCTTTGGAACTTTCACGGCCTGAGGACACACTCCCTAACCCACCTACAGAGAATAGTGAAATCGATTTGGCCAGGATTGGGTCCATTCATTTTCTGAGTGCATTACAATCTCAATTGGACAACATAAAGAAGGAACCGGGAAAGGGCTTGATGTACGTGGACTTGGTGATAAATGGGAAGACGACTAGGGCTTCCGTTGACACGGGAGCAACAGATACTTTGATCTCACCTGAGGAAGTCAAGAGATGCGGTTTAACAATTACTAGAGATGTGGGACAGATAAAAGCAGTTAATTTTCCTGCCGCCGTAATTTGTGGAAGTGTTAAGAGGGTGAAGGCCAAGCTTGGGTCCTGGGAGGGAAGCGTGGATCTCACTGTTTCCCCTATGGCGATTTTGATGTTGTGTTGGGACTGGATTTCATGACAAAAGCCCAGGCCATCCCCGTCCCTGCTGCGAGCTGCCTATTGTTTCTAGGGGATTGCCCGGGGGTGGTACCCGCTACCATTCTACCAAGAAGTGGAAAGATGCTGTCAGCAATGCAATTTAAGAAAGGGGTGAAGGAGGGGGACCCTTCTTTTGTCGTATTACCTATTCTACATGGGGAGTCGACCCTTGAAGGGGTACCAAGTGGGATTCTGAGAGTGTTGGAGGATTATAAAGATGTCATGCCAGATCAGTTGCCAGAAGGGCTCCCTGCTCGAAGGACGGTGGATCATGGGATTGAACTGGTCTCCGGTGCCAAACCTCCTACGAGATGTTCGTACCGTATGTCCCCTCTGGAATTAGTTGAATTGAGGAAACAACTCGATGAACTGTTAAAAGCTGGGTTTATTCGACCATCTAAAGCGCCATTTGGGGCGCCCGTGTTGTTCCAGAAGAAACATGATGGGAGTTTGAGACTGTGTGTGGACTATAGAGCCCTAAACAAGGTGACTGTCTGGAACAAGTATCCCATCCCCTTAATTGCGGACTTGTTTGACCAGCTAAGTGGTGCAAATATTTTACAAAGCTGGATCTTCGATCGGGGTATCATCAGGTAAGAGTGGCCGAGGGAGATGAACCAAAGACAACTTGTGTTACTCGATATGGGCATTTGAGTTTCTTGTGATGCCATTTGGGCTAACCAATGCGCTTGCAACCTTTTGCACCTTTATGAACCAGGTGTTCCATGATTTTCTGGACAAGTTTGTGGTGATGTACTTGGACAATATAATGGTATATAGTTCCTCTTTGACAGATATGAAAACCATATGCGGCTAGTGTTGTAGAGGCTCAGAGATAATCAGCTATTTGTTAAAAGGGAGAAATGTGTTTTTGCCCAAACTCAAATTAAGTTCCTAGGACACATCGTTGGGCAGGGACATGTTTGAATGGATGAGGAAAAAGTGAAGGCGATCCAAGAATGGCCGACTCCAAAGAGTGTCAGTGAGCTCAGATCATTCTTGGGATTAGCTAACTATTATAGACGGTTTGTCAAAGGCTACTCTCGGAGGACAACTATACTTACCAATTTGTTAAAGAAAGGTGAGAAGTGGGTCTGGTCTAAAGAGTGTCAAGATGCTTTTGAGGGACTAAAAACTATTGTGATGAACGACCTAGTCCTAGTATTACCAGACATTGAGAAACCAATGGAAGTTGAAACTGATGCATCTGACTTTGCCATAGGGGGAGTACTCATGCAGGGTGGTCACCCTGTGGCCTTTGAGAGTCGGAAGTTGAGTGGTGCCGAGACGAGATATGCAACTCAGGAAAAGGAACTCCTAGCCGTGATCCATTGTCTCAGGGCTTGGAGGCATTATTTGTTGGGCTCAAAGTTTGTTGTTAAAATAGACAACACAGCTGCTAGTCATATCCTTACACAACCAAAACTGTCGGCAAGACAAGCAAGATGGCAAGAGCGCCTAGCAGAGTTTGATTTCAGTTTTGAGCATAAAGCTGGGAAGAAGAATCAGGTAGCTGATGCGTTAAGTCGAAGGGCTGATCTGGCGACCCTTAGATTGATTGCTCCTATGTCAGCTAGTAGGGTGACGAATGACATCCGAGAACTCATAATGAAGAACATGGGAAAGGATCCGCAGATGATGGCAATATTGAGGATGGTGGAAAGTGGCCAATCGAAGACCTTCTGGGTAGAGAATGGGATCCTAATGACAAAAGGTCCGCGTATGTATGTCCCGAGAGCGGGAGAACTTAGACAGAAACTACTGCGTGAATGCCATGACACTCCCTGGGCAGGTCACCAAGGTCGGCGGTGTACTCTGGCCCTGCTGGAACAAGGATATTATGGACTATACCAAGACTTGCCTTATTTGCCAGCAAGATAAAGTGGATCGAAAAAAGACTTCAGGATTGTTGGAGCCATTGTCAGTTCCAGCACGGCCTTGGGAGAGCATTTCACTCGATTTCATAGTTAGCTTGCCTAGGGTGGGGGATCTTGGAGCTGTCATTGTGGTGGTGGATCGGTTCTCAAAATATGCTGCATTTATCCCTGCCCCTAAATATTGTTCGACGGAGGAGACAACTCGGTTAGTCTTTAAACATGTGGTGAAGTATTGGGGTGTCCCACAAGATATTGTTAGTGACAGGGATGGTCGGTTCACTGGAAATTTTTGGAGAGAGTTATTCAAGATGTTGGGATCTAAATTGAATTTTTCATCAAGTTATCATCCCAGACGGATGGGCAGACGGAGCGCTTTAATGGGTTGTTAGAAGAGTACTTAAGGCATTTTATTCAGGCCAACCAGAAAAATTGGCCTTCATTGTTGGATGTGGCACAACTTTGTTTTAATTCACAAAAGAGTTCTGCTACTAATAAAAGCCCCTTTGAAATTGTGACAGGTCAGCAGCCGCGGCTTCCACACACCACTCTAGAGTTATACAAAGGAAAGTGTCCCCGAGCTTTTAATTTCTCAAAGGTGTGGCGCCAAAATACAGAGATTTCTCGGGCTTATCTAGTGAAAGCTGCAAAACATATGAAGAAGTGGGCGGATTGTGGCCGAAGGGACCAGCAGTTCAAAGTTGGCGATCTAGTGCTTGTGAAGCTAATGGCAGAATAATTGTGGTTCTTATGGAATAGAGATCGGCGGTTGGTGCAAAAGTACAAAGGACCAGTACTGATTGTGGCCAAAGTTGGGAATAACTCATTCAAGATCAAGCCACCCTCATGGATGAAAGTTCACCCTGTGTTCCATGTGAGCAACTTGAAGCCTTTTCATGCGAGCCCCTCAGATGTTAGCCGAGGACAGAGTGATCGGGGCCCCATTTGTACCAAACCCTCATCAGAACGTCGAGTTGAGGAGATCCTTGCTGATAGGTTTGTTACAGTGTCCAAGAAGAAGCCTGTTCGTGAGTACCTGGTCAAGTGGGAAGGTCTCAGAGCCGAAGAGACAAGTTGGGAGAGAGACCATGACCTAAAAGAGTTCAAGCAGAAAATCGAGGAGTTCCTTGCAGCTCAGCTGACGAGGGCGTCAACAAGTTAGGTGGGGGAGGATGTTGTGGCCATCCCCTCACATGGTGTCACAACCGAGTCCAGGGGCCACAACCGAGTCACTTTTACCATGCCCCATTTTCAAGCACATCAATGTTTTAGGAAGAATAGTCTTTGTTTTCAATTATTTCTTTAGTTAGGAAAAAGTGTCCTCATTTCAAACAATAGAATGTTTACTCGAGTCATTTCTATAATGTTTTTTTCGCATATATGTAGGGGGTGGACAGTCGGTAGAGTTTAGGCTGATCCACTGGTAAAGGTATGTATCCTACACACCATCGAGGCGGCCCCTACCGCCCAAGTCGATGGTGTGGGTGAGTTTTCTAATGTAACCCGATGTTTCTTTTTTTCCTAATAAAATAAAAACCGTTTTTCTTTCCTACAAGGAAGCTGGGGGTCGACTGTGTGCATCCGCTATGCCCCACAGTTTCGACCATGGCTTGAAGAATGGTTTTGTGGCGCGAGACTAATGTGTTGCTTACTTATTTTGAGCAGATCAATCGAGAGAAAAGGCTGACTTGATTGGGAAGAGTCCTTTTCAAGTGCCGCACGGCGTAGCGACCGAGTGAACTAAAGGCTAAGGCCGTGATACGGTGAGTGTGTTTAGGATAAATTAAAAGGGGTTGCTGGTGCCACAGGAAGTTGGTACTTTTACGTAGTGGAAAAAGGAAAAGAAAGGTAATCAATGTTTCTTTGGCAGTGGGTTGTTAGAGGAATTAATTTGTGATAGTGGTGCTATGATATATTGTAAACTTTGGTGTTGTCAGATTTATATTGACCATTCTATTTTCTTGTGGAAGATTGTGAGTGTTCGGACATTTTTCGGTTAAGCATTGAGTTGTTGACATTGAGGCGTTATCAAGTTGGTGAGTGCAAATATGAATTGGTTCTTTAAATAAAGTTTGAACTAAGGATTGAGGGTTTGGTTATAGCATAGCAAACTTAACTAAGCTCGGAAGTAAGTTTTTCTTATTTTTTTGCTTTTGAATATCAGTTTGATATGAGATTTGATTTGCATGTTCTGGTTGATAAATATGGTTTGATTTACTTACTGTAAATGCATCTTTTTGGATTAATATGCAATGTTTATCAAAGTATATGGATGCCTATGAGCATCGAGATCTATTCCTAGAAGGAATGTGTTGATGCCTTTGGCAATGTGGTTTGCATATGAAACAGTTTTGTGAAATACATTAGAAAATAATAAGTAAATGTATTTGAAACTGATATGTTGGCTATGTAACGTAATGAGAAAGTGTCGGATATAGTTGGCTAGCCATAGGATTGAAGTGCACTATAAAAATAAAGTCGATCGCTCCGCAGCTCTTGAGGTATTGTGGTGAGGCTACTCGGGCTGATGGTATTCTTCAGTTTCTTATAATAGGGGTGAACCTATTGTTGTGTGGTAGAGGTGAGTCTATCACGACGGGGTAGGGGTGAGCCTATTCCTGGAAGAAGTGAGTTTTGGTGGAGGTGAGTCTACCATGAGAAATCTGTGTATCCGATGTGCTTAATTAACTTTCTATTTGAATGTGAGAATAGAGGTGACTCTATCCGGGGTCACTATAATTGCCAATATATGTGTTATATGAGATATGTGAAAAGTATTTTGATGCTTATGGTTGTTATGCATGATTTGTTGGGAAACAAATGAGAATATGCTTTGGTTTGATTAAGCATGAGACTTGTGAAGAGTGTTTTGATGCATATGGTTGTTATCTATGCTATGTTTTCAAAAGAAGTAAGCAAATTGTGTTGGCTTTACACTTATATCCTACTTTACAATGAACACATGGGTTATGCCAGAAGAGATGATGCTTTTGATTTGGTTAAACATGTTTTATTAAAATTTCATGAGAATAAAAAGATGTTTATGAAAGCATGAAGATATGTTTTGAATAATCATGTTTTATTTAAATGCATTGGAAACGAAGAATTTAACTTGCTTTGATACGGTTTTCTAATATCAGTTTTGATTTGAAAATACACTGATGTTTTACTTTTTGAGCACACTCACTAGGGAATATATGCTTATGCTCTCTTTTCTCCCGTCAATGTTGTGAATAAAGCAAGTGTGGGGTTGTGGTCTGAGGCAAGGTGGGATCCCACGACAAACATATTAAAAGAGTATGTTTACGTTATTATCACTATTTGTAATAAGACAATGTGGGTAAAATAATGAGATGAGTTGCTTTATTTAAAGAAATAATAACTTGATTGATTTTGATTATGTTAGATGATGGTTGTACTTAATGATTAAGATGTTTGTATTATTTTAATGCATTGTTTATTTGATGGTTATGAACAAATGATCTAGAATGGTTGAAATAACAATTGAATGGTTTGATTGATTCTAAGTGTACAGATGGTCATATGCTTTAAATTTTTTAATTAATCTATAGCCTACATTGATGTCTTGTCCATTTGGTGCTTATTGAATAATGCTTTATATTGTTAGGAAAACATGCCTCTAGATTACCTGTATAAATATGAATTGTGTTGAATAATTGATATGTGATTATTTGATTTTATGTGTTTAATGGTGATATAATTTAGAAGCATGTCAATGTTGTTCATAAGTAATTGGATAAATTCGAGTTGGGATTTGAATCCTGAAAATGCATTTTAGTCCAGCCCGTGTATCGGTATGGCTGTTGGTTAATTCGGTTAATGGATTTTACCAAGTTTGGATTATTTGCATTTTGGTCACCGTATGTCGTCACATCAATTGAGTAGGTAAATGGTGTCCTTTTAACCTAAGATTTTGTAAGTACGTCTTAAATGTATCTAGTTGCTGTAATAAGCTTTTATAAACATGTTAGTCCATGTATTTTGGTAGTTTTATGTTTTAGTCCTTAATTTTGTATTTTGCTGAATTGGATGCTTATTTGTTATCTGTTGAAGCCAAATTTTGACATACTGGCATGAAATACGATTAATTAACAATTGGTAACCTGAAGCTTCTATAAGTCCCTATAATTCTTTGGATTTACATCTTGGTCCCTAGAATGCTTGTATTTGCAATTAAGTGCCTTATTGATGTTCGTATCGAATGAAAATTGATCCACTACTTGTATGACACCTTAGGTCTTAATAATGCACATATACAAGTTAAAAGAAAAAAATGGACCGTAATTCGAGTAAGATTGTTCGAGTTTGCTTCGACAAACCTAATGTGATCTTCTTAGTTCAGGTCTAACGACTAGGCCGGGTCAAGGGGGTTACAATTACATTCTCAAAGTCTTATCTAATGCATGTTATGAAGTGTAAAATATTGAAAAAAGGCTAAAGAATGGTGAGGGTCATGGCATGATTATAACACCCCTAACCCGGCTTAGGAGTAAACCGAACTAGGTAGTGTTTCAAAACACATAGGAGATAGCTTACGAACTTGTAAGCTACTAGATCGAACATTAGGAGTAACAAGGATGCACAATTTATCAACTCAAAGACACAATTCAAGTAAACAAGAACAAACAAACCAATTTGACGAAAAAGAACACAAGCAAATCAAAGAATTCATAAACATTCTTTACAATCTTCAAAGTATTTTTTTCTTTCCTTCCATCGATATCAGAATTTGACCTTACTTAATTTGTAACCTTTGATTAGAATAATAGCTCGAATTTGAGTGACTTCTATAATACTCATTATCATACTTTTCTATTACCGGATTATAACTTAACCTTAATACCAAGGTAGGAACCTAGTTCCTTTACAAGGAGCAATTTTGATATAAAGATTGTAGCTAGATATCTTTTAAAAATTTAATCAGATTAATGATACATTAATCTTTCCTTTACAAAGTTTGAATTAGGCATGATAAGGATAACTGTATACATATGCGCACCAGCAACCTTTTCAAGTTCATGGTAAACACTTAAAGCATGTATTTTAAATTCAATGAAGAACCATAGATCACATTTTGAACATAATGCTACTCGAACCAAGCATATCAAGGATTCTATAGTCTTAAACATGTAAACAAACATCTTAAGGTCATGAAAAGCATTTAAACACATACAATAGACTCATTTGAACCACATAGCCACTTCGATCCAACATCTAAAGCCTTAGCTCTTTGGTTAACAATCATTCAAGCCAAATATTAGCTACTTACGCATGATTAAGCATTTAGTTAGGCCATTTACAATTATCACAGTTTAGTACCAAATTTTCACAAGGTCAAATATAAAAACTTAATCTTATCCTATTATTCAAACCATTTATTTTCTATTCCAGTTTCATTCGCATGGCCATATCTTGTGTGTGTTCATAATCAGACCACCAGCTAATCTACTACTTTAAGCATATATAAATATAATCAAACCATTTATTAGCTACTTACGCATGATTAAGTATGCATACAAGCACATCACAAGATAATCTACTACTTTAAGCATATATATCTAATCTACCAAACCAGCTTCATAACTATAATAAATCAAGCAGCAGGCAACCATGAGACATATAAAGGCCCATTACAAAGCTTCAAATACTTATAGAACTTATACACATATGTAGCCAAAATGGGATCTAAATGCACTATGCAAACTTAACAACTATGTGCCACCATCTTGGAGTTCCAAGGATATTAATTCAATCATACTTAGATCATTGTGATCACATCCAAGCTTAGGAGAAATCTTAAGGCACATTTACCCTGAAATGTAATGAAGGAATAGAGAAAGAAATTGCTTAGTGAGGCAGTTTAAATAGCCAAAAGCATGAATCAAAGGCTATATTTTAAAACTCTATTATTCCTTCAAGTATCGGATCTAGGTAAGTAGCAAGCTTGATGGAACATAGCTCATCTTATTCATAGGGTTCGAACATGGCATTAATTCTAAGTCATTCGAATCCATGTAAGTGATAGACTTGTTCACATTTAAGTCATTATAACTACAAGGTTTCAAACATGGTAACACTTCTTAATTCCATTATAAATAAACAAGCATCTTACTAGCAAGCATTACTTGTTGTACAAGTTATCAAAATGATACGTTATTTTAGCTTGTAAATTTCATTTTCTTACACATAGCCTCCCTAGGCATGCGTTACTTATCATATATGTTATCAACATGACATATCATATGTATGAATTACTTATCACATACGATATCAAACTTTGTATTTCATAGGCTTGAATGATTTGTCACATGAATAATCAAACATATCATATCATGTACATGTGTTACTTATTGCCTAAGTTATCAGGTAATTCTTTAATTTACTTTGCAAGTTCGTTACTTTGTCTTTATCATAGCCTTGAGAATCCAACAACCTATTTCACTTGTATATCTTTTGTTTAAATCATCCATAGTACCATTAATTCATGAGTATACATTTATATATATATATATATAATAGTTTAATATGTACTTGTATATATATATTCAAAACATTTCTGAATTCATGTGCAATACACATATAGATGTTCAAAGTAGTTCAATACATACTTATATTTATACCAAACAGTCCATAAATCATGTGTATACATATATAGGTTCAAAACAGTCCAATACATACTTGGATTTATTCAAAACCATCCTTAAATCATGTATATACTTATATATGTTCAAAACAATCCAATACATACTCGAATTTATTCAAAACAATCCTTAAATCATGTATATACTTATATAGGTTCAAAATAGTCCAATACATACTTGGCTTTATTCAAAACAGTCCTTAAATCATGTATATACTTATATAGGTTCGAAATAGTCCTCAATCTTCCAAACATAGCATTTCATATATATATATGTGTGTGTGTGTGTGTGTGTGTGTGTTACTTATCATGTAAGTTATAAAGCATGACATATCTTAAACATAATTTACTTATCATAATAGATATTTGACATAACATAAGCATGGATTTACTTATCATATAAGATGCCAATCTTAGCATTTCAATATGCAAGTTACTTAGCATATAAGACACCAAACCTATAAGTGCTAAGGTATTTGAAATAAACATAATCATATTTTCATGGATAATCGAACAAATCATAAGCATTTAACATTCTAACCAATCACAAATATGTAGCCACTTTATCCAAGCATATCTATTCACCCAAAAGGACAATCAATATTCAAAAGATACACTATACTTATTAAGCAAGTCATTGCCATGATTCATTTATTCGACTTATAAACTTTATTGATTTCTTTTTAACATAGCCTACCAATACATAAGTTACTTATCACACAAGTCATCATACATATTATACCATAACATAAATTTCTCGCCACTTAAGACATCAAACATAACATATTATATTCATGAGTTACTTCGCACATAAGTCATCGATCATAATGTATCAAGGCATGTTGTATTTGTTTCATATGTTATCAAGATAGCTTAATTGTTAGAATTACAAACTTTATTATTTGTCTTTAACATAGCCTTGAGGATCAAATAACAGCCTAGGTATACGAATCCCCATCCAATTGTCACCAAACAAATGGTACTCATAGTACCAGTCAATCTCTCCTACTGTCGCCAAGCGATCACAACACTTCCCTCCTACTGTCGCCAATTATGAACCGTAGTCCACCCCAAAAACGATCTCTATGGGCTCTATGGCATGCCAACTATACATAGGACTTACTTGAAACTAAGGCTTTCACTTTTATCAGAATATCACATCAACAAAGCTTATTGCCCTTTCATATTAGGCATGTATTCACTTTATGTGAATTTCCCCATACATTTTTCTCATCTTATTCGAATAGTATGTCTTATTCATATATGAATCATAATTATAATTGAGCATAGCTTCAAATTCATGTAGTTACAACAAGGGTTAGATCTTATCATGTCAAGCTTATACATATATACATTCACGTGCATAGAATTCAACCATATAACATGCTTTCAACCAAATTTCATATCATCAAGAACTTTTCAGTAAAGTACTTACCTTGTATCCAAGCTTAGCCATACTAGCACAATTTAAGTTTCAGAGCAAGCAAAGCCAATTAAAGTAAAATAAAGATACTCGGGATAGGTTCACTCTATCTCGAGACTTTAAACTACACTCACAGTTCGATCCAAGCTATCTTTGTTCCCATATTACAACTCCTTTTTGCTTCTCTACTACTTGATCTACTTTGTGCCTTACTTCATCTATCCATTCTTGGTCTAAGATTAAAAAAGAACATAACTATATATATTAGAACCGATTCAATATTTCAATCATTCACCAAACAACTCAACACTCAATGTTCATAGAATTTCACATCAAAAACAATCCATCAATGGTCACAAGTATGCAAAACAGTCCCAATTCCTCAATTACTTGTACAAAACAGCCCACATACTTTTCAATACATCCAAGTTAGATCAATATTCATGTGCATTCATATAATTTTATACAGAGCAGTCCTCTACATGTTTTAATACACTCAAAACAGTCCATACGCCTTGCATACACACATGTAGGCATCAAAATAGTCCTTATTCCATACATACGCAATGCACATGCTCAAAGTAGTCCATTACTTAGATACATAGCTACAAAACAGTCCTTTAACTTCTACATCAATGCTAGATATCCCTTAACCTATATACGGTCACATATATGCACACAAAACAGTCCATTAATTTTTTTACATCAATATCAGACAGTCCTTAACATACGTATTGTCACATATATGCATACAAAACAGTCCATACGTTGGCATTCATTCTTAAGTACTTCAAAACAGTCCTTAGACTTATAAAATAGTTTCTATACACTTTCTTAAAGTAATTCCCCTGTTTTTAACTACTCAAAACAGCCCACACATTTCATTATAATTCCAAAACAGTCCACATGTGCAATTCAATCAAAATTACATGGTCAAAACAATCCCGTATTCTTTCATATATATATAAAATAATCCCAAAATACTTGTACATACACATGGGGAAGCCTTAAACCTATCTATTCAATCAGTAAGCAGCTTAAAAAATCATGAAAATAGTCATTCCCCATAATTTAATTCTACAAAATAGTTTCAAGATAACTTTCTATTCACAAAATAGTCCAATTAAATTAATCACCCACCTTTTTATTAAATTCAACTCAATACACCATCAACATAGCAAATTTCAAGAAACCTAAAGGGATCAATTAACATCCTAATTGAATTCTACCACATCAAAGCAAGAGGAACTTAATCAAGCATAGCAATCGAATACATCCTATTTTTTACAACATGATTTGGCTTTAGTTAAAACTAGTAACAAATGGACCAAGGTAATTCTCAATTAAATTCTCAAATAGCAAAAGAATTAGGAAGAAAAGGGAAGAGTATATCACCTCTTTCCTTAATCAAAACCAACAAAACTCCATGAATTAAGCAAACTCAAAGCTTTAACTCAAGCTTCCATGGCTATCTCAGAATTCTCTCTCTTTTTGGTAAATCGGTTCTTTGGGGAAGATGGAGAATGTTTTCTTCATTTTTCTCCCCTTGGCCAAGAGTCACATGCATGCTCTCCTAAGGGCTTGACATGTGTACATGTCCCCAAAGACTTATTATGATTACATGCAAAACTTTGATAATTCAATGCTCTAAATTTAGCCACTCTAAAATGGTTATCAAACTTTTAAAACTTCTTAATTGGTCCTTAATTAATTCAATTGGTAATGCAAAAGATATCCTTAGTCTAATTGAAACACAATTAAAGTTGTAACATGCTTCTAGGGTATATTTTGGGATGTTACAATGATTCTTAATTACGATGCTCCTATTTGCGTATCTATATTTGGGAATATGATTGCCTTCTTAGAGTAGATTATACAAATGGTTCTTTTCATGGAATCGCGCATTGCTTAACGACGACTGCACTTTCTCGCTTGATTTGGTGGCGACGTATGCGTGACATACCTTTAGACATAGTTTGAAGGCATTTTTGGATGATGGAGATGAGGGGACCTAGAGTTGGAATAGGGTTCTTTGGTGTTAACAATTGTGTGGCCCAAGCGAACTTAGAAACAAGAGGGAAGATGTGGATTGCAAAAGTCTTTGTAAACATGCAGCTTTGTTTCGTAAGGACGTGTTGTCTTTCCATCAGGGTGAGTTTTGCCCCCTAGTGATTGGAAGTTTGTGGGGAATAAAGTATAAAGTTGGGATGGTGCTTCGTGTTCGCCATACATTCTCTTTCTTTAAAACGGTGACATATAAATATGATCCGCTAGTGTTCGCGATCATTGCATTGTTTTCATGGAGTGACATCCATTCCCTAGAGTGGACTATGTACTTACGCTATTACTTAGTGTTGGGAGGGTTTGTCTAGAATAAACTATGTATTCGCTAATCTATCACTTTGTTGTGCTATTTGTTAGAGGCGATAGATACTAAATAATCTCTATGTATTCGCTAATGGATCTTACACAAGTCAACCAAAAGGGTGGACATATGGGATAGGGGTATCGGCATTGTGAGAGCAAAGAGCTCTCCCTCCTTTATCTCTTTCAAGGTGCCAAACCATTTTAGAGAGAGAAATAGAGTTTTGAGAGTGAATGGATAAAGCTTTATGGTTGAAGCTACAACCTTGGGTAGTTTAACCAAAATCTTTCGACTGATGGTTCTTGAAGGTAAGGACTTTCCTTTATTTCCTTTAGGGCTTGATTCTACCTTGTAAAAATTCATGTAGTATTACCTAAAATGCTTATAGTCATTAGATTTTGAAGGAGTAGAACTTTTTTCCATGATTCTAAGCTATACAAATTGATTGTTTACAATGGTTTACTTGTTTGAGTGATATGGACAGGTTTGATTAATGGTGCATGTGTTTAATTAAAGTGTGCTTAGTGATTTGGTGAAGGTAGTTTTGAACGTTAAGTTGCTAATATGGGATCTTGATGTTGTTTGAAACAAGTTGGTAATTCGATTAGGTCTTTGGATAATCAGAATATGTGAATTACTCTTGAAAATTTAAAGTAATCACATTGCTTGATAATCTCACCTTGAGGGCTGTTATGAATTAAATTAATTTGTTAAGGGACTATTGTAGATATTAAATATGCGTGGGACTATTTTGATAACAAAACAAGGGTTGTTATGTGATTAAATAATCTGCTAGATAAAATTGAAAGTAGTGGACTGTTTTACTACGAAATTGAAGAGTTGTGTTATAAAATTGAATTAAGGACTGTTCTGGACAATTGGGGGAGTAATTGGACTGTTGTGGTGTGCACATATGTATATAATTATACTTGCCCTATTTTGTATGTTTTAAGTGCTCAAAAATTTGTTTTGGAGAAATAAAGATATGTTCGAAGCTTTTTTGATGTAATAGACTATGTGTGCCAATGTGTGATCTGTCTTGTGAATGCATATATGGAATTATGTATGTTACGGGACTAGTATGCATTAATAAAGATGTTAGTGGGATGCTTGGTGAATATGTATGTGAAAATATACATATTAAGGACTATTTTGCCATAATAGAAAGTGAGTGGACTATTTTTTAGTATGAAAATATACATACATGCATAGGGGACTGTCTTGATTAGTAAGGAGCATAAATGAACTGATTTGTATGTATGTGCATATGCGTGCAATAAGTTTGATGGTAAAATGAATTGGATTGGTATTGAGGCTTTGCTATTTAATTAGAGGTATATACCATGATAAGGAAGAGGGTAATGGCATAAATGCTAGAAGGAGAAACAAATTAGGAGTATAAGGAAGAGTGGAGGTATCCCGTAACTTCAAGATAACATGTGAGTGTAGTTTTAAGTCTTGAGGTAGGCTAGTAACCTTGCCGAGCATTGCTTGTTATTTAATTAATTTACCTTGTCTTGAAAAAGGCTATGCACGATTGAACTTGGAACTGAGGTAAGTATCCGAAAGTTTGGCATAAAATGCTCGTAAGATGATCTAAATGGTACATGTAGGATTTTTATAAAGAAACCTTGTTGTGTTATCTTTGACTAAGAAATAAATGTGAACTAAAAACTGTATATGAACTATGTATGTGTTTCACATGGTAAAATACTATTCTTATTATGATGTTAAGATTTTGAAGCTATACTTATCCTTGAGATAGATAAGTTATGTTGTTTTGAATACTTTGATCATGATAAGTTTAATATGAAGTTGTAATTATGACTACAATGAATGATGACGTATATCTCTTGCTTATGATAAGTTTATGTGGATGTGAGATTGTGCTTATAATGGAATTTATATATGAAACCTAATGATGGCAATCCTTACTAGAATATACTTCGAATCAAAGAGAGCCGATAAAAAAATCACATAAAGATGAAAATGTGTGTTGTAAAAAGAAATATACTCTTGATAATGCTAAATTTTATGTGTATTTGATAATTTGATATTAAAGTGAACTTGGCTATGATGCCACTTGATTAAGAGATAATGAGATTCACAAGAGGTGAATATCATGAGATTCACGTGAGGTGAATACATACATATACCCAAAATGAAAAGGTGTAATGAGATAACAATATGATAACATGTTGTGGAGCAATGCTCACCATGTTTTAAAAGAAGTACGATAAAATGTTAAAGCCTTGGTCTCGAGTCAGTCTTAGGTATAGTTGGCATGCCATAGAGTCCATAGAGCTCAGGTTTGGGGTGGACTATGGTTCGGGACAATGGTCCTTATTTGGCGACAGTAGGAGGGATGTTTTGTGGTCACTTGGCGACAGTAGGAGGGATTGACCGATACTGCGAGTACCATTTTATGCGCAACAGTTGGTTAGGGATTCATGTACCTAGGCTAAAGTTCGATTCTTAAGGCTATGTTAATAAGAAATTCAGAAAATTATAATTAAATCAAAGAAGCATTGATATAATTTGCACAATAAGTAAATTATATATTCTTGAATGTAGATCATACTTTTGGGAGAATAAGGAGGTTGTAATTGTATATGGGTTACTATTGAATGTATAATATACCCTTACTTATGAATGATTGAATAATCATGCCTATGTGCAATTGTTTGATTCGAATGGTTATTCTATGACACTTAGCTTCTTGTTTAAGATATTGTTAAACATGATCATTCAAACTAATGAAAGGGAGGTATATTGATATCTTGCGTAAAAAGTTACTATTGTAATACAAGTTATGAAACCAAGAAAGTTTATAATTTAAAATAATTTAATCATGAAAATGACTTGTGTAGTAAATGTATAATTTGAATTTCGTTTATGCTTTTTTTGGGGGGGATATCGATATGCTTCGATAATGCAATTACATACTTATGGTTGCTGCAAATGATTAATTGGTTACAAATTGTTTAAATACCACATAGGTGTCAAGTGTGATATTGTTGAATTATACGAATGCTTGAGCAAAATTTTGGTATTCGTTACTTATAGTTATATGGTGATCTATAAAGAAATTTGGAATATACTATGGATTAGAATTTGGAAATTCACTATGTTGGAATATGTAAAGTCAAACCTTAAGTTAAACTTGTTTCTTGACAAAGAAGTTAATCTCTTAGGGTCCTAGATCATCTAATTGCCAACCTAAAATGAGAGGATATGTGAAAGTAGAATGTTTAAGAAACCTTAACTCTTGTGTGAGTTTTGTTCGAATACTAACTTGTATTTCAAGTTTGTCTTTTGATTTGCCTTAAATACTATAGGCTTGGTTTATCTCTAATACATGCTTATGCAAGATATGTGTAAAGAATAATTAATGAAAATTTAAGCTAGTCTAATCTATCATTTGATAACTTGTGTATTAAACTGCTCTTGCAAGTAGGTTATCTGTGTGTTTATAATTGAATTAAGAAAAGTTTCATATTTGAAATCTCGTAGTTAAAAAGGGGGTTGGCATTCTATCAAGAGTGTTTCATGAATGGTTTTGATAGGCTTATTAGTAATGTCATATTAGAACCCTTGAATGAAAGAGATAGGCTTTGATCAAGCTTGATACTTACCTTAACCCGATGGATTCTATGAAAGATTATAGCATAATAATTAAGTTTTAATCTATGTCTCTAGATAGCTAAACTACCTCACTAAGCAATTGCTTACTCTTCTTCCCTCATTACATTTCAGGATATATGTGTCGTCAAATTTCTTCTCATTTCGGACGTGATCACAAGGATTTATGTATGATTCAAATTAAAATTTATAGAACTCCTAGATGGTGGCACATAGTTAATGAATTAGAATAGTGCATTTGGTATCATTTTTGGTTATATATAAGTATATATATGTCTTGTAATTATTTCAAGTTTTTGTAAGGGCCTTTAATTATTTTATGCTTGCTTTATGAGATTTGAGCAGTAGTGTGATTATGTGGTTGCTTATAACCTATAGGAGCCTTAGGTTGATAGAACACCATGATGCCATGTGTGATGCATGCTGGTATAAATACTTATACTATCTTGAATTAGATCCTAAATAAAATTGGTGTATTCTGAATGTCTAGTTTAATAGTTAGAATAAACAATTGTTACAATATGTTTAACTGTTTTGTTTGCTAGTGATGTTCGAAAGGTTGTTTGTTAAGTAAGTTATTTTATCTTACATGTTGATAGATTTGGATGCTTGAGAATCAAGTCATGTTAGTATAGTATTTGAATGATTTTGATGCTAAGATATGTTAAAAAAGATTGGTTCTTTCTTGTCTTGGACTTCATGACTTGGTTGTTATGTATGAACGCTTATTGGTAGATTCAAACAAATTGTAATTTGGAATAAACTCCATCCATGAACTTTGTTTGTCTTAACTTATGGAAATCGAATCACTTTACGTTAGATGTTAATTTTGGTTAAGCTCGAGCTGTATGAACTTCTAAATACTCTATTAATTTGATTTAGAACGAAACAAAAGAACTAATTCTTTTCTTTGATTAAAAGATCTAGTGAGACAATTAAATGGGTAATCAGGAAGTGACTCCTAAATGATTAAACCCTGAGCAAAGCACCTTATATTCACTTGGTTAAATATGTCATATTGCTAAAAGAATTTATAAATCTGCTATTAAGCACATGCTGATCTGATAAGCAATGTAGCGTGATGACTTTGAGGGCATGACATGTTGTTTGATCAGTATACCTAGTTTGTGATGTAATTATGCTTAAGTAGTTCAACTACTTATGGATAATGTCCTTGAGATCCTGGTTAATCGAAGGTTTTTAAAATGAAGTTGATGTTATGAACCATCAAATGGAATGCTATGAAAAAAATTGTGTGAGTATAGTTGTCATATATAAAATGTATCATTGGAACTTAATCTTTGGTTTGCTAAAAAGTTTTAAAATTTCCCTAACATCTGGTTGCTTGTTTGGTTTTGATGTGATAAGTTATCGTATGTTTGTTTAGTAACACTTCTTAAACCGGTTAAACTCCTAGACCGAGTAAGGGGTGTTATATTTATTGGTATCAGAGTATAGGTTTAGTCGATTCTCGTACTAAACTGGAAGTTGTTGCATCATTATAAGTTATTGTGCCACCTAGGAGTTAAATTTGATAAGTACTTGTGATCAATGTCTGATAAAAACTCTCTTTTATACGTTACCGGTCTTTAGAAATGTTTGAGGTATGTTTTGATCAGGGAATGTTGCTCCTCTAGCACAGGGTTCCCTGATCCCTCCTATTCTTTCTTTGATTGTACGATCCAAGACTTCGATAAATCAAGCTAGCTTAATATCGAAGCTTATGCTATTGTGAGTACAATTGATTTGTACTCAAATCTTGTATGAATATATCATGTTTGATACTAAACAAATATGTCTCTTATACATTCAATCTTCATTAAGAAGTATGATTTAAGTCCTGAACCTAATTATAGGAATTCAGTTACCCCAAATCCTTGAGGGATAAAGCCGTGATAAACATAATAGGTTGAATTAAACCTTTGGCTACATAAGGAATTCCTTTTCTCTACTAATCCGCTCGTACCACCTCTTCATGAATTTGACCTTAAACCGAGAATTAGGTTGGCTAGTGAGTACAATATTTGAATAGATTGTTACAAGGAAAAAGAGGTTTTGCTCCATAGAATAGAAAAACAATACATATTCTTGATAGATAAGAAACCCTTAGAATTAGATATTGAACTTCGAGGTTTACCTCCTACTCGAAAAGTAGGGTTCTGAAGTAAATCTAACTTAAATTCAACCCAATTTTATCACCCCTATCAGATGGCCTAGTTGAGTTAATAGAACTCAAGAATGCATGTGTTTACATTTCGTAAAATATGTAATGAAGGGACTTAATGAAACCCTTAGACTATTCTCTTAATTCTATTGGCATATCCTTATATCTAGGGAAGAATGATACAGTTAGATGACTTAAATAGGAGAAAAGACGAATTGAGCTTGGGTAGTTGATATGGGGAGGAGTTGGATGGAAACAAGACATTTGGACCCAAACTCTTAGAGATGTTTTATAAGTAGTGAGAGGACAAGTGTTTATAAATATTTTACTTTAGAAGAAGGTATTAAGGTTCAACAAGAAAAGAGAGCATAGCTTGGGTTTCTTGAGTCTGAAGTTGTGGAATTTAATCCAGACTTGTTTATGAAGAAGAACTAGTCCAAAACACTAAAACATGAAGTTAGAAGATTTTGTAATAAATCCGTTCCTCTTGTAAAATTCTTATGGAGAAAACACAAGGCTGGAGAAGCGACCTGGGAACCCTGAGGTACTATGAAAGATATGTATTCTCATTTCTTCAACTCAGGTAAATTCGAGGAAGGATTTTTTAGGGGGAATTGTAATATCCCAATCAGAGGCTTGGAAGTATGTACCATTTTGATCACAAGAAAGATACTATGTGCTAGTTACTTATTAGATTAATCTAGTGGGAAAGTGACCAAAGTGAAAATGAGGATACGATCATGGCTGTTTCAAAAGGACTAAAATGATCATTAAATGAAATAAGGTGTTTGCATGTAAAAAAGAAAATTTGATAATGGATCTTACACATGTCAACCAAAAGGGTGGGCATGTGGGATAGGGGTATCGGCATTGTAAGAGCAAAGAGCTCTCATTCATTTATCTCCTTCAAGGTGCTGAACCATTTTAGGGAGAGAGTTTTGAGAGTGAATGGATAAAGCTTTATGGTTGAAGCTAAAACCTTGGACAGTTTAACCAAAATCCTTCGACTGGTGGTTATTGAAGTAAGGACTTTCCTTTATTTCCTCTAGGGCTTGATTCTACCTTGTAAAAATTCATGTAGTATGACCTAAAATGCTTATAGTCATTAGATTGTGAAGGAGTAGAACATTTTGCCATGATTTTAAGCTATACAAATTGATTGTTTACAATGGTTTACTTGTTTGAGTGATTTGGACAGGTTCGATTAATTGTGCATGTGTTTAATTAAGTATGCTTAGTGATTTGGTGAAGGTAGTTTTGAAGGTTAAGTTGCTATTCGGGGATCTTGATGTTGTTTGAAACAAGTTGGTAATTCGATTAGGTCTTTGCATAATCAGAATATGTGAATTACTCTTGAAAATTTAAAGTAATCACATTGCTTGATAATCTCACCTTGAAGGCTGTTATGAATTAAATTAATTTATTAAAGGACTATTGTAGATATTAGATATGGGTAGTAAACTGAAGTTAGGGACTATTTTGATAACAAAACATGGGTTGTTGTGTGATTAAATAATCTGCTAGATAAAATTGAAAGTAGTGGATTGTTTTACTACGAAATTAAAGAGTTGTGTTATAAAATTGAATTAAGGATTGTTCTGGACAATTGGGGGAGGAATTGGATTGCTGTGGTGTGCACACATGTTTATAATTATACTTGCCCTGTTTTGTATGTTTTAAGTGCTCAATAAAATGTTTTGGAGAAATAAAGAAATGTTCGGAGCTTTTTTGATGTAATAGACTATGTGTGCCAATGTGTGATCTGTCTTGTGAATGCATACATGGAATTATGTATGTTACGAGACTGGTATTCATTAATATAGATGTTAGTGGGCTGCTTGGTGAATATGTATGTGAAAATATACATATTAAGGACTATTTTGCCATAATAGAAAGTGAGTGGACTGTTTTTGATTATGAAAATATACATACATGCATAGGGGACTGTTTTGATTAGTAAGGAGCATAAATGAACTGATTTGTATGTATGTGCATATGTGTGCAATATGTTTGATGGTAAAATGAATTGGATTGGTATGGATGCTTTGTTATTTAATTAGAGGTATATACCATGATAAGGAAGTGGGTAATGGCATAAAGGCTAGACGGAGAAACAAATTAGGAGTATAAGGAAGAGTGGATTCAAGTATCTCGTAACTTCAGGATAATAGGTGAGTGTAGTTTTAAGTCTTGGGGTTGGCTAGTAACCTTCCCTAGCATTGCTTGTTATTTAATTAATTTACCTTGTCTTGAAAAAGGCTATGCATGATTGAGCTTGGAACTGAGGTAAGTATCCGAAAGTTTGGAATAAAATGCTCGTAAGATGATCTAAACGGTACATGTAGGATTCTTATAAAGAAACCTTGCTGTGTTATCTTTGACTAAGAAATAAGTGTGAATTAAAAACTGTATATGAACTATGTTGTGTTTGACATGGTAAAATACTAGTCTTATTGTGATGATAAGATTTTTAAGCTATATTTATCCTTGAGATAGATAAGTTATGTTATTTTGAATACCTTGATCATGATAAGTTTAATATGAAGTTGTAATTATGACTACAATGAAAGATGACGTATATCTCTTGCTCAAGATAAGTTTATGTGGATGTGAGATTGTGCTTATAATGGAATTTATATATGAAACCTAATGACGGCAATCCTTACTAGGATATACTTCGAATTAAAGAGAGCCAATAAAGAATTCACATAAAGATGAAAATGTGTGTTGTAAAATGAAATATACTCTTGATAATGCTAAATTTTATGTGTATTTGATAATTTGATATTAAAGTGAAGTTGGCTATGATGCCACTTGATCAAGAGATAATGAGATAAAGAGATTCACAAGAGGTGAATATAATGAGATTCATGTGAGGTGAATACATACATATACCCAAAATGAAAAGGGGTAATGAGACAACAATATGATAACATGTTATGGAGCAATGCCCACCATGTGTTAAAAGAAGTATTATAAAATGTTAAAGCCTTGGTCTCGAGTCAGCCTTAGGTATAGTTGACATGCCATAGAGTCCATAGAGCTCAGGTTTGTGGTGGAGTACGTTTTGGGACAATGGTCCTTATTTGGCGACAATAGGAGGGATGTTTTGTGGCCACTTGGCGACAGTAGAAGGGATTGACCGATTCTGTGAGTACCATTTTATGGGTGATAATTGGTTGGGGATTTGTGTACCTAGGCTGAAGTTTGATTCTCAAGGCTTTGTTAATAAGAAATTTAGAAAATTATAATTAAATCCAAGAAGCATTGATATAACTTACATAATAAGTAATTTATATATTCTTGAATGTAGATCATACTTTTTGGAAAATAAGGAGGTTGTAATTGTATATGGGTTACTATTGAATGTATAATATACCCTTACTTGTTAATGATTGAATAATCATGCTTATGTGCAATTGTTTGATTCGAATGGTTATTCTATGAAACTTAGCTTCTTGTACAAGTTATTGTTAAACATGATCATTGAAACTAATGAAAGGGAGTTATGTTGATATCTTGCTGTCACAACCCTTTTTAGGAAGGTTTGGACGTTATTTGGAAAACTTAATTAAAAACACGGAGTCGCCACCAATCTTTTTGAAAAGTGTGATTGGATCACTTTTAAAACAAGGGTTATTTTAATAAAACATTTTATTTATCAAAATAACAATTTTGGTCCACGAAAACAAGAGAAAATAGGTTCGGGGGTCGGTTACGTATGGGGAAGGGTTAGCACCCCACAACGCCCACAAATTGGTACCTAATTGATTTCAAAATGTATTTTCAAACATGGAATTTGCAAGTTCACAAGAGTTCCATTTATTCATCCGCTTAGTGAATAGAAATCTATTTTAACGGCCAACACTCCTGGCGCTAACCCGTCATTCTCGTTTGATAAGACACTGCATTAATTAAGTTTTCACATTTTAAACAAATCAAAAAAGATATTAAATGTGTTAGCCTTTTTAGAATTAAGACTTATTTAGATTAAACCCTAAAGAAATGTCTAAACTCATTTTAATTGTTAAGATTACGATATTTTAAGTGTGTTTTATTTTCCTCATGAAGAAAGTTTTTCAACAAACAAGGTTCTAATCTAATTTTCAAAGACCCTAATCTTATGTCTTCAAGCATACACATATAAAAAATAAACAAACAAGTTGCTTTAATTAAATAAATTTAAAAAAAACTAAATTTGTAAAGAAAGTGATAACCAATTTAGAAGATTAAAGAAAATTTCTGTTAGGGATTAAATTAAAAGAAAAACAAAATGTGAGGGCTAATTCAAAAGCAATTGAAAATCTGGTGCTTAATTTAAAAAGGAAATTACGAAATTGAAAGGATTAAAAACTAAAGTGCTGCGGTATAAGATCTGGAAAGAAGTGTTGTTAGGAAATTACGGGTTTGTAGATAACTTACATTTCAGAAACAAAAATCATTTTCTCCCCTTTTATTAAAACAGATCAAAACCACCCCCTTTTAAATCCTCTGATAAGTTCATCCATGTTCTTCATGAATTGAAGAACACGACGATGGTCCGTCGTGCTAGCCACTGTCTACCGGCGCCAGCCGCCATTGCTGACGGTGAAATTTTCCAAAAAACTCTAATTTCCCAGATTTCGGTGACCCTAAAATCGTATTTTTTTATCGGAGCTACATCAAAACCAAATTTACGGCGGTGCTATTCAAAATGGAGGTAAAAAGCTATCCTTTTTCTTCATTTAGAATCGAAATAGTAATAGTAGGAGAAGAAATTACCAGCAAAAATGAGCTATTATTCCATTGTTGAATTCTTTATTACAATTGCTTGCCTGGAAATTCGAATACTTTTTGTATGCTTTGTGTTTTTGTGTATGAATTGTGTATGTTGCGTATGAATGTTGTGTACAAAGAATTACATGCTATTTATAGTTACAAAAAATGCTTGAATTCCAAGCATGAATCCCCGATTTCTTCCCCTCTGATTGCTTGATCTTTGCTATGGCATCAATTTAGGGATTGGTCCTTCCCGTTTTACTTTTGATTTAATCATGATTTTCCAGCTAGGGCTTCAAATTAGGGATTTGGTATTTTGTTATTTCAACTATGCTCTATTTAGGGTTTTAATCCCTTTTTGTTTCCTTTTGCATGAATATGGTGATTAGAACTGGTGCTGGTGAGGAGCGGTTCAAGGCGAAAACGGTGCGACCACCATTAGAGAAGACGATATTGCCAGAGGAAGCTGGAAAGTCGGGCGCGTAGCTGCCACGCGTGAGTGATGATCCATGTGATTTCCCGTGATACGATCTGGGCCATTAGATCGTGATCTGATCTAACGGTCATGAGTGGTGCGACGCTATAACTCCATGCTGGCGTGATTTGCATCGTTGGATCAATCTCTTAATCCAACGGTCCTTCTTCAGCTGCGTATAAAGAAAGAGCATTAGGGTTTAGCTTAATTTGGACTGGGCCTGACAGGCCTTCATTGTATATTGGACCTTTTTTTTTGTAATGGGCATTTTAATATAAATACAAATGGGTTGTGTATTTATTTTTTTGGGGTTTTATACTAACCAGTTATGCTAAACTAATTAAATAAATTTTAAAAAAAACTAAATTTGTAAAGGAATGGATAACCAATTTAAAATATTAAAGAAAATCTCTATTAGGGATTAAATTAAAAGAAAAACAAAATGTGAGGGCTAATTCAAAAGCAATTGAAAAATTGGTGATTAATTTCAAAATAAAAGGACGAAATTGAAAGGATTAAAAACTAAAGTTCCGCGGTATAAGATCCAGAAAGAAGGGCGTGGGTTGTAAGCCGGGTATGGGTCGGTCAAACGGATTTGTATATAACATACATTTCAGAAACAAAAATCATTTTCTCCCCTTTTATTAAAGCAGATCAAAACTGCCCCTTTTTAAATCCTCTGATAAGTTCATCCGTGTTCTTCATGAATTGAAGAACACGACGATGGTCCGCCGTGCCAACCGCTGTTGCTGGCGGCAAAATTTTCCAGAAAAACCATAATTTCCTATATTTCGGCGACCCCAAAATCGTATTTTTTACCGAAACTACATCGAAACCAAATTCACGGTGGTGCTATTCAAAACGGAGGTAAAAAGCTATCCTTTTTCTTTATTTAGAATCGAAATAATAATAGTAGGAGAAGAAATTACCAGCAAAAATGAGCTTTTATTCCATTGTTGAATTCTTTATTGCAATTGCTTGCCTGGAAATTCGAATGTTTTTTTGTATGCTTTGTGTTTTGTTTATGAATTGTGTATGTTTTGTATGAATGTTGTGTTGTGTACAATGAATTACATGGTATTTATAGTTACAAAAATGCTTAAATTCCAAGTATGAATCCCCAATTTCTTCCCCTTTGATAGCTTGATCTTTGCCATGGCATCAATTTAGGGATTAACCCTTCCTGTTTTGCTTCTGATTTAATCCTGATTTTCTAGCTAGGGCTTCAAATTAGGGATTTGGTCTTCTGTTATTTCAACTATGCTCTATTTATGGTTTTAATCCCCTTTTGTTTCCTTTTGCATGAATCTGGTGATTAGAACTGGTGCCGGCGAGGAGCGGTTCAAGGCGAAAACACCATCAGAGAAGACGATACTGCCGGGGGAAGCTGGAAAGTCGGGCGCGTAGCTGCCACGCGCAAAAGATGATCCATGTGATTTCCCGTGATACGATCTGTGCCGTTAGATCGTGATCTGATCTATCGATCATGAGTGGTGCGACGCTATAACTCCCTGCTGGCATGATTTGCGCCGTTGGATCCAACGGTCCTGCTTCAGCTGCGCATAAAGAAAGAGCATTAGGGTTTAGCTTAATTTGGACTGGGCCTGAAAGGCCTTCATTGTATATTGGACCTTTTTTTTTGTAATGGGCATTTTAATATAAATACAAATGGGCTGTGTATTTATTTTTTGGGTTTTATACTAACCATTTATGCTAACAATTATACTAACTATACTAACAAAACAAAAAAAGTATATAGCTATGATAAAACTAACTACCACATCAATATACTAACACATAACAATAATACTAATCGACAATATAATGTATAACAATTATACTAATATAACACAAGCGAAAAATCAATAAGAACACTTACGTAAAAAGTTACTATTGTAATACAAGTTATGATTATGAAACCAAGAAAGTTTATAAGTTAAAATAATTAAATCATGAAAATGACTTCTGTAATACGAAGTAAATGTATAATTTGAATTTTGATTGTCCTTTTTTTGGGGGGAATATTGATATGCTTTGATAATGTAATTACGTACTTATGGTTGCTTCGAATGCTTAATTGGTTACAAATTGTTCAAATACCACATAGGTGTCAAGTGTGATACGGTTGAATTATGCGAATGCTTGAGCAAATGTAACACATCAAATTAGGGCTAGGAAGAACTAAATATATTTGATGTTTAAAATTAGATCTTTAATTGAAAATTAGATTTAAAGATTCAATAACTAAGGACGATTAAGTGAAAGAATTAAATGTGATTACTAATTTTTGATGACTAAATTAGAACAATTATATTTAGAGGGGGTTGCATGTAAAGTTAAATCTAATCAAGACCTTAGATAGGTGTCATTTCCATGATTTTCCAAGTGGAATTGTGGAGGAGCCTTACTCGGCTAAGGGTGAGAAAGATGAATCAAACCATTTCTTCTTTTATTTTACCATCTAAACGAAACACAAAGGAGAGAGTGAGAGGGAAATTCATGCTTGGGCATAAATCTTTAGTTTCGAAACAATAATTAAGATTGGATTTTGATTATCTCTTGTTTGAGCTTGGAGAGAAGGTAAGATAGTCTTCCTTCTTTTTGATTTTTGTTAGATGTTAGAGAATTTTATTTTGGTATGTGATTCAAGTGGTTTTGTTGATGATTTTGAGTTTGTTAGTGAATCCTAGGATTTTAGCCGAGAAGATTGATTAATATTTTTCTTTGTGTACGAGTAGAAACCAGAGATTAATTGTGTATACATGGTTGATAACCTGCGGTTTGTGAATTATTTGAATGACACATAGTTATGCACATTAGAGGGAAATTAGATAAATGTATGGGGTTGGGACGAAATTACATGAATTGTTGGGGGCTGTACTGTTTGATTAGTGAGGCTATGATGCCAAATATTTTGTGTTGAACATGGTAAACACATTCTAGATTGTTTAGATATATATATATACAAGGACATGATTGAAATTGGTGTTGTTTTGATTGTACAGAAAAATTTAGGGACTGTTTTGAAGTCAAATGGAAAATTCTTGTAATTAGGGGCTGCTTTTTCTATAAGGAAATGAAATTGGGAATTAAATTGAGTATTGAATGAATATATGTTCATATCGAGTATTAATTAAGCAAGATTGCAAGCAATGTTGGGCTGTTAGAGTAGGTGATCATGTATGCTAAATTAAGAGCTGAATTGTTCATGTAGAAGTAGGTGTGGACTGCCTGGATTTTAATTGATAACATGGAGAATTATATTGTAACAGAAAGGGCTGTATAGGAAGGATAAATGCTTGAAAAAAGTTGTTAAGTATCAATACAAACATTAGTGGACTTATTAGTAAATGATTGAGAAAATGTAAATATTTTAGGGACCGTTTGTACCAACTAAGCTATGTGGACTGTTTTATATTTGAATTGCATGTTGAGGGCTGAATTTTAATGTAAATTTGTATTCTTGATACACATAGATGGTGTTGGGAATGAAGGGGCTAGAGTTGATCAAAGGATAGACAATTCGAAGGAGGTTGTGCTACGGGACCAAAACTAGCTTGGAGAAAATCGTGAGTGTAAATTTAAAGCCTCAGGATAAGCCTATGGCTGTCCCGAGCACTTTCAAATATTAGATTTTATTTGATATTTTAATATTTTGGTTTATGTTATGATCCAAATGCTTGCTAAATTGAGGTAAGTATATCGAGGTAGATATTTAAAGTATGTTTCATTAGTTGAACGAATTGTGTTTACACTCTCATTGTTATATTAATACTTACCATAAATGTGACCTAAATAATCGAATACATGACCATTTGATTACACTCAATACTATAGTTAAATTGATGATAATTATATAGAAAGCCTTGATTCGAGTTAGTCTTAGGTACAATTGGCATGCCATAGAGTCCGTTGAGCTTATATTAGATTGGATTACGGTCCTAGACTATGTTCCCTTGTTGATAAAGATCGAGTGATATATTGGTACTACAAGTACCCTTGTTTAATGATGAATCGTTTGGTACTGTTGTGTACCCTTTTTCGGTACTTTATGTACCCTTGTTTGTTACTTGTTGGATGGGATTCGAGTGTCTAGGCTACTTGATAATCAAGGCTAAGGTTAATGCATTAATCTATATTGGTGAAACTTTATGATAATAAGTAGATTGGCGGACTATGTTCCCTTGTAAATTCTTATCAAGGTGACTAATAAATGAACTTGAATTGATTTCAATGCTTGATATGTTACATGCTACGGAAATGTAATGTTAACTACTTTGTATGTGGTTCTAAAGCTTTTGTTATGTAATAGCATGCTTGCTTAATTCTACTTGATGTGGTTCGAAGGATAATAATGCTAATTGCTCATGCTCTTGTTGTTATAAATCCGTAAACACTATAGGAGACTTGAACTTATATCTCTATAAACTTACTTACTTTGTTTCCCTTCTCTAAGCCTATGACTTATTATATCTCCTTAATGTGTTTCAAGGTGAATTGTACTTTTGGCTAAACCTAAGGAGTTAAGCAAGATCACAAGAAGCTTCAGTGTACGTTTTGTTATCTTTATTCTAACTCCTAGGATGATGGCACTTAAATGATGTGTAAATCATTTAGGTTTACTCCATTTTAAGCATGTTTAAGATAAGATTAGTTATGTTTGTAAATATTTCTAATATTAATTATCTAATGACTGCGAACTTTAGTGCATTAGATAAATGATTGTTGTCATATGCTTGGATGTATTGAATAGATGAATTCACTTGTGTGAATGCTATGTTAGTAGTTTCAATTAATTGTAGGATTGTTAGAGTTTAGGTGTTATAGAAATTTATGATTGTATGCTAGTAATGGTTAGCATGTGTAGTTGCTATGGAAGATTAATTGAACCGAAATTGTTTGTATCTAAATCTCTAAGTTGATTGCACTAAGTCAATAAAATGATGAGTTTAAGTTTATTGTTTAGTGTATGGAAGTAATTTTTATTAATTCCATATTGATGAAGTTGCTTTAAGCTTATAAGCCTAAGTTTATTTTTAAATCATATCCAAATCTTCATGCAAGAGTTAAGATAAATGAAAATAGTGATTAAAGTACTTTGAATAAGTAATATAAACCTATGAAAGATTTTATACTCCTCATTTTCTCTTGTTTTTGAATGCTTTAAGCCTAGGAATGTTTGCTTTGTTGTTGATCGAACACTAGCTTGAGTTTCAAGTTAGTTTCTAGTTAGCTTTTGACACCCTAAATTCAGTTTATACCTAAGCTGGGTTTAGGGGTGTTATAAATTGGTTATTAGAGCTAAGGTTTAGTCGATTCTAGGACTAAACCAGATTAAATTGTATCATTTGTTACTTTTTTGTGCCACCTAGGAGTTGAATTTAATCTATACTTGTGATCTTGTTTAATAAAAAGTCTCCTTTTAATATTATCAACCTTTTTAGATGTTAGAAACACATCTGGGTAGGGACAAAGAATGTCTGACTGCTTTCTCCAATGAAGGAGGAAGTGTGAGGATGAATCAAGAGCAGTAGAATCCTCAAAGGGCTGCTGAACCACAACCTGAAGCTCCTCAAATCAATTCTATACAAAAGGAATGTTTCCTCAGCATGACAAAAATGTTCAATCAGTTTGTCGTCTCTTTGAAACAAAATTCTTCCCTGCACCTATAGTAGGACAGTCTAGGGCACCAATTGCTAGCTCAACAACGGGCTTAAAATTTCTCGGGGACAAATGATGAAAATCCCGAAGCAGTGGAATACTGGTTAGAGACCACTACCGGGATTCTAACCAAGCAATTGTAGTCCTCAGATGAACATAAACTTGAATGTGCCTTGGCCCTATTAGCTGATGAAGCCCTAAGCCAGTGGGAAACTACAACCCTAATTGCTCCAGCACATGCTATCAATTGGGAGTTATTTCTTCAAGAATTCCATAAGAAGTACATCAGTGAGCAGTATTTAGCCGAGCATAGGAAACGCTTATTGTATTTAAAGCAAGGGGAAGACCCATAGAACAGTACATTAGTGATTTTTGCAAGTATTGTAAGTACGAGTCAAAATATATCAAGAAGGAGGAAGATAAATGCCGGATGTTCATCGATGGACTTAACGATGAACTAAGTCCTATGTTTACGGCCCTTAGAATTACTGATTTTCAAGAATTGGTAAATCAGGCGATTGCCACCGAGTCTAAGATGAAAGCAGCTGATAAGAGGAAGGAGAACTACTCCAGAAAGGATAAAAGACAACGAAATGATAATAAGTCCCCCTGGCCATCTAAGAAATCGAAGAATCAAGGAGGGAATTCATCAAGCCATTTTCTCCTCCAAGGAGCAATTTCATGCCTAAGCCTTAGACGATAGTCAAATCCTAGGCACCTACAATTTCTGTTAATAGCACGGGGAATTCTGGCAGAGAATCTCAGTCTCATATCTACAAATCCTGTCAAAATTATCATTCCAATGCTTGTTTCCAGTGTGGAGTATTGGACCATTTCATTAGAGATTGTTCACATAATTTAAACAAGACCCCTGCTTGTACGTCCTCAAATTTCAATCCCACCCAATCACCCTGGGGGAAAGGACCGAAACAAGCCCAATCAGGGAACTCTGGAAGAAATCGGGGCTAAGTCCCTACCTCTACTCATCAAGAATCTCGGGCCTGCTCGAGTGTATCATGTTCGGGGTCGAGAAGAAGAGGACTCCCCTGATGTTAT
Organism: Hibiscus mutabilis; assembly: GCA_019671005.1. Classification (NCBI taxonomy): domain Eukaryota; kingdom Viridiplantae; phylum Streptophyta; class Magnoliopsida; order Malvales; family Malvaceae; genus Hibiscus; species Hibiscus mutabilis. Next base: position 41,677,403 of record CM033712.1, read on the forward strand.
CACAAGTACTATCGAACTCTATGCCCATCCTGCTTATGCTTTATTTGATTCGGGCTCAACCCACTCTATTATTTGTCCCAAATTGATTTAAAAATTTAAATTAACCCTTGAAGTTACCAACTATAATCTTACAGTTATGAAGCTTTTAGGAGATAGGGTTATTGTGAACCGTATGTGTAAAAACTGCCCCTATTCATCCAAGGTATTCCATTTCTTGCCGACCTGTTAGTTCTACCTTTTAATGAATTCGATCTAATCTTAGGGTTAGATTGGTTAGGTAAACATCAGGCTTGGGTGGACTGTAGTAAAAAAAGACTCTTTTTGCATGGATTGGGAAAAGAATCCATACTTCTATTAGATAATAAACCACAAGACCCAGAGTTGGTTTTTGGTGCTATATTTGAACTTGATAAAACCCAACCAACCTTGGAGTCTATTCTAACCATATCTCAATTTCATGATGTTTTTCCCGAGGAACTTCTGGGATTACCTCCAACTCGGGAAGTAAAGTTCAAGATTGAAGTTCAACCCGGATCCAATCCAGTGTCCATTACCCCCTATAGAATGGCACCAGTCGAACTGAAGGAAATCCAGAAGCAGTTGCACGAGTTGTAAGATAAAGGCTTTATCAAACCTAGTTCATCTCCTTGGGGATCCCCAGTTCTATTTATCAATAAGAAGGATGGATCAATGAGGTTATGTATCGATTACCGGCAACTCAATCAAATCACTATTAAGAACAAATATCCACTCCCCAGAATTGAGGACTTATTTGATCAACTTAAGGATGCTAGTGTATTCTCGAAAATTGACCTCCGATTGGTTATTATCAAATGAGAGTTAAGGAGTCAGATGTACCAAAGACAACATTCAGAACTCGGTATGGCCATTTTGAATTTCTCGTAATGCCCTTCAGCTTGACCAATGCTCAGACCGCATTCATGGATCTTATGAATCGGGTTTTCAAACCCTTCTTGGATAAATTTGTAGTAGTATTTATCGATGACATTCTTGTCTACTCTAAGAGCAAGAATGAACATTTCGAACACCTTTGAATAGTACTACCAACTCTTTGAGAGAATCAGCTTTACGCAAAGCTAAGCAAATGTGAATTTTGTTATCGGAGGTGTCTTTCCTAGGCCACGTAATCTCTGCCGACGGAATCAAAATAGATTCGAAGAAAATTCAAGCAATTGTAGATTGGATGCCGCCTAGGAGTATTCGAGAAGTCAAGAGTTTACTGGGTCTAGCCGGGTATTATAGAAGATTTGTGAAAGGATTCTCTACCTTGGCTACAGCTTTGACCAAACTTCTCAAAAAGGATAAAGCTTTTGTTTGGACAGAAAGTCAGTAAAGGAGTTTTGACCGATTGAAACAAGCTCTTACTCATGCCCCTGTTTTGATATAACCTGAAATAAGGAAGGACTATACGGTTTTTAGTGATGCATCTCATTTAGGGCTCGGATGTGCTCTTATACAAAATATGAAGGTTGTAGCCTACTCTTCTAAAAAATTGAAGCCTCGTGTATTGAATTATCCAACTCACGACGTTGAACTTCTTACAGGTTGTAGCCTACCTGTTCACAGACCACAAAAGCCTCAAATATCTTTTAAACCAAAAAGGTCTGAATCTTAGACAAAGAAGATGGCTAGAATTGCTTAAAGATTATGATTTGATCATCGATTACCATCTGGGAAAAATGAATGTGGTGGTTGATGCACTCAGTCGCAAACATTCGATCGGTAAGATTTCTCTTAAGTTAAATTCATAGCCTAATCCAAAATCAAACCTTACATTTTGATATCTATCATGTTACGTTGTCTTGTAGCCCGTGTTGCAATCAACGCACATTGTAGACTTCAGAAGAACCAAAAGCTTTTAATTGAGCTTCAAGTTAAGTCTAACTTGATGTCAAGAATCAAGACCTTACAACAATCTGATCCTGAACTTCAGAATATCCTATGTAAGATTGAAGCCGAACCAAGCTCATATTTTCCCCTAAAACGGAATAGGTTACTCTATTTTAGGGATAAGGTGTGTATACCAAATAATGAAACTTAAAAAAAAATGCTAAACGAAGCTCACCACAACCTTTTTTCAATTCATCTTGGGTTTGTTAAAATGTATAAGGACCTAAAGTAGTTGTATTGGTGGCTAGGAATGAAGTCGGCCATTATCGAATTTGTCTCCAGATGCTTGACTTGTCAAAGAATCAAGGCTGAACATCAAGTCCCTACAGGACTTTTGCAACCCATCGAATTGCCTAATTGGAAATGGGAACAGATAACTATGGACTTTGTCAGTGGGTTACCCTTGTCACCGAGAAAGAACGATGCGGTTTGGGTAATAATTGACAGGTTTACCTAATCGGCTCATTTTCTACCTGTTTGAATGAATTTGAGCTTAGATTAGTTGGCAAGAATTTATATATGGGAGGTAATATGTTTACATAGTGTCCCTACTTCCATAATTTCTGATAGAGATTCTCGAGTCACTTCCATGTTTTGGAAGTACTTACAAAGAGCTTTAGGGACTAAAACAAATTTGAGCACTGCCTTTCATCCCCAATCTGATGGTCAATCAGAAAGACAAATACAAATTCTTGAAGATATGTTGCGAGCTTGTATAGTCGAATTCGGGAAAGATTGGGAGAAATCCCTACCATTGGCAAAATTTGCTTACAACAACAGTTACCAAACATCCATCCAAATAGCTCCGTTTGAAGCTTTATATGGTAGAAGATGTAGAACACCCTTGTGCTAGTCGAAATTGGGAAAAAAAAAGTTATGGGACATTTGATAGGCAACTGAAAAACAAATTCAAATCATTCATAGTAGACTCCGAGAAGCCTTCGATAGGCAAAAGGTCTGTACTGATAGAAGGAGAAGAGAAATTCAATATGATGTGGGAGATAAGGTATTCTTAAAAGTATCACCATGGAAGAAAGTCCTCCGATTCGAAAATAAGGCAAAACTTAATCCCCATTTCATCAGGCCTTTCAAAATTATTGAACTGACTGGCCTTGTAGTTTATCGTTTGGCCCTTCCAAGTGAATTTGATAAGATTCACAATGTTTCCCATGTATCTATGCTACACAAATATAGATCAGAACCTTCTCACGTACTTGAGCCTGAAGATATGGAACTCGATCCAAACCTGACCTACGAAGAATAACCAGTCCAAATATTAGATTGTGAGACTAAGAGACTCCGAAACAATCTGTACTTCTTGTTAAAGTATTGTGGAGAAATCATAAGCTTGAGGAAGACACTTGGGAACCTGAGTCGACCATTAAAGAGCAATACCCTCATTTGTTTGCTTCAGGTAAATTCGAGGATGAATTTACTTTTTTAGGGGGGGAGAATTTGTAACACCCCAAATTAGGGCTTGGAAGAACTAAATATATTTGATGTTTAAAATTAGATCTTTAATTGAAAATTAGATTTAAAGATTCAATAATTAAGGACCATTAAGTGAATGAATTAAATGTGATTACTAATTTCTGATGACTAAATTAGAACAATTATATTTGGAGGGGGTTGCATGTAAAGTTAAATCTAATCAAGACTTTAGATAGGTGTCATTTCCATGTTTTTTCGAGTGGCATTGTGGAGGAGCCTTAGTCGGCTAAGGGGGAGAAAGATGAATCAAACCATTTCTTATTTTCTTTTACCATCTAACCGAAACACAAAGGAGAGAGTGAGAGGGAAATTCATGCTTGGGCATAAATCTTTAGTTTCGAAACAATAATTAAGATTGGATATTGATTATCTCTTGTTTGAGCTTGGAGATATGGTAAGATAGTCTTCCTTCTTTTTGATTTTTGTTAGATGTTACAGAATTTTATTTTGGTATGTGATTCAAGTGGTTTAGTTGATGATTTTGAGTTTGTTAGTGAATCCTAGGAATTTAGCCGAGAAGATTGATTAATATTTTGCTTTGTGTAAGAGTAGAAACTTGATATTAATTGTGTATACATGGTTGATAACCTGGGGTTTGGGAATTATTTGAATGACACATAGTTTTGCACATTAGAGGGAAATTAGATAAATGTATGGGGTTGGGACGAAATTACATGAATTGTTGGGGCCTGCTCTGTTCAATAAATGAGGCTACGATGCCAAATATTTTGTGTTGAACATGGTAAACACATCCTAGATTGTTTAAATATGTATATACAAGGACATGATTGAAATTGGCACTGTTTTGATTGTACAGAAAAATTTAGGGACTGTTTTGAAGTCAAATGGAAAATTCTTGTAATTAGGGGCTGCTTTTTCTATAAGGAAATGAAATTGGGAATTAAATTGAGTATTGAATGAATATATGTTCATATAGAGTATTAACTAAACAAGATTGCAAGCAATGTTGGGCTGTTAGAGTAGGTGATCATGTATGCTAAATTAAGAGCTGAATTGTTCATGTAGAAGTAGGTGTGGACTGCCTGGATTTTAATTGATAACAGGGAGAATTATATTGTAACAAAAAGGGGTTGTATAGGAAGGATAAATGCTTGTTAAAAGTTGTTAAGTATCAATACAAACACTAGTAGACTAATTAGTAAATGATTGAGAAAATATAAATATTTAAGGGACCGTTTGTACCAACTAAGTTATGTGGACTGTTTTATATTTGAATTGCATGTTGAGGGCTGAATTTTAATGTAAATTTGTATTCTTGATGCACATAGATGGTGTTGGGACTGAAGGGGGTAGGGTTGATCAAAGGATATAAAATTCAAAGGGGGTTGTGCTACGGGACCAAAACTAGCTTGGAGAAAATCGTGAGTGTAAATTTAAAGCCTCGAGATAAGCCTATGTCCCGAGCACTTTCAAATATTAGATTTTATTAGATATTTTAATATTTTGGTTTATGTTGTGATCCAATGTTTGGTAAAATTGAGGTAAGTATATCGAGGTAGGTATTTAAAGTATGTTTCCTTAGTTGAATGGATTGTGTTTACACTCTCATTGTTATATTAATACTTACCATAAATGTGACCTGTATAATCGAATACATGACCATTTGATTACACTCAATACTATAATTAAATTGATGAGAATTATATAGAAAGCCTTGATTCGATTTAGTCTTAGATACAATTGGCATTCTATAGAGTCCGTTGAGCTCATATTAGATTGGACTATGGTCCTGGAATATGGTCCCTTGTTGATAAAGATCGAGTGATCTTTTGGTACTACATGTACCCTTGCTTAATGATGAATCATTTGTGAAACGCCCCTAAACCGGGCCTAGGAATGTTACTACAATTTAAGCTAATAGTTAATTAAAACTATGACTTAACAAATGAAAGTAATGGAGTTAATTGCGAAGATATAAAAGAAAGGAAGTTGATAACAATTGATCAAGGACTAGAATGCTGCAATTAGCTGTAGTTGCCAAATTAAAAGGACTAAATTTTATGGAAATAAAATTGTAGTGAATGCATGTAAAACACAACTAAATGGGAGGACCAATATAGGTGGCAGCACTTGAAATTAACAAGTGGTGAAAGACACAATAAGGTGTCAATGATGATGATCAAGTAAAGATTATCATCAATTTCTTTCTCCTTCTCTAATGCATAACCGATTAAAGAGAGAAATTAGAGGGTGAGAAAGCTTGAAGAATCCATAGAGTCTTGATGGATTTAGCTTTGATTTGGGCACCAAGTTAAATTAGATAGCTTATTAAGAAGGTAACAACTTGTTTCCTCAACTAATTTACATATTTGAGTCCTGGTTTAGTGATGTTCATGTCGAATGAATGCATATATGTTCAAATGTCATTGTTACTGGAAATTTTTATTATTATCGACCGAATTGATTGAGAAATATTAACACCTTGCTGGGAAATGAGTAAGCAATAGTTGAATTAGTTGAAACTAAGTAATGGACCACTTCAATGGTGAATTAGGAGAATATTGTTGCTAAACTGGATTGATCGAACCTATAGATGGATAATGCCTTGTTTTCACATGCTAAGTGCATAATTTGACTTGTATAAATGAGTATGTATGTTGAATGGACATGTAGTAACATTGTATAGATGATTAAAGAAGATAAAATGTAACCTAGTGTAATCTGCCCAAAATACTCTGTTCTGGACAGTAACTTTGAAAAATCACCATAAATTGTAGTGTTGGAATTTAAGGCTGAAATTTATATGTATGGTACCTTATCATGTCTATTTTCATCAGGAACAAACAGAATTGAATTATGTGTAGTAGAGTGAATTCTGGAAATGAAAACCTCTGGACAGTGCAAACTGTCCAGAAATGCAATTTCACTATCCTTGAACAAAAAACTGTATTAATTGGAAAGACATTAAAATGGAAGGTCTAAACTGTTGTATATAGGGTTAAATAAGATTTCTAAAAATATAAACTAATTGAAATTCTGGCGTACAAAATAAAAGTTATGCATGTTTAAGTAAGTAGTGTACAAGCTGCTTGGCAACAACAACCTAGGTACTTTGAGATTGTTTTGTTTACAGTTTGGCAAACTGTTTTGTACACAGTTTTGGGACAGTAATTACTGCCCTGATTTACATGGATTAGAATATAGACAATTGTAGTTATGTGTAGTAATAAATATATATGAATATGCTACCAGATTGGTATATGTTGTGTACTAGTAACGTTGCCATGGTTGAATGATTATGTAAACCTATTTTGACATGTAGTTACTTGTGTAATATGTTAGAACTAGGAGTGAACTTGGTGGAAGAGGAAAGGGTGGAGCATCCTAAAGCTAGGAACAAAGGAGTTTGGATCCAAGATTAGCTAAGCTTGGGAGTTTTGTGAGTGTAGTTTTGTAGGGTTAGGACTTAGGTCCTAACCAAATATGCATGCTTAAATTACTTGCCATTCTTGTATTGTATAAATGGACTTAATATACGCTTGATCATGCATATAACGGAAAGATTGGCTAAGCTAAACTTGTAAGTGAATAAAAGCATGAAAAATTGACTAGATAATCAAAAAGAAAAGTGAAAACAAAAGTGTGAATTCTTGTTCTTGAATGTGGCTATTTGAATGGTAGCATATATATGTACTTCCATGATGTGTGATCTTTGTGCCTTGAATGCTATTCATTCAAATGCCTGCTTGATGCCTAAGGTAGTGTATGCTAAATTTTTACTTGGTGAATGAGAGGGTTATGTGAATGCTTGCTTGTATGTTCTCCATGGTCTAACATTTACTAACAAGATGTGATTTATGAATTATAAGGCATTTCTTGATCCTTGTACCGTGATTGTGATTTACTTGACTTGCTTGATGCCAAAGATGGCATGTATTCGAAATGGCTTGCTTGAATTAGCATATGTTACTTGACTTGTGAAGTATGTATAATGTTTATACATGTTAATTTCTTGATTTGAGTATGCTAAACTTGTATTCGAATGCTGGCTTGATAATACTCTATGTTGTATGTGTCAATAGTACGAATTGAACCATGAAATAAAGACATTGCTTGTTGCCTAAGGGCATGTAATCGAATACTTGCTTGAATGACAAGATAAAAAGTGAATTGAGAAGCTAAGGCTTAACTAGCCTAAGAGCTAAGCATGATATTGCTATAACTTTTCTTGATTGTGATTATTGAACACAAGTTTCTTGACTTGAACATGAAAGCATAATCATAAGAAACAACAACAAGCTTTAATGTAAAACAAGAATTCTTGTGCCACAAGATATCTTCTAATGAAAGTTAAAGATTTAAAAGACTTAAGTTTCCTTAAATGGAAGTCCTTTGATACATTGGTATGGTGCTTGGTATTCTTGGGACTACGGTCTATGAGCCACGGCTCAGGGGGACGCCCCATTACATGTAATATGTTATTGGCGACAATGGGAGGTAACGGGGGAGTTGTACAGAGATTGGCGACAGTTGGTTGGATAGTAAGAAGTATAGGATTCTTTGAACTTTATGGTCAAACACGGACCAATGTCATTCATAACCAATTTTGATCCAAGGCAAACATGTTAAAAGACATGAACCTTATTGAGAAATTAAATAAGAAATTCAAAAGATAATCCTGAATGTGTTACATAATGTTTAAAGAAGCTCCTGGTGAGATAATGTCTAAAGAAAGCTCTTGGTGAGCATTACTTGAATTACTTGACATAAAATCTTGCTACTTGAGTTACTTGTTATGTAAGCTTACTTGAACATTTGAATTACTTGATATGCAAACTTGATTACTTGAACTACTTGTTACTTGATTTGAATTACTTGAGTCATTTGCTACTTGACTTGATTTCTTGGGCTACTTGTTACGTGACTTGGATTGATTTAAAATATGAACTTTTTTACATGTGTAAATGTGTGAGTAAGTGTGCTGCCATGTTAAGTGATATTAAGTCTAAAACCGGACTGTTTTATGCGTGTAAACGTATGGGTAAGTGTGCTACCATGTTAAGTGATATTAAGTCTAAAACCAGACTGTTTTATGTGTCTAAATGTATGAGTAAGTGTGCTGCCATGTTAAGTGATATTAAGTCTAAAACTGGACTGTTTTATGTGTGTAAATGTATGAGTAAGTGTGCTGCCATGTTAAGTGATATTAAGTCTAAACCGGACTGTTTTATGTGTGTAAATGTATGAGTAAGTGTGCTGCCATGTTAAGTGATATTAAGTCTAAAACCGGACTATTTTATGTGTGTAAATGTATAAGTGTAAATGTATGAGTAAGTGTGCTTCCATGTTAAGTGATATTAAGTCTACAACCGGACTGATTTATGTGTGTAAATGTGTAAGTGTTCTGCCATGTTAAGTGATATTAAGTCTAAAATCGGACTGTTTTATGTGTGTAAATGTATGAGTAAGTGTGCTTCCATGTTAAGTGATATTAAGTCTAAAACCAGACTGTTTTATGTTTGTAAATGTATGAGTAAGAGTGTTGCCATGTTAAGTTATATTAAGTCTAGAAGTGGACTGTTTTGCTAGGCTTATTGTTTTTATGATTAAGTGAACAAGTTATAAACATATATGGACAGTTTTGAACTTTTTATAAGCTTACATGGACATATTTAAATAAACTAAAAGTCACCATGGGTTGTTTTACTTGTATTGGTGTGCAAACATGTATAATAGACCACTATGAACCAAGGCCCGTAACTAAAGCAAGTAAATAAGGATTAAATGAGACATAATACTTGATATGTAAACTTGAATATTTGAAATACTTGACATGTAATGTTTGAATTGCTTGATAAATAATCTTGAATACATGAATTGTTTGCCATGCTACTTGAATGAATGGTAAACCATGACCTTGCTTGTCTTATTATTTGAATGCTACACATGTTGCTATTGAGTTACATGACTACTTGCTCAATTCAAAATACTTGGAATCTTTAGTTAGGATAATACCTGACTAAAAGACACATGACTTGGAAATTTGTTAGAGCTAGGGTTACTTCACTAAGTACAAATTGTACTTATCACTCTTGTTTCCTTTCTTCCCAACCAACAGGTTAGGTGTTCTAAACACTTTCTTGATCCTAAAGTTAGATTTCTTGAGCTTGAAGCAAGACACAAGTGGAGCTTGAGTATGAATCCTTACTTGTTTTGTATATCTCCTAGTTGTTGGTGGCACCTAGTCTTGTTTATAGCTAAGGCTAGTTCATGCATTTTGTATGTTTGGAAGCTTGTATATAAATATGAATTGACCTCTAATGTTGTGTAAGACTATGATTCGAATATTTACACTAAATGAACTTGTTTAGTTGAATATACATGGAATGTTGCAAGTCTTGAATATAATAACCTACATGACCATGTCTAATTAATGTGAAATGAGTATACCATTGAAACCTTGTTAACTATTGTTATAAAATATATGAGCTGAGCATAATTGAGTTTGAATGATACAAATGATTCATGATATGCTTGAGAATTGTAATTGCTGGATGGTAAGGAATGAATCTTTACATGCTTGAATAGCGATGTTCAAATATATGTACACATGATTATGCTTAGTCAAACCTTCATGAATTGGTTACATGTCTTGAATGAAACGTGATGAAATGGAGTTAAAATGAACATATGCTAGTCTAGATAAGCTATTCGAATGATATGATCACATGACCTTAAATTCAAAAGTGAATAATTAAAGTGGTAACTTATAATGAATAAGAACATGTCCATGCTTGTGTAATTGAATGTGATGTCTATGTGTCGTGCTAGTTCTCTACTCATCTAGGATAAACAGGGATGATATTAATACTTTTAGTTTAAGTGTTTATTTGAATATCTCTCATGTATGATCATTTAATCAAGTAGTAACTAATCCTTGAATGAATCTTGAAGGTAACCACTCGAATGAAGGCCTATAATGAATATGAAATATATATCCATTATTTTATGATGAAATGTTAGCTGCATATATAAGTAACTTGGAATGAAATAAACATGCTTGTTTGTTATGTTATTCGAATGTTATTTGATAAACATTAATGAAAATGCTAATGGTAAACTAAAGTGGTAATCTTTAATGAAACAAATGTGTGCTTGCTTGTTTTATAGATATTCTTGCTTAAGTTACTTAGAAATCAAGTAACTCATCTAATAGAGATGAGTTTGAAAAGTTTTAAATGGTTCGTGTTTCTAGTGTTCCCTGTAATGCTCCTCAACCGATTTACTACTAAACTGGGTAGGGGTGTTACAATTTGGTACTCTTGTGTACCCTTGTTCGGTACTTTATGTAAACTTGTTTTTTACTTGTTGGATGGGATTCGAGTGTCTAGGCTACTTTTTAATCAAGGCTAAGGTTAATACATTGATCTATATTGGTGAAACTTTATGATAATAAGTAGATTGCTGGACTATGTTCCCTTGTAAATTCTTATCAAGGTGACTAATAAATGAATTTGAATTGATTTCAATGCTTGATAATGTTACATGCTACGAAAATGTAATGTTAACTACTTTGTATGTGGTTCTAAAGCTTTGTTATGTAATAGCATGCTTGCTTAAAACTACTTGATGTGGTTCGAAGGATAATAATGCTAATTGCTCATGCTCTTATTGTTATAAATCCGTAAACACTATAGGAGACTTGAACTTATATCTCTATAAACTTACTCACTTTGTTTCCCTTCTCTAAGCCTATGACTTATTATATCTCCTTAATGTGTTTCAGGGTGAATTGTACTTTTGGCTAAACCTAAGGAGTTAAGCAAGATCACAAGAAGCTTCATTGTATGTTTTGTAATCTTTATTCTAACTCCTCAGATGGTGGCAGTTAAATGATATGTAAATCATTTAGTTTTACTCCATTTTGAGCATGTATAAGATAAGATTAATTATGTTTGTAAATATTTCTAATATTAATTATCAATTGACTGGGAACTTTAGTGCTTTTGATAAATGATTGATATCATATGCTTAGATGTATTGAATGGATGAATGCACTTGTGTGAATGCTATGTTAGTAGTTTCAATTAATTGAAGGATTGTTAGAGTTTAGGTGTTATAGAAATTTCTGATTCTATGTTAGTAATGGTTGGTATGTGTAGTTGCTATGGAAGATGAATTGAACCGAACTTGTTTGTATCTAAATTCTAAGTTGATTGCACTAAGTTAATAAAATGATGAGTGTAAGTTGATTGTTTAGTGTATGGAAGTAATTGTGAATAATTCCATATTGATGAAGTTGCTTTATGCTTATAAGCCTAAGTTTTTTTTTAAATCGTATCCAAATCTTTATGCAAGAGTTAAAATAAATGAAAATAGTGATTAAAGTACTTTAAATAAGTAATATAAAATTATGAAAGATTTTATACTCATCCTTTTCTTTTGTGTTCGAATGCTTTAAGCCTAGGAATGTTTGCTTTTTTGTTGATCAAACACTAGCTTGAGTTTCAAGTTAGTTTCTAGTTAGCTTTTGACACCCTAAATTCGGTTTATACTTAAGCCGAGTCTAGAGGTCTAATAGCAAAATTGTGGTATTCATTACTCGTAGTTATATGGTGATCTATAAACAAATTTGGAATATACTATGGATTAGAATAAGGAAATTGACTATGTTTGAATATGTAAAGTCAAACCTTAAGTTAAACTTGTTTCTTGACAAAGAAGTTAATCTCTTATGGTCCTAGATCATTTAATTGCCAACCTAAAATGAGAGGATATGTGAAATTAGAATGTTTAAGAAATCTTAACTCTTGTGTGAGTTTTGTTCGAATACTAACTTGTGTTTCAAGTTAGTCTTTTGATTTGCCTTAAATACTATAGGCTTGGTTTATCTCTAATACATGCTTATGCAAGATATGTGTAAAGAATAATTATTGAAAAATTAAGCTAGTCTAATCTATCATTCGATAACTTGTGTATTAAACTATTCTTGCAAGTAGGTTATATGTGTCTTTATAACTGAATTAAGAAAAGTTTCATATTTGAAATCTTGTAGTTAAAAAGGGGTTGGGATTCTATCAAGAAGGTTTCGATAGGCTTATTAGTAATGTCATATTAGAACCCTTGAATGAAAAAGTTAGGCTTTGTTCAAGCTTGATACCTACCTTAACCCGATGGATTCTATGAAAGATTAGACCATAAGAATTAAGTTTTAATCTATGTCTCTAGATAGCTGAACTACCTCACTAAGCAATTGCTTACTCTTCTTCCCTTTTTACATTTCAGGATATATGTGTCAGCGTATTTCTTCTCAGTTCGAACGTGATCACAAAGATTTATGTATGATTCGATTAAAATTTATACAACCCCTAGATGGTGGCACATAGGTAATGAATTAGCATAGTGCCATTGGTTTCATTTTTGGTTATATATAAGTATATATGTCTTGTAATTATTTCAAGTTTTTGTAAGGGCCTTTAATTATTCTATGTCTGCTTGCTTTATGAGATTTGAGCAGTAGTGTGATTATGCGGTTGCTTAATAACCTATAGGAGCCTTAGGTTGATAGAACACCATGATGCCATGTGTGTTGTATGCTGGTATAAATACTTATAGTATAATGAATTAGATCCTAAAAAAAATTGGTGTATTCCGAATGTCTTGTTTAATAGTTAGAATAAACAAATGTTACAATATGTTTAACTGTTTTTGTTTGCTAGTGATGTTCGAAAGGTTGTTTGTTAAATAAGTTATTTTATCTTACATGTTGATAGATTTGGATGCTTGAGAATCAAGTTATGTTAGTATAGTATTTGAATGATTTTGATGCTAAGATATGTTAAACAAGGTTGGTTGTTTCTTGTCTTGGACTTCATGTCTTGGTTGTTATGTATGAACCTTATTGGTAGATTCAAACAAATTGCAATTTGGAATAAACTCCATCAATGAACCTTGTTTGTCTCAATTTATGGAAATCGAATCACTTTACGTTAGATGTTAATTTTGGTTAAGCTCAAGCTGTATGAACTCCTAAATACTCTTCTTAATTTGATTTAGAACTAAACAAAAGAACTAAGTCTTTTATTTGATTAAATGATCTATGAGACTAATTAAATGGGTAACCAGGGAGTGACTCCTAAATGATTAAATCCTTGAGCAAAGTACCTTATATTCACTTGGTTAAATATGTCATATTGCTAAAAGAATTTATAAATATGCTATTAGGCACATGATCTTTTTTTATTTCTACTTGCTTGCTTTAGAAGCGGAAATTGTTGAGCTCATTCCTTTATGCCCACTTTTTGAAAGTGGTGGATGCTCAGACGATCCTTTGTTTATTTCTGCTTGCATACTTTGGAAACGACGATCGTTGAGCTGATTCCTTTATGCACACTTCTTGAAAGTGGTAGATGCTCAGACGATCCTTTGTTTATTTTTGATTGCTTGCTTTGGAAGCGACAATTGTTGAGTTGATTCCTTTTTGCACACTTATTGAAAGTTGCAGACGCTCAAACAATCCTTTGTTTATTTTTGCTCACCTTCTTTGGAAGTAGCGACCGTTGAGTTGATTCCTTTATGCACACTTCTTGAATGTGGCGGGCGTTCAGATGATCCTTTGTTTATTTTTGCTCGCTTGGTTTGGAAGTGGTGACCATTGAGCTTATTCCTTTTTGCACACTTCTTGAAGTGGTGGACGCTCAGATGATCCCTTGTTTATTTTTGCTCGCTTGCTTTGGAAGCTACGATCGTTGAGCTGATTCCTTTATGCACACTTCTTGAAAGTGGCAGGCACTCAGATGATCCTCTGTTTATTTCAGCTCGCTTGCTTTGGAAGCTACGATCGTTAAGCTGATTCCTTTATGCACACTTCTTGAATGTGGTAGGCACTCAGACGATCCTCTGTTTATTTCCGCTCGCTTGCTTTGGAAGCTACGATCGTTGAGCTGATTCCTTTATGCACACTTCTTGAAACTGACAGGCACTCAGATGATCATTTGTTTATTTATGCTCGCTTGCTTTGGAATAGAGTGGCTCAATCAATCCTAATGAGTGTTTTAATGGGAAAAACGACTCCTTAATTGCTATGCCAGGAAGTTACTAACTAAACTTAGAAAGCACGTAAGCTAGTCATATAAGAGGAAGTGTACAAAATGAGGGTAGTGGTAAAGAACTTACGGTGGTAATGCTTCATAGGTTAGAGACTTGTTACAAATCTAAGTTTTCTTGAGTTCTCAATGTAAAAAATGTGTGGGACTATGAAATATGGATATATGATATTTCAATGTGTATGGGAGAAACAAAAGGAAAACCAAAGGAGGAGGAGAAGAAATGGACCTTGAGGGAAGCAGATGGTATTGCAAGGTCCAAGAATCCTCCTATCATTAAGATTCTTTACTTGCTTCATTGTCCCACAGAAACTTTGCTTATCCTCTTCTATCTTGGTTGTTCATTCCTCCTCTGAGTTCTAGGATATTGAAGATCATCACAATTTTACTTAAGAAATTAACTCTAGGTCATCTCTGCTAATTTTTTTCGAGTGCTCTTAATTGTCTCCACCCATCTTAAGGATTTTTGGGCTTACTGGTGAATCTGAAGTTCACATGTTTGTATCTTTGCCTACTTCATTTGTTTTTTACTCGGCAGCAGGTCTACATTTTCTCGCATCCTGACTACCATACTTTGATGCTAAATGGTCTGCAGCTTTATATTGAACGCCAACCCATAGATACTGGTCTTTGCTACCATGAGGTTATGGGGGAACGACTTATCAAATTTTGTGCTTCAAATTTTATCAGTAGGAATTACTTCTTCTCTTGTAACAAGGTGACCACAATGCCTCCTTACATCCCTCATCCGAACTTCATGCTTCTCACTCCTAACGTCTCCCCCGCACTACGTGGGACCCTCTAGCTTTTACATCTCTCGTTTGAACTTCTTATATTATCTACCATTATTTTCGCTAAACATCTTTCTTTTTCATCTTTAATAAATCTTTCTAATTTCCCCTTCTAACGGTAGATTCTGTTTTATCCTTTATGTGGATGCACTATCTGTATCATGCCCTGAGCCCTATGAAATTCACACCTTTTACTTGATCTTTCCCTAACTTCATTTGGCCTCATTTGTGGTAGAGGCTCCATGATTCCCAAATGTATTACTTGATGCAGGATGCGCGATGGTGATTCTATTAAAGGGTGATACGTGCAGAATCTTTCTCTCGCATATTGGTGAACCTTTTTTCGTGCTTCAACTCTTTATTTTTCCCTTTTTGACCAATGTTGTGATTTTCCCTATTTTCATGAGTCTCCTCTATTCTTACAAGATGGTAGGATTCCTCCTCTCCACTAAGGTTTAGGGGTTCTGAGTTCAACATATCCTCAACTGAAACTCTTAAGGGACTTATCATTGAGGCGTCTTGGTTGGTTCTTGTTGCATGCATGCATTCCCCCTCAATTATTTTAGCTGTAATCACCTATGATTCCTCTATAATCTTCTTATCGCGCTTTGTTACTAAATGTTGCATATGTTTTCTGATATACTCTTGTTGCTGTCGAAGTTGCATTAACGCGGTACGAGTATATTCCTCCATGACTTCTAGCCTACTCTGCATGTCGGGTAGCTGGTTATTTTTGGCTTGGGAGAGGGGAATTTCCTCCTCCACTTCCTCCATGATTTCTTGTTGGGGATCGCTCCTCGTTGCTTCATGGGACTCAGACTAAAAACATGTTAGATCCAGACTCACCACACCAATTGTTGATTGCCAAAATGAATAGGACTCAAAGATGGTGGTTCGGCGGTGGTCGAGATGGCCGTTTCAGATTAGAGTTTGTATATTGCTCCTACTTTGTGGACCATGGTGTCTAGAATGGAAGTTGTAACACCCCAAATTCTAGCCTAGAATTATTGGAATCAAATTGAATAAGTGAATAGCTTAATTGAATTTAGAATTAAGCTAAATTGAATAGCCAAGGGCCTAATTGAAAGAATGAATGAAATAAGTGACCAAATTAGAATGACTACATTGAATTAAAAAGAAAGAAGAGGAATGCATGATAAACTTCATGGTTCTCTTATTTGCCCTTCACTAATTACATGATTAGTAACTAATTAAGGGTTAGTTTAGTAAAATCCTAATTCCACTAATGTGGATAACAATGTTGTCATCTTCTCCACTATTCTTCTTAGCCAAAAACTAGAGAGAAAGAAATTGAGAGAGAAAGCTTGGAAAATTCAGCCATTGAAGAAGAAATTTAGCTTGCATGTATAGGAATTTTTCATTGAAATTAAGCAAGAAGCAAAGTAAGTATTATTTTACTTGTATTCAATTGAATAGGTACCGATATTGTTGAAATTGGACTATTTTGATGATTATAGATGGAATTAGACATTGAATATGTTGTTAGATAATTGAATGATTGTTGAATTATACAAATTTGAAGAATGAACACTAGGTTCAATGCTGGAAATCATGTGTTTGTGTAATAAGCTAGGTTGCTGGAAAATTTTATTGTGTTATTGAAGTGGAAATTGAATGATTAGAACTTAAAATTCAGCTATAGAATTAATGAATTGATTGTGATCATGAATATGTAATGTAAAGAAGGTGTTAAACAAATTGAATTGTTAGCTAACAATGTTGGAAATGAAGGATAACAGCATGAACATAGTTATGTAACATAGAAACTGTTTTGTGGAATTGAAATTGAGTAAACATGCAAGATTAGGCATTGTAACCAACTTGCCCTGTTTTGGCAGCCTTTTATAATGAATTAACATTGGCTTAACATGTTTAGGATATCATATGAATTGATTTATAAGGCCAAGACATAGGTTAAACTGAAGTTAAGGCATTGAAATATGATTAGATGCAATCTGCCCAAAATTGCTCTGTTCTGGGCAGTCACTTTGAAAATTCACCAAAAAATGTATAGATTGAATTCAGGGCTGAAATTTTAATGACATGATCCTTAGAATGTCGATTTTCATTAGGTGAAAACAGAATGGAAAATTGGGTCCTATGCTGGAAACTGTAAATAGGAATTGCTGGACAGTTTGCACTGTCCAGGTAGTGTAAATGCCCTGTCTTTGAACAATAAACTGTATTAATTGGATAAAAATAAAATTCAAGTCTTACATGGTATTATAGTAATTTTTGTTAGCTTTCCAACGGTGTATATCAATTGAAATTCTGACGTACGGATTAAAAGATATGGCCATTTAAAGGGACAGTGTGCAAACTACCAGGCAGCAGTGTCCTGGGCAGTTTGGGACTGTTTTTGCACCTAGTTGTATACTGTTTCCAAAACAGTTTTGGGACAGTGTAGGCTGTCCAGTTATGCTTTAAAATGAAGTAATAGCAATGTGGAGATAAATTGGTAATACATTCTTAAAAGGAAGTATAAAAATAGTAGCTAAATGTTAGGTACATTGTGATAACATTGCTACTATGATTGTATGATATATTGTGCTTGTTTTGATGAAATGTGTATGTGTTATACTTGCTAGACAAAGGGCAGCAAATTGAGGAAGAAAAAGGAAATCATTCAAGGGCTAAGAACAAGGGGATAGCATACAAGAAAATTTCTAGCTTGCTTGGATTGTATTGTGAGTGTAGTTATCTTTAGGGTTAGGACTAGGTCCTAACCATTGCATTCTTGTTACATTCTTGTTATGATAATGAATCTAAGCATGAACTTGACTTAATAAGGGAAGGATGATTAAAAATACACATGAAACATGATCCTAGTCTTATGTATATGCCTATTCGAATTGATTATGCATGATTAGTGATAACTTGGTTGCTTATGTGTTATGATACAACATGGTTGAATGTTATTGACTTGTTTGATATAAGATGTTATCTCATTTGATGAAATGAATCTTGAAATCACTTGACTTGTGAGCTAAGGCTCAATAGCCTAAGGGCTTAACATGAAATGATCCTGATTTAAATGAACATGATTTTGAACTTGATAACTTGAAATAAATTGTAATTCAAACAACCTTGGTAGCTAGTTGGATTAGGTAGAAAGGCACGCCTTAGAGTCTAGAGCTCATTGTGTACGGGTGGACTACGGTCCAGGGCTAAGGCCCCTATTTGGCGACATACGGAGCGTACGTATGTGGTCTTTGGCAACAGTAGGAGGGTTGACCAGTAGTACGGTGCATATTGTGGCGACAGTTGGTTGGAGACTCGATTACCTATACAAACTAAGTACCAAGGGAGTTGTTTAATGAAATAACAAATGGAATAAGATTCAATTATACATGATACTTGTCTTGAATACCATGAAATGTATGTTGCTTGATTTGAAAGCATGACTCCTTAGTTTCTTGTTTTACAAGCATGATGCTTGATTCATGAATTATGATTTCTTGTTGCCTAATCTTGTTGGCTGAATTGCATGTTATCCTAGATAGGATATTCTTGATGCTTGAAAGACTAGATAAGGTCACTCTTGTTACTTGAAAGATTAGCTAAGTCTACTTTAATGCTTGGAAGCCTTATCTAGGTCTACATTCGATCTAAAAGACATGAAACATGAAATAACAAAATGGATAGACTAGTTACTACCTCACTAAGTACATTTTTGTACTTAACACTCTTCTTTCATTCTTCCCAACCTACAGGTTAAAAGATTCAACATTGCTTGATCTTGAAGCTTGATTCCTTGAGCAAGAAGCATCCTACACAAGCTTGTTAAAGTATGATTCCATACTTGTTTTGTATTCTCCTAGAATGGTGGCACTAGTTTGTATCTAAGTAGCTTGAACATGCATTTTGAAGGATTGTTTATAATGCTTGATAGCCTACCTATGATTTGTATATAGATTAAGGTTTGTAATGAACTTAATTAACTTATATGGTTGAATGATGTTGCGCATATGCTGATGGAATGACTTAATGTTAATCTAGCTATCTTGATGACTTTCAAATACTATGATCTTGTATGTAGTTTGCTTAATTAGAAAGTAGGATGATGAGCCAAGATGTTTACTTGTACCCTATTTGAATGGCCATGACATATAGGATCACTTGAATGTAACAATGCTTGTTGTGTGTAATATGCTTGCTTGTAGATGTGATTGCCGATTGTATGGGATTGAATTAAGCATGAATGAAACTAGTTACATGCCATATTATACAAATAGGTAAATGGATGAATGGTTAGGATTAGAATGTGTTTTGAATGCAAGCTTGTAGCGATGTCCTTCTTCGCTAAAAAAAGAGTTTTCGATGTGTTTGTGGTTTTTCGAGTATTAAAATATTTATTCCATGGGGTTTTAAAAATACCGTATTTTATTTAAAAAGAGGAGTCGCCACCGGCCACTTAGGTAGGCCGGATACCATAAAACCAGAGATTTTAAAAAACTGTTGGGTTCGGGAGTCGGTTACGGATGGGGAAGGATTAGCACCCCCACACCGCCCAAAATTGGTACTTTAATAATTACGGCTTCATTAATATTAGACTTTCTGGATTAAAGTGACGATTAGTTTAAAATTCGGTTATAATTGCGGGTAAATTTTAAAGGCCTCGTTATCCGAGGGTAAACGCCCAACCACTATCACTACGCTTGATACTGGCCCCGTTTACGCTCGGATAAAAGGGCACCACATTGACAATTAATATTTCGTTATGCAAACCTAACAAAAACATTATAGACAAATATTTACAAAGGAGTGGAACTACAAAAACATAAAAGACATAAACATAATAATATTGAAGTGCAAAATGCATAAACAAAAAACATTGTAATATGTCCTAAAAATAAAACAGCAAATACGAATATAAACATAAAAATGTGCTTTCTAAAACTAAATTAATTACATCCAACACTTATGCATAAAGATGAATTACAATTACCATCTACATGACAATTACACATGGCATAATATGATACCAAAATAATAAAACGACATACTAGAATAAAACTAATATTTAATGATTAACATACGACACAAATTTCATGCATGAATAAAAACATTGTGTATGATAAACAATATCACACTATCATATAACCTAAGAAGCAAAAATATCAGAAAAATGTAAACATACGAACATGACATATAACCTAAACTTAAAACGTAACATGTGAGACAAACGTGAACACGACATGGATAAAATAAATTAAATATAGGAACACGGTATAACATATTTTAATACACAAATTATATTGTTATAAATTAACATACTATACAAAACATATACCGATACCAAAAGAACAATATGAACATGCTAGACATGTAAAAGATAAATATTTAAACATGAAAAAAGGACTGAAATGGAATAATAAAAAAATAGAAGGCATAAATTAAAGAGTACATTTAGGGATCGAATTAAGAACCATGCAAAACACATAAGGACTGGAAGTGTAATATAACCAAGGGGCAAGCTCAAAATGGAAATTTGGAAAACGCGGGATGGTTCAACATGTGATTTCACCATTTATAAATATGATTTCGGTTAATTTAGTGATCAAATCAAAATAAAACAGAAAAGAAAAAAGGACCGGAATTGTAATTAACCCATGCGGTGAGCTCAAAATGAAAATATAGGGGACACGGGAGGATTTATGATGCAATTAGACCATTTTATTTTATTTTGGGTCTATAAGACCCAATTATCTGGCCCCTGATTTCATTTTCCCTTCATGTTTTTCTTTAAGAGAGATAGCTCTCTTCTTCCCTCTATTTTCCCAGGAAAACACAAGCCCCGAACCCTTCAGCCGCCATGGTTCTCCAGGCCGGCGATGGTCCGGCTACTCCGGCCACCGCCCTCCGCACTCAATCAGTTCTAAAACCTAACGTAGACCCCTCTCGAAAACAAAAACTTTACTTTTGAAACGGCCAAACCCCTAAACCCTTACCGAAACTATCACGCTCTTACTTTGAGACCACCAAAACCCTGGATCTATGGTATTTCGAAATGAAGGAGCAAAGAAAAACCCCTTTTGTGGCTCACTCCTCAGAGCTTATCGCCGGCAAAGGAAATGTTTTTTCTTAGCTAAACTCCATTTTTGTTTCTTGTTCTCTTTTCATGCATGTATGAGACTCAAAGAGGAAAAAGAGAGAGAATATTATCGATAGAAATTTTTGTACCCTTTTTTGGATCCTCCTTTTTTGTATTTCTGAAAACTCATCATAATACAGTTTGGTTGGATTGCCTATATCCTTGTTCTGATCTTAGTTTTTGGTAGAATATAATACATGAAAAAATACATCAGATCTGATTTTTTGGTACTGATAATCCATTGTTTTGGGTGTTTTGCACGTTCTCTGAGCGCGGTGGTTGAGCTGGTAGTACGGCGGTATGGTGGAGGAGGTGTGGTGGTGACCCGTTCGGTCAGAGTGAATCTCAATGAGCCACGCGCGCGTGGAAGACAGCTGAGCAGCGAGTGGTGTCACGCGCATCAGATGGAAGGTCATCTTGACTTGATCGCAGCCGTTGGATCTGGATTTGATCCGACGGCTCTGGGTTGGCTGAGCATAGATAATAATAAAATGGGGTCAGGGTTAGATATATTTTTAGGGTTTTTATTTATTAAGGGCTTTGGCCGGTTGGGCCTTGTCAACCATGTTATATATTTTTTGGGTTTTTGTAATATATTGGATTGGACACTAATAAACCTTGGTTTTATTTTATTATCTGTTTATATATATATATATATATATATGATAATAATATTATTAATAATAATAATAACACGATTATGATAATATATACATATATATATTCGTACGCGTACACCTATACGTATGGTATACCGACATTAATATACGTTACACGCCCTTAGTTAACATAACATAAACGTACCGGCACACCTAATTATACACATCACTAATATAACATTCACATGTTACACAGTCACACACAATGTACACATAAACATACATGCGACACACATATACTATAATAAATATTAACATATACATAAACATAATATGTATAATATACATGCACTCATACATATCACACGTGTATATTTCACACACATTAATCGCATATATATAGTAAACATATATTGTAATATGTATACGTGCAATAATAATTCCCCCATTAATTATTATACTAATATATTAACAATATTTACAAACTAGATAAAAATGAGTGATTACAGTTGCCCCTCTTTGCTTGTTTTTGTGAAACGAGAACAAAGCAAAGACCGAAAGCACTCATTTTTATCCGACTTCCCTGCTCACGACTTTGAAATCACGTGTTCTTCTGGAACTCTCCGCTTTTCCTTGGCCAAATCTTTAGGCTCGTAAGTTCTCCCTGTATAGAACTTCTTCACCTTTGGTTCTTTTTTGAGATTCTAGAGTTAGGGCTCTTCCTATATGGCTCCTTTCACTGGGGCTTGAAAACGTAAGTTTCTCCTTTATATAACCTTTGTTTTCGCTTGTTTCTTTCCTTCTTTTTTTTTTTTCTTCTTTTTCCTCATTACTTTTTCCTTCTTTTCTCTGTTCTTTTTCCTTTTTCTTTTTCCCTTTTTCTTTTTTTTTACTTTTTCTTTTTCTTTCTTTTTCTTTTCTCTTCTTTTTTTGTTTTTTGTTTTTTTTCTCTTTTTTTCTTTTTTCGCTTTTTATTTTTCTTTTTCTCTCTTCTTTCCCTTTTCTATTTTTTATGAGGCTGTTGATATCTTACGCTACTAAAGCTGCAGCATCATGCCCGAAGGACTTAACGATGGCCCGAAGGACTTATCACCATGCTCGAAAGACTTACTGGTGGCCCGAAGGACTTATCATCGTGCCCGAGGGACTTACCGATGACCTGAAGGGTTTAACATCTAGGCCTCACGCTGCAATGGCTGCCGCTCTTTCTGGACTCACGCTACTCATGCTGCCTCATCATACCCGAAGGACTTACTGATGGCCCGAAGGACTTATCACCACGCTCGAAAGACTTATTGGTGGCCCGAAGGACTTAACATCGTGCCTGAAGGACTTACCGATAACCCGAAGGATTTAACATCTGGGCCTCACGCCGCTATGGCTGCCGCTCTTTCTGGACTCACGCTACTCATGGTGCCGCATCATGCCCGAAGGACTTACTGATGGCCCGAAGGACTTATCTCCATGCTCGAAAGACTTATTGGTGGCCCGAAAGACTTAACATCGTGCCCGAAGGACTTACCGATGACCCGAAGGATTTAACATCTGGGCCTCACGCCGCTATGGCTGCCGCTCTTTCTGGACTCACGCTACTCATGCTGCTGCATCATGCCCGAAAGACTTACTGATGGCCCGAAGGACTTATCACCATGCTCGAAAGACTTATTAGTGGCCCGAAGGATTTACCGATGACCCGAAGGATTTAACATCTGGGCCTCACGCTGCTATGGCTGCCGCTCTTTCTGGACTCACGCTACTCATGCTGCCGCATCATGCCCGAAGGACTTACTGATGGCCCGAAGGACTTATCACCATGCTCGAAAGACTTATTGGTGGCCCGAAGGACTTAACATCGTGCCCGAAGGACTTACCGATGACCCGAAGGATTTAACATCTAGGCCTCACGCCGCTATGGCTGCCGCTCTTTCTGGACTCACGCTACTCATGCTGCCGCATCATGCCCGAAGGACTTGCTGATGGCCCGAAGGACTTATCACCATGCTCGAAAGACTTATTGGTGGCCCGAAGGACTTATCATCGTGCCCGAAGGACTTACCGATGACCCGAAGGACGTCACGCTGCTATGGCTGCCACTCTTTCTGGACTCACGCTACTCATGCTGCCACATCATGCCCGAAGGACTTACTGATGGCCCGAAGGACTTATCACCATGCTCGAAAGACTTATTGGTGGCCCAAAGGACTTAACATCGTGCCCGAAGGACTTACCGATAACCCGAAGGATTTAACATCTAGGTCTCATGCCGCTATGGTTGCCGATCTTTCTTTTCTTTAGTAAATTCTTTGACAATTCTTCAAATGCCTGTCTAGGAACAAGCAAAAATTGACATGCCTCTATCTATATGATGCATGCAATGTCGTTCTTTCTTCTTCTTCTTCTTCTTTTGTTTCTTTTTTCTTCTTTTTCTTTTTTTTCTTTTCCTTCTTTTTTCTTCTTTTTCCTTTTTTATCATTATTTTCTCTCACTTTTTTTTCTTTTTCTTTTTATTGTTAGTCTTGTTTTAAAATCTTATGTCCTGAAAAGTCATTCTTCGGACTTCTCTGTTTTCCTTTCCTTTTTGCGGTATGCTCAGTTTTGATCTTCATTTCTGTCAAATTTTGTTAAATGAGTACTCGCTATTGTTCTTTTGCACGAGCACTTGCCTTTCTTCTTCGCGGTCTCTGCCCGCTTCACCAACAAACTCTATATCATGCATGTGCAGAGATTCTTACCATTCTTTTCATGCTCGCATTACCCACTCGATCGTGCTCGGCTACCTTCCAACTCTTTTGACCCAATATTCTGAGTATTTGTTAGTTTCGTCATTGGGGTGAGCAAAATGCTTCTTAAGCTCAATCTTCTTGTTGCCTCTTGACGGGAACCATTCATCGATCTCTGTACTTTAATTCTTTGGAGACTCAATGTTTACCTCTTACCGTCCTCGTATTTTATAATCTCATTCTCGTTCTGGTTCGTCCTTCACTTTCTTGAACTAACCAAGGCATCGTAGCTGAAACCCGTTCCTTGTTCTTGAGCTGCCTGACACATACACTCTTTTCATCACCTTCATCTTATACATTGTAGGGTCGTTTCTGGTTAGGTGCTCCAATAATATCCGCAACCTAGTGTTCTGGATCTTATATCTGAAGTAATACATGGGAATCTTTGTTGCTTTAACTTGTCAATTTGTTGATTGGTATTCCACTGAAGGGTATCATTTAGATCAACATACAGGATCTTGAAAACACAGCATAGGAGCTCTGGATATCAAGTGCAAGAGCGGCTTAGATTCAACCACTCAGTAATTCAAGGATGTGAAGTCTTCCCTGGTGACTCGGTTCATCCTCATGATTATCGCGTTGCTGCAAAATACTACTCTTTCTCAATTCTCATTATCTACTCCGCCCCCAAAAAGGGTGGGCTTGTATGACCACTCGAGCGCAAAAATATTACTCTAGGAATAGAGTTCTGGGTGGTGTGAGTCTTAATTTTTCCTATGATATCGTCTCTTTTCTCTCTTTTCTTTTCTCTTCCTTTCTCCTTCTTTTTCTTTTTCCTCTTTTCTTTCTTTTTTTCTCTCTCTTTTTCTTTTTTTTTTCATATTTCTCTTCCTTTTTTCGCTTTTATCATTATTTGAGGAAATCAATTCATCACAGTCCCTTGTCTTGAGGACAACGATGGAGCAAACAACACTGCCCCAAGTTACTCGGCATAGTCACGATTTGAAAATATTACCATCACTCATGAAGCTAAGGTTTCTTGAATCGGATGATGTGTCTCCACCTTATTTCCTCAGCGGAGTGCCCCAAAATTCCCACACTCTTATCCGAAAAAGCCTATTACCAGGTTTCGAACATAGGAGTGCTTTTTATTATTCTTTTCTCTTTCTTTCTTTTTTTTAATTCTTTCTCTTTTAATTCTTATTTTTACTTATTACTACCTAGAAGATTATGCCTAGAGTTTCAATTTCAAGCGACTCTATATGGTTGACATTTGGAGCTTTTTCGTCCTTGAACATCATCGATAGAGTAGTAGTCTCGCTTTGCTAACCAGAGTCTGGTAGGGAAGATTACACCCACCATTTTCAAAACATCTATCTAATGTCACATCTTACAATTGATATCCAGTGTCCTACAACGGCGAGAAAATATATATATCTATGTACTTTCAAGAACATTATATGTTAAGCGAAATGTGTTCTTCATTGGAATAAAAATCAACAAACATGCCCCATCACAAAAGATCTTTACCACATGTGGGCCACATGTAGTAAAGTTGATTCCTTGTATTACTTCAGGAAGGTCTTTTAATGTAGAGACATCTCTGGCTTCTTCAGCACTATGCAAACTTGCCCCTCATCCTTGGTCCTCCACTGCTGGATCAACTCTCGTGTCAGAGTTCCATCATTGATCAGCTTCTTGATTTCCCCCAATAAAGGTCTACATTTCCTGGTGGGATGCCCCGGTGCCCCCATATGGAATTTGCATGTGCTACTCTAGTCAAAACTATGGGCAGACGAATCAGGTGCGATCTTCATCGGCCTAGGAGCAAGATAGTGACCCCCTACCAAATGAGGCCAAATGTCTGAGATAGATGTTCCAAACACTTCCAAATTTGCACTCGTTCAAGGAATTTTCCTTGATGACCCCGATGTGTCAGTCTGTCTCCTTCTTTTACGGCCACGCGAACCCTGGAGACGACACTCATTTACCTCTCCGTCTTTATCTATTTTATCTTCGATTTGGTCCTTAGACTTAGACCCTAATTTTCCTTCTTTGATTGCGTATTCTATCCTCTCTCCAATCGTCATAAAATCTTTGAATCCATTTCTTGATTTCTCCAACATCACATCGAAGAAAGGAGAGGGAAGTGTTGCATAGAATAGGGGAGTCAACTCTTCTTCTGCTATAGAAGGCTGGACTTGGGTCACCAAACATCGCCACCTTAGTGCATATTCTCTGAAGCTTTCATTTGGTCTCATTTTCTCATTCTGAAGAAATTGACGACAAGGTGCTAAATCTAAAGCATATTTGTATTGACTCAAGAATGCATTAGCGAGGTCACCCCATGACCTAACTTGGTTTCTGTTCAAACGGTTATACCACACTGCTGTAGGTCCCGTCAGGCTATCATGGAAGTGGTGGATCAACAATTCTTCATTCTTCATGTATCCTTCCATTTTTCTACAGAACATGGTTAAGTGAATCTTCGGGCAGCTGGTTCCGTCATACTGCGCAAATCTGGGAACCTTGAAATCCAAAGGAAAGACCAAATCAGGGACTAGGCAGAGTTCCCCCGTATTGAAAATATTTATCTTTTCTTTCTTCTTCAGCTCTTTCTCAATTTTTTCTTCTAGCTGGTCAAGCCTTGACTCTTCGGTTCGTTCCATTTTCCAACTAATTCTGCCATCGAACCCCAAGTGTTAAATGATGAAGTGCTATGCGATGATAAAATTATTAAACAATGCAAATGACGTGATGCAAATGCAATGCATGAATGCAATAAAGCATCGATTCCGTAAGTGATTTGTCCCTATAGGACATCTTTCATTCAGACCAAGAGGTTTCATTATATCCGGTATTAGGGGTTTACAGATAGCGGTGAGCCCTGGCGCCTAATGTCTTGACCTCATTCAACAGTCCTGTCAGCTTTCCTTCGCGGTCCAACGCTGGATCCATATCCTGGCTTATTGGTACTGCTGCATCGGCTAAGTCTGCTACCTGTTGAGCTACTTGTCGGGCTTGAGTCATAATAATCTTCATGTCTCGGTCTTTCTCCTATATTGTTTGCTCGACCTTTTGTAGCTTAACGGTCAGTGTTCCAGTACGGATCTCGTTGGCACGTAAAGAAGTCTCGAGCCTCGCTATCTGTTCTTTGAGTGCTGCGTTTTCCATTTGAAAGGCTTGTGATTCATTCATTTCCTGTTGCAGGCTTGATTTCAGGATATCTTCCATGGCCAGACTGCTTTCCAACTCATTTTGGAGTAGGTTGCATTGGCTTTCAGCTTCTTCTAGCTTCTGTGATAATGATCTGACTTTATTCTTACTATTCTTGCATTTCTGCTTCCAGTGTTCTGAACCGTTCCTCAGCTGAATCATACCATTGACCCATTCTTTCTCGGTGTCACCCAGACCGATATTCTTGAATTCAAAGTGCAGCTTCTGGTACTCATCTTGTATACTCTTCAATTTCATGCTCAGATCGTGCCTCTCATGCTCGAGCTGGCTGGCATGATTTGCGTGCAAGTTCATCTTCCGAGATGCTTTTATTCTTGACTCCTAAGTTTATCCCGCTTGAGTGACCCACTGTGTTACCTGAACCTTGGATTGGGTATTGACCCTCCTTCGACTTTGCCCCTCGGGCAACAACTGGCTCGCTGTAGAATCGGGTTGTCCATCTTCGAAACCCAAAACTCCCATTCTGATAAGATCTTGAACTCTGTCCTTCAGGGCCCTACAATTTTCAGTGTGATGACTCGAATCGCCTATATGGTAGCTGCACCAAACACGACTGTTGTAACCCTTCAGATATGGAGGTTTCCTCGGTACTGACTTCACTGGTATGATAAGGCTCCTTTCGACAAGCAACGGAAGTAACTCGGTTTATCTCATGGGTATAGGATAATGCCTTATGATGTCATTGGATTCTCGAGCTTCCCCTGGTCTTGCCTCTGTTCCCTTGGTATCTACCCCAAATATGCTACTTGTCTGCTACCTGAGATTGATCACAAAGGGATTCAATTTGTCATATTTAACGGTGTTGTCTATCTCGACATTCAGACCATTATGTTCCACATTCTGATCCTCGATCGAGTCTTTTCTGAGTTCGACATGCTGCTTGCCTTTCATCATAGCATTCATCTGGTCCATCATCTCGGACATCTGCTTCTTTATTTCTTGTATTTTATCTTGTTTGTCACCAGAATTGACACTGCTTACCGAATCTGTTCTGGAGTCCTTGAATGATTCTTCTTGGCTGTCCCGACCTAGTCTCGTGGATGGAACTCGAATTGACCCCCTTCCTTCAAGTTAAAGAACCTTTGGTCCATCATGAACAACCTTCTATTATGGGAGAAATCACTCGTGAATCAATGACCTGTGTAATGCGAATGCGATGATATGCAAAAGCGAAGCAAAAAGAAAACAAGACAGTACCGGACAAAAATGATAAGTACGTAATAAAAGGGCATATTAAATGCGATAAGCAAACAAGGCAATCCTATTTACATTCCATCTAAGACACCTAGGTTATCCGCATGGCTCTAACAGGGTGGGTTTCTATGTGTTCTCTATATGCAGTTTTGGTTCTAGGAGGTACCCGAATTGTCCTCGCTGTCATCTACTAAGAGTAGCAAGGCCCCCGATCATCACCCATTATAGGGTCCTTTCAACCGGGTTCAATTCAGGGGGACCCATTCGCTTATGCCCAAAAGAAGGAACGATATCCTTATTTAAAGCATAAGGTACTGAGCCCCAAGGTACTTGCTAGGCCCATACGGAGAGCGATATCTCCACGAAA
Source organism: Hibiscus mutabilis (assembly GCA_019671005.1). Taxonomy (NCBI): domain Eukaryota; kingdom Viridiplantae; phylum Streptophyta; class Magnoliopsida; order Malvales; family Malvaceae; genus Hibiscus; species Hibiscus mutabilis. Next base: position 41,706,894 of record CM033712.1, read on the forward strand.
GCATTAGCGTTTTCCCCCCACTTAAAAAAACGGGTTTATATGCCATATTTTAAATGCGTTAAAATAAACGCGCAATTATAACCGAATGTTAATTTAATAGTCACTTTAACCCGAAATTTTTAATATTAGTAAAGCGGTAATTATTTAAAAAGCTTGACTCTCATTTTTTTTGAAAAAAACAAAAATATCCCAATGAGTCGCCATTATCAGAGCGATGTCCTTCTTTGCTAAAAAAAGAGTTTTCGATGTGTTTGTGGTTTTTCGGGTATTAAAATATTTATTCCATGGGGTTTTAAAAATACCGTATTTTATTTAAAAGGAGGAGTCGCCACCGGCCACTTAGGTTGGCCGTACACCATAAAACCGTAGATTTTAAAACTGTTGGGTTTGGGAGTTGGTTACGGATGGGAAGGATTAGCACCCCACACCGCCCAAAATTGGTACTTTAATAATTATCGCTTCATTAATATTAGACTTTCCGGATTAACGTGACGATTAGTTTAAAATTCGATTATAATTGCAGGTAAATTTTAAAGGCCCGTTATCCGAGGGTAAACGCCCAACCACTATCACTACGCTCGACATCGCCCCGTTTGGGTCGGATAAAAGGACACCACATTGACAATTAATATTTTGTTATGCAAACCTAACAAAAACATTATAGACAAATATTTACAAAGGCGTGGAACTACAAAAACATAAAAGACATAAAAATAATAATATTGAAGTGCAAAATGCATAAACAAAAAACATTGTAATATGTCCTAAAAATAAAACAGCAAATACGAATATAAACATAAAAATGTGCTTTCTAAAACTAAATTAATTACATCCAACACTTATGCATAAAGATGAATTACAATTACCATCTACATGACAATTACACATGGCATAATATGATACCAAAATAATAAAACGACATACTAGAATAAAACTAATATTTAATGATTAACATATGACACAAATTTCATGCATGAATAAAAACATTGTGTACGATAAACAATATCACACTATCATATAACCTAAGAAGCAAAAATATCAGAAAAATGTAAACATACGAACATGACATATAACCTAAACTTAAAACGTAACATGTGAGACAAACGTGAACACGACATGGATAAAATAAATTAAATATAGGAACACGGTATAACATATTTTAATACACAAATTATATGGTTATAAATTAACATACTATACAAAACATATACCGATACCAAAAGAACAATATGAACATGCTAGACATCTAAAAGATAAATATTTAAACATGAAAAAAGGACTGAAATTGAATAATAAAAAATAGAAGGCATAAATTAAAGAGTACATTTAGGGATCGAATTAAGTACCAGGCAAAACACATAAGGACTGGAAGTGTAATATAACCAAGGGGCAAGCTCAAAATGGAAATTTGGAAAACGCGGGATGGTTCAACATGTGATTTCACTATTTATAAATATGATTTCGGTTAATTTAGTGATCAAATCGAAATAAAACAGAAAAGAAAAAAGGACAGGAATTGTAATTAACCCATGCGGCGAGCTCAAAAAGAAAATATAGGGGACAAGGGAGGATTTATGATGCAATTAGACCATTTTATTTTATTTTGGGTCTATAAGACCCAATTATCTGGCCCCTGATTTCATTTTCCCTTCATTTTTTTCTTTAAGAGAGATAGCTCTCTTCTTCCCTCTATTTTCCCAGGAAAACACAAGCCCCGAACCCTTCAGCCACCATGGTTCTCGAGGCCGGCGATGGTCCGGCTACTCCGACCATCACCCTCCGCACTCAGTCAGTTCTAAAACCTAACCTAGATCCCTCTCGAAAACAAAAACTTTACTTTTGAAACGGCCAAACCCCAAAACCCTTATCGAAACTGTCACGCTCTTACTTTGAGACCACCAAAACCCTAGATCTATGGTATTTCGAAACGAAGGAGCAAAGAAAAACCCCTTTTGTGGCTCACTCCTCAGAGCTTATCGCCGGCAAAGGAAAGGTTTTTTCTTAGGTAAACTCCATTTTTGTTTCTTGTTCTCTTTTCATGCATGTATGAGACTCAAAAAGAAAAAAGAGAAAGAATATTATCGATAGAAATTTTTGTACCCTTTTTTGGATCCTCCTTTTTTGTATTTCTGAAAACTCATCATAATACACTTTGGTTGGATTGCCTATATCCTTGTTCTGATCTTAGTTTTTGGTAGAATATAATACATGAAAAAATACATCAGATCTGATTTTTTGGTACCGATAATCCATTGTTTTGGGTGTTTTGCACGTTCTCTCCGAGCGGTGGTGGTTGAGCTGGTAGTACGGCGGCATGGTGGATGGTGGTGGAGGTGGTGGTGTGACCGTTGGATCGGATCCAACGAGTTTGAATCTGAATTGACCGAATCCGACATGCGGTGATCGTGGAAGACAGTGAGCAGCGAGTGGTGTCACGCGCATCAGATGGAAGGTCATCTTGACTTGATCGCAGCCGTTGGATCTGGATTTGATCCGACGGCTCTGGGTTGGCTGAGCATAGATAATAATAAAATGGGGTCAGGTTAGATATATTTTTAGGGTTTTTATTTATTTAGGGCTTTGGCGGTTGGGCCTTGTCAACCATGTTATATATTTTTTGGGTTTTTGTAATATATTGGATTGGACACTAATAAACCTTGGTTTTATTTTATTATCTGTTTATATATATATATATATATATATGATAATAATATTATTAATAATAATAATAACACGATTATGATAATATATACATATATATATTCGTACGCGTACACCTATACGTATGGTATACCGACATTAATATACGTTACACGCCCTTAGTTAACATAACATAAACGTACCGGCACACCTAATTATACACATCACTAATATAACATTCACATGTTACACAGTCACACACAATGTACACATAAACATACATGCGACACACATATACTATAATAAATATTAACATATACATAAACATAATATGTATAATATACATGCACTCATACATATCACACGTGTATATTTCACACACATTAATCGCATATATATAGTAAACATATATTGTAATATGTATACGTGCAATAATAATTCCCCATTAATTATTATACTAATATATTAACAATATTTACAAACTAGATAAAAATGAGTGATTACAGTTGCCCCTCTTTGCTTGTTTTTGTGAAACGAGAACAAAGCAAAGACCGAAAGCACTCATTTTTATCCGACTTCCCTGCTCACGACTTTGAAATCACGTGTTCTTCTGGAACTCTCCGCTTTTCCTTGGCCAAATCTTTAGGCTCGTAAGTTCTCCCTGTATAGAACTTCTTCACCTTTGGTTCTTTTTTGAGATTCTAGAGTTAGGGCTCTTCCTATATGGCTCCTTTCACTGGGGCTTGAAAACGTAAGTTTCTCCTTTATATAACCTTTGTTTTCGCTTGTTCTTTCCTTCTTTTCTTTTTCTTCTTTTTTCCTCATTACTTTTTCCTTCTTTCTCTGTTCTTTTTCCTTTTTCTTTTTCCCTTTTTCTTTTTTTTTACTTTTTCTTTTTCTTTCTTTTTCTTTTCTCTTCTTTTTTTGTTTTTTGTTTTTTTTCTCTTTTTTTCTTTTTTCGCTTTTTATTTTTCTTTTTCTCTCTTCTTTCCCTTTTCTATTTTTTATGAGGCTGTTGATATCTTACGCTACTAAAGCTGCAGCATCATGCCCGAAGGACTTAACGATGGCCCGAAGGACTTATCACCATGCTCGAAAGACTTACTGGTGGCCCGAAGGACTTATCATCGTGCCCGAGGGACTTACCGATGACCTGAAGGGTTTAACATCTAGGCCTCACGCTGCAATGGCTGCCGCTCTTTCTGGACTCACGCTACTCATGCTGCCTCATCATACCCGAAGGACTTACTGATGGCCCGAAGGACTTATCACCACGCTCGAAAGACTTATTGGTGGCCCGAAGGACTTAACATCGTGCCTGAAGGACTTACCGATAACCCGAAGGATTTAACATCTGGGCCTCACGCCGCTATGGCTGCCGCTCTTTCTGGACTCACGCTACTCATGGTGCCGCATCATGCCCGAAGGACTTACTGATGGCCCGAAGGACTTATCTCCATGCTCGAAAGACTTATTGGTGGCCCGAAGACTTAACATCGTGCCCGAAGGACTTACCGATGACCCGAAGGATTTAACATCTGGGCCTCACGCCGCTATGGCTGCCGCTCTTTCTGGACTCACGCTACTCATCTTTGCCGCATCATGCCCGAAAGACTTCTCGATGGCCGAAGGACTTATCACCATGCTCGAAAGACTTATTAGTGGCCCGGCGATTTACCGATGACCGAAGGATTTAACATCCGGGCCTCACGCTGCTATGGCCGCCGCTCTTTTCGGACTCACGCTACTCATGCCGCCGCATCATGCGAAGGACTTACCGATGGCCCGAAGGACTTATCACCATGCTCGAAAGACTTATTGGTGGCCTGAAGGACTTAACATCGTGCCCGAAGGACTTACCGATGACCCGAAGGATTTAACATCTAGGCCTCACGCCGCTATGGCTGCCGCTCTTTCTGGACTCACGCTACTCATGCTGCCGCATCATGCCCGAAGGACTTGCTGATGGCCCGAAGGACTTATCACCATGCTCGAAAGACTTATTGGTGGCCCGAAGGACTTATCATCGTGCCCGAAGGACTTACCGATGACCCGAAGGACGTCACGCTGCTATGGCTGCCACTCTTTCTGGACTCACGCTACTCATGCTGCCACATCATGCCCGAAGGACTTACTGATGGCCCGAAGGACTTATCACCATGCTCGAAAGACTTATTGGTGGCCCAAAGGACTTAACATCGTGCCCGAAGGACTTACCGATAACCCGAAGGATTTAACATCTAGGTCTCATGCCGCTATGGTTGCCGATCTTTCTTTTCTTTAGTAAATTCTTTGACAATTCTTCAAATGCCTGTCTAGGAACAAGCAAAAATTGACATGCCTCTATCTATATGATGCATGCAATGTCGTTCTTTCTTCTTCTTCTTCTTCTTTTGTTTCTTTTTTCTTCTTTTTCTTTTTTTTCTTTTCCTTCTTTTTTCTTCTTTTTCCTTTTTTATCATTATTTTCTCTCACTTTTTTTTCTTTTTCTTTTTATTGTTAGTCTTGTTTTAAAATCTTATGTCCTGAAAAGTCATTCTTCGGACTTCTCTGTTTCCTTTCTTTTTGCGGTATGCTCAGTTTTGATCTTCATTTCTGTCAAATTTTGTTAAATGAGTACTCGCTATTGTTCTTTTGCACGAGCACTTGCCTTTCTTCTTCGCGGTCTCTGCCCGCTTCACCAACAAACTCTATATCATGCATGTGCAGAGATTCTTACCATTCTTTCTGTTCTGCATTACCCCACTCGATCGTGCTCGGCTACCTTCCAACTCTTTTGACCCAATATTCTGAGTATTTGTTAGTTTCGTCATTGGGGTGAGCAAAATGCTTCTTAAGCTCAATCTTCTTGTTGCCTCTTGACGGGAACCATTCATCGATCTCTGTACTTTAATTCTTTGGAGACTCAATGTTTACCTCTTACCGTCCTCGTATTTTATAATCTCATTCTCGTTCTGGTTCGTCCTTCACTTTCTTGAACTAACCAAGGCATCGTAGCTGAAACCCGTTCCTTGTTCTTGAGCTGCCTGACACATACACTCTTTTCATCACCTTCATCTTATACATTGTAGGGTCGTTTCTGGTTAGGTGCTCCAATAATATCCGCAACCTAGTGTTCTGGATCTTATATCCAAGTAATACATGGGAATCTTTGTTGCTTTAACTTGTCAATTTGTTGATTGGTATTCCACTGAAGGGTATCATTTAGATCAACATACAGGATCTTGAAAACACAGCATAGGAGCTCTGGATATCAAGTGCAAGAGCGGCTTAGATTCAACCACTCAGTAATTCAAGGATGTGAAGTCTTCCCGGTGACTCGGTTCATCCTCATGATTATCGCGTTTGCTGCAAAATACTACTCTTTCTCAATTCTCATTATCTACTCCGCCCCAAAAAGGGTGGGCTTGTATGACCACTCGGCGCAAAAAAATATTACTCTAGGAATAGAGTTCTGGGTGGTGTGAGTCTTAATTTTTCCTATGATATCGTCTCTTTTCTCTCTTTTCTTTTCTCTTCCTTTCTCCTTCTTTTTCTTTTTCCTCTTTTCTTTCTTTTTTTCTCTCTCTTTTTCTTTTTTTTTTCATATTTCTCTTCCTTTTTTCGCTTTTATCATTATTTGAGGAAATCAATTCATCACGATCCCTTGTCTTGAGGACAACGATGGAGCAAACAACACTGCCCCAAGTTACTCGGCATAGTCACGATTTGAAAATATTACCATCACTCATGAAGCTAAGGTTTCTTGAATCGGATGATGTGTCTCCACCTTATTTCCTCAGCTGAGTGCCCCAAAATTCCCACACTCTTATCCGAAAAAGCCTATTACCAGGTTTCGAACATAGGAGTGCTTTTTATTATTCTTTTCTCTTTCTTTCTTTTTTTTAATTCTTTCTCTTTTAATTCTTATTTTTACTTATTACTACCTAGAAGATTATGCCTAGAGTTTCAATTTCAAGCGACTCTATATGGTTGACATTTGGAGCTTTTTCGTCCTTGAACATCATCGATAGAGTAGTAGTCTCGCTTTGCTAACCAGAGTCTGGTAGGGAAGATTACACCCACCATTTTCAAAACATCTATCTAATGTCACATCTTACAATTGATATCCAGTGTCCTACAACGGCGAGAAAATATATATATCTATGTACTTTCAAGAACATTATATGTTAAGCGAAATGTGTTCTTCATTGGAATAAAAATCAACAAACATGCCCCATCACAAAAGATCTTTACCACATGTGGGCCACATGTAGTAAAGTTGATTCCTTGTATTACTTGGGAAGGTCTTTTAATGTAGAGACATCTCGGCTTCTTCAAAGACTATGCAAACTTGCCCCCTCATCCTTGGTCCTCCACCGCTGGATCAACTCTCGTGTCGAGTTCCATCATTGATCAGCTTCTTGATTTCCCAATAAAGGTCTACATTTCTGGTGGGATGCCCGGTGCCCCATATGGAATTTGCATGTGCTACTCTAGTCAAAACTATGGGCGCATTTAATCAAGGTGCGATCTTCATCGGCCTAGGAGCAAGATAGTGACCCCTACCAAATGAGGCCAAATGTCCGAGATAGATGTTCCAAACACTTCCAAATTTGCACTCGTTCAAGGAATTTTCCTTGATGACCCCGATGTGTCGGTCTGTCTCCTTCTTTTTTTACCACACAACCCCGAGAGCGACACTCATTTACCTCTCCGTCTTTATCTATTTTATCTTGATTTGGTCCTTAGACTTAGACCCTAATTTTCCTTCTTTGATTGCGTATTCTATCCTCTCTCCAATCGTCATAAAATCTTTGAATCCATTTCTTGATTTCTCCAACATCACATCGAAGAAAGGAGAGGGAAGTGTTGCATAGAATAGGGAGTCAACTCTTCTTCTCGCTATAGAAGGCTGGACTTGGGTCACCAAACATCGCCACCTTAGTGCATATTCTCTCGAAGCTTTCATTTGGTCTCATTTTCTCATTCTCAAGAAATTGACGACAAGGTGCTAAATCTAAAGCATATTTGTATTGACTCAAGAATGCATTAGCGAGGTCACCCCATGACCTAACTTGGTTTTTCTGTTCAAACGGTTATACCACTTTCGCTGTAGGTCCCGTCAAAGCTATCATGGAAGTGGTGGATCAACAATTCTTCATTCTTCATGTATCCTTCCATTTTTCTACAGAACATGGTTAAGTGAATCTTCGGGCAGCTGGTTCCGTCATACTGCGCAAATCTGGGAACCTTGAAATCCAAAGGAAAGACCAAATCAGGGACTAGGCAGAGTTCCCCCGTATTGAAAATATTTATCTTTTCTTTCTTCTTCAGCTCTTTCTCAATTTTTTCTTCTAGCTGGTCAAGCCTTGACTCTTCGGTTCGTTCCATTTTCCAACTAATTCTGCCATCGAACCCCAAGTGTTAAATGATGAAGTGCTATGCGATGATAAAATTATTAAACAATGCAAATGACGTGATGCAAATGCAATGCATGAATGCAATAAAGCATCGATTCCGTAAGTGATTTGTCCCTATAGGACATCTTTCATTCAGACCAAGAGGTTTCATTATATCCGGTATTAGGGGTTTACAGATAGCGGTGAGCCCGGGCGCCTAATGTCTTGACCTCATTCAATGATCTGTCAGCTTTCCTTCGCGGTCCAACGCTGGATCCATATCCTCGCTTATTGGTACTGCTGCATCGGCTAAGTCTGCTACCTGTTGAGCTACTTGTCGGGCTTGAGTCATAATAATCTTCATGTCTCGGTCTTTCTCCTATATTGTTTGCTCGACCTTTTGTAGCTTAACGGTCAGTGTTCCAGTACGGATCTCGTTGGCACGTAAAGAAGTCTCGAGCCTCGCTATCTGTTCTTTGAGTGCTGCGTTTTCCATTTGAAAGGCTTGTGATTCATTCATTTCCTGTTGCAGGCTTGATTTCAGGATATCTTCCATGGCCAGACTGCTTTCCAACTCATTTTGGAGTAGGTTGCATTGGCTTTCAGCTTCTTCTAGCTTCTGTGATAATGATCTGACTTTATTCTTACTATTCTTGCATTTCTGCTTCCAGTGTTCTGAACCGTTCCTCAGCTGAATCATACCATTGACCCATTCTTTCGCGGTGTCACCCAGACCGATATTCTTGAATTCAAAGTGCAGCTTCTGGTACTCATCTTGTATACTCTTCAATTTCATGCTCAGATCGTGCCTCTCATGCTCGAGCTGGCCGTACTTGCGTGCAAGTTCATCTTCTGAGATGCTTTTATTCTTGACTCCTAAGTTTATCCCGCTTGAGTGACCCACTTCTGTGTTACCTGAACCTTGGATTGGGTATTGACCCTCCTTCGACTTTGCCCCTCGGGCAACAACTGGCTCGCTGTAGAATCGGGGTTGTCCATCTTCGAAACCCAAAACTCCCATTCTGATAAGATCTTGAACTCTGTCCTTCAGGGCCCTACAATTTTCAGTGTGATGACTCGAATCGCCTATATGGTAGCTGCACCAAACACGACTGTTGTAACCCTTCAGATATGGAGGTTTCCTCGGTACTGACTTCACTGGTATGATAAGGCTCCTTTCGACAAGCAACGGAAGTAACTCGGTTTATCTCATGGGTATAGGATAATGCCTTATGATGTCATTGGATTCTCGAGCTTCCCCTGGTCTTGCCTCTGTTCCCTTGGTATCTACCCCAAATATGCTACTTGTCTGCTACCTGAGATTGATCACAAAGGGATTCAATTTGTCATATTTAACGGTGTTGTCTATCTCGACATTCAGACCATTATGTTCCACATTCTGATCCTCGATCGAGTCTTTTCTGAGTTCGACATGCTGCTTGCCTTTCATCATAGCATTCATCTGGTCCATCATCTCGGACATCTGCTTCTTTATTTCTTGTATTTTATCTTGTTTGTCACCAGAATTGACACTGCTTACCGAATCTGTTCTGGAGTCCTTGAATGATTCTTCTTCGGCTGTCCCCGACCTAGTCTCAGGATGGAACTCTGGAATTGGACCCCCTTCCTTCAAGTTAAAGAACCTTTGGTCCATCATGAACAACCTTCTATTATGGGAGAAATCACTCGTGAATCAATGACCTGTGTAATGCGAATGCGATGATATGCAAAAGCGAAGCAAAAAGAAAACAAGACAGTACCGGACAAAAATGATAAGTACGTAATAAAAGGGCATATTAAATGCGATAAGCAAACAAGGCAATCCTATTTACATTCCATCTAAGACACCTAGGTTATCCGCATGGCTCTAACAGGGTGGGTTTCTATGTGTTCTCTATATGCAGTTTTGGTTCTAGGAGGTACCCGAATTGTCCTCGCTGTCATCTACTAAGAGTAGCAAGGCCCCCGATCATCACCCATTATAGGGTCCTTTCAACCGGGTTCAATTCAGGGGGACCCATTCGCTTATGCCCAAAAGAAGGAACGATATCCTTACGAAAGCATAAGGTACTCGAGCCCCGAAGGTACTTGCTAGGCCCATACGGGAGAGCGATATCTCCACGAAAGCATTAGCGTTTTCCCCCCACTTAAAAAAACGGGTTTATATGCCATATTTTAAATGCGTTAAAATAAACGCGCAATTATAACCGAATGTTAATTTAATAGTCACTTTAACCCGAAATTTTTAATATTAGTAAAGCGGTAATTATTTAAAAAGCTTGACTCTCATTTTTTTTGAAAAAAACAAAAATATCCCCAGCGGAGTCGCCATCTGTAGCGATGTCCTTCTTTGCTAAAAAAAGAGTTTTCGATGTGTTTGTGGTTTTTCGGGTATTAAAATATTTATTCCATGGGGTTTTAAAAATACCGTATTTTATTTAAAAGGAGGAGTCGCCACCGGCCACTTAGGTTGGCCGTACACCATAAAACCAGAGATTTTTAAAAACTGTTGGGTTCGGGAGTTGGTTACGGATGGGGAAGGATTAGCACCCCCACACCGCCCAAAATTGGTACTTTAATAATTATCGCTTCATTAATATTAGACTTTCCGGATTAACGTGACGATTAGTTTAAAATTCGATTATAATTGCAGGTAAATTTTAAAGGCCCCGTTATCCGAGGGTAAACGCCCAACCACTATCACTACGCCTGATACTGGCCCCGTTTACGGTCGGATAAAAGGACACCACATTGACAATTAATATTTTGTTATGCAAACCTAACAAAAACATTATAGACAAATATTTACAAAGGCGTGGAACTACAAAAACATAAAAGACATAAAAATAATAATATTGAAGTGCAAAATGCATAAACAAAAAACATTGTAATATGTCCTAAAAATAATACAGCAAATACGAATATAAACATAAAAATGTGCTTTCTAAAACTAAATTAATTACATCCAACACTTATGCATAAAGATGAATTACAATTACCATCTACATGACAATTACACATGGCATAATATGATACCAAAATAATAAAACGATATACTAGAATAAAACTAATATTTAATGATTAACATATGACACAAATTTCATGCATGAATAAAAACATTGTGTACGATAAACAATATCACACTATCATATAACCTAAGAAGCAAAAATATCAGAAAAATGTAAACATACGAACATGACATATAACCTAAACTTAAAACGTAACATGTGAGACAAACGTGAACACGACATGGATAAAATAAATTAAATATAGGAACACGGTATAACATATTTTAATACACAAATTATATGGTTATAAATTAACATACTATACAAAACATATACCGATACCAAAAGAACAATATGAACATGCTAGACATCTAAAAGATAAATATTTAAACATGAAAAAAGGACTGAAATTGAATAATAAAAATAGAAGGCATAAATTAAAGAGTACATTTAGGGATCGAATTAAGTACTGTGCAAAAACACATAAGGACTGGAAGTGTAATATAACCAAGGGGCAAGCTCAAAATGGAAATTTGGAAAACGCGGGATGGTTCAACATGTGATTTCACTATTTATAAATATGATTTCGGTTAATTTAGTGATCAAATCGAAATAAAACAGAAAAGAAAAAAGGACAGGAATTGTAATTAACCCATGCGGCGAGCTCAAAAAGAAAATATAGGGGACAAGGGAGGATTTATGATGCAATTAGACCATTTTATTTTATTTTGGGTCTATAAGACCCAATTTATCGCCCCCGATTTCATTTTCCCTTCATTTTTTCTTTAAGAGAGATAGCTCTCTTCTTCCCTCTATTTTCCCAGGAAAACACAAGCCCCGAACCCTTCAGCCACCATGGTTCTCGAGGCCGGCGATGGTCCGGCTACTCCGACCATCACCCTCCGCACTCAGTCAGTTCTAAAACCTAACCTAGATCCCTCTCGAAAACAAAAACTTTACTTTTGAAACGGCCAAACCCCAAAACCCTTATCGAAACTGTCACGCTCTTACTTTGAGACCACCAAAACCCTAGATCTATGGTATTTCGAAACGAAGGAGCAAAGAAAAACCCCTTTTGTGGCTCACTCCTCAGAGCTTATCGCCGGCAAAGGAAAGGTTTTTTCTTAGGTAAACTCCATTTTTGTTTCTTGTTCTCTTTTCATGCATGTATGAGACTCAAAGAGAAAAAAGAGAAAGAATATTATCGATAGAAATTTTTGTACCCTTTTTTGGATAACCTCCTTTTTTGTATTTCTGAAAACTCATCATAATACACTTTGGTTGGATTGCCTATATCCTTGTTCTGATCTCTGTTTTTAGTAGAATATAATACATGAAAAAATACATCAGATCTGATTTTTTGGTACTGATAATCCATTGTTTTGGGTGTGTTGCACGTTCTCTGAGCGCGGTGGTTGAGCTGGTAGTACGGCGGCATGGTGGAGGAGGTGTGGTGGTGACCCGTTCGGTCAGAGTGAATCTCAGCCGTTGGATCAGATATGATCCAACGGCTGTTTGGACGATCGAGATTCAACCTTGGAATTGGGAGACTGCACCGAATCATGACATGTGGCGTACGGTGATCTAAAAGGTCTAGAGCGTGCGAGCCACGCGCGCGTGGAAGACAGCTGAGCAGCGAGTGGTGTCACGCGCATCAGATGGAAGGTCATCTTGACTTGATCGCAGCCGTTGGATCTGGATTTGATCCGACGGCTCTGGGTTGGCTGCGCATAGATAATAATAAAATGGGGTCAGGGTTAGATATATTTTTAGGGTTTTTATTTATTTAGGGCTTTGGCCGGTTGGGCCTTGTCAACCATGTTATATATTTTTTGGGTTTTTGTAATATATTGGATTGGATACTAATAAACCTTGGTTTTATTTTATTATCTATTTATATATATATATGTGTGATAATAATAATAATAATAATAATAACACGATTATAATAATATATACATATATATATTCGTACGCGTACACCTATATGTATGGCATACCGACATTAATATACGTTACACGCCCTTAGTTAACATAACATAAACGTATCAGCGCACCTAATTATACACATCACTAATTTAACATTCACATGTTACACAGTCACACACAATGCACACATAAACATACAATGCACACATATACTATAATAAATATTAACATATACATAAACATAATATGTATAATATACATGCACTCATACATATCACACGTGTATATTTCACACACATTAATCGCATATATATAGTAAACATATAATGTAATATGTATACGTGCAATAATAATTCCCCATTAATTATTATACTAATATATTAAAAATATTTACAAACCGGATAAAAATGAGTGATTACAAAGCTTGAACATGTAAATTTGAGTGATCAGTGAATTGTGATAGTAATTTAGGTAAGAGATGACACATGTGTACATCAATGAACAATGAAATGAAGGAAGCATAATTGAACCTCAGGATAGTCGAATAAGAAGGATTTCAAAGGTTTGCATGCATTTGGGTATTTATAGGATTTCAAAGGAAGCTCTCGGGTGATCCCACGCATTATGGTTTGAATGCATTTGTCACATTGATCACTAGATGTCCTTTGTGTTACCTTGTTCGTAGTCATGTTCATTATGATCTCGACACGTGGCGGTAGGTATTTATAGGTACTAACAACTCTCCAACTGAAACCCCTTTCAAAAACCCATTCTTCCATTTCTCCACCATTTTTCATGGTCCTTACCTGAAAATGTAGATCGTGGGAATGAGATTAACATACCTCAAACTTGAATTTCAAATAGGAAAAATGAAGGATAAAGTTTGGGTTGTTACCTTGAATCATTTACGGAGTTCTTACAAGAAAGAGATAGGGTTTTGGGGTGAAGAATATGAGTAATGAGGATGATGTAATGGGTACTTTTAGTATTTTACGGGACAAAAATCAAATGTGTTCAACCAATAAATGGGAAAATCACATCCCAAGTCCCTCATAAAATCCAACGATGCCAAAAGGTCAAATCCAAGCCCAAAAGTCATCACCAAAGGCCCAAATAGCTAATATTTGACCCAAGACCTAATGCCCAAGGCTCAGGTTAACGTTAAAATGTTGACTCAAAAATTTTGGCGGTTAATCTTTCCCCTCCTTAAAGAAAATTTCGGCCTCGAAATTTTCCTAATCCGAAGAGATGCTGGTATAAAAATTTCCTCAAGAGTAATGACATGGGAGGGGTCGGATCGATATCATCGAAGCAGCAAAACATGAAACACATTATGAATCCGCTATTACTCTGGTGGAAAAGCCAACCGGTAAGCCACTAGTCCAACTCTGTCAAGAATCTCATACGGTCTAATAAACCTTATACTCAACTTTCCTTTACACCCAAAGCGTATAACCCTTTTCAATGGTTGACACTTTGAGGAATACTTTGTCATCAACCTCATACTCAATATGCCTACGACATGAATCCACGTAAGCCTTTTGTCGATCAAACGCCGCTTGCAATCTATCCTTGATTATTTAAAACTTTTCCTCAATCTTTCTAATCAAATTGAGCCCACTATCCGTATTTCATTCAACTCAGTCCAACACAAAGGAGTTCTACAATTACGTCCATAATACAATGCTTCGAAAGAAGCCATATGAATGCTCGATTGAAAGTTGTTGTAAGCGAACTCAACCAACGGAAGATGCTCATCCCAACTACCTTCGAAATCAATGATGCAACCTCGAAGCAAATCCTCAAGAATCTGAATAACTCTCTCAGACTGTCGATCAGTTTGAGGGTGAAAATTTTTTACTGAAGTGCAGCTTGGTGCCCAACTCCTCGTGCAAATTTTTTTCCGAAAATGGAAGTAAACCTTGAATCTCTATCAGAGATGATTGATGACGGCACACCTGAAGCCTCACTATCTCCTTAATGTACTAACAGGCCAATCTTTCCAAGGTAAATTCCATACGCATGGGTAAAAAGTGTGCGGTTTTGGTCAATCTATCTACTATAACCCAAATCGCATCATGTTTCCACTTGGTCATTGGTTACCCAGTCACAAAATCCATCGTCACCCAATCCCACTTCTGCTGCGTAATCTGAATCGGCTAAAGCAATCTTGGCAGAACTTGGTGTTTGGCCTTTACTTGCTGATAAGCCAAATACTTAGTCACGAACTCTAAGACATCTATTTTCATCCTTGGCCACCAATACAATAGTCACAATCCTTGATACATTTTGTTACTGTCTGGATGCATAGCAAAAAGGGATACTATGAACTTCCCAAATGATCCTATCCCATGACTCATCAAAGGCTGGTATACACAAACGGCCATGAAAGTACAAGACTCCATCTAGTACTCTGAACTTGGTCATCTCGCCACGTTGCACCACTTCAATCTTGGCAACAAGATCTTCTTCTAGCATCCGTGTCTACTTAATCTCTTGTACTAAGGCTGGTTTTGCACGAAGTTCGACTAAAAGTCCACATTCATCTGTAATATCCTCAAAACTAGTATAAAGGAAGTTACTACAATGCCTTCATTTAATCCCTAATTGATTGAAAGTAAGGTACTAGGTCTAGTTAATAAGGACTAGAATGCTATAAATGAAAAAGTGATAACCTAAATTATAAGTGACCAAACCAAAAAAAAAACAAAGTGAGGGAATGCATGCTAAATTCTTATATTCCTAAATGCCCCTACACATGTCATTAATTAGTGGATAATCAAGGGCAAATTAGTTATTTTGGGAGAGTTAATTGATGATCAATTATCATCTTCTTCTCCATAGTGCCGAAAAGATGAACAAAAATATGAGAGAAAAGAATTGAGTGAGAGAACTCCATGTTCATAGATTCAAGCTTGAAAATTGGAAGAATTGGAGTTGCTAGCATTCATATTATCTTGATAGGACGGCAAAATCTCTTCCTTAATGCATCATACATTCAAATGATGCATGTAGATTTTAAGTTCTTCCTTAATGCATCATACATTCAAATGATGCATGTAGATTTTAAGTCCATTTCTGATTTGAATTTCTTATTTATTCTTAGTATAAATTTTGTAATGAGCTTGCTATGGAGCATTAGCAAGGTAAGTGCTCTTTTGAGTGGTTACTTGATTGAGAAGCATGCTTGAATTACAATTGATTTCCATGATATGCTTCTTGCTTAATTGAACTATATTGAAATAAAGCATGTTGGTTATAGATAGAAGTAACTCAATTCATTGTTTAATGACATATTGATTAACATACCTTCATTGACTATTGAAATATTGATATTGGCATTGGCTTTGAACCCTATTCGATTGAAAGAAGATATTGGCACAAAATGTACACAATGAATTGAATCATGCTTGAAATTAAAGGAAAGTGATAACTATTGTAAGCCTTGGTCTCGAGTCGGTCATAGATATAGTTAGCATGCCATAGAGTCCATAGAGATCTTTATCGGGGTGGACTACGGTCTGGGACATTGTTCCCTAATTGGTGACAGTATGAGGGATGTATTGTTATTGGATATTGGTGACAGCATAAGGGATTTAACCGATACTTTGTACCATATTGACTATTGATATTGGCAACAGTTTGGTTGGGGACTCAAGTATCTAGACCGAGTAATCGATTCTCAAGGATATACTTAAAATGAACTTATACCTCATGTACATTTAATCTATTGTTACATTGAATTGCATTGATTGATAGTAAAGGAAAAATGATTGCCGTGAACTATTGATATTGAGACATTGCTTGAACATTGCTTATAAGAGATTGCTTGTGTTTGAGACATTGATTGTGTTCAAATGACATGTTATGCCTATTGTTATTCGAATTGGATGATTGAGCATGTCTAAATTTCAAACTTGTATTGATATTGGATTGAAAATTAAGCAAAAGCATCTAGTATTGATTATATTGTTTCGAATGGTTCCTTAATGATGGCGGAACCATACCATCTATTAGATGGTTCGTAGTTGAGACTTATTGTATTGATTGTCTTGTAACTTGAACTCACTCACTAAGCTTTGCTTATTCAAGTCTCTTTACTATGATTCAGGTTGATATTGGATCCTACCCCAAAGTATAGGCTCGTACAAGTCACATTTTGCTTGAAAGAGTATGTTTTCATCTTGTTATAGTTCTCCTAGGATGGTGGCACCTAAGGCATGTATATTCATGATCACTTAGTAATGGTTTGTATATATTAACTTCATCTATGATCTATAAAGAGTATTGTATGTAAATATGAGCATGTATGCACTTTATTGAGCTTGAATGCTTGTTAGCCTAATGTTAGATTCCCATGGTTGGATTATGCATGCAATGGTTGAATAGATCTATTGAAGTTGGCTAGTTAACAATAAGTAAATGAAGTAATCTACATGTTTGGACATGAACCACATGGGCCACTTATGGTACTAGCCGAATGATGTATATAACATTGAAAGCATGTATGTTTGATTAAGGTCACTTAAGTAAATGATGTAATCACCTATTGGCATGCATTGTAGCTACATTGAATGTTGAAATTTTTCTATTGTGTTTTCCATCTAGTCGAATGGTTGCTTGAAGAACAAGTAAGTCCTAAATGGTATTGATCATGATAACTAATAGCATTATAGGTCCTAAAATATCTAATAGGTGCATCATGCATTGTCTAATGGGTCCTCACCTATTCGATTACTTACTTAATGAGCAAGAAAGACTTAAAACAAATTGAACTCACTAGCTTTAATTGAATGGTTCATTGATTGAAATTGTGGTAACTTACCTAATTCTACTAGGGTGGTTAGAGTATGTTACAGAATGGTAATCAGAGCATTAAGGTTGCATGATTCTAGGGTTTATTGCACGAATAGGCTAATGACATTGATCACTTAGGTGCCACCTTGGAGTTACTTGAATATTGATTGGATTGTGACTTGAGCTTGACTTCTCTTATTCCTTATATATAGAATGTCTGAAACAAGATTGGGCAAGGATAATGAAAGCTCGACTGGCTCCTCCAATGAGGGAGGGAGCGTAAGGATGAACCAGGATCCCAGAAGCCTGTTGAACCTCAACAAGTTCAGCAAGAAGTTCCTGTGATCCATCCTATTCAACGAGAGTGCTTCTCCAGTTTGAAGGAGATGTTTGATCAGATGGTTGTCTCTACGAGACAGAATCCTCTGACTCTTTCTGACCCTCTAGTAGGAAAACTGGAAAGAGCTCCAATTGACAAGTTAGCTCAACACCGAGCTTACACTTTCACTGGAACAAGTGAAGACAAGCCAGAAGAAGAGGAGTATTGGCTGGAGAATATGACAAGAATCTTGTCTAAGCAACTGCAGTGTTCAGATGAACACAAACTGGAGTGTGCAGTAGCTTTGTTGGCAGAGGAGACACTGAATTGGTGGGAGACTACTACCTTGGTAGCACCTAAAGAAGTTGTCACCTGGGAATTCTTCCTCAAAGAATTCAAAAAGAAGTATATTAGTGATCAGTATCTTGCTGATCACAAAAATAAGTTCTTGTACCTGAAGCAAGGAGGAAAGTCGATCGAGCAGTATGTTAGCGAGTTTTGCAAATACTGTAAATACGGCTCAAAATTCATAAAGAAAGAAGAGGACAAGTGTATAATGTTCATAGATGGACTCAATGATGAGTTAGGCCCCATGTTCACTGCTTTGGGGATTATTGACTTTCAAGAACTGGTCAACTGAGTCATAGCTACCGAAGCAAAGATGAAGGCTTCAGTAAAACGATGGGAGAATCAGTCCCGAGATAACAAAAGATCGAGAGATGATCATAAGTCTCATTGGTGCAATAAGAAACAAAAGCACTAAGGAGGAAATTCTTCTAATAAGGGAAATTTCTCTAAGGGTAGCTATATACTCAAGCCACAAGCTATGTCCAGAGCCTCAACACTTATGGTGTCCTTGGATAGCATCGGGAACACCAAGAGGGATACCCAAATCCCTGCTTGCAAGACTTGTCAAAATAACCATACTAGAGTTTGTAGAAAGCTCACTAATGCTTGTTACTTGTGCGGAGACACGACGCACTATGTCAAAGATTGCCCCCAAAATCCAAACAAGTTGACTTCTCATGTTTCTCACAAATCAAATCAAGCTCCTTCACCCAGGGGAAAGGGTTCGAAGCAAGCTAAATTAGGCAACTCGAAAAGAGAAAAGGCCAAGGGTCTAATGCTACATATCAAGAGTCACAGGCACCTGCTTGAGTCTATCACATCCGGGGGTAAGAGGACGAGGAGTCTGTTGATGTAATAGTAGGTACAACCTACCTCGATACTTACCCTATTTATACTTTATTTGATATGGGATCAACCCATTCATTCATAAGATCTCCTTCAATTGAAGCTTTAATATGTTAGTTGTAGCTTAATTGCTACTAATCCTTTAGGAGACAATGTAATAGTAAACCTAATATGTAAGGATTGCCCTTCGTTTATTTAGGACATCCCTTTCCTAGCCAACCTATTATTATTGCCTTTTGTTGAATTCGATCTCATTCTGGGATTATATTGGTTAGGAAGGCATCAAGCTTGGGTAGATTGCCAAAAGAGAAAATTGTTTCTCCGTGGTTTAAGAGAAAAATCCATTGCCTTGATTGATAAGAAACCTGTTAGCATATTTGCTGCTATGGTTAAAAGTGATGAAATTGAATTTGGTGTGACTTCATTACATGTTGTTTCTGACTTCCCTGATGTTTTTCCTGAGGAATTGCCTGGATTACCCCCTATTCAGGAAGTCGAATTCAAGATTGAAGTTCAACCCAGGAGTGATCCAGTGTCTATCGCTCCATATCGAATGGCCCCTATTGAACTCAAAGAGCATAAGAAACAATTGCAAGAGCTTCAAGACAAGGGCTTCATTCGACCCAGCTTTTCACCCTAGGGAGCACTCGTATTGTTCGTTAAGAAGAATGATGGGTCAATGAGGCTATGTATCGATTATCGTCAGCTAAACTAGCTCACTATCAAGAACAAGTATCCATTACCAAGGATTGAGGACTTGTTCGATCAATTCAAGGATGCCAAAGTCTTTTCTAAGATCGATTTGCGATCAGGGTACTATCAGATGAGAATACAAGACTCGGATGTACCCAAAACAACTTTCAATACTCGTTATGGTCACTACGAGTTCCTAGTTATGCCCTTCGGGCTAACCAATGCTCTAGTGGCTTTCATTGACTTAATGAACCGAGTGTTCAAACCCTATTTGGACAAATTCGTGGTTGTCTTTATTGACGACATTCTCGTCTACTCGAAGGACAATGAAGAACATGCTAATCACCTTCGAATTGTACTCCAAACACTGAGAGAGAATCGGCTATATGCCAAATTGAGGAAATATGAGTTCTGGCTCTCAGAAGTATCCTTCCTTGGCCACGTTATCGAAAGAAGATTCACCCCGTCATCGAATGGAGACCTCCAAGAAATGTTAGCAAGGTTAGGAGCTTTCTCGGTTTAGCCGGGTACTATCAAAGATTTGTGAAAGGATTCTCAATTCTTGCTACTCCATTGACTCGACTCCTTCGAAAGAATACTCCATTTAATGGTCTGAGGACCAGCAGAGGAGCTTCAATCAATTGAAACAAGTCCTAACTCAAGCTCTTATTCTAATCCAACTTGAATCGGGGAAAGACTTTACAGTCTTTAATGATGCTTCCCACCTCGGTTTAGGGTGTGTATTGATGCAAGACAACAAGGTCATTGCCTATGCTTCTCGGCAACTCGAGCCACATGAATTGAACTATACTATGCACAACTTGCAACTAGCTATGGTCGTGTTTGTTTTAAGGATCTGGAGACATTATCTATATAGAGAAAAATGTCGATTATTTACGGATCATCAGAGTTTAAAATACATCCTAACTCAGAAGGAGTTAAATTTTCGACAACGAAGATGGGTGGAACTACTAAAAGACTATGACCTAATCATTGATTACCACCCGGGCAAGGCAAATGTTGTGGCTGATGCGCTCAGTCACAAACCTTCAATTGGTAAGATCGAATACGAATTTTCCAACATTGTTTATCCCTCTATTCGAATGGATAATATGAAATCCACTAATCGAAATCCTTTAATTGTAGCTTCAACTACTTTTAATGCCCATTTTAAGCTCCTAAAGAACCAGAGATATGTGGCAGAACTTCAAGTTCAATCCGACTTGAATTCGAGGATCAAAGAGCTTTAACAAAATGATTCCGGACTTCAAAAGATATTGAGAGAGATTGATTCCAAGCCGAGCATTGAATTCTCACTTCGATCGAATGGTGTGCTCTACTTCAAGAATCAGGTTTGTGTACCAAATGATCCCATCCTTAAGAGGGAAATGCTTCAAGAAGCACATAGTAGTCCTTTTTTAATACATCCGGGAGTGATCAAGATGTATAAGGACTTAAAGGAAGTTTACTAGTGGCCGGGATTGAAGGCCGATATTGTTGACTTCGTATCGAAGTCCCTCACTTGCCAGAAGGTGAAGGCCGAACACCAACTACCTACTGGACTCCTACAACCCATCGAATTGCCTTAATGGAAGTGGGAGTGTATAACAATGGACTTCGTATCGGGATTGCCTTTATCACTAAGGAAAAATGATGCTATTTGGGTGATCGTTGATAGGTTCACCAAATCGGCTCACTTCCTACATGTTCGAATGAACATGAGCCTCAAACAACTAGCCAAAATGTACTTGAAAGAAGTGATCAGACTTCACGGTGTTCCTAGATCTATCATATTAGATCGGGACTCTCGTTTTACTTCTCGATTCTAGAGGTCACTCTAAGAAGCTTTGGGAACCAAGCTGAACCTTAGCACTGTCTTCCATCCACAAACCGATGGACAATATGAAAGGGTAATCCAAGTGCTTGAAGACATGCTTCGAGCTTGCATTATCAACTTCGGTAAAGACTGAGAGAAATCTCTACCATTAGCTCAGTTTGCCTACAACAACAGCCATCAAGCTTCTATCAAGATGGCCCCATTCGAAGCATTGTATGGCAGGAGATGTAGAACTCCCCTATGTTGGTCTGAATTGGGGGAAAACAAGGTCTTAGGACCAGAATTGCTTCGTGAAATTGAAAATCAAGTTTGGGTGATCCATAGTATACTGAAAGACGCCTTTGATAGGCAAAAGGCTTATGCCGACCTCAAGAGAAGAAACATTGAATATCAAGTGGGAGATTACGTATTCTTGAAGGTATCTCCTTGGAGGAAAATCCTCAAATTCAGGAAGAAGGGTAAACTAAGCCCTCGATTCATCAGACCCTTTGAAGACTTAGAAAAGATCGGTCCAGTTGCTTAGAAGCTAGCACTCCCTGCTGAATTGAATAGAATCCACAACATCTTCCATGTATCAATGTTAAGGAAATATCGATCGGATCCATCACATGTTTTAGAACCTGATGAGGTGGAACTTAATCCTGATCTATCGTACGATGAAGAGCCAATTCAAATACTTGATAAAGAAGTCAAGAGACTTCGCAATAAGACTGTGCAATTGGTGAAAGTTCTATTGAAGAACCACAATGTAAAAGAAGCCACTTGGGAACCCGAAGCAACGATGAGAAAGCAGTACCTTCATCTATTCTCCTCAGTTAAATTCGAGGACGAATTTCTTTAAGAGGGAGGGAATTGTAATATCCTCAAAACTAGTATAAAGGAAGTTACTACAATGCCTTCATTTAATCCCTAATTGATTGAAAGTAAGGTACTAGGTCTAGTTAATAAGGACTAGAATGCTATAAATGAAAAAGTGGTAACCTAAATTATAAGTGACCAAACCAAAACAAATAACAAAGTGAAGGAATGCATGCTAAATTCTTATATTCCTAATTTGGCCCTACACATGTCATTAATTAGTGGATAATCAAGGGCAAATTAGTCATTTTCAAAGAGCTAATTGATGATCCATTATCATCTTCTTCTCCATAGTGCCGAAAAGATGAACAAAAATAGGAGAGAAAAGAATTGAGTGAGAGAACTCCATGTTCATAGATTCAAGCTTGAAAATTCAAGCTTGAAAATTGGAAGAGTTGCAGTTGCTAGCATTCATATTATCTTGATAGGAAGGTAAAATCTCTTCCTTAATGCATTACAGATTCAAATGATGCATGTAGATTTTAAGTTCTTGCTTGAATTACATGGATTGGATGGTTAGTTAGTGAATTGATGCCATGAATTAGTTAAGAAGTTCAATTGATTGATCATTCCATGAAATTGGTAGTGCCATTCGAATGAGTAGGAGAAATTCATGTTGTCAATAACCAAATTGATGGTGAAATGTTATGCTAGTTGCTGGAAAATTTTGGATGATGATTAGAATGGATGATTGATATGTGAATTGAAATTCTTGTTGCTGGAAATTCTAGTGAGATGATGTCTTAATGAACCAATTTGAGAATATTGCTCAATTGCCCTGGTTTTATAGGTTTGACACATAATTGGACTAACTTAGCCATGTATGAATGAATATATATGTTGAACAATCATGTTAGAACCCTTGTCTAAGTGATTAATGAAGCTAGAATCTAGCTTAAGGAAATCTGTCCAGAAGACTCTGTTTTGGGCAGTGAGTTTAAAATTTTGTAGAAAATCACATAGACCAAATTAGGGAATAAATCATATATTTATAGAGTCATGTGTATTTCTAGTTTTGTATGCAACAAACGGAATCGAATTCCGAGTTATAAAACAGTTTGTAGAGACTAATCTCTAAGGACAGTGCAAATTGTCCAGTGGCATAATTTGGTCTGTGTTTAAATAAAAAACTGTATTAATTCACAATAAATAAAAACCCAAGGCCTATATGGTAGAAGTAAAATTAAGTTAGATTTCTAACGGTGTAAACGGTTTGAAATTCCGACATACGGAATAAAAGATATGAACATTTAAGCAAGTAGTGCACATGCTGCCAAGCAGCAACAGTCTTAATGTTTTGAATTGAATGCTTGAGTGTATGGAGTAACATAATGACTCAAATGGTTGTTGTATTTTACCTAATACACTATGCACTGTATGAATGATATATCAAGTGGATATTGAAGAGAAAAGGGTTCACATAGATCAACAAGCTAGTAGAGGGAAAGGGATTTCGATTCGGGAACGTCAATAGCTCGGAAAAATTCATGTGAGTGTATTTTAAAGTTTGGAGAGGGCGGTAACCTCTCCAAGTCCATTTCTGATTTGAATTTCTTATTGATCCTTAGTATAAATTGTGTAATGAGCTTGCTATGGAGCATTATCAAGGTAGGTGCTCTTTTGAGTGGTTACTTGATTGAGAAGCATGCTTGAATTACAATTGATTGCCATGATATGCTTCTTGCTTAATTGAACTATATTGAAATGAAGCATGTTTGTTATAGATAGAAGTAACTCAATTCATTGTTTAATGACATATTGATTGACATACCTTCATTGACTATTGGAATATTGATATTGGTATTGGCTTTGAACCCTATTCGATTGAAAGGGGATATTGGCACAAAATGTGCACATTGAATTGAATCATGCTTGAAATTGAATGAAACTGATAACTATTGTAAGCCTTGGTCTCGAGTCGGTCATAGATATAGATGGAATGCCATAGAGTCCATAGAGCTCATTATTGGGGTGGACTACGGTCCGGGACATTATTCCCTAATTGGTGATAGTAGGAGGGAAGTATTGTTATTGGTCATTGGCGACAGTTGGAAGGATTTGACCGGTACTTTGTACCATATTGACTATTGATATTGGTGACAGTTTGGTTGGGAACTCGAGTATCTAGACTGAGTAATCGATTCTCAAGGCTATACTTAAAATGAACTTACACCTCATGTACATTGAATCTATTGTTACATTGAATTGCATTGATTGATTGTAAAGCAAAATTGATTGCCAATTGCTATGAACTATTGATATTGAGACATTGCTTGAACATTGCTTATATGATATTGCTTGTGTATGAGACATTGATTGTGTTCAAATAACATGTTATGCCTATTGTTATTCGAATTGGATGATTGAGCATGTCTAAATTTCAAACCTTGTATTGATATTGGATTGAAAATTAAGCAAAAGCATCTAGTATTGTTTATATTGTTTCGAATGGTTCCTTAATGATGGGGGAACTGTACCATCTATTAGATGGTTCGTAGTTGAGACTTATTGTATTGATTGTCTTGTAACTTGAACTCACTCACTAAGCTTTGCTTATTCAAGTCTCTTTACTACGATTCAGGTTGATATTGGATCCTACCCCGAAGTATAGGCTCGCACAAGTCACATTTTGCTTGAAAGAGTATGTTTCCATCTTGTTATAGTTCTCCTAGGATGGTGGCACCTAAGGCATATATATTCATGATCACTTAGTAATGGTTTGTATATATTAACTTCATCTATGATCTATAAAGAGTATTGTATGTAAATATGAGCATGTATGCACTTTATTGAGCTTGAATGCTTGTTAGCCTAATGTTAAATTACCATTGTTGGATTATGCATGCAATGGTTGAATAGATCTACTGAAGTTGGCTAGTTAACAATAAGTAAATGATGTAATCTACATGTTGAGGAATGAACCACCTATTGGTATGCATAATAGCTACGTTGAATGCTGAAAATTTTCTATTGTGTTTTCCATATAGTCAAATGGTTGGTTGAAGAACAAGTAAGTCCTAAATGGTATTGATCATGATAACTAATTGCATTATGGGTCCTAAAATATCTAATAGGTGCATCATGAATTGTCTAATGGGTCCTCACCTATTCGATTACTTACTTAATCAGCAAGAAAGACTTAAAACGAATTGAGCTCACTAGCTTTAATTGAATGGTTCATTGATTGAAATTGTGGTAACTTACCTAATCCTACTAGGGTGGTTAGAGTATGTGACATCATCGGTCATCCTCAAATGAGCGAACATGGCTCTCAAATATGACATAGATTTTCTGCTCAGCGCGTCAGTCACTACGTTAGTCTTACTAGGATACTCAGTCATGCATTCATAATACTTGAGTAACTCTATCCACTAGCGCTGTCTCAAATTCAACTCTTTGTGTGTAAGTAGATATTTCAAACTTTTATGGTCAGTGCAGATATAACACTTTTCCCCATACAAATAAGGCTTCCAAATCTTTAGGGCAAAGAAAACTACTGCCAACTCCAAAACATGAGTAGGATAATTAAGCTCATGAACCTTGAGCTTCATCGAAACGAAAGCCACCACTTTTCCTTCTTGCATAAGGACGCAACCAAGTCCATCTAGGGACGCATCGCTGAAAACCACAAAATCCTTACCCGACTCCAGTTGGGTCAAAATCGATGTTTTTGTTAGATAAACCTTAAGTTGTTCAAATTTCTATTGTCTTTACTTGTTCTACTCAAATGGAACTCTTTTCTAAAGCAATTTGGTCATAGGGGCTGCTATAATGGATAATCCCTTGACAAAGCATCGGTAGTAACCCACAAAGACAAGGAAACTACAAAACTCTGACACATTCCTCAATGGTTTCCACTCAACCACAACCCGAATCTTTTGAAGATCCACACAGATCCATTCCGTTAAAACAATGTAGACCAAAAACGACACTTCTGACAACCAAAACTCGCACTTGCTAAACTTAGCAAAGAGAGCTTTCTTTTAGAGGGTTTGAAGCACAATGCGAAAATGGTAGTGTCGCAGCCAGGACTCGACGTAAATTAAAACACACGGAGATCGAAAACCTAAGAAAAACCAGAGATTCAAAATCTTGGTTTCGAGGGCACGATTATGTGTGGGGAAGGATTAAAACCCCCCACAACACCCGTAAAACAGTGCTTACTTGATCACTAATATTTTTTTTCGCAATTTGGATGTATACATGCATAATATTAGTATAAAAATTTTCAAATATTCTAAAGTCCAGGTTCTCTAATCCTAAAGGCACATGCTAAGAGAAGGCTAATCCTAACAGCCTCTATTTAATATTATTATAATTCTTAGACAAATTATTGAACGAGAGTCTAAGGTTATTTACCATGTTACTTATTATGATCTTAAACCTACGTTTCTAGCTAAGAGACTAAATTATGAAGGATTTAACCTATGGATTCAAATTCTATACTAAGGGATAAATTGAATTATATATAAAGTTTTAAACATAAATAAAAAAACAAATAGGAAATAAATCTAATTAAACACTATACATAGTAAATATACATAATATACACAATATAACATAAATATACATATATAGTAAATATAGTATATTAAGCTATGGTATGTACATGTATTAATATATATATATATGGTAACCTATATATAATATAGAAAAATATATCAATTGGTGAAAAGATTTGACAGTAATGAAAAATACCATAATAAATTAGTATATATTAAAGAATATTATGTATATTAGGTAAAAACAAATCAATCTACATTGTTACAGTAATATATACATATATGTGAACTAATATAAATATAATATATATAATAAAATAAAATAAAAAGAATATGGAAAAAATACAACATATTATACATACATTAAATGAAAATAATCACTTGACATGTATATACACATTAAGAGGGAAAACAACTTATATGGTAAAAATGTAATTAATACATTAAAATTACTATTGTAAATATTAAAACACATATACTATATACAAACATACACAAATGCTATTAAAAACAAAACAAAACAAAAGTAAAGTAAAGAATATTGATTCGAATAACAATACGTAAGCCAAAATTAAAAGGAACAAACGCGAAATTGAATCCAATGAATATGCAAATTAAATGTAGGAATTAATATGATTTATGAATTGAATGTGAAAATTAAAAGCATAAGTAAATATACAATGATGTATTTGCAATAATTAAAAAAAGCTAAAACGACAAAGATTAATAGAAGCATGAACCGGGGTGAAAAAATGTTGGAGGGTTTTTCCAGGTCGTAATGCCTTTGATCCTTACTATTTCGAAGCAAGAATAAAGATGAAATCTTGAACAAAGAAACTGTCGACCGACTAATGCTTGGTAACAAATTCATGGTTTAGTATAATTAAGCAAGTAAATAATGCAAGATTAGGTCTATTTGCATGCAAGTATACACGGTCAGCAAGTAATACAATAGTAAGCTTAGTATCGTATTTACCAGGGATTGTCTAGGAATTAACCGCCACAATAATTACTTTGTGATTTGGAATGAATAAGTTTGTAATTGATACCAGATTTTAATTAAGAAAATGACTAAGAGAAAGTGAAATGAGAATTCAAGCAAATTGGCAAACAAATGTATCCAGATGATTGATTGGTGTTGGCAAGGGATGTTTGGATTTCACGCTCAACAAAGATAGCAATTTAATAACTTTCAACCTTGATTTTATTGCCGAGCAGATTTTAAGTTAGTATTGCCTCCGTCGATGACAATACTCTAAGTTAATTACTTTAAATACCTATATGTATATAGTGTTGTTTTCAATTAATTAACATGGCAAAGTTTTAATCTTTACTATTAAAGGGTAGATTCACTTTCGAAGTAAGGTCATCTACTTGAACATCTTCTATCAAAGTTTCTCTCGTTAGTATTTGGTAATTAATCCTTATCTTCTAAGTCTGTTAAGATATTAAGGGATAATGAGCATTCAATGCCAACTGTCGTATGGCATAAAATATGATAAAATGAAGAGCAAGCAAAATAGACAAAAATACCAAGGCATTCAATTATTAAAAACCTAAAAGTTAAGCGTTCATCGCAAAACACCCCTAGCCAACTTTAAAGAATTAGTTCATGGCTGGGGAAACCGACAAAACCATATCGTTTTTAAACACCACCATCAAATCAGAAACAAAAACTAAGAGAAATGGATAAAGAAGGAGATATGTCGATGCAGCCCTTCAATGGATCCAAAGCTCTCGGTCACGGCCTGGTCAAACCATAGTTTGCCCTCTACCCTCTCTCTTCCTCATGACGCAACCTTCTTCTTTTGCTCGATCATTGGATTTATTTACATAGGCGCTCGTGGAAAACCCTACATAGGGTTTGATTTTTGAAATTTTGTTACACACCATTGTAGGCACGTTATCTTCTTTTTGAATTTAGGGCTGATCAAGCTCTGACAAATGGCTACCTGACCGGGCATCGGTTGTCCTTTTTTTTACCAACTGAGCTTGGCAATCCTCATCTTGCTTTTTGCTAACTACTCTCAGCATTTCTCTTTCCTGCATTCTACCAACTACGCTTGGCATTTCTTTTCTGCTCTGCCTACTTTTAATCTGTCTACCACAACAAGAAAATACCCCTTCACTCTGGCAATGAAAAATATATTTTCCTTAACTCCTTAATGCAAATGCATGATTTTACTAGCTAAATGCACAAATATGTACCAAAGATCTCTTCCAATCTCCCCATATCTTGACCTAAGATCACATTTGTAGCCTCACAGTCATCCTTAGACTTCACAACATTCTGCCTTGCTGGAGCTCTAGCAGTGGATCTCTCAGTGGCTCCACTCTTATGCCCTGATATAGACCTTAGTCCTCCTCCAGCAGAACCTCTACCCCTCTGACCTGACAGTTGAGATCTCTGAGTCTGTCTAGTGAATTATAAGTAGCCTAGGGACAATCTATGATAAAGTGATTCGAAGATCCACATCTATACTAGGTCCTAGTGGATCGATAGCAATCTTTCGAATGGTATTGTCCACATCGCTTGCACAATCCTCGATTTGATGATCCAGACAAATCTCCTCCACTCATCATCGATGAGGAAGTCAAGCGATAACCTGAACCAGACCTTTGGTTAGACCTCTATGTCTGGTTCATGCTATGTATCCTTGAATCCTAAAAATCTCTAGATCTCTTTCTTAAATTTTGTGACGAACCCCCATTATCATAGGTCATGTACTGACCTTAGAAACCCCTAGCTTACCCCTAGGTCAAACAACCAACTTGCTCAAGTGAATTAACACTTTTGGCTAACTCTATGAATGTCTTGTGTGGATCTACAGCCATGTACATCTGAAGGTCTATGTTCAAACCCTGATGGAACCTCTTACATTGCATTTCCTCAATCGCAATAAAACCTGGAGCAAACCTACTCAATCACAGGAACTCTTGCTCATACTCGAACACTAACCAGTTCCCTTGAACCAATTGGGAGAACTGGTCCCTTAACACAACCATCTAAGCTTCTCTGATGTACTTGTTCTTAAATTCCTTCAGAAAATACTCATAAGTTGGTAGAGCGAGGTGCAATCTTATCTCTACGGTCTCCCACCACTCTATAGCATTACCCTTCAGATAGGATGTAATGCAATCAAGTCTATCACTGGGCTTGCACTGCATCGGTCTAAAAGCCCACTGATAGCTCTTTAAAGAGAATGGTTTTTCCCTTGATTTATATGTCTTATTGTCCCCACAATGACATGTTTTGCATCCATTTCTACATTTTTATGTCTATTTTGCATATTTTCTAACTTAGTTTCTCGCAGCTCAAGTTTTGTATATTTCTGCCTATTTTTACCTTGTTGTTATTGCAATACAAATGTCCCTGAAGAGGTTGTTTTCACCACAGCATTCAGTTTGACACTGCATCTGCCAACTGTCTAGTCTGCTACAGGATAAGAACGAATATGCTAGTTGTCCATTCTGTTATAAAAAAATGTACGACACTAAGCACACAAATAATATATAGGATAGGTGTCCTTCCTTAAGTGGCCGATATAAGGACGGTTTTGGAGGAAAGAGAAAGTCATACTATTCTATTTTCACATCATCTTCAACCTCTGAATCTTTTAACCTTCTCCCATGGTGGCTTGAGCTTATTTCTAGAGATCCGAGGTAAAGCAAGGAAGATTTATCCAATGAAATGAGGAGTCGAGTGTTGAATCGAGGAAATATCTTGTTACCATCTTGAACTTCTCTTTATTTTGATGTTTATTTGGAGATTTACATGTATTTGAGCTCATTTTGACTATGGTTTAATTATATGGAGCTTGTTGAACTTATTTAAGCTATTTTATTAGTTTAATATATTTCAGTGTTAGATTTTTCAAGATTTAATTGTTGGATTTGAATTATGTTTTTCAAAAGGATTTCTCTACCATTGGCACACCATTGACAAATATCATAAAAAACGGTAGGTTTTCATTGGGGTGAGGCACAATAAAAAGCTTTACAGACACTAAAAGGTAAACTTTGTGCTACCCCAATTCTCTGTCTTCCTGATTTTTCTAACACTTTTGAGTTAAAATGTGATGCCTCTGGTATAGGCATAGGTGCGGTTCTTTTGCAGGAAAAACAACCAATCGCTTACTTTAGCGAGAAGTTAAAAGGAGCACATTTGAACTACTCAACTTATGATAAGAGCTCATTGCCTTAGTTCGTGCACTGAAGTTTGGCAACACTGCCTTCTTCCAAAGGAGTTCGTCATACACACCGATAATGAATCCTTGAAGTGGCTAAACGGTTAAGGTAATTTGAGAAAGAGACATGCTCGTTGGCTAGAATTCATTGAAACATTCCCTTATGTGATCAAGTACAAGAAAGGTAAGGATAATGTAGTAGCAAATGCACTATCTCGAAGGTATACCCTAATTACTTAAATGCATGATACTATATTGGGATTTGAACCTATAAAGGAATTGTATCCTAATGATCTAGATTTTAAGGAAATTTATACTCATTGTTTAAAAGGTTCTTTTAACAAGTTTTATCTTTTAGATGAGTTTCTTTTCTGAATGAAAAGGTTGTGTATACCACAAGGCTCCATTCAAGAATTTATCGCCAAAGAATCACATTCTGAGGGCTTAATGGGGTACTTTGGCATCTCAAAAACCTTGGATATGGTAATGGAACACATTTTGGCCTCATATAAGAAAAACCGTGGAAAAAGTATGCGCATCTTGCAGAGTATGTAAACAAGCCAAATCCAAGGTAAGTCCTAACGATTTATATACTTTCCTTCCTATTCCTTCTTCACCTTGGGTCGATTTATCTATGGACTTTATTTTTGGATTACCTCGTACCAAGAGGGGTCAAATAGTATTTTTCTTATGGTTGATAGATTTTCAAAGATGGCTCACTTTATTCCATGCCACAAAATGGATGACGCTACACATATTGCCAACCTTTTCTTTCGAGAAGTAGTAAGACTTCATGGAATTCCGCGCACCATTGTTTTCAATAGATATGTCAAGTTCATAAGCCATTTTTGGAAGGTTTTGTGGGGAAAGATTGGTACCAAACTCCTTTATTCTACTACTTGTCACCCACAAACGGATGGACAAACTGAGGTAATTAACTAGATCTTAGGTGTGTTACTCAGAACAGTTTTTGGTAAGAACACTAAAACTTGGGAAGAATATCTACCCTTTTTTAGTTCGCTTACAATCGTTCTATTCATTCATCCACTGGTTACTCTCCATTTAAAGTCGTTTATGGTTTTAACCCCTTAATTGCTTTAGATCCTATCCCTTTGCCTATTGATAGTATTTGCAACTTAGATGGTGAAAAGAAAGCGAAGTTGGTTAAATCCATACACGCTAAGGCAAAGCCAAGGATGGAGGAAACATATGAAAACGTTGCTGCAAAGATCAACAAAGGTAGACGCCAAATTATCTTCGAACTAGGAGATTGGGTTTGGTTGCACATGCGTAAAGAGAGATTTCCAAACCATAGGAAATCCATGTTGGATCGAGATAGACCATTCCATGTCCTTGAAAGAATCAACGACAATGCATACTGAATTGATCTACCCGGTGAGTATAATGTGAGTATAACTTTTACTGTTTCTAATCTTTCTCCCTTTGACGTTTTAGATTCGTGGACGAATCCTTCTGAGGAGGGAGGGGATGATGCATGTATCACAAGGCAGCTCCAAACATGAGATGGACTTACTTTTCCACTTGGCCAAATAACTCGAGCCAAGTCCAAGCTAATCAAGGACAAGTTGAATTCGACCGTCCAAGGATTTGTTAGCAAAGGATTACAAGTTGCCATGAATAAAGAAAAATTTCTTGCAGGAACTCCACAATTAACGTCCTTCAAGAATAATTGGGTCTCAAAAACTCAACTTGTTGCACCTTTGGAGATGGATATTCATGAGCCTTTAGATGTCCATTAATTAGCCTTTTATTGTAATTAGACTCAATACTTATTATTATAAAAAGATTGGGTCATATTTTTATTTTTAACCCAAATTAGGATTTATAGGTGTTATTTAGGCCTAGTTTGCATTAAAACAGACCAAACATGCTTCCTTACCTCAAAACCCAATTACTTGCTAACCTAGTAAGCCCAAATACCCCTAAGTTTCATCCAAAAAGAAGCCTTAAAATAGCCCATTACTTGCCGCCCAAGCAACCAACCCCTATTAGCTCATTGCTTGCTGCCCAAGAAACCAAGCTTATCAGATCATTACTTGCCACCCAAGCAACCAACCCATATCAGCTTATCACTTGCGTTATTGTTGACTCTCAGGGAGATGTGTAAAATGAATGCTGAAAAAGGTATAAATGGTATGTATTTGGACAAGATAAACTGTGCCAAGAGTCTTTTGCATGCAAGTATACACGGTCGACAAGTAATACAGCTTGGTAAGCTGAGTATCGATCCCACAGAGATTGACTTGGAATTCGATTGTTTGATTGTTACTTGCTTTGGAAGAAAAGATTGTTGTTTGAAAGAGCTAATTTTAAAGCTAAGAAAGGAAATAAAATAAAATAGAAACTGAAGTAAAGCATTGGCAAGGAAGGTGTTTTCAAATGAATGATGACTGCTGGCAGGGAATGCCTGATTTCAACATGGTTCATGTCAGCCTTTATTGGCAAAACTGTATTGGCATTGTTTACTGAGTAGATTCAAAAAAGTAGCTAAGCCTCTCTCGATGGTCATTGGCCTAAATTGGCCAAGTAAAAACCCCTATATCTCTATTGCGTATGTTTTCCTTAAACCTATTTGATTTAAAAACCAATCTATACTCTGTGGGGGTAGATTTCACTTCCGAAGTAAGTTCATATACTTGAACGACTTCTCTCGAAGCTTCTGTCCCAAGTGTTCAGCAACTTGATCGTTGCCAACACAAGTCTATTAAGATATTGGAAGGCAATAAGCTAACTGTGCCAACTCTCGCTTTGCACAATACTTAGAAAAAATTAAAGTATGCAAAACAGACAAACTTTGCCAAAAGTAGAATTATTATAAATGAACTAAGGCATAAAATCCAACGTTTAAAACCAAAACATCCCCCACCAACTATTAAATTAGTTCATGGTGTGGGGGTTAACCATCAAAACCATCAACGTTTTCAACATCACCACCATAAAAAAACTAGAGTTAAACAAGTTGCGCCAATGGAATAGGCAGAGGAGTCTCTCGATGCAGCCCTCTGTGCCAGGCTCTCAGCCAAGAGGTTGAACCACCCTTCCTCGGTTGCATCGACTGTCACTCGCTGCTCCAACACCTCACTCCGATCACCTTAACCTTTATCGGTTTCTCTTCCTCATCAATCTATCCTCTTCAAGCTTGATCAGATAGTGTATATATAGGCGTGCAAGGGAAGGGATTAGGATAACTCTCTCTTCATTTGAATTTGAATGCTCCATGAATAAGAGATAAGCCTCATTTAATCAGTGTGATAGCTTATCAAGATAGGACTGACGTCATCATGCCATGGCCATCCTGGCATACTAACTTGGCACGATCTTGCCAACACAGCTTGGCATCACCTTATCCGCTATTTTTCTGGAGGCTATCCAAATGTGATTTTTAAGAGCCTGAGTGTATCCTATTTTTTCAGAGGTTCTTCCTCTCTTGGCATGGCTGCTGGCACACCTCATGCCAACAGATGCTTGGCACACCTCTGATCCTTCCGTGCCCACAGCATCTAGCATTCACCTTGGCATTCTTAACTGCGTCTTGCGTTCATTTCGCCTGCCAAACACCCAGCCAACCTGCAAAAAGGCCATAAAAACAACCTTTCACACAAACATAGGCAGAAAACTAACTCCTTGATGCAAATGCATGATACTATCAATCTAATGCAATTAAATGTACTTGAAAACAAGCAAAAGCATATCAAAATAGGCATAAAAAACAATACTTTTGAGGAGGTAACACACCCCAAAACCCAGCTCATTGCTTGTCCTCAAGTAATGCAAGAGAAGAGAAAAACAAAAATAGTGAAAATAATACCTCAACAAAAGTTTGGTTGGAATGCCAACAAATGCTGGCAAGTAGAGTTTGATTCTAATGCTGCCCTCAGAAATCTCAGTGCACAGTGCCAAGCAGATAGTAATTCAAGTGCAGCAATATAACTCTAGTCTAAGTTAATTAAGAGTGCATGATGTGAAGGCAATATACATCCAACATCCTTTCACTCCCTTAGCCAATTTTACTACCTAAAATCAGATCATTTTTTTATTTCTTTTTCCTTCTTGTCGAGGGTTCTATTGGCATTAATCTAAGCTTGCTTCATGATACTGTTGGGCGTGAGTGATAAGAAGGAGCATACCACGAATCCCCACCTTAATCCATACGTCACTAGGCTTTCTCTTCAACTCATACCATAGGGTTTTGGACTTGAGAACTAAGAAGGAGCTACCACGAAGCCCCAAGTAACTTATTATCCCTAGGTAGAGGAGAGTTCTTTTTTTATTGCCTTGACAGAACATTGTTCCTTATTTATTTTCTTTTTACCCTAGCATCATTTTTTTAATCTGAGCATAGCTTCAAATAGTCTAAGTTTGCTAGGGAACTAGATACATATCACATGTTAAGTGTAAATTCAATTCCCTAAACTAGAGATCAATTGTCATGGCATACAAATCTACTACATGGAAAACTAAAAATTATAAACTCATCATCGGGCAAACAAGCAGGTCAAAATAAGCTTGCCTATAGTTGTTGACAAACTTCAAATTTAACCCGAGACAAAATTTTCTTTTTCACTTTTTTTAATGGTTCGGCATGCAACTACTCTACATGAACTACATGGAAAACAAAAAAGATTAAACATGAAATTCATGACATGGCATAAATGTGAGAAAATGCACACCCCTAAACCCAAGATGTGCATTGTCCTCAATGCATGAAACAAAACATATATACAGGAAAAACAAAAAAAGAAAAAATGCATGATCATGAAAATGCAAACATGAAATACAAAGGAGTTAGGTAGAAGAAGACTCTCCTTCGAATGAAGCTTCATTCCGTTTGGCACGGGCATCTTCTTCTCTTTAGGAACGGTCCTTTCTCATGGTTAGGCTCCCGCATTCAGGGGCTATTCTTTTCTTCCCTTTCCAGCCCTGCTTTGAGGCAGTAGTGGAGGCTTTAATATCCTATTTCTTCTTGGCAGGGACTGCTGGAGGTGTAGTTGGCTTGGCTTTGGGCGTTTTGGTAGGACTCTTCTCTGTCTCAGAGGAGGAATCAGTGCTAGTAGTCTCAACGTGCACCAGCGAGAGAGGAACTGTTGCTTCACATTCAGAACTGGCATAAATGACTGGACTTGTATGACTGGCTGGACTAGCATACTTGACTGGACTGGCTGGCTCGACTGGACCGGCATGACTAGCTGGACTGGCTAGCATCATTGGACTGGCTGGCATAGGATCACTGGCAGCAGGCTCGGCATGAAAAAGTGGAAATAGCAGCACATATTTAGGGGAAAGCTTAACAAGCACCTCTCTAATTATAGCATCCCTTTCCTTTGTGTATTTCCTCATCTTGACGTTAAGTGCCTCAGCTGCTCTAGTTCGTGGAGAATAATCTCCTGGCGAGCATACACTTGGGATAACACTGCCAATGAGCCTCCTGGCATAGTTTCTGGCACACTATTGGGCTCTGCCTTTGGCTTTGGCTTGGGCGTTGTTGTCTTGGCCTTTCTCTTTCCCTTTCCCTTCTCTTTTGGCTCGAAAGCCGTGAGGTTTTTCCAAATAATGGCAGTAATGGTGGTTCCCTTAATTGTTTGGTCGATATCTCTTAGGCACTTCATGGCGCAAACAAATGCTAGAAATTAACAAAGGGAAAAATAAACTGCCCTTACCCTTTTTAGCATATTTATAAGCCTCATCGGTAATTATTTTGCCAACCTTTATCTTGCATCCTTTGATAATCGAATGCAGCAAAATCAACCGATCTTCTAAGATAATCTCGTTGTGAGATGTAGGCAACAGATTTGCCTTGATGAAATGGTTCCATCCTCGCATTTGTGGCTTCAACACCAACCTCTTTACCGTCCATTGGCCCATCGATGAAATTGTCCAATCTGTGCCAGGCTCATACAAGTCTGCCAGCAGTTTCTTGCATTTGGCAATGGTCATAGATGCAGCATAGTTGAAGTGCTCATCTTCCATATCGTTCAAAGCAAAAAGTGAGTTCACATACCCTTGATCAAAACGCACACATTTACCTCTAATCATCAAGAATGGAGAATATTTTGTGAGTTGGGCATAAAATTCTCGCACAATAGTGGTATAGATCTCCCTTTTTTGTTGGCACAAAGAACTCCAACCATGCATGTCGACAATGTCCATGAACTCCGGTGGGAATCCAATGATGGTGTCAGTTTGGAAGTCGAAGTTCTTCTCGGACAAAAAGGATCTTAAGGCAAAGCTTGTCTCAAACTTCTTTTGAATATCTTCATTGAAGAATCTTTTAAAGGGAAGAGATGAAGACTCCATAGAGAAGAAGAGCTTGAATCGGTGAGGAAGAAAAGAAAAAGAGTAGTTGAATGGTTTCTTGAATCTTGGTTGAGAAAGAAATTAAGAGATTATGGTTCTTGGGAAATCAGCTAGGGTAAAAAAAGAATAAAGAAGATGGAGTGTTTAAGGGGTTTTAATGATGGTAGTCGAAAAGAGTGGATAATGATGGGTTTTAGAGAGTTTTAAGTGGAAAGAGTTTAAATTTTAAATAGGAAATGAGAAGGGATAAAGATATGGAAGGGATTTTGAAGTTATAGGGTAATCATGATAAAATTAATTATCATAAATATGGGCGGCAAGGGTAAATCTCCTGATTTTTCTCTCTCTTCTAAAGCAAGTTAGGGTTTCTTTTCTTCCTTCACACGAAATCTTGTGCATGCCTCTGACATAGGGCATGGCATCACCCTTTGCAAGCACTCTGGCTAACAGTCATCCTAGCAATGTTCCTGACAACATTCATGGCAATGTTCCTAGCATCAATTCTGTACAAACTCAAAGGAAACTTTTCAACACAGCAAAATAATAAAACTAAAAAATAACAAAAAAAACAAAATCGAAATCCTAAAACAAATAAAAACAACTATACTAATATTTACAAAGAATTTCAAACCTGCAGATGCTTCATTCCAATTATGCCAAGAGGATCACCTCCTTGGCATGACTTTGCTTACCTTCCAAGTAATGCTTTAGGCGCTGACCGTTCACCTTAAAAATTTCTCTGTTCTGTAAGTTCTTGATATCTACAACCCCATGAGCATATGGCTTCACAACTTCATAAGGACCCGTCCATCTTGACTTAAGCTTACCTGGAAAAAGTTTGAGCCGAGAGTTAAACAATAGAACAAGCTGACCTATTTCGAATTGTCTTGGTAGGATAAGACTATCATGCCAGCATTTTGCCTTCTCCTTGTATATCTTAGTGTTCTCATAGCCTTGTGTTCTAAATTCCTCCAATTCATTGAGGTCAAGCAACCTCTTTCCTCCAGCAATTCTCCATGCCATGTCAAGCTTCTAGATGGCCCAATAGGCTTTATGTTCAAGTTCTACTGGCAGATGGCATGGTTTACCAAAGACAAATTTGAATGGGGAAGAACCCAAAGGAGTTTTAAATGTCGTCCTATAAGCCCACAAGGACTCATCTAGTCTCAAGGACCAGTCTTTCCTTGATGGATTCACAGTTTTTTTCCAAAATGTTCTTAATCTCCTTATTGGATATCTCGACCTGCCCATTTGTTTGTGGATGGTATCCTGTGGCGATTATCTGCTGAATCCCATATATGCACAATGCTTTAGAAATTAATTTACATTTAAAATAAGTACCATCATCATTTGAGGAGCACCAAATCTAGTGAAAATGTTTTTTTGCAAGAACTTGGCAACAGCCTTGGCATCATTTGTTGGCAAGGAAACAACCTCTACCCATTTTGACACATAGTCAACAGCCACAAGAATATGCACATTACCAAATGATGGGGGAAAAGGACCCATAAAGTCGATCCCCCATACATCAAATAAATCCATTGGCATAATGTTCTAGAGCGGTAATTGGTGTCTGCTAGAGATGTTCCCTGTTCGTTGGCATCGATCGCATGCCTTAGCATACTCGTGGGCATCCTTGTACAGTGTGGGCCAAAAGAATCTTGACTGCAAAACTTTGGCAGCAGTCTTCATCCCAGCAAAATGTCCTCCATATGGTGCGGCATGGCATAAATGCAATATATGTTGCTGCTCGTCCTCTAGCACACATCGACGAATTACTTGGTCGGCACACTACTTGTACAACATGGGCTCATCCCAATAGTATTGCCTCACCTCTCGTAAAAATCTTTTCTTGGCATTATATGCCAGGTCTGATGGCAGAATATTGCTTACCAGGTACTTGACTATGTCAGCGTACCATGGTATAGCATCGGCTGCAAGCAAATACTCGTCAGGGAATTCGTCTCTAATTATAGTGGACTTACCATCCTCAATGTGATGCTCCAACTAAGAGAGATGGTCAGCTACTAATTTTTCGCTACCTTTCTTATCTCTAATCTCTACGTCAAATTCTTAAAGTAAGAGCGTCCATCGAATTAGTCTAGGTTTGGCATCCTTCTTTGCCAAGAGATATTTCAACGTCGAATGATCTGTATAAACCACAACCTTATTACCAATTAAATAAGATCTAAATTTATCAAAAGCAAATACAATAGCGAGGAATTCTTTCTCAATTGTTGAGTAATTCAATTGTTCTTCATTCAAGGTTCTGCTGGCATAGTAGACGGCATGGAACATCTTGCCATGTCGTTGTCCCAGAACTGCTCCAACGTCATAATTGCTGGCATCGCACATGAGCTGAAAGGGCTCATTCCAATTCGGTGCCATGACTATGGGGGCATTAATCAATCTGTCTTTAAGCTCCTAAAATGCTCTCAAACAAGAATCGTCAAATGCAAAAGTGGCATTATTTTCCAACAATGAGCATAAAGGTTTAGCGATTTTTGAAAAATCTTTAATAAATCACCGATAAAAACTGGCATGACCTAAAAACCTCCTTATACCTTTAACACTTTTTGGAGGTGGTAATTGCTTAATTACCTCCAATTTAGCTTGATCAACTTGTAGTCCTCTCTTGGTTACCTTATGACCGAGAACAATGCCCTTCTTCACCATGAAGTGGCATTTCTCCCAATTCAACACTAGGTTTGTCTCTATGCATCTCTTCAAAACTTGCTCCAAGCTATGAATGCATTCCTCAAATGTTACACCAAACACTAAGAAATCATTCATGAATACTTCCATGTTATGCTCAATCATATCAGAGAAAATGGCCATCATGCAACGTTGAAATGTTGCTTGCGCATTACACAGTCCGAATGGCATCCTTCTAAAGGTAAATGTCCCATATGGACACCTGAACGTGGTCTTCTCTTGGTAGTTAGGGGCGATGGCAATCTGATTATATCCCGAATAACCATCTAAAAATAGTAAAAAGTTTTACCTGCCAACCTGTCCAACATCTGGTCAATGAAAGGCAATAGGAAGTGGTCCTTCCTTGTATCCTTGTTCAACCTTCTGTAATCCATGCACACCCTCCATCCAGTGATGGTTCTAGAGGGAATCAATTCGGCCTTACTATTTTGGATCACAGTCATACCACCCTTCTTTGGCACACACTGCACCGAGCTAACCCAAGAAATGTTAGAAATGGGATAAATAGTCCCTACATCCAACCATTTTATGATCTCTTTCTTTACAACCTCTTTCATGCTTGGGTTTAGCCGCCTTTAGCCTTCAATGGTCCTGCCATTGTATTCCTCTAGTGTGATCTTGTGCATGCAAATAGTTGGGCTAATACCTTGGATGTCTGCCAAGGTCCAACCCAACGCTTGCTTATAATCTTTTAGTATTGTCAGCAGTCTTACCTCCTGATCATGAGTGGGATCAGTGGCAATAATCACTGGTAGAGTCGAGTTCTTACCTAAATAAGCATATTTTAAGTGTTCTGGTAGGGTTGAAGCTTCAACTCTGGTGGTTCCTCAATAGTTGGCTTTGGTTTCTTTATCTCTCTGTCGGCCAAATGGAGTGGCTCAAAGTAACTCACATCTTTAGCCTCCAAGGTTGATTCCACATGTTCCTCAAACAGTTCAACTATGCCATCAAGCATGTTGTCATCACTTGCTATATCATGGCACAACTGTGCCATGTCCAAAGTAAAGATGAACTTCATCATTTCATCAGCTTGATACTGATCAGGTTCATCTGCATATTTCAAAGCTTGAAACACGTTAAAAGTAACATGTTGATCATTCATTCTCATGGTTAGTTCCCCTTTATGAACATCAATAAGAGCCCTGGCAGTAGCAAGAAATGACCTAGCCAAAATAATTGGCACATTAATATCAACATCATATTCCAAAATGATAAAATCGGCTGGGAAAATGAATTTGTCTACCTTTACCAACACATCCTCAATCTTACCCTTGGGATGTGCATAGGATCGGTCTGCCAATTGAAGTGTCATTGTGGTAGTTCTTGCATCAATGCCAAGCTTATTGAAAAGTGATAGTGGCATCAAATTCATGCTAGCTCCCAAGTCGCACAGCTCCTTCCCTATGAACTTGTCACCAATTGTGCAAGGAATAGTAAAACTCCCTTGATATTTCAGCTTTGGTGGCAATCAGTTTAGGATCATGGCACTGCATCCCTCAGTGAGAGCAATAGTTTCAAATTCTCCCAACTTCCTCTTTTTGGACAAGATGTCCTTCATGAATTTTACATAGTTGGGCATTTGTTCAAGTGCTTCCACCAATGGAATGTTCATTTAAAACTATTTAAGCACATCAAAAAAGTGCTTAAATTTTGGCATCAGTCTGCTTATCATCATTGCTGACGACATTATTGGCACTGGGACTGGCATCCTATTTGGCACTCTTACTGACATGTTCAATGGCATCATCTACTTTCTCCTTCTCTACTTCTCTAGGTATGTCTGCTGCACAAGCTTTGCATCTTGGCTGACGACTGGCTGCTTGGCAGCCGTCTCTGTTTTGCACTACTTACCACTTCGAAGAGTTATTGTCTTGCATTGTTCTTTTTTTTGTGCCGAGCATCTTCAGTGTCACTTTGCAAAGTACCTTGGGGTCAATTGCTAAGTGCATTAGCAATCTACCCAATTTGTATTTCCAAGTTTCTTATTAATGTCGCAAAACTTTGGAATGTTACTTCATTTCGCTCCATATATTGTGTAAGATCTCCTCCTTGGTTGCTTCCTTGCCCTTGCTGGAAATTGTTCTAAGCTTTTTGTGGCATGGTATTTTGATAAAATGATGGCATGGCATTGTTGTTCTGCCATTGGATGTTTTGGCACGGGGCATTGTAGTAATTGCTTCCTTGATTTGCCCAAGCTAAGTTAGGGTGCTGTCTCCAACCTGCATTATAGGTATTAGCATTACAAAAAAGACCAGCATTCACAACAAAATTTACCGACTCAGGATTAACATGGCATTCATCCATATGGTGGTTTTCTCCACAAATGGTGCAAAATAGATCCAGTGCTTTGACTTCTTGGGCCTCATTGTTCTTTTGCAATGTTCTCACCATGCTAG
Organism: Hibiscus mutabilis; assembly: GCA_019671005.1. NCBI lineage: Eukaryota > Viridiplantae > Streptophyta > Magnoliopsida > Malvales > Malvaceae > Hibiscus > Hibiscus mutabilis. The sequence goes on from CM033712.1 coordinate 41,749,665, forward strand.
TGAGGTTGGAAATCTCGGCATGAATGGATGTGAGTTCATCAACTTTTAATTCCCACTGGCTTTAGTCCCGGTCCCAAGTCTAGCAACGGAATACTCGAAGTCATTGATCGAAATTCTCTCAAGGATATCAACAGCCTCAATGTACTTCTTATCAAGCAACGATTCGATTGCTGAAGCATCCACAATAGTCCTTGTTTGTGCATTCAATCTGTTATAGAAGGTTTGTATTTGGGTCCAATTTGGGAACCCATGCATTGGACACCTTCTCAACAAATCTTTAAATCTTTCCCAGGCTTCATAAAGAGTTTCATTCTCGGTCTGTTTAAATGAAATGATTTCACCACGTAACTTGACAGTGAGTGTTGGTGGCTGAAACCGCGTCAGGAACTTCTAGCAAAGGTCTACCCAAGAAGTAACTGATCCTGGTGGCAAAGAATTGAGCCATGCCTTGTCTCTCTCTCTCAAGGAAAAACTAAACAAATTTAGCTTCACAGTATCTCTAGATACTCCAGTTTGTTGAAATAGTTGGTATATCTCCATGAACTGTTTGAGATGTTGTCTCGGGTCTCTAGTAAGTGCTCCATCGAATTGACCTACTTTCAAAAGAGTTTGGTTCATTACGGGTTTAAGTTCAAAGTTAGGCTCATCGGCATCAGTGCCAATAAGTCATGGCATGAGATTTGCAATGTTAGGTGCTGAATGTTCTCAAATTGGTCTTTCTTCTTCTTCAACCATATTTGGGACATTAGGAAGTGGTGGTGCATTGTTATTAGGATGATTGTTAATGGGTGGATCATTATTCACCACACCATTCATCTAATTACCTTGATTCATTTCTTAGTATCGCCTCTTTAACCTCCACAAGGTTCTCTCAATTTCCAGATCGTATGGCCACTCGTCCACCACTGGGTGGTTTCTAGTAATACACCAGTGAAAACAAAGATAAAATGAAAACAAAAACAAAACAAGTAAAAATTTAAAAAACAATCAAATCTATTGCAATCCCCAGCAACGGAAACAAAAACTTGTTGACTTTGAGGGAGATGTGTAAAATGAATGCTGGCAAAAGGTATAAATGGCATATATTTGGGCAATATTAACTGTGCCAAGAGTCTTTTGCGTGCAAGTATACACGGTCGACAAGTGATACAGCTTGGTAAGCTGAGTATCAATCCCACAGAGATTGACATGGAATTCGATTGTTTGATTGTTACTTGATTTGGAAGAAAAGATTGTTGTTTGAAAGAGTTGATTTTAAAGCTAAGAAAGGAAATAAAATAAAATAGAAACTGAAGTAAGTCGTTGGCAAGGAAGGTGTTTTCAAATGAATAATGATTGTTGGCAGGAAATGCCTGATTTCAACGTGGTTCATGCCAACCTTTATTGGCAAAACTATCTTGCCATTGTTTGCCGAGCAGATTCAAAAAAAGTAGCAAAGCCTCTCTCGATGGTCATTTCCCTAAACTGGCCAAGTAAAAACCCCTATATCTCTATGGTGTATGTTTTCCTTAAACCAATTTGATTTAAAAACCAATCTATACTCCGTTGGGGTATATTTCACTTCCGAAGTAAGTTCATCTACTTGAACGACTTCTCTCGAAGCTTCTCTCCCAAGTGTTCAGCAACTTGATCGTTGCCAACACAAGTCTGTTAAGATATTGGAAGGCAATAAGCTAACTATGCCAGCTCTCGCTTTGGCACGGTACTTAGGAAAAATTAAAGTATGCAAAACAGACAAACTTTGCCAAAAGCGGAATTATTATAAAGGAACTAAGGCATAAAAGCCAACGTTTAAAACCAAAACATCCCCCACCAACTATTAAATTAGTTCATGGTGTGGGGGTTAACCATCAAAACCATCAACGTTTTTCAACATCACCATCGTAAAAAAAAACTAAAGATAACCAACTTGCGCTAAGGGAATAGGCTGATGGGTCTCTCGATGTTGCCCCCTGCGCCAGGCTCTCGGCCAAGAGGTTGAACCACCCTTCCTCGGTTGCACCGACTGTCACTCACCGCTCCAACACTCGCTCCGATCACCTCGACCTTCATCGGTCTCTCCTCCTCATCAATTCGTCCACTTCAAGCTTGATCGGGTAGTGTATATAGGCGTGCATGGGAAGGGATTAGGATAACTCTCTCTTCATTTGAAATTATAATACTCTGTGGATAAGGATAAGCCTCATCTGATCGGTGTGATAGCTTATCAAGCTAGGGTTGACGTCATCATGTCATGGCCATCCTAGCATACTAACTTGGCACAATCCTGCCAACACAGCTTGGCATCACCTTATTCGCTATTTTTTTGAGGCTGTCCAAATATGATTTTTAAGGAGCCTGAGTGTATCCTATTTTTTCGGAGGTTCTTCCTCTCTTGGAATGGCTACTGGCACACCTCATGCCAATAGATGCTTAGCACACCTCTGATCATTTCATGCCCACAGCATCTGGCATTCACCTTGGCATTCCTAACTGCGTCCTACGTTCATTTCTCCTGCCAACCTGCAAAAAGGCCATAAAAACAACCTTTCACACAAACATAGGCAGCCAACTAACTTCTTGATGCAAGTGCATGATACTATCAATCTAATGCAACTAAATGTACTTGAAAACAAGCAAAAGCATATCAAAATAGGCATGAAAAACAATACTTTTGAGGAGGTAACAGTTATCACCGTATCCCTTGTGGCCCAAGCACTTTAAAGGTTGTTTTCTTTATTTTTCTATTTAATTAGGGTTTCCTTGTTTTAGTAGAAGTTAAATTACTTTATCTATCCTTGACCTATAAAATGTTGAAGAGTTCATCATTGTAATTCAGATTTTTTTATTAATGAAATATTTAGTGAGTTTATTTTTGCAAGTGTTGATAACTTGTGCTTTAGAAGTCTTCTTCAACATAAGTTCGACGAGTTCTTGTGAGGGAGATCAAGGCTGTTGGGTTAGAGCCGTTTGAGTTTGCTTGCTTAGGTAATTGTGTCTAAGAGGGTGCCGAGGAAAAAACCATCGACAAATCCATCTATCTCCATCTTTAACTTCACGCCATCTTCACAAGCCATAAACAAAGCTGGAAATTTTTAGATTTGTTTTATCTATCCTTATCTTAATCTTTTTCAATCTTTTTGTTTTTATTCTTATTAATCTTCATCTCATCTTCCTTATTGTCTTTGTTTGTTTGAATTTCCAGCCTTGAATATGAAATTTTCAAGAAACGCCCATCGAATTCCTCTTGAAAATCGAGATTTGTACCAGTCTTCTTGATTGAGTCTAGAATTCCTAGATTTGCAACATCTTGATTGAAGGCTTCCAAAATCCACGATTGCGCTACTCTATCATTTGGTATCAGATTTAGGACGACTCGTTGGTGATTATATGAACGTTCATCGTGTTCTTGGTGATATTCAAGTGGTTGAAGAAGTTCAATCCATCAAAGAGGATAGTTGAGCAAATTTAGGGTTTTCCCCATGTTTTAACCCTATTTTCATAATTTTTTATTTTTTGTTATTTTAGTCAAAAAAGAAAAGAAAAGAAAGGAAATTTTCAGATTTGTTTTATCTATCCTTATCTTAATCTTTTTCAATCTTTTTGTTTTTATTCTTATTAATCTTCATCTCATCTTCCTTTTTGTCTTTGCTTCTTTGAATTTCGAGCCTTGAATATGAAATTTTCAAGAAACGCCCATCGAATTCCTCTTGAAAATTGAGATTTGCGCCATTCTTCTTGATTGAGCCTAGAATTTCTAGATTTGCAACAACTTGATTGAAGGCTTCCAAAATCCACGATTGCGCTACTCTATCATTTGGTATTAGATTTAAGACGACTCCTTGGTGATTATATCAACATTCATCGTGTTCTTGGTGATATTCAAGTGGCTGAAGAAGTTTAATCCATCAAAGAGGATAGTTGAGCAAATTTAGGGTTTTTCCCATGTTTTAACCCTATTTTCATAATTTTTTATTTTTTGTTATTTTAGTCAAAAAAGAAAAGAAAAGAAAAGAAAAGAAAATTTCAGATTTGTTTTATCTATCCTTATCTTAATATTTTTCAATCTTTTTTGTTTTTATTCTTATTAATCTTCACCTCATCTTCCTTATTGTCTTTGCTTCTTAGAATTTCCAGCCTTGAATATGAAATTTTCAAGAAACGCCCATCGAATTCCTCTTGAAAATCGAGATTTGTTCCATTCTTCTTGATTGAGTCTAGAATTCCTAGATTTGCAACAACTTGATTGAAGGCTTCCAAAATCCACGATTGCGCTACTCTATCATTTGGTATCAGATTTAGGACGATTCCTTGGTGATTATGTCAACATTCGTCGTGTTCTTGGTGACATTCAAGTGGTTGAAGAAGTTCAATCCATCAAAGAGGATAGTTGAGCAAATTTAGGGTTTTTCCCATGTTTTAACCCTATTTTCATAATTTTTTTATTTTTCATTATTTTAGTCAAAAAAGAAAAGAAAAGAAAAGTGACAAAACTCACCAGCCACCATCAAGAATCATCAAGATCACCACCATCCACCATTGCAAGCATTACATTGAAGTGGATTCAATATTTGGATTTCTTCCTTCAAGTTGTTTTCGAGTTTTGGATTATTATCTTTCTAAACTATTCTTTTTACTCCTAGTTATTTAAGATCTTTTGTTTTGCTTTTCTTCTTCTATTAAGCCATTAACACATTCTCATTCTTGTGTGAGTAGGACTAAAAGTTGCATATTTCTCCTTGCAACTATATTTTTGTTGGTGTCTAACCCTTTTTTGGATTCTTAAAGCACATTAGGGTTCATTGTTAGGATTAAACTCCAATTATAATTTGTTGACTTACGGCATGAAGGTCTTTAAAGAGCATAAGATCGGCTTACTTGCCTCACCAAGTATTTTCCTTCCTGGAGTGTTTTAGTGAGATTTCTAGTTTTTTTCTTTCTTTTTCTTTTCACCTTTTAAACTTGTGTGTTTCAGGATGTCAAAAACAAGTAAAGACGAGGAACCAGAAGAGGTGACTCTTAAAGAGGTTTCGGATACTCTAACTAAACTTGCCCAAACTGTAACCTCGTTGGAACCCAAATTTGATCATACAAATGCAGTTATAAACGAATTAACCTCGACATCCAATTTTTTTTCCCATTTAGAATAGACAACATCCCCTATAAAGGCATAATCCTCGCACAGATCCGAGATGAGCAACACATGCCTTAGCCAAACCAAAGTTCACTGTACCATCTTTTCAAGGAAGGTATGACCCTGATGCTTATTGTGACTAGGGAAATTGAGTTGATCTTATGTTTGAGTATTATCAATGTCCCAAAGGGGATCAAGTTCCACTATTGACCCTCGAATTCACTAAGTACGTATCCATTTGGTGGTCCCAATTGGTTCGAACTCGATGTCTCAATAGAGAAGCCAAGATAACCTCATGGGGAGAACTTAAAGAAGTCATGAGGGAACGATTTGTTCCATCATTATATCAATGAGAGATCAAACGAAAGTTACAAAAGACCGGACAAGGCTATAGAATTATTGATGAGTATCTCAAAGAGATGGAATCCTTGATGCAAAGAGGCGATATACAAGAGGACGAAGAAGATATAATGACTAGGTTTGTCGTCGGAATCAAGGACAACATTCTTGAGGTACTTGAACTCAAGACCTACTACACTCTTCAAGAGGCATTCCAATTCGCTATGACAATCAAAAAGCGCATGAAAGATAGACAACAATATCAATAGAGGAGTTATCAATATGATAGAGGTACCACTAAACCTTTATGTCATTCTAATTCTTCTAATCCTTTGCTCGACTCTAGTAGAACAAATTAGAAAATTGAAATCCAAACCACTGGACAAAACCAAGGCCAACCCCCCATATTGGCTGAAAATGTAGAAAAGTTCAACCAAGCTTGACATATGGTATGCTTCAAGTGTAAAGGTCATGGACACTATCAAAGGGATTGCCCAAATACACAAATTCTCTTGGTGCGAGCCAATGGAACCTTTTCATCCAACTCAGAGAAGGAAAATGATGATTTACCCGACAACAAATTCATAGCCAAAAATTATTCTAGTGATGAACCTGATCCTAGAAGCTTGGTGATTCAACTCTCACTTAATATCCAAGCAACTGAAGATACAAAAGCGTAAATAACAAATATCTTCCGGTGTTTGATCAAAGGTAAACTTTACTCTGTCATCATTGATAGCGAGAGTTGTGCCAATGTAGTGAGCATCTACCTCGTCGATGCACTTGATCTACGTTGTCAATGCCACCCAAAGCCATATTATCTACAATGGCTTCATGGAGGATTAGAATTAAAGGTAAAAATCGTACACTAATCACTTTCACTATGGGAAAATATTGTGATGACGTTTGGTGTGATGTTATCCCTATGCAAGCATCTCACTTGCTTTTAGAATGACCTTGGCAGTACGATCGTGATGTAACTCACCATGGTAAGTTGAATAAGTATTCATTTGTATTCCATGGTAAGAAGTACACCTTGGCCCCACTTGATACAAAAAAAAAGTCTACAAAGACCAAATGACAATGAAGAAGTTTTGTGAGGGGTGGAAAAAAGATGAAAACTAAGAAAAAATGAAAAACAAAAGGCAACAAAAAAATATGCCAGTAGTGATAGAAGCCAAAAAAATAAAGGCCCATGGGTGGTGAGTGATCCTAAATGTGAGAAAAGAAGAGTGTCTCAAAATATTTATGTGAGAGAAAAGGAAGTGAGACAAGCCACTTTCTTTAAACAACCTTGCATCCTCATTTGCTTTAGGGACACTTTTTTACCTATCACTAACATAACAATTGTTTGCCTAGTGTGTTTGTCTCTCTTTTGCAAGACTTTAATGATGTTTTAGGTGATCCACTCGATGGTTTGCCACCTTTACATGGAATTGAACATCAAATTGACCTAATTTTGAGTTCTTCCATCCCAAATAGACCAGCATATAGATCCAATCCAGAAGAAACCAAAGAGTTAGAAAAACAAGTGGAAGAACTACTCAACAAAGGCTGCATTCACGAGAGTTTAAGCCTTTGTGCCGTTCCAGTGCTTTTGGTGCCAAAGAAAGACGGTTCATATAGAATGTTTGTAGATTGTCGACCAATCAACTGAATCACCATCAAGTATAGGCATCCTATTCCACGCCTAGATGACATGGTTGATGAACTTTAAGACACATGCATATTCACCAAGATCGATTTGAAGAGTGGTTATCATCAAATAAGGATTAAGGAAGGAGATGAATGGAAAAATGCTTTCAAGACCAAATTTGGATTATATGAGTGGACAGTCATGCCTTTCGGTTTAACCAATGCACCCAACACATTCATGAGATTGATTAACTACGTCTTGTGGGAGTTTCTCGATAATTTTGTTATTGTTTATTTTGATGATATTCTTATCTACTTTTCTTTTTTTGATTCACATATCTCTCATGTGAAATCGGTCTTCACAGTTCTCCAAAGGGAACGGTTATATGCTAACATGGAAAAGTGTGTGTTTTATAGTGAAAGTCTTAATTCTCTAGACTTTATAGTAAGTACACAGGGTATCCATGTTGATGATGAAAAATTCAAGGCAATTAAAGAATGGCCCACACCATCTTCCATAACAGAGGTGAGATCCTTCCATGGCCTAGCAAGCTTCCACCGTCGCTTGGTTAAGGATTTTCTACCATTGCCGCACCATTGACAAATATCATCAAAAAATGGTAGGTTTTCATTGGATGAGGCACAAGAAAAAGCTTTCCAAACACTAAAAGGTAAACTTTGTACTACCCCAATTCTCCATCTTCCCGATTTTTCTAACACTTTCAAGTTAGAATGTGATGCCTCCGGTATAGGCATAGGTGTGGTTCTTTTGCAGAAAAAAACCAATCGCTTACTTTAGTGAGAAGTTAAAAGGAGCACATTTGAACTACTCAACTTTTGATAAAGAGCTCCTTGCCTTAGTTTGTGCACTTGAAGTTTGGCAACACTATCGTCTTCCAAAGGAGTTCGTCAATACACATTGATCACAAATCCTTGAAATGGCTAAACGGTCAAGGTAATTTGAGCAAGAGACATGCTCGTTGGCTGGAGTTCATTGAAACATTCCCTTATGTGATCAAATAAAAGAAAGGCAAGGATAATGTAGTAGCGGATGCACTATCTCGAAGGTATACCCTAATTACTCAAATGCATGCTACTATATAAGGATTTGAACATATAAAAGAATTGTATCCTAATGACCCATATTTTAAGTAAATTTATACTCATTGTTTAAAATGTGCTTTTAACAAGTTTTATCATGTAGATGGGTTTTTTTTCCGAATGAACAGGTTGTGTATACCACAAGGCTCTATTCACGAATTTCTCATCAACGAACCACATTCTGAAGGCTTAATGGGGCACTTTGGCATCTCAAAAACCTTGGAAATGGTAATGGAACACTTTTTTGGCCTCGTATCAGAAAAACTGTGGAAAAAGTATGCACATCTTGCATAGTATGTAAACAAGCCAAATCCAAGGTAAGTCCTAACGGTTTATATACTCTTTTCTTATTCCTTCTTCACCTTGTGTTGATTTATCTATGGACTTTATTCTTGGATTACCTCGTACCAAGAGAGGTCGAGATAGTATTTTTGTTTTGGTCAATAGATTTTTAAAGATGGATTACTCCATACTATGCCACAAAACAGATGACGTTACATACATAGCCGACCTCTTCTTTCGAGAAGTAGTAAGACTTCATGGAATTCCACGCACCATTTTTCCAATAGAGATGTCAAGTTCATAAGCCATTTTGGAAGGTTTTGTGGGGAAATATAGGTACCAAACTCCTCTAGTCTACTACTTGTCACCCACAAATGGATGGACAAACATAGGTAATTAACCAGATCTTAGGTGAGTTACTCAGAACAGTTGTTGGTAAGAACACTAAAACTTGGAAAGAATATCTACCCTTTGTCGAGTTCGCTTACAATCATTCTATTCATTCATCCACTGGTTACTCTCCATTTTAAGTGGTTTATGATTTCCAAACCATATGAAATCCAAGTTGGATACGAGGGGAGATGGACCATTCCAAGTGCTTGAAAGAATCAATGACAATGCATACCAAATTGATCTACCCAGTGAGTATAATGTGAATACAACTTTTAATGTTTCTGATCTTTCTCCCTTTGACCTTTTATATTCGTGGACGAATCCTTTTGAGAAGGGAAGGGATGATGCATGTACCACAAGGCAACTCCAAGGACAAGATAGACTTACTTTTCCACTTGGCCCAATAACTCGAGCCAAGTCCAAGCTAATCAAGGACAGGTTGAATTCTACCGTTCAAGGATTCATGAGCAAAGGATTGTAAGTTGTGATGAAGAAAGAAGAATTTCTTGAAGGAAGTCCACACTTAACGTCCTTCAAGAATAATTGGGTCTCAAAAACTCAACTTGCTGCACCTTTGGAGATGGATATCCATGAGCCTTTAGATGTCCATTAATTAGACTTTTTATTGTAATTAGACCCAATACTTATTATTATAAAAGGATTGGGTTAGATTTTTATTTTTAGCCCAAATTAGGATTTACTAGTATTATTTAGGCCTAGTTTGCATTAAAACAACCCAAACATGCTTCCTTACCCAAAACCTAATTACTTGCCAACCAAGTAAGCTCAAATACCCCTAAGTTTCATCCAAAAAGAAGCCTTAATAGCCCATTACTTGCCGCCCAAGCAACCAGCCATTATCAGCTCATTACTTACAGCCTAAGCAACCAGCCCATATCATATTATCACTTGCGTTATCACCGAATCCCTTGCCACCAAGAACTTTAAAGGTTGTTTTCTTTATTTTTTTATTCAATTAAGGTTTCCTTGTTTAAGTAGAAGTTAAATCACTTTGTCTATCATTCACCTATAAAAGGATGAAGCCTCCATCATTGTAATTCAGATTTCTTATGATTAATGAAATATTTACTCCCCTTTTATATTACTATTGCAACTATCATTGCACCCACAACTATCACTTTTACACTATTGTATTATAGTAACATAAGTATAAGCGTAATTCACCATCCTTGTGAGATCGATATTCAAACAAAATTTCATTATTTCTATTCTTGCGTCGATAGTGTAGCATGTACTAAAAGTGTGACGTTTTTACACCGATCAAGTTTTGGAACCGTTGTCAGGGATAGCGTTATTATGTTCTTGTTTTTAATAGTTTTATTTTTCTTTTTTTCTTTTTTATTTTTTGTTTCAGTGTTGTATGACCAGAAGTGCCACTACACATCTCTACGTACCAGATCCAGAAGTTAAGAGAACCTTTTTTAGGAAGATTCGTCAAAATAGTGGAATGGCCAGACAACAAAACAACAATGAGGGAATTCCTCATGTTTTAGCAAACCCATCACTGCACCAACTAGCCCAGAACTAAACAATCTATGAGGTTGTTGTTCCCTAGTTGGACTATTTGCAACCGAGAATTGTTAGACCTCCTATTCAGGCTGTGAACTTTGAGTTGAAGCCGGTTATTTTCCAAATGCTCAACTCCAATGGAGAGTATGCAGGGTTACGACATGAAGACACTCAAGAGCATCTTCAATCTTTCTTTTTAATTTGTGCTTCATTTAACCAACAAGGCGTTCATGATGATGCCTTACAAATGCAATTATTTCCTTATTGGTTTCATGGTAGAGCTCGCACATGGTTCAGAGGATTACTTTCTGGTTCTATCACATCGTGGAATGACCTTGCAACACAATTTGTTTTGCACTTTAATCCACCGACAATGAATTTGCACCTGAGGAATGACATTACAGCCTATTATCAATTAGATGATGAGTCTCTTCATACCACATGGGAGAGATATAAGTCTTTGTTGCGATGATGTCCCAACCATGGCATTCAATCAAAAACTCAGATCGAGATCTTTTATAATGGGTTGAATGCAGCCACAAGTCATTTTGTCGACGGGTCGTCTAATGGTCCCCTACTTGATTGTACCTACATTGTTGTTGTTGGTGTACCAGAGCAATTTGCTCAGAATAATTCTTAATATCCTATCCCTAGAGTTGCTTCATGCAAAGCTGCACCGGGCGTGTTTAAGCTAGATGATTTATCTTCTATAAAGGCCCAGATTTCTACTTTGGAGAATAAAATCTAGAATATGGAGGGGACGAGTGATGTTGCTCCTATCCAACTAGCTCAACAAACAACCACCCATGTATTTTCCTGTGAGATTTGTAGAGGTAATCTGTTGACTTTGCTAATGATTGGACTTTGTTTTTTATTTACCCTTACCGCTTCTTTATTTATTTTGGATTATACTCTATTGTCTTAGTAATGTTTATTCATTTGTAGCTTTTTTCCCTCTTTTTTGCTATAACAAAAAAGGGAGAAAACTAACGTACACTTCCTTTAAAAAAATTTAAAATGTCTTCAAAACTAATTTTTTCAATTTTTTTATAAAGATATTCACTTAGGGGGAATCCAAGAGGAAGACTTGAATTTTTGAACAATTTTTCAAATTTTTCACCAAGTTTTGGCATACCAAAAATGGGGAGATTGTTAGACTTATGTTGATTTTGATATAACTAAAAGGCTAATGCTTGGCAGTGGATCTCTCAATGCCTCCACTCCTCTGCCCCGATATGGATCCTGATCCTCCTTGAGTAGAACCTCTACCCCTCTGACTCGACTGCTGAGATCTCTGAGCTTGGGCTGGGGAATTATAAGCAGCCTATGGACAATCTCTGATAAAGTGATCCGGAGATCCATATCCATACCAGGTCTTAGTGGATCGATAGCACTCCCTCGAATGGTATTGTCTACATCACTCGCACAATCCTCGAGTTGATGATCCAGATAAATCTCCTCCACTCATCATCGACGAGGAAGTCTAGCGATAACCAAAACTAGACCTTTGGTTAGACCTATGTGTCTAGTTCATGCTAAGTATCCTCAAATCCTAAGAATCTCTAGATCTCTTGTCCAAATTTTGTGACGAACCCCCATTATCATAGGTCATGTACTGACCTTAGGAACCCTCAGCTTGCCCCTAGGTCAAACTCCCAACTTGCTCAAGTGACCTGATACTTTTGGCTAACTCTGCTAACATGTTGTGTGGATCTGTGGTCATGTACATCTGAAGGTCTATGTTCAAACCCTAATGGAACCTCTTACATTTCATTTCCTCAGTCGCAACAAACTCTAGAGCAAACCTACTCAATCGCAGAAACTCTTGCTCATACCTAAACACTAACCAATTCTCTTGAACCAAGTCGGAGAACTGGTCCCTCAACACATCCATCTGAGCTTCTCTGATGTACTTGTTCTTAAATTCCTTCAAAAAGTACTTATAGGTCGGTAGAGCAGGGTGCAATCCTATCTCCACGGTCTCCCACCACTCTATAGTATTACCCTTCAGAAGGGATGTAATGCAACCAAGTCTATCATTAGGCATGCACCGCATCTGTCTAAAAGCCTACTGATAGCTCTTTAAAGAGCATGGTTTTTACCTTGATTTGTAGGTCTTATTGTCCCCACAATGACATGTTTTGCATCCATTTCTGCATTTTTATGTCTATTTTTTCATATTTTCTAACTTAGTTTCTCGTGGCTCAAGTTTTGTATATTTTTGCCTTGTTGTCGCTGCAATACTAAAGTCACTGTAGAGGTTGTTTTCACCACTATAGTCATTTCGACACTGCATCTGCCAGTTGTCCAGTCTGCTTGAAGATAAGAATGAATATACTAGTTGTCTCTTCTGTTACAACAAATTGTACGACATTGAGCACAAAATAATATATATGATAGGTGTCCTTTTTCAAGTGGCCTATATAAGGGCGGGTGTTGGAGGAAAGATAAATTCACGCTATTCCTATTTTCACATCATCTTCAACCTTCGAAGCTTTTAACCTCCTCCTATGGCGGCTTGAGCTTATTTTCTAGAGATCTGAGGTGAAGCAAGGCAGATTTCTCCAAAAAAATGAGAAGTCGGGTGTTGAATCAAGGAAACATCTTGTTACCTTCTTGAACTTCTCTTTATTTTGATGTTTATTTGGAGATTTACATGTATTTTTGCTCATTTTGACTCTGGTTAAAATTTATGGAGCTTGTTAAATTTATTTAAACTATTTTCTTAGTTTAATATAATTCAGTGTTAGCTTTTTTCTTAAGCTTTAATTGTTGGATTTGATTTATGTTTTTCATGACAATGTTAAAACAAGTTATTGACATCGACGGATGCAGTGACGAGTCAGGTTAACGAGTTCCTGCAGTAAAAGTTGTCTGGATTCAAAAGTTGGTCCACTAGTTCAAAGGGCCTTAGATTCGACTTACAATGAAAGTTGGAGTCAATCCTCGTGGGAGCGATATTCAAACAAGATTTCATTTTTTTCTATTCTTGCGTCGATGGTGTAGCTTGCACTAAAAAGTGTGATGTTTTCACACCGATCAAGTTTTGGCGCCATTGTCGGGGATGACATTATTATATTCTTATGTTACTGCTTGCAATTATGTTTTTTTTATTTAAGTTTGTAGTTTTTTCTAATAGTTTTTTGTTTTTTCTTTCCTTTTTATTTCTTTGTTTAGGTGTTGTATGACCAAAAGTGCCACTACACCACTCTACGTACCAAATCCAGAAGTTGAGAGAATTTTTTTTAGAAGGAGGATTTGTCAAAATAGTGGAATGGCCAGACAACTAAACAACAATGAGGGAAATCCTCATTTTTTAGAAAACCCACCACTGCACCAACTAGCCCAGAACCAAACAATCTAGGAGGTTGTTGTTCCTCAGTTGGACTATTTGCAACCGAGAATTGTTACACCTCCTATTCATGCTGGGAAATTTGAGTTGAAGCCGGTTATTTTCCAAATGCTCAACTCCAATGGATAGTATGCAGGGTTACGACATGAAGACGTTCGAGAGCATCTTCATTCTTTCCTTTTAATCTGTGCTTCATTTAGCCAACAAGGCATTCATGATGATGCCTTACGAATGTAATTATTTCCTTATTTTTTTCATGGTAGATCTCACACATGGTTCAGAGGATTACTTTCTGGTTCTATCGCATCGTGGAATGACCTTGCAACACAATTTGTTTTGCGCTTTAATCCACCGACAATGAATTTGTGCCTGAGGAATAACATTACAACCTATTATCAGTTAGATGATGAGTCTCTTCATACTATATGGGAGAGATATAATTCTTTGTTGCGACGATGTCCCAACCATGGAATACAATCAAAAACTCGGATAGAGATCTTTTATAATCGGTTGAATGTAGCCACAAAACATTTGGTCAAGAAGTCGTCTAATGGTCCCCTACTTGATTGTACCTACACTATTGTTGTTGTATTGGAGCAATTTGCTTAGAATGATTCGCAATATCCTATCTCTAGAGCTGCTTCATGTAAAGCTGCACCAGGCGTGTTTGAGCTTGATGATTTATCTTCTGTAAAGGCTCAGATTTCTACTTTGGAGAATAAAATCAAGAATATGGAGGGGACGAGTGATGTTGCTCAAATCCAGCTAGCTTAACAAACAACCACCCTTGTATTTTCCTATGATATTTGTGGAGGTAATATGTCAAATTTGCTAACGATTGGCAAAGGGTTAAGAATTCAGTGTAAATATGCAATAAATAGAGCCAAGGGTGAGTCTATTGCGTGCAAGTATACACGGTCAACAAGTAATACAACAGTAAGCTTGCAAATTGAAATAAATTAGATTAAATTGGATTTTTGGTTTTGTTTAAGAAAATGACTAAGGAAAAATAAAGATAAAAGTTGAGGCAGTTTGGCAAACAAGTGTATTCAAATGGTGATGAGCGTTGGCAAGCGATGCTTGAATTTCACACTAGCTATGCTAGCGATTAATAACTTCAACTTTGGTTTTATTGCCGAGAAGATTTTAAGTAGTATTTCCTCAATCGATAGCAATACCCTGAGTTAATTATGATTAACCACTATTTGTCTATAGTGATGTTACTCATTAACCAACTTGATTAAGTTTCAATCTTTTACTCCCAAAAGGTAGACTCACTTCTGAAGTAAGCTCATCTACTTGAACATCTTCTGTCGAAGCTTCTCACATTAGTATCTTGGTAATTAATCGTTATACCCCAATACTGTTAAGATATTAATGGATAATATGCATACAATGCCAATTGTCGTCACGCAAACAATTTAAGAAAATAAGCACTTGCAAGATAAACAAAATGTAAAAGCATACAATTATTAAAAGCTGAAAATAGCTGAGCATTTCATCACAAAAACATCTCGAACCAACTTAAAGAAATTAGTTCATGGTTGGGGAACCATCAACACCTAATCATTTTCAACAAACACCATTATAAAAATAGAATTAAAATGAAAGAGAAATAGGCAAAGAAGGGGGTTCGGTTATGCAGCCGTTTAATGGATCCAAAGCTCTCGGTCTTAGCCTGGTCAAACCACAAGTCGCCCTCTCATCTCTATCTCCACACCCATTGTTCATCGTTGCGCTTCCTTTAAATCGGCACTCATAGAAACCCAAGATTGGGTTTAAATTTGAAAACTGGTTGCGAGATGATCTGGTTCTAACTAGGGCTGGCATCACCAGCCTTCGATCTTTTTCCAACCGAGCTTGGCAATTCTCGTCTTGTAATGCCCCAATTTTCGGCTTAGAAGTTTTAGGATGGTTTGAGGGCCTGGTGGACCGGGAATAGAGATTTGAGTTAGTTTCAAGATTTAATTGAAAATAAATATTTTTTGGAAGAGATAAAATATGTAAAAATGCTCTAAAATCTTTATTAAGTACATAAATGATTTTTGTGGAATCAATTTTGGAAAATGAGTTTTGGAGGTTTGACATTTTGGGACTAGTGACCAAAATGTAAAGTTGTAAAACTGTTTTAGTGACTATTTTTTAAATAGATCAGAACTTTGAATCTTTAAGGGGATATTAAACCAAAGTCTAATATCAAACTTTATCCCTTAAATGGATAATTTTTTTAAAAAAAATTATAAAATAAAATAGCTTGGAGAGAATTAATTGGTGATTAATTCTTTAAAACAAATTGGACGTAACTACATTTTTTCTCTACTATTTTCTCTCAAATTCTCTCCAGCCAAGCATCAATTTCTTCTTCAAAATTTTTAGGTAATCACTTGGTTTTATTTATCTTTTAACTCTAAATTTTTTTCTAACGATTTTCTATCAAAACCTTATTGTTTTACTTTTATTTTCTTATGTAAATCTATACAATTGAGGGGAAAGCACTCATTAGAGGTAAGGTTTCATTCTTCTCCTCTAATTAAAGGTTCTTTATAGAAATTCCCTCGTTCTTGATCCTTTATAAGTGATTTTAATGAGTTTTGATGATTAAGTTGTGGAAGATTAGTTTTATTGGATTTAAATTAATGGATTTGATAGATCTTTATTTTGGATCTATTTTGTGAAGACTTTTACCAGAATAGAACATGATTATGATGTATTATCATGTGAAGAAGTTGATTTTAACAAATTAATCCTGGAACAATGTGAATCTCTAGTTGTTAAGGTTGCTAGTTTTGTGTTTTAGAGGAGTTGTTATAGTTCTTTTTGTTGCTGATGTTAATTAGATGTTGGGAAAGTGTTTTTAGAAGTGTGTTGATGTTGTTTTGTTGTTAATCTTGTTGGGTAATGGCTGCATAATGGTTGCTGATTAGGTTGTCATGTTTTAAATTTGTATATTGGCAAGTGGCTGAGATTATGAGTTTGTCGGATATAATTGGTCGACCATAGGATGATAAGTGCACTATAATATATATACAAAATTCGTACATGAGAGAAATTATTAAGTTTCAATAGGGGTGAGCCTATTGTTTTGTGGTAAAGGTGAACCTATCACTATGGGGTAGGGTTAAGCCTATTCTCGGCCGGAATGAGATGTGTAGTGGAGGTGAGCCCACCATGAGAATGTTCGTGCATCCGATGTGTTATTTACATTCGATTGAATGTATGAGATTTGGTAGAGGTGAGCCTATCCTTGGGTAGAGATGAGATTACCCAAGTCACAATATATGCCAATATATGAGAATTTAATGTATCATGCTTTATAAAGAGATTTTGTATAAAGAGACTTGTATATGAGATTTATCTTTTAAACTTTGCTAATGGTATTTTAGCGTGAGAACCTTGTTTTGAGATTTTCATTTGAGAATACATGAGACACATGATACATGTTGAGAAAAGATTTGAAAATCTTGTTTTAAAAGAGATCATTGGGCATGAGATGGTTTGAACATGATGAAAAAACAATTGGTTTAAGAAATGATTTTAATTGCATTGTTGAACGTTCTTATTGAAGCTTCCCTCACTAAGCTTTTATGCTTACGCTCTCACTTTTCAACAATGAAGAGAAATAGCTTGGTTGGGCAGCAAAGAAAGCGAGAGGGGAATCAAAGAAGGTCGCTCAAATTCAAGTATGGTTTTATGCACTTTAGTAGTGATAAATGGCTACGGGGATAACCATCATGGTTTGGGAGTGTGTTGTTGTGATCTCTTTATTTTGACACAAGTTGGTGATGCCTATATGGACTTGTAAATGGCCTTTCTATGTTGATATATGGTTTGATTTGCATTTTGTAGTTTGAACGGTTGTTTTACATTGGAAGCATGCCTCTAGTTTAACATTCTCATGCGAGTCTATATTTGATGATTAATTTGGTGTTGCTTATTCATGAATTTATGTTTGAGAGTATTGTGCTTATTCGTGAGGCATGTTAGGATGGTTATGGATGGATTCTAGTATGTAAAAGTTGAGAAAAACACGGGCAAGCATTTCGATATAGTTAGCCTATTTTGCCTAGGCATTTCGATACACCTAGAGCCATTTTGATACGGCATGCCTGATTTAGGCTATGCGTTTCAATACGCGGATGTGTACCGGTACGTGTTGTGAGATTTGGAAACTTGGGAGCTCACTGGCCAATCGCGTATCGATACGCCCAGCGGTTTTTGGTAGTTAATGGGATCTTTAAGTTTCTAATTGTTATGTTATGGTCCCTGAATGTTAAGCATGCAATTGAATGAGTATTGAGATGTTGTATGAAGATGATTTTTGACACACAAGCATGAAACGAGACTAATTGAGGTATGGTAATTCTAATTGAATCAAAGTCCTTTTGGATGTCCATTTTTACAAAATGGTCCTTAAATCAAGTTCGAGCCTAATTGGATGTCTAACTGACACCTGATTTAAGGAGCGCTTTGTTCGCTGGTCACATAAACACTTTAGGACTCTAATGTGCATCTAGATAAGATAAAAAGAAAAAAAGGGTCGATTGTCGAGGTAAACTTTCACGGGTTTCCTTCGGCACTCCCCGTGTGACTCGTTCAATGCGATCATGTGACTAGAACAGGTCAAAGGGGTTATATTTGTTGGTATCAGAGCTATAATTACAAAAAATTTTGGGAGGTAAGTTGGTCGATTTCTAGATGTTTGTTGTGTATGGTGGTTGTTAATACTATGTTGTAATTGTTGTTTGTTCGTATACTTGCACGGTGTTTGGTAGCATGACATTTGAGTTAGATATATTGTTTGGGGGTAGATTTTAGGTAACCCATTTCCATATTACTACTACTAAAAAGAGATTTTGAGTAAACTTGAGCATTTTGGATTCTTGCTTCAATTGGCCTAACTGGTTTTCATATGTGGCATTTCTATGTTGTAGATTCATAAGTTTTCATTTTGGGACCAAGACGAGAGCTGAGAATCAATACTTGTAATGTTATAGAGAACAAGCCTAACGATGATTTGTCGCCTCCTCTGGGTGGTAATGTTGGAGCGGAAGGTGTTGGGCCTCAGGCAGCGCAAGGGCAGGTTATGGGTGATATGATTCCTTTGATTTAGGCTATCACCGGAGCTTTTCAGGCTGCGATGATGGGTATGCACGTGGCTGTTCCGTAACCTATAGTTGCTAGTTTTGGTTTACCCTTGGAGCGTTTGCGTAGTTTGGGTGGTACCGAGTTTCGAGGTTTAAGCTTAGAAGATTCCGAGGCATGGTTTGAGAGCACCAAGTAGATTCTTGGGTAGATGGAGTGCTCGGATGTGCATAAGCTGTGTTGCATTGTGTCTCTGCTTTAGGGAGATGCACATAGTTGGTGGACTACCACGATCACGGGGATAGAACCTGCGGAGGTGACGTGGGGGTTCTTTAGAACTGCCTTCTAGAGGAAATATTTGGGTACTCGCTATTAGGATGAGAAGAAGCGAGAGTTCATGGCTTTGGTGCAAGGAAGTATGTCTGTTTCTGAGTATGAAGTGTAGGTTGTATGGTTAGCTAGTATGTACCTGAACTGGTTCCCAATGAATAACAGAGATGCGATCATTTTCATTATGGGCTGATCAAGGAAGTGAAGACATATATGTTAGCTTCAGATTATACGGATTTTGATGTCTTAGTCGCTTGGGTTAGGACATTGAGCAAAGTTTGGGTTTGGTTTCTTGTGTGGGAGGTTCTGGCTCAAGGAAGAGAGCGGTTGATTCAGATGCTGGTAGGGATCGCCATAAGAAGCATCGGAACATGAGGCATTATCTGGAACAGAGGCGAGGTGGTGCTGGTAATGTTGGCCGAGGACAGTGAGGTCAGAATATTTTTGCTTGCACTCTTGAGCGTAACTTGTGTGGGAGACAACACGTGAGTTAGTGTTGGGGAGTTTTGGGTATATGTTGGTGTTATAGTTTACCCGGTCACACAAAGCGTGATTATCCCCAGTTTGCTAGAGAGAGACAGGCACTTGTGCATACTATTGAGCCACAGAGAGGTCGTGGGCACGGCCGAGGTAATTTCCAGTGCAGGGATGATGGTCCAAGGAATGTTGCTCATGTTGTGGTTGTTCAGCCTAAGGGGGGTGGACAGGCAGGGTTGTATGTGCACCGGGAGGGAAGGAACAACACGGATGTGATCGCAGGTACCTTTACTTTGCAATCCTTGTTGTTACTTTCTTTGATTGATTCTTGTTCTACACATTCATACATTTTGCAAGAGCATGTAAAGTTGCTTCATATACTGGTGGAGTTGTTAGATGTGGGTATGCAAGTGATGAGTTATTTTGGCGAAACAATTGAGGTTAGGGAGTTGTATAGGCGATGCCTGTTGATGGTTCAAGGACATGTGTTTCCAGTGGATATGATGGAGTTATCTTCATAAGGATGTGGTTGATTGTTAAACCAAGCAAGTTTCGTTGAAACTTACTGATGATTATGAGGTTGTAGTGGTGGGTGAGAATGTCAAGTTCTTTCCCAATGTTGTTTCGGCTTTGGAAGTTCAAAAGTTGATGAAGGTGGGTTGTCAAGCATACTTAGCGTATATTATGAATCCAAATATGAAGGAGGCACGACCTCAGGATGTTTGCACTATTTGTGATTTTTTGGAGGTGTTTCTTGAATAGTTGCCTGGTTTGCCTCCGGATAGGGAGGTTGAATTTTGCATTGAGACGTATGTGGATACGGCACTCGTTTCCATTACCTCATATCGCATGGCGCCTAAAGAGTTAAAGGAGTTAAAGACTCAACTTCAGGAGTTGTTGGACAGTGGTTTCATTCGTCCTAGTGTTTCACCGTAAAGAGCGCCTGTGTTGTTTGTGAAAAAGAAGGATGGCACTATGAGAATGTGCATTGATTATCGACAACTGAAAAAGTTAACAATTAAGAATAAGTATCCTTTGCCACAAATTGATGACCTATTCAATCAATTCTAGGGTGTGACGTGTTTTACAAGATTGATTTGAGATCTGGATATTATTAGTTGAAGGTGAAGGGCAAAGATGTGCTGAAAACAGCTTTTCCTACCCAATACGAGCATTATGAGTTCTTGGTGATGCTGTTTGGGTTGATGAATTTTCCTGCAGCTTTTATGGATATAATGAATCGAGTATTCCATGAATTTTTGGATCAGTTTGTGGTGGTGTTTATTGATGACATCCTTCTGTACTCTCGTACCGAGGAGGATCACGATAAGCATTTACGGATGTGTTGCAGACCTTGTTGGATAATCGGCTTTATGCTAAGTTGAGCAAGTGCAAATTAGATTAGGGAGATGGTTTTCCATGGTCATGTTATGCCGGCCGAAGAAATTCGTGTGGATCCTCAGAAAGTTGAAGCGGTTGTGAATTGTAAGCAACCTAAGTCGGTAACAAAAGTCTATAGTTTCTTGGGTTTAGCGCAATATTATCGTTGTTTTGTGGATGGTTTCTCAAAGATTGTTGCTCCTTTATCAAAGTTGTTGCAAAAGGATGTTCGTTTTGAGTGGACAGAAGCGAGGCAACAATCTTTTGAGAAGTTGAAGGAGTCTTTGACACGAGCTCCGATCTTGATTCAACCTAAGTCAGGGAAAGAGTTTGCGGTTTATAGTGATGCATTTTATGTTGGTTTGGGGTGTGTGTTGATGCAATATGGGAGAGTTGTAGCTTATGCATCTAGACAATTGAAAGTGCACGAGCGCAATTATCCTACGCATGATATTGAGTTAGCCGCAATGGTGTTTGTGTTAAAGATTTGGAAATATTACCTTTATGGGGAGAAGTGTATTGTTTACACGGATCATAAGAGTTTAAAATATTTGATGACTCAAAAAGAGTTGAATCTTCGTCAATGAATATGGTTGGAGTTGCTTAAAGATTATGATTTGTCAATTAAGTATCATCTTGGTAAGACTAATGTTGTAGCCGATGCTTTGAGTAGAACGGTTGCGGTGCAGTTGAGGGCGATGTTTGCGCAGTTGAGTTTGTCGCGAGATGGTGGTTTAGTGGCCGAGTTGCAAGTAAAATTGTCTTTGATACAGTTGATTAAAGAGAAGCAATTGTTAGATGATTCATTGGTAACGCATGTCATGGACATTGCGGAAGGTAATCCAACGGATTTTGGTTTTAGTGAAGATGGCATTTTGTTCTTTAAAATTTGAATAGTTGTGCCGAAAGATGTTGAGTTAAGGCGCGCTATTTTAACTGAGGCGCATAGTAGTACTTTTGCTATGCATCCTGATAGTACTAAGATGTATCGGGGGTTGAGAGATGAGTACGATTGGGTTGGGCTTAAGAAAGATGTGGCAGATTTCATTGGTAAGTGTATGGTATGTCGGCGGGTGAAAGTTGAGCATCAGTTTCCTTCCGCGTTATTACAACCTTTGAGGATACCGAAATGGACATGGGAGAGGATCACGACGGATTTTGTGTCGGGTTTTCCTTTGACACTGTCAAAGAATAACTCTATTTGGGTGATTGTGGACCGTTTGACGAAGTATGCCCATTTTTAGCTGTGCATACTACGTATACGTTGGATAAGTTAGCAGAGTTGTACATTGCGGAAGTGGTGAGGTTGCATGGCGTTCCTAAGTCTATTGTTTTGGATATAGATTCACGCTTTACCGTAAGGTTTTAGGAGTGCTTACATAGGGCTTTGGGTACACGGCTCAATTTCAACACTTCGTATCATCCTCAAACGGATGGGCAGTTTGAGCGTGTAATCCAAGTGTTGGAGGATATGTTGCGGTGTTGTGTTATTGATCTTCAAAGATCTTGGGAGAAATAGTTACCTTTGGTAGAGTTTGCTTATAATAATAGCTATCAGACGAGCATCCAAATGGCATCTTACGAGGCTTTGTATGGTAGGAAGTGTCGAACACCATTGTGTTGGGCGGAGACCGGTGAAAAGTTTATCTCTTTACCTTGTGTGTTGAAGAACACAATGAGAAGGTGAAGCTTGTAAGTGATTGGTTAAAGATGGCTTCGGATAGGTAGAAGTCCTACGCGGATTTGAAACGTAGAGAGATCGAATATGAAGTGGGTGATAAAGTGTTTCTCAAAGTGTCACCTTGAAAGAAGGTGATGAGATTTGGGCATAAAGGCAAGTTGAGCCCTAGATTTATTGGACCTTATGAGGTGTTAGAGCGTGTTGGTCCGGTAGCTTATAGGTTGAAATTACTTTCGGAGTTGGAAAAGATACATGATGTTTTCCATGTGTCGATGCTTCGGAAGTATAGATCGAATCCTTCGCATATGATGCCTATTGAGGAGATTATATTGAATCCGGATTTGACCTATGATGAGGAACCGATTAAAATCTTTGATGTGGACAGCAAGGTTCTTCTTGGTAAAACCATATAGTTGGTCAAGGTATTGTGGCAACACCGAGGTGTGGAGGAAGCCACGTGGGAAAGGAAGAATGACATGTTGAAGCAGTTTCCATATCTTTTTCCGCTAGGCAAATTTTGAGGATGAAATTTCTTAAGTGAGGGAGAGTTGTAACGCCCCGGTTTTGGGCTTAGAAATTTTGAGTTGGTTTAAAGGTCCGATGGACCGAGAATAGGGATTCGAGTCAGTTTCGAGATTTAATTGAAAATAAATATTTTCGGAAGAGATAAAATATGGAAAATGATCTAAAATCTTTATTAATTATATAAATGATTTTGGTGGAATCAATTTTGAAAAATGAGTTTTGGAGGTTTGACATTTTGGGACTAGTGACCAAAATGTAAAATTGTAAAACTATTTTTAGTGAGTGTTTTGTAAATAGATCGGAACTTTGAATCTTTAAGGGGCTATTAAACCAAAGTATAATATCAAACTTTATCCCTTAATTGGATAATTTAAAAAAAATTATAAAATAAAATAGCTTGGTGAGAATTAATTGGTGATTAATTCTTTAAAACAAATTTGGCTTAACTACCTTTTCTCTCTACTATTTTCTCTCAAATTCTCTCCAACCAAACATCAATTTCTTCTTCAGAATTTTCAGGTAATCACTTGATTTGATTTATCTTTTAACTTTAAATTATTTTTAATGATTTTCTATCAAAACCTTATTGTTTACTTTTGTTTTCTCATGTAAATCTATACAATTGAGGGGAAAGCACTCATTAGAGGTAAGGTTTCGTTCTTCTCCTCTAATGAAAGGTTCTTTACTGAAATTCCCAAGTTCTTGATCCTTTATAAGTGATTTTTTAATGAGTTTTGATGATTAAGTTGTGGAAGATTGGTTTAATTGGATTTAAATTGATGGATTTGATAGATCTTGATTTTGGATCTGTTTTGTGAACTCTTTGTTCAAAATAGAACACGATTATGATGTATTGTCAAGTTAAGAAGTTGATTTTAAAAAATTAATCTCAGAACTATGTGAATCTCTAGTTGTTAAGGTTGCTAGTTTTGTGTTTTAGAGAAGTCGTTATGGGTTTTTTTGGTTGGTGACGTTAATTGAATGTTGGGAAAGTGTTTTTAGAAGTGTGTTGATGTTGTTTTGTTGTTAATCTCGCTGGGTAATGGTTGCAGAATGTTTAGGTTGGTTTCGCTGATATTTTCAGTAGTTTTCGGATGGCGATAGTTGGGTAAATGGAAGAGGGAGTTGCAGTGTTGAGTTGTTGAGAATTTAGATGCAAGTTTGTGCATTTATTCTCTGTCCTTATGTGGTTAAAAGTAGGGAAGATCGATCCATCGTTGTTTGAGGAGAGTTGAAAGCTTCAGAAGTTTGTGATCGCTTCGGCAAGGCAAGCGAAGCGTGTCGATGAGTAGAAATGGTTTTAAAAGCTTTTCAAAGGTTTGAAAGCAAGGTTTGGGGTTTAGGTTAAGCTTGAAACGCTAATCTAAGATCGAAATTAAGTATGGTAGATTTCGCTCTAGGATTACGGTTCCCATGTTTTATTGAATTCATGCTCATGTTTGAATATTGATTTGAATACTTATTGTTTTATGCATGTTTTGAGATATAGAGATGATGTATATGGTTTTTGATGATGATCTTATGCATGAGAAATTGATTTACTAAGATGGTTTGAGAAATGCTCCCTTATTGGGATGAGAATGAGATATTTGGCTTTGATGCCATGAGAAAAAAGATGTTTTGATAAATGCATACTTAAAAATAGTAGGATGTCATGTTTTAAATGTGTATATTGGCAACTGGCTAAGATTATGAGATCGTTGGATATAATTGGTCGACCATAGGATGAGAAGTGCACTATAATATATATCCAAAATTCATATATGAGAGAAATTCTTCGGTTTCAATAGGGGTGAGCCTCTTGTTTTGTGGTAGAGGTGAGCCTATCACTACGGGGTAAGGGTGAGCCTATTCCCGACCGGAGTGAGATGTGTGGTGGAGGTGAGCCCACCATGAGAATGTTTGTGTATCTGACGTGTTATTTACATTCGATTTAATGTATGAGATTCGGTGGAGGTGAGCCCACCAAGAGGATAGAGGTGAGCCTATCCTTGGGTAGAGATGAGATTACCCGGGTCACAATATATGTCAATAAATGAGAGTTTAATGTATAATGCTTTATAAAGAGATCTTCTATAAAGAGGCTTGTACATGAGATTTATCTTTTAAACTTTGTTAATGGTATTTTAGCATGAGAACCTTTTTTTGAGATTTGTATTTGAGAATACATGAGACACATGATACATGTTGAGAAAAGATTTGAGAATCTTGTTTTAAAAGAGATCATTGGGCATAATATGGTTTGAACATGATGAAAAATAAACTGGTTTAAAAATTGATTTTAATTGCATTGTTGAACGTTCTTAATGGAGCCTCCCTCACTAAGCTTTTATGCTTATGCTCTCACTTTTCAACAGTGCAGAGAATTAGCTTGGTTGGGCAGCAAAGAAAGCAAGAGGGGAATCCAAGAAGGTTGCTCAAATTCAAGTATGGTTTTATGCACTTTAGTAGTAACAAATGGCAATGAGGATGACCATCATGGTTTGGGAGTATGTTGTTGTAAACTCTCTCTTTTGGCACAAGTTGGTGATGCCCATATGGACATGTAAATGGCCTTTATATGTTGATATATGGTTTGATTTGCAATTTGTGGTTTGAACGGTTGTTTTGCATTGGAAGCATGCCTCTAGTTTAACATTCTCATACAAGTCTATATTTGATGATTAATTTAGTGATGCTTATTCATGAATTTATGTTTGAGAGTGTTGTGCTTATGCTTGAGGCATGTTAGGATGGTTATGGATGGATTCTAGTATGTAAAAGTTGAGAAAATGCCATTACAGGCCCAGGTGTACCGAAACGCGGGCAAGCGTTTCGATACGGGTAGCCTATTTTGCCCAGGCATTTCAATACACCTAAAGCCGTTTCGATACGGCATGTCTGATTTAGGCTATGCGTTTCGATACGCGGGTGTGTACCGGTACGGGTTGTGAGATTTGGAAACTTGGGAGCTCACTGGACAATTGCGTACCAATACGGGCATCAAGTGTATCGATACGCCTAGCGGTTTTTGGTAGTTAATGGAATCTTTAAGTTTGTAATTGTTACGTTATGTCCCTGAATGTTAAGCATGCAATTGAATGAGTATTGAGATATTGTCTGAAGATGATTTTTGACACACAAGAATGAAACGGGAATAATTGAGGTCTGGTAATTCTAATTGAATCAAAGTCCTTTTAGATGTCCATTTTTACAAAATGGTCCCTAAATCATATTCGAGCCTAATTGGATGTCTAACTGACACCCGATTTAAGGAGCACTTTGTCTGCTTGTCACGTAAGCTCTTTAGGACTCTAATGTGCATCTAGACAAGATAAAAATGAAAAAAGGGCCATTTGTCGAGGTAATCTTTCACGGGTGTCCTTTGGCATTCCCCGTGTAACTCGTTCGATTCGGTCTTGTAACTAGACTAGGTCAAAGGGGTTACACATCCCACTTTGCCAATCGCTACTGGCATTTCTCTTCTGATTATTTGCTTTGTGCTGCCAATAGTTCATGTTATGCTCTGCTCCTAACCTGCCCTGCACACCACAACAAAGAAATACACCTTTACTCTAGCAAAGGAAACCTTCCTCAACTCCATAATGCAAATGCATGATTCTACTAACTAAATGCATGGTTATGTACTCAAAGTTAAGTAAAATCATAGCAATATATATGAAAAATGGTACTTTTAAGGAGTTAACACACCCCCAAACTTAGCTCATTACTTGTCCTCAAGTAATACAACTAAAATTAATAAAATAGAAAAATAAAATGAGTACATTGGCAAAATTGTCCCGATTGAAAACACATGCTAGCAAGCAGAATCTGGCCCTAGTTTTGTTGGCTTGAGAACAAATAGGGAGCAAACTAGGAAGCCCCAAGTTACTTATTGTCTCTAAGGCATATGAGTGTTCTAATTTTTTTTTCTTGCCTTGGCAAAACATTGTTGCCTTATTCTTTAATTTTTTACCATGGCATTGTTTTTTCCTTTTTTATTTTTATTCTGAGTTCAGTTTTAAGAATCCTAAGTTTGTTTTGGGAACTATATGCATACTATGTGTTTAGTGAGACTTCAGTTTTCTACACTAGAGATCAATTGCCAATCAATCCCGACATTACTAATCTTCTGGCTCATGCTAACTAAATATTTCAATTTTATAATCAGACAGAGTATACTAGGACAAACTCTAACTATGCTAGCAAATGTGTTGGCAAAATTATTAGGTTAAAAATCATGCCGTGGAAAAAAATTTAACGTTTGGTATGCATGGTTCTACCTAATGTGTATGGCAATAACAGAATGCATACATAAACATAAAATGAATTTCATGGCAATAAATGCGAGACAACACGCACCCTTAAACCTAAGGTGGGAATTGTCCTTGACGCATGAGAACAAATATATACAAATATAATGCATGCTTGAAATGAAAAAAAATGAATCTAAGGAGTTAAAGGATGATGACTCCCTTGAGGAATGGTTTTGGTGTTCCACTAGTATAGTGGCATCGTATTGCTGGGCTGGAGTATGATAAAGCTGAGGGCTGACTGGCATTATTTTTGTTGCAGGAAGCTCGGTTGGTAACTCTGGATATAATGGCAAAGGATTGGCATATATTACTTCAAGAGTTGTCCGCAGGGCATGGTCTTTGGCCCAATCTATAGCCAAAGTGCCAGGTTTTGATCCTCAGCCTTTTGATACTTCTATATGAGGAGTTCTTGACGTTAATAGATCTATGAGAGTAATGGCACAACATCATATGGCAATTGAGTGGTCGATTCAGCCTTGGGTGTCTTGACAGCAGAACTCAGCATGGTCTCTTAGCAAAATTTCTTGTGCTAAGAATCAAAGAAACCTTTCAAAAAAGAAAATTAAATAAAACAAAAAAAATTAAAACTGAGATATCCTAAGTACTAAAAGGAAAATAACTCTCATAAACCTATTTACAATGATCAGACTGGTTGGTAAAAAATTTACTAAATGTCCGCAAGGAGAATTGTCTCCTTCGCATTAGTTTGTCTTCCTTCCCAGTAGTGGTTCAGTCTTTGGCCCTTGGTTGGTTGATGGTAGGCTCTGGTATTGTAACACCCCCTTCCCGGCTTGGTCGAGAACTGGGTCGGAGAATGCTACTGGTGAACAAAATGATGATCGACATGACAAATTTCAATAAATACTTGTCATTCAATCAATTTCATACTTTTCAAACGTTACCCAGTATAGGCTTTAGCTCAATTTGTCCAATGTGAACCAATAATTCATTAATTATGACCAATTTCTAACTTTGACAAGTTTTGGGGACTAAATTGTAAATCTAATAATTTATAAGTCCTTTCTTGTAGTTTACTATGAAATAATGAAATTTAATACATTAACAATAAGCTTGTAAATTTTTATGTCATTCCGATATCATTTACCCGTTCAATTAGACTATACAATAATCAGTGACCATTTCGTAAACTATTCAAACTATGTTTAATGTCTTTTAACAGAATTAACTACCACCGTACCGAAACACCTTGGTGCCGTATCGGTACGAGTGTACATGAATTGAACTCCAAATGAAATTGTCCAAATACGTATCAATATGGTCGAGGACCATATCAGTACTGCATGCAAGGGTGAGAACCCAATTTCCAGCAATTCAAGAACTCGTATCAGTACAGCTTGACCTGTATCGATACGGGTTGACTAACATTGACTTTGACCATGACCCGTTTTGATACACCCCAAGACCGTATCGATGCATTTAAATGCCTAAACCTTACTGCCAAAACCTGTATCGATACACTATGGTTAACTCATGCTTCCTCAGGCCAAATATGCAAGGTCGTATCGATATAGCTTGACTTGTATCAGTACGCTCTACATTGTAATGTCAATTTTTATCTGGTTTTTAGTCCACTTGACCTAGTAATCAATGTCCAAATACAATGAAACTTTACCAACAATGTATCAATATTATAATCTACTTGCATGCCAAATTTTAGGGTTATTTGAATCCATTTACTAGGTTTTCACCTTTTAGTAACAAATATGCATATTTAGCCTCTTTTAGACAATTTACAAAAGGTTACTTAGAGCCTTTATGGCTTTCACAAGTCATGCATATTACACACATATCAAAAGGGTTATAAATGACTAGTCAACCACTTTGCCACCATACTAGGAATTCATTAAGGCAAAACATATTACTTGGGCCTGTAGTGACTTGTCAACAACGTCGATTCTCCGATCTTCAACAGTGGAATCCTTAACCTGAAATGTATGAAATGAAATGCATTAGGCATACATTGCCTAGTGAGGTAGTCACTACAAAACACTTTATCAATGAAATGTATTCCAAATCACATATTCACAATAACAATGCAATGATTCAATAGTAGCAATGCAATGATCTTGTTCAATAACAATAAGTCCATAATTCAACAATGACCCTTGGATTGATTCAGAATAGTGGATACGCGAATTCCTATGCCTCGCCAAATCAATGAATGGTCCAATCCCTCCGCATCGCCAATATGACCAATATCACAACACATCCCTCCGCCTCGCCAAATCAATATAGGTCGTAGCTTAAGGACTGTAGTCCACCCGTACACTGAGCTCATGAATTCTATGGCATGCCAATTGTATCCAAAGTCCTTTCGAGTCCAAGGTCCGGTGATAATATCAATGATCAATGTTCAATAACAATAGCTATGTTCAATGTTTTTATCAATAATCAATGTTTCGATGCCCATGTTCAATAGCAATGTCAATAACAATGGCAATGTTCAATGATCTCAATGACAATAACAATGGTCGATGCTTCATTTACAATGTTTTGATGATAATAACTTTGTCGATATCAATATACAATGACAATAACAGTGATGATGACAATAGCGATGACTAAGCTCTATGTCCAATGTTCTTTGCTTCAATAATTCAATGACTATATTGATGGCGAATTCAATGACAATGAGCGATGACTGAGACTATAGCATTATCAATGGTCGATATTCAATGCAATGACTTACCTTAACTTACCAATAGAATCCACTTAAGTGGTCCAATGCAATAATCCTTGACAATAGTGTTAGCCATACTATAATCAATAATAATGACATCAGGAAAGGCACCTAGCCTAGTCCCGAGACTTCGACTACACACACCTTGATAATTCGGAGCTTCTACAGCTCTCAGATAGCAATCCCCTTGTTCCTAGCTTCCGATAAAGATGATGAGTGCTCTCTTTCAATTTCTTGAGCTAGGTAAACAATAGGATTGTGTTAGAATCAATATTACAATATCGAAATCACTATTACGATATCAAAATCAATATCGAAGCTTAAAATAGCTATTAGCTATCAACTTCCATGGATAACCAAAACCCTAGCGTAAGATTAAGCTTAATTACCCATGGATTCAATGATTGTTTGGGGACTATAGCTTACTCGATCGATAGAAATGATTCGATATCGATAAATTGAAAAAAAAACTCAAGCTTTTCTACCCTCAACAATGGAGGTGCTTGCTTGAAGGAAGGTGAAGATGAGATTGAGGTGTGTGCTTGACACAAAATCAGGTAATACTAGAAATAGCTATTCATCTTTTCTTTTTTGCCTTTAATGACAAGGCTTTCCTTCATATGAAGGAATTGCTCTTGATCATCCCATGTATGTGGGATTATAATTGAGGAGGGGCTAATCGCAAGGTTAGTCCCTCAATTCTCAATTCTCTATACTTTTGCCCCCAAACTTTCAATTTCTATAATTTAGCCACTAAATAGGGTTTCAATACTTCCAATAAGGTCCTTAGACCATGATTCGACTCAATTAGAATCCAATATCGATACAGTTGACCTTACGATCAATGTCAGTATAATATTTGAACAATTCCAATATAGGATTTTCGGTCGTCGGATCCTAATTCTGACTAGGCCGGATTTCGGGGTGTTACAAGTATACTTATGTTTGAATAACCAACATAGAAAACCAAAGGATTGCTTTTCTTTGAGTAATCCAAACTCCCGATTGCACAATGAAAGAAAATGTTTTTCCATAGTGGCTTTGAATAACCACCTTAGAAAATTGAAGTATCTTTTTGTTGTAGGTCTCGAAGACCTTTGATCGAACTCAGCACCCCAGTAGTCCTTAGGCTTTGTTGCTTTTTTCTCCTTTGATGTTGAGGCATACTCATCCTTATAATGTTCCAAAATTGTTGTAGCGATCTTTATTAAATCATCAATTTCTAGCCACAACATCTTTGGCATTTTTATTGCAGCAAATTTTTTCTTCTTCAGCTCAGTTGGGTCTTTGAATCCTTCACCCATCACGATGTCGAAATCCTTCTCCATGGCATTAGCTTCTATTCCTTGGAAGATCTGAGCTATGTTCTCATCAAAAATGAACTTCATTAGCTCAACAGCTTGGCATTCCTCAGGTTCATCTACACACTTAAGAGCTTTGAAAACGTTAAATGTAACTTGTTGGTCATTCATACGCATAGTTAGCTCACCTTTTTTAACATCAATTAAGGTACTACTCGTGGCAAGAAATGGTCTTCCCAAAATTATTAGGACATTAGCATTAGCCTCATATTCTAAAATAATGAAATCAACAGTAAATATAAATTTATCAACCCTTACCATCACATCTTCAATCTTACCCTTGTGATGTGCAAAGGATCAATCGGCTAGCTGAAGTGTTATCGTGGTAGGTCTTGCTTCAATGCCAAGTGTCCAGAAAATTGACATTGGCATCAAATTGATGCTAGATCCCAAGTCGCATAGTGCCTTACCCATGAATCTATTGCCAATCGTATAGAGAATAGTGAAACTCCTACGATCCTTCAATTTTGGTGGCAATCTATTGGTTATCATTGCACTACATCCTTCAGTAAAAGCGACAGTCTCGAATTCACCTAGCTTTTTATTTTTGGACAAGATGTATTTCATGAATTTGACATAGTTGGGCATTTGCTCGAGATCTTCTACCAATGGTATGTTGATCTTAAGTTGTTTAAAGACTTCCAAGAATTGCTTAAACTGTTGATCTTGCTTGTGTTTCTAGAGCCTCTAAGGAAAAGGTGGTGGGTAGGCAAATGATGGCTCTACTAGTTTTACTGAGGTGGTGCTTGAATTAGATTGAGGTCTGCCATTGCTAGTGCTTGCCTCCCCTTTCTCAGCTTTCTTGGATTCGTCTGCTGGTACTGATTTCTCTTTCTGGCAAATAACCGGCTGCTTGGCAAGCGAGTCATGCTCGATTTGTTTCCCACTTTTAAGGGTTACTGCTTTGTATGGTTCTCTCCCTTTTTGCCAAGCATCCTCTGCATCACTTGGCAGGGTCCCTAGAGGACTGGCATTAAGTGCGCTGGCAATCTGTCCTATCTGAACTTCCGAATTCCTCATGGATGCAACTAAACTCTAGACAGTTGCATCGTTATGCTCCATATAATCCTTCAGGGTGTTCTCATCGGAAGATCTTTGTACTAGAGGTAGATTATTCTGGGCTCTTGTGGCATCACATTATGGTTGAAACTTGTTGATGCATTGTTATTATTCTGGCATTGGGCATAAAATTGATTGCCTCCCTGATTCAACCTCGGGTTGTTATTGCAGTTGTAGTTGCCAAAAAAATACATTGACTCTAAGTTTGTTGGGCATTCCTCCATGATATGGTTATCACCGTAAATAGTGCAAAATGGTTCAAATACTCAAACTTTAGCAGGCTTTTGCATTGTCTTCACTATGTTAGTGAGATTGGCAATTTAAACAATGATTGATGAAAGTGCCTCAAGTTCCAACTTTCCAGTTGCTCCCGTCCCGACTCCCAATCTGGTGGTAGGATATTGTAGATCATTGGTGGCAATCCTTTCAAGGATGTCATGTGCCTCTATGTATTTTTTGTCTAGCAACGAACCATTTGTCGAAGCATCAACAACAGTCTTGGCATGAGCATTGAGTCCATTATAAAAGGTCTCAATCTAGGTCCAAGTAGGGAATCCATGCATAGGGCATCTTCTCAACATGTCCTTGAATCTCTCTTAGGCATCAGATAAGGTCTCTTCATCAGCCTACCTAAAGGAAGTGATCTCATTCCTCAGCTTGGTAATAAATTTAGGTGGCCGGAATCGCAAAAGGAACTTTTGGCATAAATCTCCCCATGTAGTGACTAAACCAGGTGGCACAGAACTTAGTCACAATTTTGTTCTATCTCTCAGGGAAAATATGAATAGTTTCAGCTTCACTATATCTTCAGACACTCTAGGTTGTTGAAATAGTTGGCAAACTCCCATGAATTGCTTCAAGTGTTGCCTTAGGTCTCCAATAGGTGATCCATCAAATTGTCCTACATTCAAAAGAGTCTGAATCATTACTGGTTTAAGTTCAAAAGTAGTTGTGTTTACCTCGGGACCAACTAGTCTTGGCATCAAATTGTTCAGATTTGGTGCCAAGTTTTCTCTAATAGGTCTCTCCACGGCATTGTCAATAATTGTAGAAGGAGCTGGTGGAATCTCATTGTGCATTGTTGGATTCTCTTTGTTTTGTATAACACCATCTCCTCCAACATATCCATTTTAAGCCATCTACCTAAGTTTTCTTTCCAACCTTTGCAAGGTTCATTCAATCTCAGGGTCGTATGGCCAATCGTCCGGCACAGGGCGGTTCTTGGTCATACACCAAACAAAACAAATAAATAAAGTAAAATAAAACAAGTAAATCAAAACAATAAATTCTATTGTAATCCCTGACAATGGTGCCAAAATATTGTCGAATTTGCTAGCGCTTGGCAAAATATTAAGAATTCAGTGTAAATATGCAAGAAATAATGCCAAGGGTGAGTCTATTGTGTGCAAGTATACATGGTCAACAAGTAATACAACAATAAGCTGAGTATCATATCCACAGGGATAGACCGAGAATAAAATGCCATGATTTTTACTTGCAAATTGAAATAAATGAGATTAAATTGGGTTTTGGGTTTTCAAATGGTAGTTTGGTAGTTTGGCAAACAAGTGTATTCAAATGGTGATCAGCGTTGGCAAGAGATGCTTGGATTTCACACTAGCCATGCCAGCGATTAGTAACTTCAGCTTTGGTTTTATTGCCGAATAGATTTTAAGTAGTATTGCCTTAGTCGATAGCAATAGCCTAAGTTAATTATGATTAGCCCCTATATGTATATAGTGATGTTACTCATTAACCAACTTGATTAAGTTTCAATCTTTTACTCCCAAGGAGTAGACTTACTTCTGAAGTAAGCTCATCTGCTTGAACATCTTCTGTCAAATATTCTCACCTTAGTACCTTGGCAATTAACCGTTATCCCTCAAGTCGGTTAAGATATTAAGGGATAATATGCATGCAATGCCAATTGTCCTCTGGAAAACAATTTAAGAAGATAAGCACTTGCAAGATAAACAAAATGCCAAAGCATACAATTATTAAAAGCTGAAAATAGCTTAGCATTTCATCACAAAAACATCCCCAACCAACTTAAAGAAATTAGTTCATGGTTGGGAGAACCATCAACACCAAATGTTTTCAACGAACACCATTATAAAAATAGAATTAAAATGAAAGAGAAATAGGCAAAGAAGGGGTTTTGTCGATACAGCCCTTCAATGGATCCAAAGCTCTTGGTCTTAGCCTGGTCGAACCACAAGTCGCCCTCTGATCTTCGTCTCTACACCCATTGTTCATCATTGGGCTTCCTTTAAATAGGCACTCATAGAAACCCTAGATTGGGTTTAAATTTGAAAAATGGTTGCACAATAGTATAAAAGCATTATCTCTTTATCCTCACTTTGAATTCTAGCTGATCTGGTTCTAACTAAGGCTGACGTCATCGGCCTTCGATCTTTTGCCAATCGAGCTTGGCAATTCTCGTCCTACTTTGCCAATCGCTTCTTGGCATTTCTCTTCTAATTCTTCGCTTTGTGCTGCCAACTGTTCATGCCCTGCTCTGCTCCTAACCTACCTTGCACACCACAGAAATGAAATACACTTGTACTCTGGTAAAGGAAACGTTCCTCAACTCATTGATGCAAATGCATGATTCTACTAACTAAATGCATGATTATGTACTCAAACTTAAGCAAAAGCATAGCAATATATATATGAAAAATAGTACTTTTGAGGAGTGAACATAATAATAGCTTTGAGGATTTCCACAATATGCGAAAAATGCGAGTTATGTTAGCAACATGTGAGGCAACAACTTGGGTACATTTTTCAATGCAACTAATTGACAGCCTTGGAGTAACTCTAATTCTACACAACAACAAGGAATATTTCGCTATGGGAATAACTCTTTTTAAGGAAATTCTAGTGTGCACCAAGGAAATTTTGGTTACTCAAAGCAACAGTTCACAATATAGACTCCAATGCAGCCAGAACAGAATCAGATGCAACCACAGCATATTGCACCACAGTCTCAACAATCGGAGTTTGGTATGCAATCACAATATGTTGCACCATCTTAGGCCCCATCTTAGATGGGCCATTATGCTCCGTCAAGTGTATCTGATCCATTTGCTCTTGTTGAAGAGATGATGTGATATCACTTGTCTCGCACTGAAATGATAGTGCAAGGTCACTCTTCATCAATACGCACTTTGGAAGTTTAGTTGGGATAGTTAGCTACTGACATGAATTCTAGATAGTCGAGCACTTTATCTAGCAACCCGAAGAGTCCGGTGAACAAGGGTAAGGAGCATTGTATAGTTGTTGCTCTACGCAGTGGCAAACAGAGTACTGACTCAATGCAACAAGTACCCATGTCTAACAATGAACGAGGAGAGTCATTTGTACCGGATCATACAATAAGTATGGAGAGCATGAAGACAATTCGAGTAATATCCCTCCTACTATTACTCTTGTTCGTTGATTCACAACTAATGTTTTTGCCACAACATCCAATGTCGAGGCAGCAACCAAATAACCCATCTCCACCTTTTCCTTAATGGTTTAAGAATGTCGAGTTGGATAGTCAATTTCAATTCTTTCATGATACTTTGCAACAACTTACAGTTCAAATTCCTTTGATTGATGCTCTTACATAGATTCCGAGCTATGCAAAGTTCATGAAGGATATCTTGTCGAAGAAGAAGAAGTTGAATATAATGGAAACCATTGCGCTAACTGAGGAGTGAAATGTGTTGATATCTACCCCTCTACCAAGAAAGATGAAGGATCCAGGCAACTCCATCATACCTTTCTCAATTGGTAATCATTATTTTAGTAAAGCTCTTTGTGATTTAGGGGCTAGTATAAATTTAATGTTGTTATCTACTTTTCAAAAGTTGGGCATTGAAGATATAAAGCCTACTGCAGTCACATTATTGTTGGCTGATAGATCTCTGGCTCATCCGAATGGTCAAATTAAAGATGTGTTGGTCTGTGTTGATAAGTTTGTTTTCATAGCTTATTTTATTATTCTAGATTGTGAGGCTGGCAAAGATGTTCCTATTATTCTTGGTCGCCCATTCTTAGCTAATGGGAAGGCAGTGATCGATGTATCAAAAGGAGTGCTTACAATGAGGGTTGATGATGACAAAATCACATTTGGAATGTTCAATAAGACCTCTATCATCGTGGTCTTGTTGCTACTAGGAAGGTAGTGATCGATGTATCAAAAGAATGCCACCATATTGACATTCTTGATCACGTTATTCAAGAAGACCTCTATCATCGTGGTATTCTTGTTGCGAAAGATATTCGCTGACAAGAGTAGACGATGATCTCCCAAATTGTGACCATACTGTTAAGGTTATCGCTACTGTAGTACATCATAAATGGCAAGTTGAATCCTTGGATCTTGCTCACCGATCAATTCCTACTTTTAAACCATCTATAGAAGAAGCTTATACTTTGGAACTCAAGCCACTGCCAACCAACCTCAAATATGTATTCCTCAAAGATGTAGAAACACTCCCAGTCATTGTCTCTACAACTCTGGATGCAATACAAGAAGCTAAGTTGCTAGATATTTTGAAGTGACACAAGCGAGCTATTGTGTGGATCAATTGCTGACATCAAGGGCATTAGTCCATCTTTTTTCATGCATAAAATTAAGTTGGATGATAAGAACAAACAGTCTATTGAGCCACAGAGACGATTGAATGAAAAGATGAAGGAAGTGGTAAAGAAGGAAATCTTTAAATGGTTGGACGTAGGCATTATCTATGCAATTTTTGATAGTACGTGGGTGAGTCCAGTCCACTGCATCCCTAAGAAAAGTGGCATTATTGTGGTTCGTAACGATGCTAATAAGCTAATTCCAACTCGTATCCCTACTAGTTGGTGAATTTGTATGGACTATAGGTGCCTCAATACAGCCTCAAGGAAGGACCATTTTCCTATGCCTTTCATTGATCAAATATTAGATAGACTTGCGGACAAGGAATATTATTTCTTCTTAGATGGATATTCTGGCTACAATCAAATTGCTATTGCATCTAAAGATCAGGAGATGACTGCCTTCATATGCCCATTTGGGATATTTGCCTTACGTCGCATGCCTTTCGATCTTTGCAATGCACCTACCACATTTCAAAGGTGCATGATGGCAATATCCTCAAACATGATTGATAATTCCCTCAAAATATTTATAGACGATTTTTTGATTTACGGGAATAATTTTGACCACTGCGTCAAAAATCTAGAAAAGGTTTTGCAACAATGTGAAGACACCAACTTGGTTATGAACTGGGAGAAATGTCATTTTACGGTCATTGAAGGAATTGTGCTACGCCACAAAATTTTGAAAGCTGGAATTGAGGTTGACAAGGCCAAAGTAGATGTTATCGAAGAACTACCACCAACAACAAATGTGAAAGGTAAACACATTTTCTTAGGTCATGTCGGGTTTTACAGAAGATTTATTCGATATTTCTCAAAGATCACCAAGCCTTTATGCTTAGTGTTGGAGTAAGGGAGAAAATTTATTTTTGACGATGCATGTCTGGATGCATTCAAAAAATTAAATCACAGCTTGTGAACGCACCGATAGTTGTTGCACCCAACTGAGAGCAACCATTTCAGCTTATATGTGACGCAAGTGATTTCGCCGTAGGCGCATTATTGGTACAACGCAAGGACAAGGTATTTCATGCAATATATTACGCTAGTAAAACTCTTACTGAAGCTCAAATTAATTATACTACTACTGAGAAATAGTTATTAGCAATAGTTTTTGCTTTTGATAAATTTCGTTCTTATCT
Source organism: Hibiscus mutabilis (assembly GCA_019671005.1). Classification (NCBI taxonomy): domain Eukaryota; kingdom Viridiplantae; phylum Streptophyta; class Magnoliopsida; order Malvales; family Malvaceae; genus Hibiscus; species Hibiscus mutabilis. The sequence goes on from CM033712.1 coordinate 41,788,078, forward strand.
TGTTGGTTCAAAGATTACTGTTTTTACTAATTATTCTACGCTGAGATGCCTTTTTGCAAAGAAAGATGCAATACCTAGACTTATCCGCTTGATCTTATTGCTGCAAGAATTTGATATTGAAATCAAAGACCACAAGGGATCAGAAAATCAAGTTGTTGATCACCTTTCGAGGTTAGAAGTTGGAAGCGAAGATGACAATAAGTTGCAAACTATAGACGCATTTCCTGATGAAAAGCTATTCGCTGTGAATGCAACACCATGGTATGCTGATATGATAAATTATTTGGTTTGTGGAAAGACTCTTGCCGGTATAACTAGGTACAAAAAAGCTAGATTTCTTAGATATCTTACGAAATATCATTGTAATAAACCTTACTAGTTCAAGGTTTGTAATGACAACATAATTCAACGATGCATCCCTAAGGAAGAAATGAAATCTATTCTATAGCATTGTCATAATGCTCCTTATGGAGGGCACTTTGGTCGAATGAGAATAGCTGCAAAAGTACTACAATCCAGATTTAATTAGCTGACTTTATTTAAAGATGCTCATGAGTTTTCTTAATGTTGTGACAGATGTCAACACCGGGTCCATATCTAGGAGAAATGAGATGCCACAACAGCCAATAATGAAAATCGAGCTATTTTATGTCTAGGGATTGGATTTTATGGGTCTTTTTCCTAACTCTTTTGGAAATCTATACATTCTGGCTGCGGTTGATTATGTGTCGAAATGGATAGAAGTCGTCGTAGTGTCTAAAGATGATGCAAATATAGTATTGAATTTCTTTCACAAACACATACTCATTCATTTTGGAACACCAAAAGCATTGATCAACAATTAGGGTAAACATTTCCACAGCAACCAGGTGGCTGTTGCATTGAAACGCTATGGAATAAATCATAAACTTGCCACAACTTATCATCCTTAGTCTAATGGACAAGTAGAGGTATGAGATCGTGCAATCAAAAATGTTCTGAAAAAAGTGGTGAACACTACTAGAAAAAAGATTGGTCCTCTCGTTTAGATGATGAATTGTGGGCTATACGTACTGCATACAAGACTCCATTGGGAGTGTCACCATATCAATTGGTGTTTGGAAAATCTTTTCATCTTCCAGTAGAGCTTGAGCACAATGATTTGTGGGCTCTGAAGCAAGTCAACCTTGATTATGATGCAACAGGAAGGAAGCGTTTGCTAGATATCACCGAATTGGAGGAAATTCGACGCAATGCTTATGAAAATGACTCTATTTACAAAGACAAGAGCAAACATTGGCATGATAAGATTATCTTGCATCGACAATTTGAAGCTGGACAGTTGGTTTTGCTATTCAACTCTAGATTGAAACTGCATCCAAGGAAATTGAGATCACGTTGGTCTAGACCTTTTGTGGAAGCATTTCAACACAGTGCTATCACAATTCAGGATACGAAAGCGGGATCTCCATTCAAAGTCAATGGCCAAAGATTAAAACTCAATTGTGGTGAGTTTGATCTTGGGAATACTAAGACCATTAAATTGGTCAATTTTTTTTTTGAAATTCTCTTTAACTGGTTTATTAGGTTTAGATTTTATTTTTCTTTTATTTCTTTTTGCAGAATAAAAATCTCTTTATTTTGTCTCTTCTCTAACCACTTGTGCCATCAAGAAGATAGTTGAGAAAAATTCGGTTACATCCAAGAATGTGGATGCAACCACCGTAGGACCTGAGTTTGAGCCAGTTGCGGCGAGACCGGTGGAAGTTGTGTCCACAAATGATGAACAAGAGGACAATCCTCTTGCAATGATGTTATACAAGGCACAGCCACAGTTCATCTTGTCTGAGGTTGCAGCCGATGATGCCGAAAAAGACGAGGAGCCAGCACTAGAAGAAGAAGCAAAACAATATGATGAAGAGACTCCTCAGTCAAAGAAAGAGAAGAAGAGAAAATGCTCTAAGTCAAAGGATAAGAGCAAAAAGAAGAGAAAAGAAGATAAGAGGAGCAAGAAAAAGAAGATACACCCCACCTCCTCCTCCCATGAGCCAAAATACTGAGTTTATTTTATTTTAGTTGCTATAGGCATGCATTTCATGTGGTGTAGTTCCATTTTTGTATTCTTCTCACTGCATTCACATTTTCATTGTAACAACATATAGTTGTAATTGCATTACATTCATCTTTGTAGCTATATTCTGTTAATTGCATCTTATCATTACATTATGTCATTGCATTCACTCATTCCATTTTATTTTCTTATGCATTGGGGACAATGCAACCTTTAATTTTGGGGGTATAGGCCTAGGAGTTGAAATGTACCCCCATTTCAAAAAAAATTTAAGAAGTCTAAATTTTTTCTATACAAATGCAAGGTTATTGTGCTTTGAAATTTCTACTGCTTGCATTCGATGTATAAATCATGAATTGTTCTTATCTTTAATAAGTTTGTTGGATATACATGATGGATAATTGCATCTCTTAGCTTTGCATTGGTATATCTGTTGGTTTAATTAAAGAATATCTTGCATCATTTCTTTTATTTTTGGATGACTTTCTCATGTTGCAGCATATGTGATAGATATATGTCTATATTTGTATATCTTATAAATAAAGACCAATGTGAGTGCAGTGAAATAAATAAAGTAGCTTTAAGGGGGGAACACTCCTCTATAAGCGTTACAAAAAGGAATCTGGCCAAAGTCTGGCATTGTATGAGTGTGTGTCACTACAATGAAGTACTTCCTGGGGGTTCGTTGCACAACATCTTACTTTTCAGGGCTTAGGGTGCACTCATAAAATAAGAAAAAGATAATATATATATATATGATATTATGTGTGTTGTTATATAAATGTTGATAGGAGAAATGAATCTAAGAAGTTATGGATGATGTTAGGTATTCTCGAATTGCTAGCTTATCCATTGATGTGGAGATTGGTTATGCACTTATCTTTTTGTCGATGCGTCAGATTTATTGATTGGTTAGAATAATTCAAGTATCTAGAATGCCTTCAATCTATTGTTGGACCTTGTTGTTTTGAACTTTACTTGAGGACAAGTAAACACTCAAGTTTGTGAGTGTGATAGCTCTTTAAAGAGCATGGTTTTCCCCTTGATTTATAGGTCTTATTATCCCCATAATGGCATGCATTGCATCCATTTCTGCATTTTTATGTCTATTTCTGCACATTTTCTCACTTAGTTTCCTATAGCTCAAGTTTTGTATATTTTTGCCTTGTTATCGTTCCAATACTAATGTCCCTGCATATGTTGTTTTCACCACTACAGTCAGTTCAACACTATATCTGCCAATTGTCTAGTCTGCTTGAGGATAAGAACGAATATACCATTTGTCCATTATGTTACAAAAAATTGTACGACGCTGAGCACAAAAATAATATATATGATAGATGTCCTTCTTTAAGTGGCCTATATAAGGATAGGTGTTGGAGGAAAGAGAAATTCACGCTATTCCAATTTTCATATCATCTTCAACCTTCGAATCTTTTAACCTCCTCCTATGGCGGCTTGAGCTTATTTTCTAGAGATCTAAGGTGAAGCAAGGAAGATTTATCCAAGGAAATGAGGAGTCGGGTGCTGAATCGAGGAAATATCTTGTTACCTTCTTGAACTTCTCTTTATTTTGATGTTTATTTGGAGATTTACATGTATTTGTGCTTATTTTGACTATGGTTTAATTTTATGGAGCTTGTTGAACTTATTTAAATTATTTTCTTAGTTTAATATATTTTAGTGTTAGCTTTTTCTTAAGCTTTAATTGTTGGATTTGATTTATGTTTTTCATGAGAGTGTTAAAACAAGTTACTAATATCGATGGATGCAGTGACGAGTCATATTAACGAGTTCATATATAGCGAAAATTATCCAGATGCAACAAAAGTTGGTCCACTCGTTCAAGGGGCCTTAGATTCGACTTACAACGAAAGTTGGAGCCGATCTTCGTACCTGAATCAATAGTTTAAGGTTAAATGGAAGTTAACACTCAAGCTGACCATTGCATCGCTGATTAAACCAATCTTTAATCCTCGAAGTGCACTTGATCTTTCTGTCGAGCTGAGCCAAGGAGATTCAGGCTTATTTTCAACCACATCAAATCATTTACTCTCCTTTTTATATTACTATTGCAACCATCATTGCACCCACAGCTACCTCTAACCCCATCCGCAAAATTTTGTTCAATTTGAAATCACAAGTTTAGCCATAAATCACGATTTAACCAAGTTATAAAAATAAAAGTTTCATAAATTGTTTCAAATCCAAAATGTAAATGGAGCTTCGTACAAAATTAAACACCTTGTTTCAAAACAAGGAAAAATAGAGTTACAGACCAACTACATTAAAGTTTTATGGATACATAGCATAACTACTAAAATCAAGGTATTGTACTCGAGTTGAATCGATGCTGGGATATATTCGTCGATATGCTCCTCCAAGCGAGTGATCTATCAACCTATGCACGAAAACAAGAAATTTGCACGCTGAGCTTACAAAGCTCAGTGGTACATGTCTACTCTACTATACTTCATGATATTCATAAAAGTAAGCATGCAAAAAAGCAAAAGCATATGGAATGTGATAAACAATCAAGCATCAATACCACAATAATGGTGTAAACCTATTAGCCTGGGACCACCTAGATATCAGGCTAGCCGTATATGAAATTGGGACCGTCTAGACATTGAGTACCCCCTTACTACATACCCGGAAACACCTAGCCATCAGGTATTAGCAAGATTCATCTACCCGGGACCACCTAGACATCGGGTAGAGAATACCAAATACTTGGAAACACCTAGCCATCGAGTAACGAGTGCCACTCGGGACCACCTACACATCGAGTGCACTTAAAGAAGGACAAGTACTATAGTACAAATCTTGGGAATCCGGATCCCATACAATCCAACCATGAAATCAATTCAAATGCCCGCAAAGCTTATATACAATACAAGGCAATAAAAGGTCATTCATCTCAAGTTCAACCAAAGGCTCGTCATTAAAGTATGTCATATTTGAATATGTCTCAATATAACACCTTCCCAAACCCATATTTAGTTCCTATTAAAAAATTGCAAACTTGGGCAATAGCATTAGTGGGTACCAGTACGGTCTAGTGCGTATCGATACTTAGCTCATGGGTACCGGTACTGAACCTTGTATCGATACCCAAACTTGTTACTATAATTTAGGGACATCATTTGGTATCGATATTGGTTCGACCGTACCGACAATAGAGCTTGGGTACCAAAATTGGACCCCATACTGGTAACAAAATTGGTTATTGGAATTCTACAAAAACCCACGAGTACCGGTACGGTTTGAATCATACTGATACTACTTGAGTACCATATTAATATTGGTTGAAGCTCGTATCGATACGCTACACTCAGTTCATCTTTGTTCTTCGATTTTAAAAAGGGATACTAGTATGGGTCTCCCGTGTACTAGTACTAAAGCCCAAAAATACCTTTCTAGGCCACGAATTTCAGTTCTAAATCCCCAAATTCAAACCACCAAACTAGTTTCATGCTTCCTAAAGTCTATTATGATTATTATTAGCATACTTTGAACATTTAACCACTCTTTCAACAACAAGAACAATTAACCCAAGAGCAACCATGGTCAACACGCTAAACACCCAACAACTCACTATGCTTAAACATGCAAAGCAATTGCAATTACGAAATGCGGGATGCATTTTAAAGTTTGAGATCTATAAACCTTGCATAAACCCAAAACGCCTCTTCCCACAAGCTTTTGTTAACTTCTTTTCCTTGTTCTTGGTGGTGGATGGTTCTCCAACTTTTTTAACTAATCAACAAGTGTAAAAACGGATTGTTACACTCTCAAAAGATTAGAAAGAATCTTTAAATTGAATTTACAAAATCAAATTTGTCCTAAGACACTTCCAACCAAAACCCCTTCAAAAACTCATTCTTCCATTTCTCCACCATTTTTGTGGTCCTTACAAAAAAACGTAGATCATGGGGAAGAGATTAACATACCTCAAACTTGAAATTTTGGATAGAAAAAAAAATGAAGGATAAATTGTGTGTTTTTACCTTTAATCTCTCAAAAGATTCAGGATGATGTAATGGGTAACTTTTGGTCTTTTGGGGGACAAGAATCAAGAGTGTTTAGCCAATAAATGGGAAAATCACATCCCAAGTCCCTCATAAAACCTAACTATTCCAAATAGGTTAAATCCAAGCCCAAAAGTCATCACTCAAGTCCCAAATAGATATCATTCGACCAAAGACCTAGAGCCTAAGGCTCAAGTCAACACTAACCCGTTGACACAAAAATCTAGGTCATTACGCAACATATGTTCAAAAAAGAAGAAAATTTGTTAACAATTTGCCAAGGCATTATTTAACAAATTTTCCAATGTGAAAGTGTTGACGAAATGAAATATGCAAAGGTCATAGGCAGTCTGATGAGCTGTGCTAGACTAGCTTTCATTGTAAGCAGTTTATCATATTCACAAGTAATCTAGGGGATAAACACTTGAAAGTAATTGTGAGGATACTGGGATATCTCAAATATATTCAGTACCATGGATTGCATTATTCCAAATGTTCTGCTATTTTAGAAGAATTCTCTAATGGTAGCTGGATATTTGATATTCAAGATACCAAAGGCACAAGTGAATGTGTTCCACATTGGGATGAGGAGCACTGTCATGAAAATCCTCAAGACAAACATTTACAGCCAGATACACATGGAATCTGAGTCTACAGCTCTAGTAAAATATAGACTAGAGGTCAAATGACTTCAGAACTTCTTGGAGGATATTCCTGAATAACCAAAGTTTGTGCCCATAATATGTATATATTGTGAAAACCAAGAAAACTTGGTAGAGCACAGAACGTAATGTATAATTGTAAGTCGAAACATATACGTCGTTGACATAATACCATTAGACAACTGATCTCAAACGAAATTATCTCTATTGATTTTTGTCAAATCAAAATATAACATTATGGATCCACTAACCAAATGGTTCAAACCAAGATCCAGTAGATAAAACATCGAAAAGAATATGACTGAAGCCCAGATAAATTTAAGGTCCTATGTGTAGGAAAACTTAGCCTAGTTGACTGGAGATCCCAAGGTCTAGGTTCAAAGGGACAACCTACTTGCATAGACCTTGTGCGTTCACTGTGGAAGTTCTTATATCAAGTCTATTTCTATGATGTAAACAGTGATTAAAATGTGGAAAGGTTAAGTAAATGTTTTTAATGACCATTATGCGTCTCGGTGAGTCGAACAACCTAAGTCACCTATGTGAGAGTGAAGTGGGGCCACTTCAAGGATACTATAGGGGGCATAGTTCTATTAAACTCTTGCACAACCAGGAGATGTTCATGGCCATATGAACATATCTATGAGAATCAAAGTCTTGCAATAAGGTATTTGTGTGGGGTGTATCATCATATACACAAACGACAAAACAGTTCAAGGAAATTATGTCTACTTATCAGTAAGTAAAGTAAATATACTTTCACAAGGAAAGTTTCAAGAGTTGATGCCTACCTATCCTATGCAAATATTGAACGTAGATTCTATCACCATTCCGTGTCATTGATCTATCGATTTCATTCATGTGGGGGATTGTTGGAAAATAATGGATAATTAGTGAATTTGAGGCATATTAATTATTGGTAAATTTTGAGTTCTGAATAATAAATATTATGGTTTATATTCTACTCTATAATACTTTAAAATAACCTATAATATTCTCAAATTGGTTGAACGATGAATGAGAAATTGATGCTCAAAGTGAGCTACTTGCAAATGTTGTTGAGAAATGTAGTGCTTAAAACACTCTATCCCACAAAAGAAATGATGGAAGTTCGGAAGATGTTAATAAGCATGAAATAACTTGTTGGTTAGAAAATGTGTAAGCCAATCGAGGTTGGGAGCACACCTGCACAATTTGGACGACACGAATGTTCGGATCAGTCAGCCTTTATTGGGTCTGCCAAAATATTTTTTGTTAGTCCATGTAAAAAACATTTTCTCAACATAATGTCTCTTGGTATTCCAAAGACAATTTAATATTTTGATATAATTGGTCAAATTAATTATGATTTAATTATTGAAATTAAGTCCTTGTAAACTCTTCATCTGCTCCATTAATTTCTTCTAATCTCTTCATCTTCCCCTTCCTACTATAAATATGATCCTAGTTTTCTCTTTTCAAACACACAGTCCATTCTATCTTTTTTCCCTCTCTCAATTTTACTTTATTATCGTGATAGAAGAAGGCATGGTTGAATTTGTCTAATTCACTGTAGTTGTGCTGCTTACGGTGAACGTTTATTATTGTATTCTGGGAGACAGACGTTCAACGATTCTCTAGCACCAGGGAGAGGACGAATATGTCTTAAAGAGTGTTTATACAGGCCTCAACAAAACATTGTTTTCAACTCGTATCCGTCCAGGTGTACAACGTAAAATTTCTGTTTATTTTCATATTAATTTACAATTAATTATTTTATGGTAATTTGTTACTCTACTCAATTATTTGTGTATTTTATGCATTGGGTCTAAAAGAGATCTCTATAGGGTACAATACAAGAAAAAGGACATTTGGATATCATTTGACGAGTTCCTCCGGCGGTTGATGAATTGGTTCCTCAACCTTGACTTCTACGTTATGAGAAGGATCAGATCAGAGCATCAATATGGCACAGTCCATTTCGCTGCGAGTTTCTGGGTAACAGGTTGAAATTAAATTTATAGAATGTGTAAGTAATAAAGATTAAATATGTAATTATATAAATTTCTTTAACTGTTAGATCAACATCTTCGTTAGTCTAATTGACAAAATTAAAAGAGCGATAGTCCAAATAAAATCGAAACAACAGTTAAATAGTTACAAAGCACTGTTTACATATTTTTTTTGTGCGTAATAGTATGTCACTCGTTCTAAAAATTTTACTAAAATAAATATTTTCACTTTTCTCGGTTCTTTCTGACAACATTATCAAACATTTTTCCACTGCATTTTTTTTAAAGAAAGTTCTTTCCAAAATCCAACAATTGAAAAAACTGATCCTAGACTGTTGTATTATAGAAACAATCGTCAACTTTACTCGGCTCAAGTATTGGGTTGGATTTTTTACTATCTACCTAAAAAGTTGGATTTTTAAAGTGACATTTGTATTCATAAATTATTTTAGTTTTGGCTTAAACAAGTTTTGGATACGACTCGATTGAATCAGATTTTGCTTGCTTAACTATTAAATGAGCTTAGTCAAGTAATTTTAATTACGTGCTCATTTTTATGTAAATTTCGAGAATCCTTAAAGGGTCAAAATTAGACCTGTATACCCTATCCAAAAATATGATCATGAATATTAAAAAAAAAAAAAGAGAGATTTGCAAAGTGCTCTAAATACAACTTGGCTAAAAGGATGTATCAACAAAAAACTGAATAGATAGGCTAGCAAAGGACTAGAAACAGTTGATCTGCAGAATGCTCCATGATAAATATTCATGACAATCTATTTAACAAATGCTTGCTGAAGTTCAATAGCTTCCATGCAAATAACAGGGAAAAATAAGTCATTAACTGAAACACAAAGTCTCAAGTTAGGGATAAGGGGCAGATAAAAGTAAAGGAAATTAAAAAATAAATATACAAATTAATGATAATTAATGGTCGAATGTCTTGATAAAAATATATATATATATATATATATTTTTGGAACTGGGGTTTATTCGTTTTTAAGTACGTACGTAACTCAACGAAAAATTTTCTTTATTTGTCTAGTTTCTAACAAATCAGGATAACCATCCGTTATAGCGTAAATAGTATTTATTTATTCTGCCACCTATATGAAAAAGATGCACCGGTGAAAGCATACCGGTTTGAAACTGATGTAGAAGCAGGAACAGGCTTAGCATCATGACGTCGATACCTCTGGTTGTAATCTGTGGAAGTATACATCGGATTCAATCCATCTACCTGGTTGTTTTCTCTCCTCAAATGATCAGTCTCACTTGGGTGTGCTTCCCTACTTGATGTGGAAGGTAAGGGTCAAACAATGAAGCACCATGGTAGCGTCTATAATGTGGATCTGTAGCATAAGAATCTAAAGTAGATGCATCAGCGCGAGATATATTTGCATTTGCTGCAGAAACAGTCAATTGCATTTCTTGTGTAGCACCCAAATCATAAGTTTGATACTCTCTTCTAGTCAAGTAAAGAGGATCAGAGGGAATTATCTCTCTCTGCATAGGCACAGATTCCCTGTATACGACATACGGTTGGCGTAGAGGCTGCTCTATAAAATCTCTATGGTAAGATCCTAATCTAGGAGCCATATGAGGCTGAAAGCTTGAGTTTCTTATCTCTCCCCGAAAACCATAAGCCCCATAATCATTCTCATTAAGGTATAAATCACGATGCATCTCCTCTCTCCGAGTAAATGGCAATTCTCCTTATGCAATTTGCTGATCCGTTTCATGACATAAAACATGATAACTTCTGGCGTTGATATTGGCATAAGGGTCTCTAGCAGATGCTTCTCTGTATGAAGGAGACCTGGCTTCTCTTGGTCTATCATGTGCTTCCCTATTTTCAGGGTGTTCAAGGATTCGACCTGCTGCCCTTGATGGAGGAGAGCGGACAGGCAGTGCAGTTGAATGAACTGCAACAGGTCGGAACAGTTTAGTGAGTTTCCGAACCTGAAAGGGAAAATTCAGATGCTGTTAATGCCAAAATATTAAAGGATCAACACCAAACTTCCAGGTAAGAAAACTAAACCTCACTTGTCTAGCAGTCAGTTCAGTTTTGAATTTGTTGTTCTTGTTATAATTTTCCTTGATTGCCTTCTTGAAAATGCTCTCCGCCAAAGGAAAACAATCAGCATGGACACTAAACCGCACCTGAAAAAGACGCCATTGTTACACGAATCTCTTGGGCAATGATGAAGAAGAGTTGTAACAAAAGATGGATGTAACAAAATGGTACCTGAGCAGGGAAAGCCCCACCAAAAGCCTCAGGCTCAAGTTTCATGCCACCAGAAGAGGATGCCTATAAACCCCATACATAAGCTTGAGATCATAATCATAGAGAAAAAGCTTAAGCCCTCGTCTGATACCCAACACGAGATCTTTTTTACCATTTGATACCCCCATTACACGGTACTGGAAACAATCGTACTTGGTCTTTGCATTGCACAGGAATATTACACCATCAATCTCTTCTTTCATTTTATTTTTTGATTTCTTTCCCTTACCATCACTCTTTTCTTTATTCTTGAAATTCTCCTCTGAACTCCTGTGCTTTTCCATCTGCTCATTCCATTTTATATTTCTCTTACCTCTCTGCTTTTCTTCATTCTTCCGTTTTTTATTCAAACGACCACCCCTCTTTCCCCTTCTTCGTATTTTGGTTCTTCCATTTGACTTAGTACTCTTTTCCTTGCCACCTGACCAATTTATATTTTCTTCTTTCTTTTGGATCTGCTGGCCATTCTCTACAATCTCCATACTGGTGGTAGCATCCTTTTGTGGGTTTTCTTCTCTTGTTTTTTGCTTCTTAGCATCAGTTTCAGTTACTTTCCCGCTTTCTGATATACTCTTGTTTTTCATCTTTCGTTTTCTCCCCTGAACCTCAGGTGTATCAATGGCATTTCTTGTCTTCAAGAAATTCTTGGCCATTGACTTTGCAAAGTCAGATTTGGCCTTTGACAAATTTGGGCTTTTCTTTTCAGATATGTGTGATTGTGCCAAATCTTCTGCAGCATTGTCACCTTTATTTTTGTTATTTTCTTGTTCCATGGTCTACTGACCCACAGAGTGAAAGAAGCCAAATGTGTTCCTGGTCAAATTTGCAGTCAAGCAGATAAGATTTTAAACCAGGAGAGGAATGGGTACATATCTATGTGCCTGTGAGAGAAAGAGCGTGAGAAAGAGAGAGAGCAGTTTGGGAATGTCTAAGCACATTGAATAAACTGCAAAGGAAAAAGCATATGGAATAAACCAAAATTTTAACATCAATATTGGATAAATATGGTACAGAAACTAGAAACATTTAAGCAAGGAACTTCATAGTCGCTCTTAGCAGTGGAGCTTGATTCTAAAATAGGCTCCAAAGCAGACACAAAAACATAGTATGTCCACAAAATACCCACAGTGTAATCACCAGCAGAATCCATATCAAATAAACAAATATCGATTTGCTTTAACTTTTAGTCATGCCTTGCACCAATCGAAGTTATGAACTTCCTAATAATTATCTATACCAGAGCAGAGAAAACAAATTTCTGAAGTTACAAGTTGGGTTTGGGATAGGATGAGGAAACTATCACCAAGAATGTGAGACTTCTCCCTTCTTTTCTCCTACTAAGAAACATACGTGCGGGAAACTTTGCTTTCCCTCATAGTGGAGGTGCCTGATTTCTATAAGTGGCTCCAAAGCAGACATGATAACATAGAATGTTCCCAAACACCTTCAGTATATTCACCAGTAGAATCCATATCAAATCAAACCGATATCAATTTACTATAACTTTATCTCGGTCATGCATTAACTTCCTAATATCAATATCTAGAAAATGAATAAAGTTATATAAGCTGCACTTGGAAAAGGATCAGAAAATATCACCAAAAAGGAGGAAGTTCTCCCTTCTTTTCTCCTACTTGGAACTTAGAAGAAACTCAACTGCAGCTTGAAGTTTCTCCATTTTCTTTTTCAGCAGCCATCACATTAAACAGGGATATGGAACAGAGTAGCAACGGTGGAGAATAACATGTCATCTCATTTAATTCTTTTCTTCCCTTCCACCATTTTTCAGAAATCTAGTAAACATTCTCAATTTCAGTTCAAATTAACTCGTTTCCAATCTAAATGTCGGATTAAAACATTAAGAACTTCCTAATTGTCAATACCAAAGCAAAGCAATACAAATTCGTAAAGCTTTAAGTTGGACTTGAGCAGGATAGAAAACATCACGAAAAGGGAGAATTTTTCCCTTCTTTTCTCCTACATAGACATTAGAAGAAGCTTAACTTGCAAACGTTTGAAGTTTCTCAACTTTCTCTCTCACCAAACACCACAATATCCAGGGACATAAAAGAAAGTAACAATGGCGTAGAACCATCTCATTTAACTCTTTTCTTCCTTTCCACCATTCCCGAAATCTACTAAGCATTCTGAATTTCATTTCTAAATCACTCATTTTTCATTCTAAATGTCTTCCTCAATGCCCCAAAAATAAAGAACTTTCTAATCTTTAATACCAAAGCAACGGAATACAACAATGTATAGTTATAATTTAGAACAGGAAGAGGACGAATGAAGAAAACATCGCCAAAGAGGAGAGAGTTTACCCTTCTTTTGTCCTACTTGAAACTTAGAAGAATCTTAACGCAGAAATTGAAGTCCCTCAACTTTCTCCCTCTCACCAAACATTACATTATCCACAAATCTACTTTAAAAGAATCTCAAATTAAATTCCAAATAACTAATTTTCATTGCAAATGCCTTCTTCAATGCCCCTAGAAAGGAAAAGGCAAAGCTTATCGTTAATACCTTTCCTTTCATTGAATATATATCTAATTAGATTCTCAATACTTGTTTAGAGACTAATAAATTTTCGGAGAAAAAGAAATAATATCAACCAATGAAACACCAACCATTCCAAAATCATAAAAGAGAACCAGAAAAAAATTCAAAAGAAATCCGTCACTTAACTTCTTCTTTCTCCGCAACCAAACAGAAATAACAAAATAAAATTGCATTCCAGAAAAGGGGAAAAAGAAAGAAAAACCTGCTATGAAGCCTGATTACACAAACATGCTATGAGTTCTGGATTCGAGAAAGTGAAAACATCCGAAGCAGAGGGGAAAAATGCGTCTTGATTTCCACAAAAACAACCCCTGCATACCCTTTTAAAGTCATCGAATCCCCGTTTGGTTCTGTTTAAAAGAAGAAAAAATCCCAATTTGAACGATTTTACTATAATACCCTTCGTGTGTCTCGCAAGTCGCACCACTATATCTAATTTAGGAAAATATATTAGATGGCCGGCTCGCCACGTAGTCCGGCAATAAGATTGATTTATCTCATCTCGTTTTTTAAGATAGATTTTATTTTTTTCTTATATATTAATAAAAAGTGAGTAGTTCTTTGAAAATTAAAATAAAAGAGACCTTATTGGCTGAAATATGTAGTGAGTCGATTTTATTTAATAATCTCTTATTTTACACAGAAAAATTTGAATATAAAATGTTTGTTTTTTATTTTTAAAAATCCACGTAAGCCAAGTTTCACTCGTAGTGTTTGTTTTTGAACGCGAATAAAGCTAGATGTTTAAACCGAAACAAGGCGACCCAAAATAAGAGAATTGGTGCTAGCATTAGGGTAGATAAGGAGCTTATAAACTTCTTCATCGGTAGCTTATTGAAATCATACTCCCAGACAACTAGAGATGTAAAAACAGGTAATCAGATGGGTTTCAGGTCGGCTCAAATCGAAAACATGTCATTTTAGGTCGATTTGATTTTTCGATTCGGGTCGGGTTCATTTCAGGTCGGGTCAAAACGGTTTGGGTTCGAATCAGTTAATTGACGGGTTAATTCGAGCTCGGATAGACTTCAGGTCGAGTTCATTTCAGATCGGTTTAATTTTAGGTCGGGTAATTTCAAGTCGATTTCATTTCAAGTCGGGTTAATTCGAGTTTTGAATTCGTATTAAGTTTGAGTTTGGTACAAATAGTCGATAGACTTTGGGTTGGGTCATTTTGAGTTAATTATTTAACGCCTTACGAGCATGAATCACATTAAAAATAAATATTAGGCACTAGAATGAACAAAAATATCATCGTTATTTAAAATTTTGGAGTAAATTACAAAATTAGAAATAAATAAGAGTCATTTTAGGTGAAAAATAAAATTTTAGGGACTAACATGAAAAAATATCATCATATTAAAAAAATTGGACTAAATTACAAAAGTATAAAATAAATAGGGGTTAATTTTGGTTAAAAATAAAATTTTAGGGACTAATATAGACAAAAATATCATCATATTAAAAATATTGGACTAAATTACAAAAAATGAATATGGGTCAATTTCGACTAAAAATTAAATTTTAGGTACTAGAATAAATAAAAATATTATTGGACTAAATTGCCAGAAATATAAATAAATACGGGGTAATTTTGACTAAAAATTAAATTGTAGAGACTAGAATAAACACAAATATTATTCGATTAAATTACCAAAAATAGAAATACATATGAGTCAATTTCGACTAAAAATAAAGTTTTAGGGACTAGAATGAACAAAAATATCATCATATTAAAAACATTAGACTAGATTACAAAAAATTAAAATAAATAGGGGTCAATTTCGGTTAAAAATTATCTAATTGATCTAAATTAAAACCTAGAAGCATAAATTATGTACCTAATTAAAATAACTCTAACATTAAATGCCGAATCTCAATTAAATTAACCTAAATTGGGATTCAATTGAATTAAACTAAAACTTAAAAGTAAACATTAAAGGCTTAAATGAAAAACATCTAAAGTTGGGAGGGCTAAAAAAGTAATTGTCCTAACCTAAAAATTTGGGCGGTTTCTTTCCCTCTCTCCCATTAATTGTAATTAAAAAACAATTGGTAAAAAAAAAGGGGGGAAATGAGAGAATTTTGGAGGGGAATATGACATTTATTTTTAAGTTAGAGATTAATTACTTTTTAGGTCATGTTGCATTTAAAATGTTACATTTTAGTCTTAATATTTATTTTTAAGTTTTAATTTTTTAATTCAATTTAGTCACAAGTATCCCCATAATTTAAACTCTGGATATAGCAATTCCCTCCCCCATGTATTTAGTCCTTAAAGTTTTACTTTTATATGGAATTGAACCCTATTTATTTCAAATCTTTACAATTTAGTCTAATAATTTCAATATGCCGATGTTTTTGTTCATTTTAGTTCCTAAGATTTAATTTTTAGCCGAAATTGACCCTATTTAGTTCTATGGTAAAATTGTGAAATTGGTCACTGGACTCTCAAATTTCCCCACTTTCAAATTGTCAAATTGGTCCCTAATTTTGGTTCATGGACTAAAAATTAAATTTCTCCACTTTCAAAAATGAATAGGGGTCAATTTGGACTAGAAATTAAATTTTAGATACTAGAATATACAAAAATAGTATTAGACTAAATTGCCAAAAAAAATAAATATGAGCCAATTTTGACTAAAAATTAAATTGTAGGGACTAAAATAAAAAATATTATTAGACTAAATTATCAAAAATAGAAATATATATGGGTCAATTTCGGCTAAAAATAATGTTTTAGAGACTATAATGAATAAAAATATCATCATATTAAAAATATTGAACTAGATTAGAAAAATTTGAAATAAATAGGGGTCAATTCGGTTAAAAATTAGGGACTAATATGAACAAAAATAAACCCAAATCCCTAAACTAATTTCATTACCCCAAACATTCCATTTTAAACATTTACCTCTAAACCCCAAACATGAACCCCTAAATATTAAAATCACTATTCACTACTAATTAAAAGTGCAAGCCTAATTCCCTAATCCCTAAACTAATCTCATAACCCCAAACACTCAACTTGACACATTTACCCATAAACTTCGAACATCAACACCTAAATCTTACAGTCACTAATAATTAAAGTATGAGCATAATCTCCTAATCCCTAAACTAATCTCATAACCCTAAACACTCAACTTGACATATTTACCTTTAAACTCCAAACTTCAACTCCTAAATCTTACAATCACTAATAATTAAAGTGCAAACATAATCCCCTAATCCCTAAACTAATCTCATAACCTCAAACACTAATAATTTTAATTAAGCTCCAAATTTAATGATCAAATTTAACAAATTAAAATTCCATGAAACAATTAATAAAAAAAATCCTACATTAAGCATGGTTAAATTAAATTTTGTGTGAAGTTTATGGGCTTACTAACTAACTAATTAACTAAGAACCTAATTAAAAGAACCTAATCCTAAAGGCCAAATAAAAATCATCAACTATTCTGGGACTTAATTGAACTAAACTAAAATTTGAAAGTGAAAGCATGACTTAAATGGAAAGTATCTAAACATGGAAGGGCATAATGGGCGATTTCCCAATAAACCTAAAAAATGTGCGAGAACTTTCCCTCCAATTCCAAACAGAAGCCACATCTTATGTTTTCAGATTTTACAACACATCAAAATCAACACTTTAAATTGATTATATATATACATTCTTATATATGATTTAATAAATTAATAGTCAATAATTAAATTATTTAACAAAAAGATTTTAAAAACAAAAATTAATAATTTAAAAGTTGAAAATTAGTTTATCATATTATAATATAATAAATTCATAATTTCTCAAATATTTTATTTTTCTATTGAAAATCATCAAATCATAGACTTTCTCAATTACATGTGAGGTAAATATCAAACTAGGTCAATATCAGTTCAGGTTAACAACAGGTCCGGTTCAAAACAAGTCGGGTCAATTAACAGGTCGGGTAAAATTGGATCTCGAGTCGATTCAGTCGGGTAATATCGGTTATCTGCCAGGTTAGTCTTGGGTTCGGGTTCGTTTCAGTCGGGTGTAGATCAAGTTTCGGGTCCACATCAACAGGTTCAATTCGGGTTCGGGTCATTCTCGATCGGATGCATGTTGGGTTCGGTTACTACAGTAACAGGTTTAACTCGGGTTCGGGTCAACAACAGTCGATTACATATCAGTTTCGGGTCATCGTATTCTCGGGTCAAACCAGATTCTAACTCAAGCAGGTTTCAGTCGGGTTTTCAAGTCGGGTCAGCTTTTTACATCCCTACAGACAACCCATAGTTGACAGTTATAGACAGTTGCAATATGAGTGATCGCCCAGGGTTTTGAACCTGACATTGTGAATGAAAAAAAAACTAGATTGGGAGGGTCATTGTGAATGAAACAAATTAGATTGAGGGGGTGATTCTCATAATGAGCCTTTGTAGTAACCAATTCGAATTAGTACCGATAGTTAAAAAAAAGTTTTGAAAACAGAGAGAAAAACAAGAGTCAAGCATATTGTCATGGGGCCATTACCGTCTTCCCAAAAGACATGTCTGATAGGATGTGCAGCGCCACCGTTTATATATTCCAATACCTGTCTTTTCCTTTTCGA
Organism: Hibiscus mutabilis; assembly: GCA_019671005.1. Classification (NCBI taxonomy): domain Eukaryota; kingdom Viridiplantae; phylum Streptophyta; class Magnoliopsida; order Malvales; family Malvaceae; genus Hibiscus; species Hibiscus mutabilis. The sequence goes on from CM033712.1 coordinate 41,806,259, forward strand.
TGTGGGATTAATGACCCCGCCTCTTCTCAGACGTGACAATATTCACGCGCAAAAACAACAGAAAATGTCTTTCACAAGGTTTGATTAAGGAGAATAAAGATCAAAAACTGAATTCAAGTTATTCAATCAAGATAAACTTTAATATCAATTCTATTATCAATGACAATGAGGGATTCAACCACAACTCTGATCTTGCCTTCAAATTTGTCCCTCTCGCTAGGTGTATAAGAAGCTGTATACACATTGATTCCTCTCGCTCTCTCAGATAATATTCGTCCGATCGCCAAGCAAGCTGGAATGTCCGATCTAGATCTCAGTACTGCTATAATGTCTTTCGAGTTTGTGCCTGGAACTACAACTTGCTTACATGTTACCCTTTGTATAACTGAAGCAAAAACAAAGTGCTTCGAGATAAAGACATCGAGTGTAAAAGGTTCCATATAGGCTTCAGTCCGCTGTTTAAATAAGGCATGCTTGTTCGGATTCTTTGACTTTTTCTCCTTTTGATAAGTGTATGGCTTGCTATTATCATCATCAAGAAAATCCTCTACCCAAAGAAACTTCTTGGTGAACAATGAACTTGTTCAAGAGAAAATATTCTACAAAGTTAGCAACTATGAACTTCACAAGCTAATGAAGCACACTCAGCATCAATGAGCATTGTGTCTTTGCATCAAACAACAACAATGCCTTGAAACATGCATCAAATACATGCATGTCTGGTGTCTAAATGTACTCTTTTTCAGAGTGATAGGTGCAAAATAGCCCACCCCAATTAAATTTCTCTACAGTTTATTTTATTTTTAACTTTTACATATTGTACCTTTAGTACTAAAAAAGGGATAATACTAAACTCTATACTTCTCAATATTTGAGCATTCAACAACAAACATGAGACCATAAGAAAATCATGCATGTTGGCCAACGAAAAGAAAGAAAAATTTGCATGTTTTATACACATGTTTGCGCACACTCACACATAACATACATATTGCACCTTACTTTACAAAGTGAATGATTTTCTTTACTGATTGCATCTCGTGCAATATAAGGGTTTTAGTACCCTTTGTAGTACCCAAAATTTACCTGGGTCTATATATATAATTCGCTATAAATAAAATTCAAAATAATAAATAAATAATAGCCCATTAAATAAAAATAAGTGTCCATCAATACAATTTAAATACCCATTATACATTGTACAAGTCTACTTTTATATACAAAAACCTTACAAGCCCATAAAAAACAAATTCTAAGCCTAATACACTTTTTTCCCACCAAAATCTATCTAAAATCAGGTAAAGTGGCCCAAACAAACACATCGCTGAAAATGCCAAATGGCAGCATTGGATTGGCCCGTTCACCCTTCACTTGGATTCAGCCTCCTGCTGACATCAGTTGGCCCACCAGCTATAAATAGCATGGAAGAGAGAGAAAAGAAGGGGATGAGTGCAATTAATAGATAATAATTGCTGAAATAATTAGGAGAGATAAAAGGGATGCCCGAGAGTCTTACTAGCAGTTGAGGAGATGCCGGAGAATATGAGAAGTCACCGAAAACGTTTACAGAGACCTCGCTGGAATCCGTTGAACACGCCGGAAGGTACATTTTGATCTCTGCTTCATTTATCTGCAACAAAACACGTGAAATGTTAGATCTAAGTACTCAAAACCCAAAAACAATAACAAAACCTAGATCTAAAGTGAGTTGAAAGTTTTTTTACAGCTAATGACTGTTCGAATAGTCACCAGAGAGTTTTTTCTGAGACAATCAGAATGTTTAGGTTTCCGGTGGAGTCGAATATGATAGATGAGTTCAGTTCGGGTAATTTTTTAGGGGGGAGTTGGGAGATCCTAATTGATTGGGTAGATTTTGGTGTTTAAGGTGAAAAATTGGGGAAAACGAAATTTTAGGCTAAAGTTTGGTCAGAATCGAACAGGTGGTGGTCGGAGGCTAAAGTTTGGTCGGAGAAGACAACTGGAGACGACGGCCGGTGGTGGCCGGCGTCACCTCCGGCGGCCGGGGAACAGGTTGGGGTTCAATTATGATGGTGGTGCAAAATCAAAGTGGTGAGGTTTAAAAAGTTCATGTTGAGTTCTTAAGTTTTTTTTTATTTTGATCTTTGAAAACAAGGAAAATAATGAGTTTTGGTGTTAGTGAAGATCAAACGAAAGAAAATTGAAGAACACAACTTGAATTTAGGAAGAACATGGGGTTTTTGATCGAGAATGAGCATGATTTCTGGATTTAGAGTTGTTAGGATTTAAGAGAATCCGAGGGTGAGAGAAAGAAGAAAGATAGAGGTGAGTTGCATTATGACCGAGTTTGCTTTATAAAGCCCGAGTCAAATGGCACTGTTTTGGTGCCGGGTCAGGATAATCCGCAGGCGCGATTCGGGCCGGATCAAAAGGATCTGCGCCCTACTTCTGGTTTCTTGGAGATTTGGCCTTTTGTTTTGGTTTTTTCACAATTTGGTCCCTAACATTTGTAATTTCGCTCCTCAGTTTGTTATTAAATTCAATTTAGCCCCTATTTTAAATTGTTTAATTCATTTTAATTTGTTTAAATTATATGTATGAATGCATGATTTTAAAATAAGCATATAGTTTAATTTATTAGATAATTCAGACATTTAATCAAGTTTGAATAATTGATTAGGGAGATAATTGTAGCAAATTGGTATGTATTAAATGGAAAATTTTGGAGTACAAATTTAGGTAGTGTCTCAAGTGTATTGAGATGTTATCCAACATGACTCTAAAATGGAACATTTAATACTTACCATAACATAGAATTGGATAAATGATTTAGATATTTAATTAGAGCCTTGATTAAGCTTATTACTTTAAATAATTAGAATAACAAATTTGAATAAAAGTATTATTCGATTTATTGATTTCAATATGAATAGTGCACGATTCATTGGGTGTTATCTCATAGAAATCTTTAAAATCAATAATATTTTAGTCTTAAATAATTAAATTGATTATAGCCTTTATATGTTTGTACTTAAAATTGACAAGACAATAAACAATCATGTATTGGAAAACCTTTTATGTTGGAAATGTATTTTGAATACGAACAAGGGTGTCCTAAAGTATTTGGGCGTTCTTGACCTTGTATTCGAATAAAATATATTTCCTCATAAAAGGATATCTCTATTTGGAATTTAAATCCAATTAATAATTATGATTAAATTAAATTCAAATTGTTATTCGAAATGCCAAAATGCCACGTAAAATTAAAAAGGTACCGATAACGGGTATTTGTGGGGGTGTTAAAACTTTCCCATACGTAAACGACTCCCGAACTCAAATCGTTTTAAAAAGAATCTCTGGTTGTTTTTATAGTGTCTGGTCTACCAAAGTGACCGGTGGCGACTTCAAAATATTTTAAAGATTAAATAAGCAGGTAATTTTCATGATTAATTAATAAAATTAATTTAATATGAAAAAGCCCAATTTTCAAGGTCAAATAAAAGAAAATCAATTTTATGGTTATTAAGTGAAAAACCCGATCTAACATGGAAATTTAAGTTTTAAAAATTAAAATGGACAAAATCCTGATTTTCAAAAGAAATCAACCGTCGGGCTATTTTCCATATGCTCGATTTCAAAAATAGTCGAGACAGCTTGGCGACTCCGCTGGGGACAATTTTTAAAAAATGAGTCGGGCCTAATTAATTAATTTTACGTGGCATCTTGTCATTTTAGAGTGATAATTTGAATTTAATCTTTCCAATAATTATTGGGGAGATTTTTTAGGAAGAATGGAGGTAGCTTTTTCTTGTGTGATATATCTGTCATTCATGCATAGCCTTCTACCCGGGCTTTTACCCTTAAGTGGGAGCGAGACATTATCTTACGTGAGTTATCCAACTCCGTGATCGGATTTTTTCTTTCTTCCAGTATACTAACCTTATGTACTGTGGGGTTTACGCCTCCGCTATAAGGGACCTATACCACCGAATCGATGTCTTGTTGTCGCAGTAGACAATAACGATAGTTCGGGAACCCAGAGTCTAGAACAAACAATTATAGAAACCCATCCCACTAGAGCCAGACAGGGACCTAGGATAGGTGCTGTCGGTTTAAACATTTTTCTCTGATTATTTTACGTGCTCGATATAATCTATTTTGCTGTTTACTTTCACATTAAGTTTTTGCCTTCGATATTATTACAAGATACTGACACTTTCTTTATTTTGTTTTGTTGTTTGTTGTTTATTGTTTTCCTATTTGGCATCATTGCATTCATAAGGGGTATTGATCCAAGAGCTAGTCAATTAGGAAGTGCTCGAATGGTAGAAGGGTCTAGTAGACAGGGAGATGATAATGGCACTGTATGGATATGGTCAGAGGAAACCCAGCATTTAAAAAGGGATAGCATTCAGGGAGACCATGTGACACAAACAAAAGAGACTGCTAAAATTAATTCAGGATAGAACAAGTGCTTGTCAAATTTAAACATCATGTGGGAATAGTGGGACGAAAACATGAAAAATGAGTTTCAATCTAAATTTGGGGATATAGCTAAGCTGTTATACGTCCAAGTGGATCGAGAGATGATAAAGGCCATGGCACAACACTGGAATCTGGCATATAATTGTTTTACGTTCGGGGATGTAGACATGACACTCATATTGGAAGAATACGAAGCTTTGTTGAATTGCCCAACGGTATAGAGAGATAAGATTTACACGAGACCTAATCACCCACCGGGCTTCAATAAAATGCTAAAAGCAGTCACCGATGAAGAAGAAGCATGGTTCAAGGGGAAGTTAAAAGGGAAAAGAGATGAAGAGGTTTTGGAAGACAAGAGCGCATCGATTGGAAGGTTATCCAAGATATAATCTTGACCGGTGATGAATCAGGGAAAAGGAAGAGAATATTGTTTGCTTTGTGCATTTATTGTTTAGTACTATTCCCAAGAACTGTTGATTGCATAGATCCATCAACGTTAGGTATGTTTGAGCGATTCGAAAAGAATGTTGATTCGGTACCTGCAATTCTAACAAAAACGTACAGATCATTAATTGCTTGTAGAAAATCAGAGGAAGGAAGATTCTGGAGTTGTGCTCAGTTGTTAGAAGTATGGTTTCGAGGTCATCGATGGACCACACCCTATAGAGTTCAGAGATTTTTCAGTGGCTATTCACCGTTAGAGGAACATCTTACTTTGTGTATTCCTGAGAAGAAGACGGAAGCCCAGTGGAAAGAATTTTTCTTAAATTTGAAAGAATCAGACATGGTATGGAAGGCTCCTTGGTTAAATGTGAATAGTTATCGATATCGGTGTGGAGAGTTTGATTGGATTCCTTTGCCGGGGATTTGGGGTAGAGCATCATATTGTCTGTTGCTAGTATCCAGACAATTCGGATCAAGACAGTTCATCCCCGCAACCAAAGGAATGGATACTTTTGGGTATGCATACAAAACAAGTGATTACAAGACAAAGGTAATTGATACTTTGAGAGCTTGGTTAACACTGAGAAAAGTAGAACTTTAAGATGGGACGGAAGTCATGAAAAGATACACAGATTGGAGAGCTAGAATGGTTAATGACAATCTCCTGAAAAAGAATTCAACAGGAGATGGTTCAGCAAGCGAACGCGCAAAGGATGCTCTCTCAGCAATAGAAAAAATGAAGCGTGATCATGAGAAAGAATTGAGAGGATACACGAAAAAGATCAGTGACCTAAAACACGAGCTCTCAATGACAACACTAGAGGTGGAGGTTCAACAGAATAAAAGAAAATAACTTTTTGAGCATATTCATAAAGTTGAACAAGAATTAGCAAGCTTGAAGAAAATCCATTCTGGGTGTAAGAAATCACAAAAAGAAAGTACGAGCAGAATAGTGCAGAATATGTCAGAACAATTAGAAGACATGACAAAATAGAGAGATATCTACAAGAAGATGCATGAGAAGAAAACATGAGATTTGAAAGAATCAAGTGCTAAAGCCAAAAAGAGGCTAGAGGAAGAACAAGAACGGAATTTTGAGTTGACAACCCAAGTGTCACAATTGGAGCAGATGGTCTTGAAATACCATAATGAAGACAAGGTCCAGATAGAACAAGAGAAGGAAGGACTACAAAAAAGGGTATCAGAATTGGAAAATGCAGTACAGGGCTTGAAAGAGAAACTCACGAGTTACGAGGGAGCACTATACCAAGAAAGTGACACATGGAAAGGCAGATATGAGGCGGCACAGCGCGCTGTTCAAAACTAGAATGATGAATTGGTTAGCTTCAAGAAACAAGTCAGGAGTATAGCCTCGTACGTACAGATATTGTCAAGCCAAGCTACGAGTCTATTGGAACAACCAGACATTGAGCTTGAGCATGGAGAAGTCATTACCCGTCTGCTACATGAATTAGTCAATTTAGGAGTTAGGGCCAGTTGCTTTCTATAGAAGAAAATATCTTTTCCTTGTATTTGAACGTTTTAGCTAATGAATGTTTCCAAAAGACTAGTTTTTGAACTCAATTCCTCTTTTGCATTCATGCACTCATACATTTATACATTCATACACTCATATGACATTTTATTTTACAAAGTAATTGGTTTAACAAAGAAAGATTCTATGGCAGTTGTTTAAAGTGCAATCATACCGCAATCATATGGAACACGCCTGTGCTCCAGGACCATGGCTGTAGAAGACATGATTACCAGTCTTAAGAATAACCGTGTTGAAGTTCAGAACAGATTTGACAGAATTGAGCAATCTATGAAGGACCATTTTGCTAATGCTCAAAGGGAAATAATCAACCAATTGACTACTTTGCGGGGACCAAAGGAATCTGGAAAGGGCAAGGCACATGATGGATCAAATGAAATGCATGAACAAGGTGATACTACATCTCACATAAAGGAGCAGCCTAAAGGACCTCCTCCTGTGAAGAAGGCCCATATTAATCTAGCTGGGGTTATTGCCAATCATCCAGTCAATATTGGAGCGAATTTTGGGAGTGGTGATAAAGTCCCAGACTTGAATACTGTCAATGGAATTGAAAGGATCCAAGTTGAAATAGAGAGGAAATATGAAGAGCGTTGCAAAGCTCTGGAGGATCGATTGTTGGAGATGCAAATAGCGAATGAGTAGGGGTCTAGTGCTGCCGATTTGAGTCCTGTTAATGACCTGGTCCTGCCTCCTAAATTCAAGGTACCAGATTTCGATAAGTATGATGGGTCGACTTACCTGAGAGCACATCTTACCATGTATTGTCGCAAGATGGCTGCTTACTTGAAGAATGAGAAAGTGTTGATTCATTGTTTCCAAGACAGCCTGATAGGCTCAGCAGGGAGATGGTACACCCAACTGAGTCGAGTGAACATAAGGACATGGAAAGACCTTTCCAGAGCTTTTAAGGAACAATATACGCACGTGTTTGAAATGGTTCCAAGTTGGGTCATGCTATAAGCCATGGAACAGAAACCTACTGAAAGCTTACGACAATATTGACAAAGATAGAAAGAGATGGCATCACAAGTACAACCAATGATAATGGAGAGTGAGATTACCCACATCTTTGTGAACACTTTGAGGGGGCACTCTTTGAATGTTTGATTGGCAGAGCCTCTAATAACTTTGCTGATATGGTGATGACCGGTGAATTGATTGAGGCAACAATCAAGAGTGGAAGGATAGAGAGTGGAGAAAGTTCTTGTAAGAATTTCAAAAGAAGGGGCAATAAAGTGAATAATACCAACGCTTATGAGACACCGAAGAATGTTACTATCACACCCCCTGGGGCAGCAGCTGGAAGCTCCTAGAACTCGAACAAGAAGGATTCTCAGGGTCCAAGAAATGAGAGGATAAATTTTACACCAATACTGGTGTCGTATTCGGAGTTGTACCCACAGTTGTTTGATGCGAACTTAGTGAGACCTTATTACCTTACACCCCTTCAGCCACCATACCCTCTATGGTATGATCCAAAGGCTCATTGTGAGTATCATGTTAGGATCCCATGGCATACAATTGAGAATTGTACTGCATTTAAGAAAGTGGTTCAGAATTTGGTCAATATTAGGGTGTTGAAATTTGGTGAACCCAATATTGCAGCCAATTCGTTACCAAACCACGGTGGACGAGGGGTGAATATGATAGAAGAAGATGATGAAGCCAAGCGGCTAAAGACTGATGTGTCTAAAATTAGATATCCTTTAAAATCGGTATTTGGACAACTGTATAATGTTGGGATGATATAGATAGGGATGGAAGTTGAGAAATAAGTAAAGTCAGATGTATATTGTGAATATCACCAGAAAGAGGGCCATGAAATTCAATGCTGTGCCGAGTTCAGGTGCTTGATTTAGGGTATGATGAATAATAAAGAGATTGATTTTTTCAAAAAGTTTGGTGGAAAGAAAGAGGTTGAGGTATGTACCTCTGAGCCCTCAAGGATTAAGTATGGGGTCAATAGGCCGTTGGTCATAACAGCCAGGCCAAAGGCGGAAGGTTCTTTAGCTAGTGTATGGCTGATAGTGACTCCTAATATTGTGATTACTCCACTAACACCATTTGTTTTTAAGAATTCTCACAAGGTTCCTTGGAACTATGCTGCCACCGTGTTTTTGCTGGAAAATTCAAAGTCTTATGAAGGAGAAAAGCCACAGGAAGAAACAAAGATAGTTGAAGAGGGAAAGCAAGATGAAAAACCCTAATCGGAATTGGTGAATGAAGTGGGGCATTTTACTGGGAGCGACATATGTTATTCACCCTAAACATCTAAAGAGGGTGAGAAAGCAAAAGGAAAGGCTGCAGCACCTGGGAAGATTTTTGGGGAGGACCCTCTCATAAAATAAATGAGCCCGTTACGGAGGAACATGCCCATAAGTTCTTGAAGTTCATGAAGCATAGTGAGTACAATATAGTTGAGCAGTTGAAAAGGCATCAGGCAAGGATTTCTGTTCTCGAGCTACTTTTGAGTTTAGAAGGGCACCACAATGCTTTGTTAAAGGTGCTCAACCAGACGTTTGTGCTAAATAACATATCAGTGCACAAGATAGACATAACTGTGAATCATATTATTGCAGACAATTATATTACCTTCACTGGTGACGAGAATCCAGAGGGTGGAATAGGATCTGTCAAGGCTTTGAATATCACGACTCACTGCAAAGGTCGTGTTCTTTCTAGAGTCTTGATTGATAACGACTCAGCTCTAAATGTTCTGCAAATGGTTACCCTATAGAGGTTGCCAATCGATAACTCCCATATGAAAGTATATAAGAACACCGCAAGGGCTTTTGATGGAACTACTCGATAGGTACTTGGAAAAATAGATGTGCCATTGTTAATCGAGCTGACAATTTATAATGTGGATTTTGTGGTGATGGACATCAAGCCGACAAATAATTTTCTGTTGGGAAGACCTTGGATCCATTCAGCAGGTGGGGTACCATCATCACTGCATCAAAAGTTAAAGTTTGTAATAGAAGGAAAGTTAGTCAGCATTAGAGCGGAAGAAGATATTATTGCTTCGGTAACCACTAATGCTCCATACATTGAAGCCAATGAGAACGCATTTGAATGTTCTTTTAGAGCTCTGAAGTTTGTCAATAAGACTTTTGTTGCTGAGGGTAAACCATTTCCTCAACCAAAGCTGACGAATTGCACCAAGATAACTGTTCGTGAAACACTCGGTAGAGGTACAAAATAGGAAAGGGACTGGGAAAGCATATTCAGGGATGTCTACATCCAAAGCCTGTTATTATGAAAAAAGACTGTTTCAGACTTAGATTTAAACCCAACATTCAAGAAATATTGAAGGACCTGAGAAAGAGGGGAGACCAAAGGAGGGCTCGATTCTTGGGAACTGAAACTCCTTCCAAACTCGTGACCTCATTTGACTGGACCAACATCTTCAAGTCACGAGGGTTTAAGAACATGGAAGAGCAACTAGAGAAGGAACGTCTGGAAATTGTAAAGCTGCAAGAGGAAGAGGTCTTTGGCAATACCATGGAAGGGCTATACGTCAACAAAATATTTGAGGGATCTAAACCTGGCAGGTTCTTGGAGGGAATTCGCCCTTGCTTCGCTAGCGAAGCGCTGAGCAACTGGACAATTGAGGATCTTACTTTAGCCTTTAAAAATAAAAACAGAGTAATGCCAAGAACCACCCTGTACTTTTGCTCGCAAGTACATGTGATTATCTGTAAAGGGCTATTATGCAAAATTTACTTCAATAAAGATGTTTTCATGATGTTTCTCAAATGACAAATATGTTTCTTTTTTTTTGTATCCTTTCCAAGTATATTATTATTTTCCTTGCAGGTCTTCAATTATTAACTGTATGAATGATCCTGAACATAATCTTAAAATAGATTCTGAGTGACCAATGTGTCTAATAGAAGTCAATGGCTGTGAATATGAGACGGAATGTGAAATCCCTAACGAATTACTGAGGTTGGTAGAAAAAGAAGACAAGCAAATCTTACCTTACAAAGAAGAGATAGAAGTTCTGAATCTTAAAACAGATGAAGTCAAAAGAGAGGTGAAGATCGGTACTGCTTTCTCGCCAAAAATTAGACAAGAGTTGGTTGATTTGTTGCAAGAATTCAAAGATATCTTCGCCTAGTCCTATCAAGATATGCTAGGACTAAATATGGACATAGTCTTCCACAAGTTGCCCATAAGGCCAGAATGCAAACCGGTTCAACAAAAGCTCAAGAGGTTGAGGCTGGAGATGGTCTTAAAAATCATAGAAGAGGTACAAAAGCAAATTGATGAGGCTTTCTTGAAGTGGCACAATACCCAGAGTGGGTAGCTAACATAGTCCAGTGCCGAAGAAAGATGGAAATGTTCGTATGTGCGTGGACTATAGAGATTTGAACAGAGCAAGTCTGAAGGATAATTTTCCTTTACCCTATATTGACATTCTAGTAGGCAATACATCAAGACATTCATGGTTTTCTTTCATGGATGGTTTCTCGGGGTATAATCAGATAAAGATGAACCCAGAAGACAAGGAAAAAACAATATTTGTAACTTTGTGGGGCACATATTGCTACAAATTGATGCCTTTTGGACTAAAGAATGTAGGGGCAACGTATCAGCGAGCCATGGTAACTTTTTTCCACGACATGATGCACAAAGTGATTGAGGTGTACGTGGATGATATGATTGCCAAGTCCCAGACTAAGGAAGAGCATATCCTAAATTGCGGAAGCTATTCCAACGGTTGAGAAAGTATCAGTTGAAACTCAACCCAAACAAGTGCACTTTCGGGGTAATATCTAGGAAGCTTTTAGGGTTCGTGGTTAGTAGAAGAGGAATTGAGATTGATCCAGACAAGGTGAAAGCAATTCAAAATCTTCCACCACCCCATTTACAAAAAGAAGTTTAAGGATTCCTTGGGAGGTTGAATTACATTTCACGGTTTATTTCTCAATTAACCGATAGATGTGATCTAGTCTTTAGATTGCTTTGGAAGAATAATCCAGCTGAATGGAATGAAGAATGCTAAGAGGCGCTCGAAAAGATTAAGGAATATCTATCAAATGCTCCAATTCTAGTGGCACCAGTTCCTAACAGAACACTCACCTTTATTTGATGGTCTTTGAGAATTTAATGGGATGTGTTCTGTGACAATACAGGAAAGAAAGAAAGAGCCATTTATTATTTGAGCAAAAAGTTTATAAAGTGTGAAGTACGGTACTCACCAATTCAAAAGTTGTGTTGTGCTTTGGTTTAGATAACTCGCAGACACAGACAATACATGTTATACCACACTACTTGGTTAATTTCTTGCCTCGATCCATTGAAGTTTATGATAGAAGCTCCGACACTGACTAGAAGATTGGCCCGTTGGCAAATGCTGTTATCGGAGTTTGATATTTTATATGTAAGTCAGAAAGCGATAAAAGGAAGTGCCATATCAGATTTCTTGGAAAGTTGAGCTTTAAAAGATTACGAGCCCTTGAGATTTGATTTCCCGGATGAGGATGTGATGAATGTCTCCACGGAAGAGAATGGAATCCCAGATAATGAAACCTGGAGGTTGTATTTTGATAGGGCGTCCAACGCCCTAGGACGTGGAATTGGAGTAGTGTTGATCTCTCTAAACAACGTACATTATCCTTTCACAAGCAAATTAGAGTTCTTTTGTACTAACAACATGGCAGAATATAAAGCTTGTGTCATGGGTTTGCGAGCTGCTATTGAAAGGAAGATAGAGACCCTAAAGGTATACGGGGATTCGACTTTGGTTATTTACCAGCTCATGGAGAAAATGAGACAAAAGATGTAAAATTGATCGGGTATCGAAAATTGATCCTGGAGCTAATAAAAGAGTTTAAAGAAATCACTTTTACATACATCCCAGGGAAGATAACCAAATGGCCGATGCCTTAGCTACACTGGCTTCAATATTCTTAGCAAATAAACCAGAAGACATGATGCCAGTCTAAATGCAGAGTTATGAGACCTATACTCACTGTTGTAGCATAGAAGATGAGGCATATGGAAATCCTTGGTATTTTGATATCTTGCAGTACATTAAATTTTAAATTTATCCCATGGAGGCAAATGATAATAACAAAAGAACTATTAGAAGGATGGCTTCAGGATATGTGTTTGATGGAGAAATTCTATACAAAAGGGGCAAAGATCAGATCTTGCTAAGATGTGTCAATTACCGAGAAGCTAGAGACATATTGTCTGAGGTACATGATGGGATATGTGGAACACATGCAAATGGCTTTGCAATGGCCAGGAAGATTATGAGATATGGCTATTACTGGGAAACCATGGAAGGAGATTGCATTGAGTATGCAAAAAATGTCACAAATGCCAAATATATGCTGACAAGATCAATTCTCCGCCAGTACCTCTTCATACGATGAATTCACCTTGGCCTTTTATTGTCTGGGGCATGGATGTTATCGGGCAGATTCACCCTAAGGCTTCTAACGGACATCATTTCATTCTTGTAGTCATTGATTACTTCACCAAATGGGTAGAAGTAGCTTCTTATGCCAATATCATGAGAAGAACAGTCTGCAAGTTTCTAAAGAAAAAGATTATCTGTCGATATGGACTGCCAGAAAGAATTATAACTGATAATGCCACCAATTTCAATAACAAGGTAATAGCAAAAGTGTGTGAGCAGTTCAAAATTATGCACCACAACTTTGTGACTTACCGTCCTAAGATGAATGGGGCAGTGGAGGCGATAGAGACTTACAAAGACTGGCATGATAAGCTTCCCTTTGCGCTGTTTACGCATCGAACTTCGATACGATCCTCAACTGGAACGACTCCTGATACCATCCTCAACTGGAACTACTCCTTACTCTTTGGTCTATGGGACAAAAGCAGTGCTCCCTATTGAGGTAGAAATTCCATCTCTTCGAGTTTTATCTAAAGTGAAACTGGATGACGCGAAGTGGGTGCAAGCCCGATTTGACCAGCTAAATCTAATTAAAGAAAAAGATTGAAAGCTATTTGCCACAATCAAATATACCAGAAAAGAATAATACGGGTGTATGATAAAAAGGTTTGGCCCATAGAATTGTGAGAGGGAGATCTTGTGCTGAAAAAGATTTTGCAAATATGTCGAGATGAACGTAGAAAATGGATGCCTAACTGGGAAAGACCTTATGTTGTCAAAAAGGCCTTCTGTGGAGGAGCATTGATTCTGACTGAAATGGACGGTAAAGAGTTACATAAGCCAGTGAACTCTGATTCAGTCAAGAAATATTATGCTTGAAGAATAGAAAAAGAGAAAAAAGAAAAGAAAAAGCGGAGTGAAAACCCAAAAGGGCGTTCGGCAAAATAAAATATCTATGGTGAAAACCCAAAAGGGCGCCATTGTTATCAAAAAAAGAGGAAAAAAAAGAAAAGGGGGTTCAAGATGAAAATCCACAAAGGGCGTCTTGAAACCAAAGGAGAATTTAGGTTAAAAACCATAAAGCGTGACTCAAATAATTTGAGAATAGGAATCTGTCGATTAAAACCTCTTGGAGACCCGATAATTTGGACAATTGTCACAGTTGTCCACCCTGCCTACCCCACTCATGGGCACTCGGCGTGAAATCGGGCAGTCAAAGGGTCGCTCCAATACCACTTATCAAGGGGCCATTACTCTCTTCCCAAAAGACATGTCTGATCGGATATGCAGCGCCACCGTTTATATATCCCAAGACCTCTCTTTTCCTTTTCGATGTGGGATTAATGACCCCGCCTCTTCCCAGACGTGACAATATTCACACACAAAAACAACAGAAAATGTCTTTCAAAAGGTTTGATTAAAGAGAATAAAGATCAAAAACTGAATTCAAGTTATTCAATCAAGATAAACTTTCATATCAATTCCATTATCAATGACAATGAGGGATTGAACCATAGCTCTGATTTTGCCTTCAAATTTGTCCCTCTCACCGAGCGTATAAGAAGCTGTATACACATCAGTTTCTCTCACTCTCTCAGATAATATCCGCCCAATCGCCAAGCAGGCCGGAATGTCCGATCTAGATCTCAGTACTGCTATAATGTCTTTCGAGTTTGTGCCTGCAACTACAACTTGCTTACATGTTACCCTATGTGTAACTGAAGCAGAAACAAAGCGCTTCGAGATAAAGACATCGAGTGTAAAAGGTTCCATGTAGGCTTCAGTTCGCTGTTTAAATGAGACATGCTTGTTCGGATTCTTTGACCTTTTCTCATTTTGATATGTGTATGGCCTGCTATTATCATCATCAAGAAAATCCTCTACCCCAAAGAAACTTCTTGGTGAACAATGAACCTGTTCAAGAGAAAATATTCTACAAAGTTAGCAACTATGAACTTCACAAGCTAATGAAGCACACTCAGCATCAATGAGTATTGTGTCTTTGCATCAAACAACAACAATGCCTTGAAAACATGCATCAAATACATGCATGTCTGGTGTCTAAATGTACTCTTTTCTAGAGTGATAGGTGCAAAATAGCCCACCCCAATTAAATTTCTCTACAGTTTATTTTATTTTTAACTTTTACATATTGTACCTTTACTACTAAAAAAAAGGATAATACCAAACTCTATACTTCTCAATATTTGAGCATTCAACCATAAACATGAGACCATAAGACAATCATGCATATTGGCCAACGAAAAGAAAGAAAAATTTGCATGTTTTATACACATGTCTGTGCACACGCACACACATGATACATATTGCACCTTACTTCACAAAGTGAATGCTTTTCTTCACTGATTACATCTCGTGGAATATAAGGGTTTTGGTACCCTTTGTAGTACCAATTTTACCCGGGTTTATATATATAATTTGCTATAAATAAAATTTAAAGTAATGAATAAATAAATAATAACAGCCCATTAAATAAAAATAAATGTCCTTTAATACAATTTAAATACCCATTATACATTGTACAAGTCTACTTTTATATAAAAAAACTTACATGCCCACAAAAAAATTCTAAGCCCAATACACTTTTTCCCATCAAAATCTAACTAAAACTGGGTAAAGTGGCTCAAACAAACACATCAAATTTTGTTTGGCCAGTCGAAAATGCCACGTGACAACAATGGATTGGCCCGTTCACCCTTCACTTGGATTCAGCCTCCCACTTACGTCAGCTGGCCCACCAATTATAAATAGCGTGGAAGAGAGAGAAAAGAAGGGGATGAGTGCAATTAGTAGATAATAATTGCTGAAATAATTAGAAGAGAGAGAAAAAGAAAAGACGAGTGTAATTAATAGATAATAATTGCTGAAATAATTACAAGAGAGAGAAGGGAAGCCCGAGAGTCTTGCTAATAGTTGAGGAGACGTCGGAGAAGACGAGAAGTCAACAAAAATGTTCGCTGAGATCTCGCCAGAATCCGTTGAACACGTCGGAATGTATATTTCGATCTCTGCTTCATTTATCTACAACAAAACACATGAAATGTTAGATCTAAGTAATCAAAACCAAAAAACAGTAACAAAACCTAGATCTAAAGTGAGTTGAAAGTTTTTTTACGGCCGGTGACTGTTCGAATAGTCATCGAAGAGTTTTTTTCTGAGACGATCGGAAGGTTTAGATTTTTGGTGGAGTCGAATATGATAGATGAGTTTGGTTCGGGTAGTTTTTTAGGGGGAAGCCGGGAGATCCCTATTGGATTGGGTAGATTTAGGTGTTTAAGGTGAAAAATCAGGAAAAATGATATTCTTAGGGTCTTGGGCTGCGACAGACAGCGGCCAGAAATTGCCAAGTGGCGGCAGACAGTGGTTAGAATCGAACAAGTGGTGGTCGGAGGCTAAGATTTGGTCAGAAAAGACAACCGGAGACGACGGACGGTGGTGGCCGGCGTTACCTCCGACGGCCGGCGAACAGGCCGGGGTTTGGTTTTAAGGGTGGTGTAAAATCAAAGTGGTGAGGTTTGAAAAGTTCATGTTGAGTTCTTGAGTTTTCTTTTATTTTAATCTGTGGAAACAAGGGAAATAGTGAGTTTTGGTGTTAGTGAAGATCAAATGAAGGAAAATCGAAGAACACGACTTGAATTTAGGAAGAACAAGGGGTTTTTGATTGAGAATGAGAATGAGCATGATTTATGGGTTTAGAGTTGTTAGGAGTTGAGAGAATCTGAGGGTGAGAGAAAGAAGAGAGAGAGGGGAGTTGCATTATGACCGAGTTGGACTCGGTGAGGGCTTTATAAAGCCTGAGTCAAACGACACCATTTTGGTGCCGGGTCAAGATAATCTACGGGTGTTATCTCATAGAAATCTTTAAAATCAATAATATTTTAGTCTTAAATAATTAAATTGATTAGAGCCTTTATATGTTTGTACCTAAAATTGACAAGACAATAAACAGTCTTTTATGCTGGAAATGTATTTTGAATATGAACAAGGGTGTCCTAAAGTATTTGGGCGTTCTTGACCTTGTATTCAAATAAAATATATTTCCTTATAAAAGGATATCTCCATTTGGAATTTAGATCCAATTAATAATTATGATTAAATTAAATTCAAATTGCTATTCGAAGTGCCAAAATGCCACGTAAAATTTAAAAAAGTACCGATAACGGGCGTTTATGGGGGTGCTAATCCTTCCCCACACGTAACCGATTCCTGAACCCAAATCATTTTAAAAAGAATCTCGGGTTGTTTTTATAGTGTCCGGTCTACCAAAGTGACCGGTGACGACTCCAAAATATTTTAAAGATTAAATAAGCGGGTATTTTTCATGATTAATTAATAAAATTAATTTAATATGAAAAAGGCTCAATTTTCAAGATTAAATAAAAGAAAATCAATTTTATGGTTATTAAGTGAAAAACTCGATTTAACATGAAAATTTCAGTTTTTAAAATTAAAATGGACAAAATCTTGATCTTCAAAAGAAATCAATCGTCGGACTATTTTCCACGCGCCCGGTTTCAAAAATAGTCGCGACACCCTTGACAACACCACTTAGCATAGATTGAATTACAAGATGTGGATGAGGTTTGCTGCAAGCAAACATATGCATGCAGATTTAGGAAAAACAGAAATAAGAAGAAAGGAATGACAATTAATGTTTCTCAAAAAATAACATCTTCTAACTTTACACGAGTTCCTTTAAATAAATATATCAAATAAATGAAGAATAAACAGCTTATGTACATTCCCTCGCTCATCTTTTTAGTTTTCTTCTCAACCATTTTCAGACCCCTATGGAGGCCCAAGTTTTACTTTATGTTTTCCAAATGCTCAATGCTACAACAAGTTTTAACCTCTCCACCCATTTCGAACATTGATAGCAATTAACTTGCAAGTTGATTCTGAAGATATATACTATAAGTATTGAAAGCTAAAAAACCAAACTTTCAGAAAAACTTATGAACTCTCAACTAACTCAAATTTCGGGGATAATCAACTAACTCTGCTTCATGAGGCATTTCAGCCCTAACTAGTCGATACTTCTACATCGTCAGTTGGTCAGATGTTAAGATATTTGTTTTGATATAATAATTGAAAAATAGTTTTGGACAAATTTGAAAAGATTTCCAAAAATAGTTTTAAGTACAAGCAACTTGAAAATATATTTGATGAGTTTTCATAAGGTTTTGAAAGGCTTCAAAACGTTTTTAATAGCTAAACCTACAATTTCTTAAGTCTCGTATCGATACGTCCTCAACCCTATCGATACCTTTTAGGGTTTCAACTACAGGAAAAATCCAGAACTGAAAACCCGTACCGGTACAGGCTTAGCCGTACCGATACGGTGGGGGTCGTATCGATACGCATTGAGGCATGCCGATACCCCTATGTTTCAACTACCCTAACGACTATTTCTCAAAGTGGGCGTACCGATACCTGGTATTCGAGTACCGATACCAACAACACCAGAATAGGAAATTCAGCATGAAAATAATCCCCAATGGCTCCAATCTAATCCCAACGGTCACCAACGGCTTGGAACTCATTTGGGGAGATAAAATGACTCTTCAAGCACCTCGAACAACTAATGATTATCAAGCCAACAATCATTTGATTAACAAATGTCTTAGTGCTCAAATTGTTGTATTTTTGTATAGACAAACACTTGTGAGCTAAGTTGTTAATGTATGCTCAAGTATATTAGGTTTGGGTGAGAGCGTTAGAGTGCAAACATTCACCTTGTGAGAGGGTTTTTAGTTTGCTTTTATTTCTCTTGTAAAGAGGGGTTCCCGAATCTTTGGATGCTAGACTTTATGGTATAAGTCTAGGTTGTAAAGGGTTGCCTCCTTAGCCTAGAAAAGGGGAAGAAATTCTAGTGAATTTGAAAATCCTTACTAGGGAAGCTAAGGTAGTGAATGTAGGCTTCCTTTTTGAAGCCGAACCACTCTAAATTTCTTGTGCCCTTTTCCTAACTTTTTGCTTCCACCACTATCACCCAAAATTGAACTCCTCCACCACTTGGCAAGCACTTCGGTTGTTCGAACGAGCCTCCCAACAATTGGTATCAGAGCTTTATCTCTTCATCGGATTAACATCCAAGAGACAATCCTAGATAAGCTAAACTTTTCTATATCAATCGGACATCATGGCGCAATCCATCGATAGGCCACCATTCTTTGACAGGACCAAGTACTCCTATTGGAAGAATAGGATGATGTACTTCTTAAGAGCCAAAGGCTACCGCCTTTGGGATATTATTCTTGATGGTCCATCCGTGCCACAAAGAAGCAAGGCAAAATGGAGTGCGGATGATCACAAGAAGTGTTGGAGTATGCCCAAAGACCAATCATGAGATGGTTGTAAAATACATACTTATTTTATCTTGTTTATTAATATAAAGCCATTATTATTATTTTAGTCTTATTCTGTGCACTATAAATAAACTGAATTATAATAAAGTCCTTAGAATAATATAGTTATTCTTAAATGTCCTTAGTCGAGTATTATTTTAGGCATGGACAACAATAATATATTAAGACTAATATGTAGTTGATTGATGACAAAGTGTTGTCATTGACATAGAGATGTCAAAATCAATACATAAGTATGTGCTAGAGAATGGCATACTGAACTGACCCGCTATGAGCATGTTTATTGGATTATTATGTGGTGATAACTACATGTATGATCCTTAGACTTGAGATTATCATTATTTCAACATCGTGAGTGATATATTTTGATACGGTCAAACGTGTGTCGTAACTGACTACACTATAAAGACTAATATTGGATATGTCACATCTATGTAGCAGAATATGGTTGATCAAGATAGGATTTTTCCCTCCTACATAATAGGAGTAATATCGTAGGCTACTTGATTGAGTGAGACTAGAAAATTCATGGCCATGCTCGAATAAATTGATATGGGATATCATAGTTATTCGTTTATAATAGTCTACTCAAGATATCAAGAAATATTAAATGGACTATACAAGTGTGACTAATCCATGACTTGTGTCCGATCTAGATATGAGGACAAAAGGATGAGATACATAAAAGAAGTTAATCAAGAAAAAGGTTAAATCGAGCGACGACTTCATGTAACTTAGGTAGCAATGATGTATTGCTAGATGCCACTCATTGCTTGTAATATTATAATTGTTCTAGATATTATTGCTAACGTTACATGAACCTACAAGGGTCACACCCTATGATTAAGGCGAACAAATATCGACTAGATAGCATGTGCACAAACTTGTTGTGCACGAAATAAGTAAAAATTGAAATTATTATGATCATTGCAATTATAGATAATTTCAGTTATATATATATATTTTAATACTAGATAATTAATGTAATTATCAGATACTATTAATATACATATATCCCTAAAGAAACATGATAGAAGTAGAATCAGATTCTACATATTTAATTATATTCGGATAAATATAATGTATATTTAAAGAATCCAAATTTAATTAGAAATAGGGTTTAAAATGCTATATAAAGGCATGAGGTGTAGCAGCCAATTGTATGCTTTTCGGAAAACCTCTCTAACAGTTAGAGAAGAAAAAGTATTGTTCATTTTATTTGGGTGGACTGTGTAGAGGTTGAAACGCTGCTCTGACAACTTGGATTCGATTTGGATTCTCCTATACTCACTGCAGATTTCCAGATTTATTGAGGTAACATTTCATCATTTATCACCCCGAGTTCGTCCCTTGTACATTGATCACTGGTGGATTATGCTGGATAATTTTTCCACTGCGCCATGGGGTGTACCGACGTTTCCCAACAAGAAGATAAAGCTAAACACAGAGGCATTACACATTCTCCTTTGTTCACTTTGCCCAGAAGAGTACGCCAAATTTCTTCTTATGAAGATGGCAAGGAAGTATGAGACAAGCTTGAAAGTCACATATGAGGAAACAAATGAAGTGAAGGAGACTAAGATTGGTCTTCTGAATCTTGAGTATGAGAACTTCAAGATAGACCCAGAAGAAGACATCAAAGGTATGTTCGATCGGTTCTCCACAATCTTAATGAACTTAAAGGTTTTGGAGAGGAAATGCCGGAAGACAAGCTCATTCAGAAGTTGATTTATTCACTTCCTGAGTTATGGGAGTCCGAAAAGACAACAATTATAGAAGCAAAGAACTTGAAGGAGCTCAAGCTTGATGAGCTTATTGGATCTTTTCTCACCCATGCGATGATGTCGGAAGGGAGAAGAAAAGAGAAGGAGAAGAAGGTCAAAGAGCAAGGAATAGAAGATCTAAACTTTTTTGCTCTTAAATCATCCACAAGCCATCTAGAAGATTCAAGTGAGGAGGAAAGTGAAGAAGAAGATATGGTCCATCTCTTCAAGAAGTTCACTCGATTCATGAAGAATGAAATGGAAAAATCTTCAAGACATGAATCGAAGAAGAAGATGAAAGATCCCCTAAAGAGCTTTGAATGCAAGAAGCAAGGACACACCAAATACGATTGTCCTCACTTCAAAAAAAATGGATCATCTTTAAAAAGGGAATATGTGGGAACATGGAGTGATGAAGAAGACTCCACCGACAATGAGGTAGCCCACTAATACTTTATGACCCTCCAAGAGGGTGAGGTAACTTCTAACTCATCTATTTCTAATTCTTATACATTTGATGAGTTACAAGAAGCCTATAACGAATTGATTTTTGAGTTTAAGGCTTCATTTTCAAAAAATAAAAAGATGATTTCAAAAATAAAAATCGAAAATGATTTGCTTTTGAAAACTATTTTTGAGTTTGAAGCAAAAATTAAGGATTTTGAGCAAAAAGTCTTAAGCTTACAGAATCTGCTTCAAAAGATGGAAAAAAGATCATCAAAATGAGTTGGATGATCTTAAGAAAGAAAAAGATTTGATTTCCAAGAAGCTTGAAAGGAAAAGCAATTTTGGAAAATCAAATTTTTATCAAAGACAATCTAATGCTCCTGGATTTTTAAATGGAAAATGTTTTAGAAGTATTTGGGTTCCAAAAGAACTAATTACTTCAAATAAAAAGGATGAAATTGTAAAGTGGAATCCTAAGGGCACTAAAATTTGTGCAACTAATGTCATTAGACCTAAAGCAATTTGGATACCAAAAAAATTACTTGATTGTCTTTTTATAGGTGTTATGGAGCATTGATCAACAAAGTGATGAACCAAGAAAGCTCTATGTACACAAAGGAAAAGCACTTAAATAAGAGGCTTAACATCCTACCTTTGATTCAAGTGGTAAAATTGTCTTAGTGCTCAAATTGTTGTATTTTTGTATAGACAAACACTTGTGAGCTAAATTGTCACTGTATGCTCAAGTGTATTAGGTTTGGGTGAGAGCTTTAGAGTGCAAAGATTCACCTTGTGAGAGGGATTCCAGTTTTCTTTTATTTCTCTTGTGAAGAGTCCCAAAGCTTTGGGTATAAGCTTTGGATGCTAGACTTTGTGGTATAAGTATATGTTGTAAAGTGTTGCCTCCTTAGCCTAGAAAAGGGGACGAAATTCTAGTGAATTTGGAAATCCTTAGTGGGGAAGCTAAGGTGGTGGATGTAGGCTTTCTTTTTGAAGCCGAACCACTTTAAATTTCTTTTATCCTTTTTCTAACCTTTTGCTTCCACAACAATCACCCAAAATTGAACTTCTCCACCACTTGACAAGCACTTCGGTTGTTCAAACAAGCCTCCCAACATTATACCTCTACTTAGTTTCACCCAACCTTCCCGAGTCATCACATAGGACCAGGTCTATAAGCAATGACAATTGCCTTATTAAAACTTGCTTTATTTACAGCTCCGTCGAGTTCCCTTAACCAAGCTACTGCCAAGTCACTAGCTCATTCTTCAACATGCATGAGGTCAGAGCCCTAGGCTCCTACCACTGCTCGGATGATTTAATGTTCTGTTTCACTACACACAAGGTTCTTTCCTCCCTTCTCTTATGGTACTACCACACTATCGGTTTCGTGTTCTATTTCACCCCCACATGGTTTTTTCCACCCTTCTCATATGGTACAATTTCGCTATAGTTCATAGAGGAGTATTTAGCTTCATCACTTAAAATTCACCAATTCAATTCTTTTATGCGTTATACACATAAAGGACTAGCCAAAGTATGTTGCAAATCAAGATTTTTCATGTTCAAATGTACTTTATTTCTTGCAATGTCAAACAATGAACACAAACCCTGGACACCAATTGTTAATGGGTATGGTATCCAAAAAACTGACATGAAATGTAAAAGAAAAAAAAAACGAATTACCTTTCCATCATGAAAAGAACTCGTGGGCAAGTACAAGCAAGGCAAAAAAGTTTATCACTAGAATATGAAACTACCCTTGGGCTCACAACTTTCCTTATTACTTGCTTCAACATCTTACAAGCCATACCCTGAAAATCAGAAACAAAATGTAAGAAAATATAACTTCCCAATGTGTATAAAGAAGCATTGTATCGAACACTTAAAGTGCATTGTTAAAACTAGAGTATACGGAATTAAAATGTGACCTTGCGCGAAATGTGACAAAAACAGAGAGAAATTACAATTGATTATGAAGTAAATTTGATAGGTATTTCTGGTAGAATAAATGAAGGGATATCAAGAACTAAAGAAACGAAAGAGGTAAACTTGCAAGACAAGACTGGGAACAAACTACAAAAGCTAAAAAGAGTTAGATTCCGCTGTAAATAACTTTGTTTTGGGTAGATAATAATTATATATATAATATGATATATGTATGCCAACTAAGGGTATTTGGTCTAGCAGTATGATTCTCGTTTAAGGTGTGAGAACTCCTGAGATCAATTCTCATAATACTATGACCTCTTCTCTCTCCTGTTTTCAAATGCTCACACTTCCTTCTTGCTTTTAGGGTTTCAAACTGGTTTGGATGGCACTGTTCTTTCCAAGCGGTAGCCACCCCTCTTCTTCTTCCCTGGTCTCCATTCCTTGACCCCTTTAGCCTTTTTTTTCCCTTTCGTTTTCTGTCCTCATTCTCTCTGGCTCTAGGTGTTCCGGTCACCCTTTGGCCATTTTGTTACGGAGTGCTCTCTCCCGGTGCCCAAGACACTGATCGGGCCCTCGTTTTGTGAGGGGATGCTACAATTATGGTCGAGTGTTGGGTTAGGCCCTTGCCTTTGGTTCTATCGGGCTTTCTTGATGGCGGCTTTGTCTTCCTCCTTCGTCCCTGGTGGTTGACCTGTTTCAGCCTCCTCTTTGCCCTCCTTCAGTCACTAGCGATTACAGATCTAGACGCGGTGAAGCTGTTGGAATTCTTGCTGCATCTCATCCATCGTCTTTATCCTTCTGTGACCTAGAAGTGTCTATGCAAGATTGAATAATGGTAGCTGGCTTGGTGTCTTTCGTTCCCTCCCCGACGAACCTGGTTCCCCATCGTTTCGGTGTTTTCCGTTCTTTGTTTTGGTTTCTTTGTCATGTTGGTTGTTATGTGTTTGTTTGGTTCTGTTGTATCCTTGTTATGTGTTTGTTTGGTTTGGTTCTTTTGTGTTTGTGTTGTGTGCTGCTCATCTTTTCTTTCCTCTATTTTATGTTGTTCTTGTCATGTTTGTATGTTCTATGTTGTTTTATGTTTGAATAAGAGTCGGTTTCCCTTTGGTCAAAAAAGTTTTGTTTCTTGTTTCATTTTATTTTGAATAATTTAGATTTATGTAGTTAAACAATATGGTATTTTTATCTTAAATATTTATAATAGGGGTATTCAAATTCGGATAGTCATAAACTCGGGTTTCAGGTACCCGGTTCGCTTTAAAAAATCCAAAAATTTAAAAAGATCAATTATGAAACACATGAAAATTAAAAGTTTAATATATGATCCAAACATAAAAATTAGTGATTTGAAGTTAGTTTTAAAGGAAAAAATATTTAGATTATTCGAATACAATTACTTGACTGACACTAACATTTTAACAATGAATCATGGTTTTCTTCAACATTTATCAAGATAGTTTCCATGCCCAATTTTTGCATTTGGAAAGTGACTGCTGTGTGGGATAAGGTATGGCGGTTTACTCGGTTTGGAAATGAATTATGCTTCTTGGTGTATTTGTTTATGGTTCACTCATGTTTACTCTGGATTTTTATAGCACTTTCTATCTAATTTTATGGGTGATTTTGGAGGTATTTTGCGAGTCTGACTGCCCTAAGCAATTGAGATCTATGTTGGGTTTTTATTAGATGAAAGGAAGAACAAATTAATACATAAATTAATATATATTTTTTTGAAAAATTTAGAACTTAAAACTATATATAATACAAACATAAACGAGTGACTTGTTGATGATAGAAACCATAGAGAAATGATAATTGTGATGATGTTGTGTGTTGTGCGGACGTTGTGTGGTAGCGTCACCCTTGTTTGTTGGGATCTGGATACCTAGAGAGCGTGTTGCAACACTATGAGATGAGACACCGAATGTATGATCCTGAGGTTGTGTGACACCTGGCCTCATTTGAAGACACTCGAGGAAAGATGCCGAGTGTGGGTGTAAGCCCCCGAGGCTGTGTGACATCGGGCCTCACTCAAAGTTTGTTGTTTGATGTATATGTTTTCTTTGTGAGATAGATGCATCCTATGCTTGCTATGTGTTTAGGAGGCTAGAGGCAGCGCTATATGTTATATTTGCCATGTCATCATTTCTAGCTACATGCTCATGTTTATGATTTGCATGAAGCATGATTGAGTGGAAGTGTATCCACTCAGCTTGTTAGCTCAACGTTCGAGACCGTTGTTTCCATTATCAGGTTAGTAGGTTTGGCACGTTGCTTGGTGGAGCACCATCATGGAAAGATTACAGCGCTTCGTCTCACCTGAGTACAATATTAGATCTTTGGGCTATTTATTTGTAGAACCCTATCATATGTTTTGTAAATCGTATTTGGATTTAAAATGATTGAGTCGCAATTGAGATCTATGTTGGGTTTTTATTAGATGGAAGGAAGAACAAATTAATACATAAGTTAATGTAATTTTTTTGAAAAATTTAGAACTTAAAACTATATAATTCAAAAATAAACGAGTGACTTGTTAATGATAGAAACCATAGAGTGATGATTAATTGTGATGATTTTGTGTGTTGTGTGGACATTGTGTGGTAGCATCACCCTTGGTTGTTGGGATCCGGATACATAGAGAGCGTGTTGCAACACTATGAAATGAGACACCAAATGTATGATCCCGAGGCTGTGTGACATCAAGCCTCATTTGAAGACACTTGAGGAGAGATGCCGAGTGTAGGTGTAAGCTCCCGAGGCTATGTGACACTGGGCCACACTCAAAGTTTTTTGTCTGATGCATATGTTTGCTTTGTGAGATTAATGCATCATTTGCTTGCTATGTGTTTAGAAGGATAGAGGTAGCGCCATATGTTATATTTTTCATGTCATCATTTCTAGCTACATGCTCATATTTATGATTTGTATGAAATATGGTTGAGTGGAAGTGTATCCATTGAGGTTGTTAGATTAGTACTCAAAATCGTTGTTTCCATTCTTAGGTTAGTAGGTTTGGCATGTTGATTGGTGCAGCACCATCATGGAAGGATTCCAGCGCTTCGTCTCACCTGAGTACAATACTTAGATCTTTGGGCTATTTATTCGTAGGACCATATCGTATGTTTTATAACTCGTATTTGGATTTAAAATGATTGAGTCGAATTCTTTTATAATGTAATTTAAAAGGAACGCCCTTATAAAGGCTTTCAAATATTTATCTATGTTTTAAATGATTGAAAATCTAATGGATTCTGAAATTGATTGTGGATTGGGCTAAACTAGTTCAAAATTTTGTGGTTGTAGGTTAGGCTTGAGGCTCAAATATGACATCTAAGTTTAAGGTGTTACATTTAGTGGTATTAGAGCCTAGATTTAGCCGGTTCTAGAAAAGCTCTAAGGTGGTTAGGAGTCATAGATAGGTGTCTAGTGAATACAATCCCTCGAGTCTAAGTTTGTACTTAAGGCTAGGATCTGGATGGTGTGCCCTGTATTCTTGTGTGCCGCCGGTTGCTACGTTAAGATAATTACGATCGTGGTCATGAGGGCCGAGCTTCTTAGGATAATGACTCTGAGAGCAAGATTGTCCCAAGCGCTAAGGACTGAATTACAAAAAGATGTCGAAGTTGAGGATGCATCCTCCTCTCGATATTTGAATGATACTCGTAGTAGTGTGGCACAATCTACCTTGAAGCCTTCGGTTTCACCGCGAAAAACTCTAGTGGAAAGTCTCCATGCATTTGATTGAATGACCTTTATGGTATGGTTGAGGATGACATGCTTTTGATCAACTAGTGGTTGTGGATCAACCAGGAGTTCCTTCATCTTTGGTGAGGGATTCCTAATGATACAGTATCATATGGTGGTGATGTAGTGTAGCCAAAATATGTGTGATTTCATTTAATGTTGCGAGGTACTTGATGGCTACGAGATTCCAAGTACGCTCTTAGTAAACCAAATGCTTGAGATTTCAAACAATGTACGCTTGTTGTGAATTGATTGTGATAGTGGCTAGAGATATATTGCTGAGTGTGTGAAAGACAATACTCGAGATTGCGGGATTTGGGGACCCACCTATTCATACATCCATAGTTGGGGTGGAAGTAACAAATCTTCAGAATTTAATGTGATCATGGACGAGGTTTATTGGAGATGTTCGATTGAGGCTTAAGGTTGAGTGTTTTTGACAGACTCAGTGGAGTTTTCTTTTTTAGAATTTGATATAATTTTGGAATTGGTTGATTTCCAGACACAAAGCTAGCTGGAGATGTCAAACGTAGTGATTGAAGCTTTAGGGTTCCGAGGGAACCAAACTTTTGGTAATGGGAATGAGGAACTGCAACCTTCAAACATGATTTCAGAATTAATATGGTAGATGGCGTTGGAAATGACTAGGAAGGTTATGAGGAGAGCCACGTCTCTCAAACGAGAGACTTTAGCAAAAAATTTGTTCCAGATGTTAGGGATGCGAGCTTTCTGAGATATATTGAAAGCGAAGGGGCGAACCACCTCCATGATCTTATCTATGCTCTCTTGCAAGTTGTGCAAGCTATTTTAAGGCCTTCTGACCACCTCACAAGACCCCTGTGGGGGGATTCCATCGACATGGACCTAAGGGTTTTGAAGGTTCAAGTGAGGATGACTCAATCAAAGCTAACTAGTGGTTGAGATGCAATTAAAGGAATTTTGAGGCAGATGAGGACTAGTCTAATAATGATCTTGATTGTAGTGTCACCCTCCTTAAGGGCAATGCCCATTAGTGGTTGAAGACTATTGAGTTTTGTACTCTTAACCTGAGATCTCTTCTTGGGTGAGTTTAAAAAGAAGTACATCAATGAGGTTCACATGGATAAGGTGTGAGATTAGTTCATGTACCTAGTTCAGGGAGACCAATCAGTATTTGAATATGAGCAAGATTGTTCTACGGTTGAGTAAATATGCCCCGATGTAGGTTGCCATTGAGGATTTAAGGTGCAAAAGTTTAGGCATGGATCGAAGATTAACCTTTAGATGCATGTGATAGTGGGACTAGTAGGGTAGTCTCAAAATTAGCTTCTAGTGAGAAAACGCTCGAACACTTTAAAGTATGGCACTAAGTCATATTGGAGAACCTCGAGGTCATACCTTGGGAGCTCAAGAAGTCATGAGTCTTTTTTCAGGCCTTGTCTAGGAGATTTTATGCTTCAAGGGGTTCGAAGAGAGTTATTTCAGATCAATTATTGATAGTCGGTTAGAGATCTAGACCGAGGGTTTGTAGGGGTTCTTTGAGTTCTGCTCTATAACCCCCACGACCCAACCTAGATGCCAAATCGAATCGAGCAAGCTACATTGAGTTTTCGTTAAACAAAACCTGATACGATTAATTAAGATTAGGACCATTTTTTCTTTTTATCTTGTCTAGATGCAACATTATGACCTAAAGTGTGCATACCAGCAGTGGGTGGAATATCAACTCAATCAGGCGTCGATTTGACATCTAATTGCTCATAATTGCAAATTAGGGACTAAATTGCAAATCTGGAAACATAAGAGGACTTAATTAACTTTGAATTTACCATTCGTCAATTAGTCAGGTTACATACATGCTTGCAAAATTTCAGCTTCAAAGGACCATCCAATCACATTTAATTGCATGCATAACAATCAAGGACCAAAATAGAAGAATCTCAAAACCTTCAACATCAAAACAACAGAAATAATGAGTAGGCATACATATACAGTCTCTGGGTGTACATATATGCGGGGGCGTATCGATACGGCCCTTAGGCATACCAATACGCGGGTTAGAACCATTTTCCTAAAATTCCAGTAGCTCAAAACTGTATCGATACACCTCTACTCGTACCGATATCTAGGCCAAAAATACACTTACCCGTATCGATACACCTGTACTCGTACCAATACCCCTAGACCTGGAATGTCCAATTTTTCTGGTTTCCCCCTAACAAGGTTTCAAACATGTTTTAACTCAACATAAACATACATACAGCTAATCTAAGGATCAAACCATGCTATAAACACAAGATAACATGATCAATACATGAAGAGATATTTCAATCACAATTCTGGAGGAATGCTTCCTATGCTTCAATCAACTCAACATTCAAAAAGAGACACTAGGCATATTTCCAACATAGACATGGCATCAACACTCTCCTACCATTATTTAAGACAACATAGCATCGTGAAAGCATGATCAAAAGCATATTCGACAATTATGCAAATCAAGGGAAAACATAAAGCATAACCACATGCTTGCAAGACATCAACAACATGCCTCAAATCCAACCTCAAAGGCCATCGAACCATAGCAAATAATCCATCACAAACAACTAAAAATCAAAATTAAAAATCCCCCAACACATGGTAAACACATTGCCTTATTGAACAAATTTAAAACCGAGTTTCATACTTAAGTAAATGTCTTGATCTTGGACCTCCATTGCCAAACCAATGCTGCCCCTCGACTCTATTGCTCTGCATCAATGGAAAGAAAAGACAGCGTAAGCATAAATGCTTAGTGAGGATGCTCTTAAACAACATTGATGCAATTTGAAACTATTTAAAGCTATTAAGCCTTTGCTACCAAAACATGCTTACTTCCCAAGCATTATACATGTGATTAAAAACCATTTGAAAACAACAAACCACCTTGTTTTCAAAACATGCTTTACCACCCAAGCATTATATCATTTGTTTCCACAACAAATAATGCATAACAATCATATGCATCAAATCATTTATAAACTCTTTAATCACATATATTGGCATGTAGAGTGACCCAGATAGACTCACCTATATCCTTGGACAGTACTACCTCTATCCATACATGTTCAGATACACGGATTTCTCATGGTGGGCTCACCTCCACCAAATCTAATACTTTGCCAAGTTAAACCGCAAGATACCATCACAATGGGATGCCTAGTTAAACTGCATACCTAAGTGTAACCTAATAGTCCGAGTAGCCTAGTTAAACTGCTTTTCCTCAAGGACTATGGGACGATCGATTTTATATATTATAGTGCACTTTAATCCTATGGCTAGCCAACTATATTCGACACTTTCTCAACACGTCACATAGCCAATATATCATTTTTCAAATAGATTTACTTACTATTTTCTAATGCATTCCATAAACCAATTCATATACAAAATCTTATTGCCAAAGGCATTAACACATTCCTTTTAGGAATAAATATCAATGCTCAAAGCACTCAAATACTTTGATAATCATTGCATATTAATTCAAAACAATGCATTTACAGTAAGTAAATCAAACCATGTTCAAAACCAAAACATGTAAATCAAATCATGTTAAACCAACATGAAATCCGCATTCTCATCTCAAAGCCAATATTCAAACAAGGTAAGAACAACTTACACTTGAGCTTAGTTAAGTTTTTTAGGAAATAACTAAACCCCAATGATCCATCGATCAAACCTTTAAAAGAGATTTAACGCATTTAAACACTCATCAATACGCCTCGCCTTGCTTGCCAATGCGAATCGAGCCACCTGTAAGCAACGTACACAACTAGGCAACCTTACCTTGATCGTTCCCTATTTTAATCACATAAAAGTAGAGGGAAAATGTATCATTATGCATTCAACTTGTTGGTAAACAAGGATCCCCTACATCCTTAATATAAACCCTCCAAAAACTAGCTGAAACTACCAAAATCATCACCAAACTTTGCTCCACCAACTCCTAACCTTAAACCAGCGATTCTAACATTCAAACCAAATAAAAACATGCCCAAAACACCTTCAAACATCCTTATACCTCCAACCACTCAAAAACCCATAGAACAACCCCCAAAACTAGTAAAACACCTATAATAATTAGCTAATCTAGTAGTTCGAGATTCATTCTCAAAATCTCATTTCACATTATGATTACCTTATTTAAACATGAATTTACCCAATTAAAATCTCCAAGTTTCATCTAGTTAAACAAATCTTTAAGCAAACCATCAAAATTACCATTAATAGATCAAATCTTGAAATCCAATGCAAAACCATGTTAATATCAATCCATAATCAGCCAACTACTAGGGAATATCAATAAAAAAACCTTAGTTTAAATAGAGGAAAAGAGATTCACCTTTGAAGAAGCTTCCACCAAAATTGACGTAAGATTTTCTAGAAACTTGTGAAATAAATGAAATCCTTGAGAAAATCTTGTAAGGTTTTGTTAAGAAACAAATGTAGAATCAAATGATAAATTCTCCATTGAAAATCAGCAAAGAATTTTGGAGAATCTTGTTTGGAAGTAGAAATGAAATGTGAAGGAAAATAAGGGAAATCCAAACAATTGTAAAATGATTTAGGAAAAATAATTAACCATCAATTCTTACTCAATTAAGGTGGTTATTTTCAGATTAAAACATTTGGAAAATATCTCTCTCTAAGGATTCTTAGTATCGACCCATTTACAAAATAGTCACTAACATAGTTTTGCACATTTTATAATTTAGTCACTAAAACGCAATTCCATTTAATTCGGATTATTAAACCCTCAATTAAATTACCAAATTACTTGATAACATTTATAACCCTTTTTAAAACCCTTAACTCATTTTAATTTCCACCACTCATATTTTAAAAATATTCAATCCCCTGAAACTATTCAAATAGACTAATTCGGTTTGAATCGAACCCGGTCGAACCCCTAAATGTCCAACACTATTTTTGGGGTGTTACATGCTCCTAAGGAGAATGCTGGTGATTCAGCCAGAGCGTCGTTCCACCGGGTTGTGAGAATTATAGCCCAAAATATTTTGGAGTATGTTTCTTGCTACGTAGGGTTTGCTTTAGGTGTTGGGCACCGGGTCACATGGTGAAAAACTTCCCAATATTGGATAATGCTACTCCAATTCAGTCTCAAGGATTGACTCCTGCTCAGCATGGCCAGAGTTTTGCTGAAGGCGGTGCTAACACATTATTTGGATACCATGGTAGAGAGACCATAAGATCCACTATTAGAGTTGACACGCGAACCATTACTAAACAATCTACCATTCAGGCATGAGAGGAAAGCTTTGCCACTGATGATGTGCCGGACATCTTTATTTCATTTTGGTTTCAGTTGTTGCATTGATTGAACTCTGATTTCTCACTTAGTCAATGTTATGGATTCTCGTTGGATAAGTGTCCTGGTAAGGGCTAGAGATTGATGCTGGATTAATTGATTTGCCAAAATTGTAAGTGCTAGTAGTAAGATTTTACCATGGTTATGAATTGGGGATTGAGAGACATTGTCCCTATGGACTTGTTAGAGTTACTATCTCCCTAGACATTGTCCCTATGTCATTGGCTTCTCGCTTGGAGGATTCAATTGGTGAGGTCTTTGTTGGTGCAATGGAGGACTCGTCCGAATCTGAAAAATCAGACAATGATTCCGTAGGAGTTGATTCGGGCATAGATGCTTTACCTTTGGCTTTTGTAGTGGTTGACGGGATGTCTTTAGCTTTGGTTGCCGTGGCATCTTCAGGGTTGGTTGCTGTGGCATATGCTTGTGTAGGCACGATGTAGGTTGCCGCGGCATCATCTGTTGCGATTGCCGTGGCGACTGCTTCATTGGTTGTCGGGGCAAGAATCTCGGCAAGAAAGATTGGGAACGACACGCGACTGTCCGGGTACTTTTCTAGGATGACTTGGTTGATGGCATTGTTGTGCTCCTTCATGTACCGCATGAACATTAGTTGCCGGTCTTCAATTTGCCTTAGGTGGCTCGCCAATGGTTGCAAGAGTGCTTCAAAGTGTCCCGGGGTTGATGGATGAGTTTCCCGGGCGTTAGGTGCTTGGACATTAGGGATTGCCGGGGCGGCAGGAATTGCTGCGGTAATTGGAGGCCTTGAGGATTTTTTTGGTGCCTCTCCCATTAGTTTTCAGATTTGTGCTTGATTCCAACCAGACTTTGGTAGGCCCTTTTCATCGGTTGACTCACTTGGGACATGCATCTCCTTGCAAAGATTAGAAATTAAGCAAGGGAAGAAAAGAGAACCCTTATCATTTGAGCTACATAAAAAAATCTTATCACAAATAATTTTTCCAATGTTAATGATGCACTTATGCAAAATAGAATGTATGAGCAAAACATGTGGTATATCAACGGTAGTATTGTGTGTGGTGGGCATTAAAGAAGTTTTAACAAACTTATTCCATAGTTTTGCCTCGGGTTTAAGCCGAAGGCGATTTACCGTGCCCTTGTATTTACCGTCGTTCCAATGAGTTCCCGGTTGAGTGAGTTCTTGAAGCACCTTGTCGAGTTGCTTGGGCGTGATTTGATCAACGAAGGCTTGATGCTCGTCCTTCTCAATGCATCTCCTAAGGTGACCACTTCTTCGTTATATTCCACATGGGCACCGTTGTAGTGCTTCAATCTTTGTCCATTAACTTTGAATTCATGTTTGTCAGTGATGGACTTGATTATCACGGCACCATGGGAGAATGGTTTGACAACTTCGAATGGTCCCGACCATCTTGATTTCAGCTTTCCTGGGAAAAGTTTTAGCCGAGAATTGAAAAAGAGAACTAGTTGCCCTGGCGTGAATTGTCGCGACAATAGTTTCTTGTCATGCCATTGCTTTGTTTTCTCCTTGTAGATTCGTGCATTGTTATAGGCGAGTGCACGGAATTCTTCTATCTCGTTGAGGTCCAACAAACGCTTTTGTCCGACACTTTCCCAATCCATATTCACGGTCTTGATTGCCCAGTATGCCTTGTGTTCGATTTCCACCGGTAGATGGCATGCTTTGCCATAGACAAGTCAGAAGGAGGACATACCTAAGGGTGTTTTGAATGCAGTGCGATATGCCCAAAGTGCGTCATCTAGTCTTAATGACCAATCTTTCCTAGAGGGATTTACAACTTTCTCGAGTATACCCTTCAATTCCCGGTTGGAAATTTCTGCTTGCCCGTTGGTTTGTGGATGACATGCCGTGGCAATCTTGTGTGATACGCCGAAGCGTTGCAACATCTTGGCAATAAGTTTGTTGTCAAAATGCTTGCCTTCGTCGCTGATAATTGCTCTCGGCATCCCAAACCGTGTAAATATGTTTTTCTGTAAGAATCATTGCACGTCTTGGAATCGTTGTTGGGAACTGCAGCTGCCTCAACCCATTTAGACACGTAGTCAACGACAAGTAGAATGTAGAGATTGCCAAATGAATATGGGAAAGGTCCCATAAAATCGATCCCCTATACATCAAACAATTCCACCTCGATGATGTTCTGGAGCGGTATCTCATGTCGTCTAGAGATATTGCCCGTCCTCTGGCAACGATCGCATTACTTGTAAAAGTTTTGGGCATCTTTGTACAATGTTGGCCAATACAAACTGGGTTGCAAAACTTTGGCCGCGGTACGAGTTCCTCCAAAATGTCCTCCATAGGGTGAAGAATGGCATTGCCAGAGTACATTCTGTTGCTCTTCTTTAGGGACACATCGGCGTATAACCTGATCTGCACATTGTTTAAACAAAAGAGGCTCGTCCCAAAAGTAATGCTTAGCATCATGTCGGAACCGCTTCTTCCCTTGGTGAGTAAGACCATAAGGTAAAATACCATAAACAAGGAAATTAACTAAATTCGCGTACCAGGGTATTGCCGAGGCATGTGCTGCCGTGGCGACTGCTCCCAAAATTGCCGAGGCGTGTGGGTCAAGGGCTGCTGAGGCGTCCATGGTTGCCGAGGCAACTAAAAGTTGTTCATCTGGGAATGCATCGCATATCTCTAGATCCACGTCCTCCTCCCTATTGCGTTCTAAACGTGATAAGTGATCGGCCACTTGATTTTCTATTTCTTTCCTGTCCTTAATTTCAATATCAAATTCTTGTAAAAGTAATATCCAACGAATCAAACGAGGTTTGTCATCCTTTTTAGCAAATAGATATTTGATTGCCGAATGGTCCGTATGAACAATTACCTTTGTACCAATCAAATAGGATCAGAACTTGTCAAATGCGAAAACTACAGCTAGTAACTCTTTCTCCATTGTTGTGTAATTCACTTGAGCACTATTAAGAGTTTTACTAGCGTAGTATATCACATGGAAGGTCTTACCTGTGTGTTGGCCTAGGACTGCTCCTACCGCGAAATCACTTGCATCACACATGAGCTTAAAAGGTAGCATCCAATCTGGTGGAACGACAATGGGTGCCGAGGTAAGCTTTTCCTTTAGGGTTTCGAATGCTTGGGTGCAGGAATCATCAAAATCGAAGACTTTATCCTATTCAAGCAAATTGCACAAGGGTTTAGTGATTTTAGAAAAATTATGAATGAACCTCCTGTAAAAACCTGCATGTCCAAGAAAGCTTCGAATTCCTTTAACCGAACTTGGTGGGGGTAATCTCTCGATCACGTCCACCTTTGCTTTGTCTACTTCAATTCCCTTGGATGAAATCTTGTGGCCGAGCACTATTCCTTCATCTACCATAAAATGGCACTTCTCCCAATTGAGGACTAAATCAGTTTCTTCACATCTTGCCAACACCTTCTCTAAATTGCCAAGGCAGCTGTTGAAGTCATTACCAAAAATAGAAAAAAATCATCCATGAAGATCTCAAGGAAGTCTTCGACCATGTCTGAAAAGAGTGCCATCATGCATCTTTAGAAGGTTTCGGGGCTTTACACAATCCGAACGGTATCCTTCGGAAAGTATAAGTACCGTATAGGCATGTGAAGGTTGTCTTTTCTTGATCTTCTGGTGCTATGGCAATTTGATTGTAACCTGAATAACCATCAAGAAAACAATAAAAGGGTTTACCTGCAAGATGGTCAAGCATTTGATCAAAAAGGGTAATGGGAAGTGATCTTTCCTAGTGGCTTTGTTTAGCTTTCGATAATCCATACAAACCCTCCAACCGGTCACAGTCCTGGTTGGAATGAGTTCATTGTTTTCATTACTTACCACCGTTATACCTCTCTTTTTCGGTACACATTGTACTGGACTTACCCATGTACTATCAGAGATAGGGTATATAATGCTGGCGTCAAGCCACTTGATGATTTCTTTCATTACAACCCCTTTCATGGCATGATTCAGTCTCCTTTGGGCCTCAATTGAAGGTTTGTGATCATCTTCCAACAAAATCTTGTGCATGCACACTGCTGGGCTAATTCCCTTCAAGTCGACAATTGTCCACCCTATTGCCTTTTTGTGTAGCTTCAACATTTTGACCAGCTTCTTTTCTTGCTCAGGCTGTAACTTAGAAGAAATAATTACAGGCAATGTATTATCGGTTCCTAAGTATGCATATTTTAGTTGCTCTGGCAATTGTTTCAACTCAAGAATCTGTGGTTGTTCAATAGAGGGCTTTTCGAGCTTACCTTCCTTACCTGAGTAATCCAGTGGTTCAAAGTATGTACCTGGTCGATTGAATAGCCAATTTGCCTCTTTTTGTTGTTCCTCATCGACCGGTTCTTCATACTCCTCAGGTTTCTCTTGATCGGCAATGCAGTTGCCGAGGCAACTAAATTTCTCGTCGAAGTTAAACTTTGTCGTGGCATGAAGAAGTTGGCATTCTTCTGGATCATCGGCATGCCTTAGTGTTTGGAACACATTTAGTTTAACTTGCTGGTCATTTACCCTCATTGTGAGTTCTCCCTTTTCAACATCGATCAAGGTTCTCCCTGTTGCTAAGAATGGTCTCCCGAAAATGATAGGTGCATGCTCATCTACTTCACAATCCAAAATAATAAAATCAACGGGAAAAATAAATTTATCAACTTTTACGAGTATGTCCTCGATTTTTCCCTCTGGATGCACATAGGATCTGTCGGCTAGCTGTAGCATAACTGTTGTAGGTCTTGCCTTCTCGATTCCTAGTTTTTTGAAAACCGATTTAGGCATCAAGTTTATGCTAGCCCCAAGGTCGCATAATGCTTTCCCGACATAGTGGTTTCCAATGGAACAGGGTATTGTGAAACTTTCGGGATCCTTCAACTTGGGTGGCATACGATTGTGCAACATGGCAATGCATCCCTCTGTTGCGGCAATTGTTTCAAACTCTCCTAGCCTTGTTCTCTTGGACATAATGTCTTTAAGAAACTTGGCATAGTTCGGCATTTGTTCAATTGCTTCCACCAATGGCAAGTTGATGTGGACTTGCTTTAGGATATCAAGAAACTTCTTGAATTGATATTCTTGCTTTTGTCGCTTCAACCTTTGTGGGAATGGTGGTGGAAGTCAGATATCTTCGGTCCTTTCATTGGTTTGGAACCTGATTGACGGCATTGCCGGGACAACTGGGGTTGCCGAGGCATTATCAACTGGGGTTTCTGAGGCATTATCAACTGGGGTTGCCGAGGCATGCTTATCGCAAGTTGCCAAGGCATCCTTATCAACTGGGTTACTGAGGCATGCTTATTGCCTGTTGCCGTGGCAATTCTTGGTTCAGCATCTGAGGCTTTGCCGCTAGGTTCATCTTGATCTTTTTTGTGGAGTTTTGTTTGATGAGCGGGCTTGAGCCTCTTTAAGTTGTTGGCTACTTCTAGTGGTGATCGCCTTATATTGCTCATGGCCAGTTCCTCTTGCGACTTCAATATCGCTAGGTAAACCTCCTTGCGGTCTAGTATTCAGGTTTTGAGCAAACTGTCCAACTTGATTTTCCAATGATTTGATTGCTGCCTCTTGATTTTGCAATCTCATCTCGGTCCTGTTAATAAAAGCATCAGTTCTTTTTATGAAGTTACTATTCTCAGCCATATAAGATTCAGTTTTCATCAGAAAAGCATTTAGAGAATTTTCCAAAGAACTAGATGTTATCGGTTGTTACTGCGGCAACTATTGTCGTGGCATATTCTACTGGAATCCTGATGCTTGTGCATTCTGATTGTTCTGGTTTAGAGCATTGTTGGGATTACTCCATGAAAAATTTGGGTGCTTCTTCCAAGCTGGCTTGTATGTATTGGACATCACATTGTTGTTCAGATTGTAATTCCCCACATAGAAGCTGGATTCCGGATTCTGCATACATTTAGAAGAATCATGGTTACCACCACATAACTCACAAAAGGAATCCATTACCTTGACCTCATGTGTGTTGTTTGGTTTTTGCATGTTCTGGACCATCTTGGTTAAAGTGGCCAATTGTGCCGAAATTGAGTCTGATGATCCTAGTTCATGTATTGTGGCTTGGCGTCTAACTCCTCCTCTTCTAGTAGAGGGGAATTGATAATCATTCTTGGCCAGCCTGTTTAGAATTTGCATTGCTTCCTCCGACGACTTATCTAGGAGTATGCCGTTTGCCAATGAGTCTAGCATCATCCTTGTTGGTGTATTCACGGCGTTGTAAAACATTGTTACTTGAGTCCACACCGGGAATCCGTGTAGGGGGCATTTGTGTAGAAGTTCTCTATATCGCTCCCAAGCCTCGTACATGGATTCATCATCTGCCTGTCGAAAAGAAGTAATGTCGTTACGAAGCTTATCAGTCAAATTTGTAGGATTAAACCGAGCAAGGAAATCACGACAAAGATCGGTCCAAGATCCTATTGATCTGGCAGGAATGCTATTCAACCATGCTTTCACCTTATCCCTCAGTGAATAGGGGAATAATCTTAATCGTAAAACATCGGGGGTGACTCCTGTATTTTGAACGAGTTGCAAATCTCAAGGAAAGATTTAAGATGTTGTCGTGCATCTTCAGCTGCTGAGCCGCCAAATTGACCAATTGTTTTGATCATATTAAACATTACCGGTTTCAACTCAAAGTGGTCGGCTTCAATTTCAGGTGCGACAACTCCTGGATTAAGTCCATCAAGATCTTCTTCAAGATAGCCTCGAATAGTTCTGTTTCGTGCAAGAATCACTCCTCCTCCTGCTGGAACATCTTGATTCATATTGCCGTCTTGATTAGCCATTGATACTCTTATCATTCGTCTAAGTCTTTGTAAGGTTCATTCGATTTCTGGATCAAAGGGATATTCTGGTGTAATCGGTCTCGCCCTGGTCATATACCAATGCAAAAACAAAGTTTGTTAGCCCTTTGAATCTTAAACAAGAAAAGTAAAAAGAAAGTGCAAGAAAATAAAAACAAAGTCGCTATTGCCAATCCCCAACAATGGCGCCAAAAACTTGTTGCGCGTAATAAGTGCTCCGCAATTGTGCAAGTGTACACGTCGCAAGTTATAGAATAAAAGATATTGTCTCCACAGGGATTGGTGCCACTTCAAGAATCTAGTTTCTTGCACTGTAAAAAGTAAAAGAAAACACAAGTAGAAGATTATAGGAGTTTTAACTAATAACTAATTTAGAAAGCAAATAAGTAAAATGCGATGTAATTAAATGAGAGAGATAGGCCATGTTATCGTGAGTTGAGGTGTGATAGCCGATTGGATCGTCTTGGTAAAAGAGTGCACGGGCAACTCAGTTGCCGTGGCAACTTGCACAACGGGGTTGCCTTGGCAACTAATCGATGGTTGCCTGGGCGACTAGTTGGGCAACTACTTGGGCATCTGGGCAGCAACTTCAAGGTTCAGCAAAGCGTTCTTCAATGGTTTCTTCTTATCCCTAAGTCGAAACTCTAGCTACTTGTGCATGCCTTGATAATACATCCCTGCGTGAATCAAGGGTGAACAACAACCAATCTTGCGGCCCTCTTAGCCGTTGAAATCCTTAACTTATTCCTAAGCCGGATTAATATTCACCATCAATAGATTGAATAAAGATCATATTCATTCGTTTCTTGAATCTAACTCTCCCGATATTAGATAAATAAATGAAGTTACGAGATCCTCTCCCAATTCACTCGCAAACAAGAATAAGAACCAAGAATGAATAAACCTTGAATAGAAAAGTGCAAACTCTTATTACCTAAACAAAATCCAATAGTTTCTCACAACCACAAGACACAATAACCTTAGCCAAATAGATTTAGTTCATGGCTAGGTTCCAAAGAAACACAAGATAAAGAATCCCTAGCATGAACCTAATTGAACAAGGAAGAAAAAGATGAAGAATAAAGCTAGTCGAAATCTCCTTGCCCTAGATGCTTGTCGAAAATTCTCTCCTCTCCCCCCCTTGGAGTTGACGGCATGGCCTCTAATTTACAGGGCTAGGTCAAAGTCCTTCTTTGAGGAGGAAGTTAAGTTGGAATTAAATTATCTTTAAAGAATATAATTTTTTATTATAATTATATTCCTTCTAGAACTTCTCCTATCTTCTTGGAATTTAATTCTTCTTTAATCTCTTCATGGAAATCAAACTCCTTTGGTATTTAGCTTTGCTCCAC
Source organism: Hibiscus mutabilis (assembly GCA_019671005.1). NCBI lineage: Eukaryota > Viridiplantae > Streptophyta > Magnoliopsida > Malvales > Malvaceae > Hibiscus > Hibiscus mutabilis. The sequence continues at coordinate 41,846,871 of CM033712.1, forward strand.
GTCATCTTGGGCTTGTCTAGTCATCAATTTCGACTACCATATCACCTTATTCTTTGTCGACAATTGCCCTAGCAACTGGCTCGACGTCTCCTTCATGCATTGCCCTGGCAACTAGCTCCGCATCTCCTTCATGCATTGCCCTGGCAACTAGCTCTAGCCTTGCTTTGGCAATTGATCATGCACATACACACAAAACACACCAAAGCAGCATCTTTTCCCACAAAAATAACCAAGTTATGCAATCAAGCTCAACGATGGAAGGAAACATGGATTAATGCATGAATGGCTAATTATGTAACTAATATAAGCCTAAGTCTAACAATAATATGAGTAAAAAGGGTAAGAAAAAATAGTACTTTTGAACACTTTTCAATTTTCAACATCCATCGTTAAAATTATGTGGTTGGTTTGGGAAGGAATGTTCGAATCTTTAAAGATAGCTTAATAAACCTTAATCGCTAGTGAAGTTCATAAGCGGTGCCCATTTTTTGTTAGAATCAGGTGGTTCAATTTGTGGAGTTGTATGATCATGAGTTGGATCTTGTTTGAGTTGGACCATATTCAGGTAAAGTATGATGCTCAGTTCCGTCTTGGTTGACCAAGTTAAAGAAAGTTGTTGATGATACAAGATATATCGACGTTAGTGCTCAGTTGTTAGCAGTCTTATGTACCCTTGAAACGTATGGTTTATCAGTTAAGTAATAATCAATAGAGTTTTCTGGGCAGTACATCTTTGAGAAGGGTAGCGTCTTGGATGCATGTGAGATTTGGGTTCAAGAGTTTTGAATGGCAGATGATGGTGGAGAGGTTTGGATCAGTGATATACTATTAAGTATTGTTACTGAGATGAAACTCATTTGAAATGAGTTCCTCGTGTCAATGCTTAGACAATACTAGTTGAATCCGCTCCAAGATGTCCTAATTTAAGGATTGATGTGAGTGTTGTTTGCTTGTTGGGAATGAATCGTTATGGAATCTTAAGAAAAGAGATGAGAAATTCAGTGTTAGAAGCTTCAGCTAGGGAAGTGTTACGCGTATTGAGTGCTACACAAACGGTGCAAGTATACACGTCGCAAGTAATAAAGTGATACAAGTATCGAGTATCGTCTCCACACGGATTGGTTTGGGCCACTTTGCTTTAGTTATCGCACTATAAAAGTAAAAACACAATTGATAGTAGGAGTTGACTTTAACGAGTAAAGTAAAAGAGCAAGTAAATAAAATAAATATGTAAACAAATGAGAGAGAGTAGGCTGGGTTATCGTGAGTTGAGGTGTGATAGCCGAATGGATTGTCTTGATAAAAGAGTGCAATGGCAACTCAGTTGTCGTGGCAACTTGCGCAGTTGGGTTGCTTTGGCAACTAGTAGAATGGTTGTCTGGGTAACTGGCTGGGCAACTATTTGGGCGACTGGGCAGAAACTTCAAGGTTCGACAGAGCGTTCTTCAATGGTTTCTTCTTATCCCTAAGTCGAAACTCTAGCTAATTGTACATGCCTTGATAATACATCCATGCGTGAATCAAGGGTGGACAACAACCGATCTTGCGCTCTTCTTAGCCATTGAAATCCTAAACTTATTCCTAAGCCAGATTAGTCTTCATCATCGATAGATTGAATAAAAACCATACTCATTCATTTCTTGAATCTAACTCTCCCGATATTAGATAAATAGATAGAATTACGAGATATTTTCCCAATTCACTCGCAAACAAGAATAAAAACCAAGAATGAGTAAACCTTGAATTGAAAATTCAAACTCTTATTACCTAAAAAAATCCAATCATTCTCACAACCACAAAACACAATAACCCCAACCAATCAAATTAGTTCATGGTTGGGTTCAAAAGATATACAAAGAATAATCCCCAAACCATGAATCTAATGGAAACAAAGAAGAAGAAGAAGAAGAAATCGATCAGTCCTCTTGAATTCTCTCTCAATCGAACTCTCCCTCCAAACTTGTTGAAATAGGCGGCTAGGGGCTCTTTATATAGAAGATGGTTAGGCCAAAGTCTTTCTTGAGGAGGAAGTTAAGTTGTAATACTTTAAAAGAATATAATTCTTTATTATATTTAAATTCCTTCTAGATCTTCTCCCATCTTCTTTGGGATTTAATCTCTCTTTGAATCTCCAATTCTTCTAGGATTTATCTTCTTCCACGTCGTATTAGCCTTTATCTAGTCATCAATTCAAGTGCCACATCATCTTATCCCTTATCGAAAATTGCCCTGGTAACTAGCTCGGCATAACCTTCATGCATTGCTCTGGCAACTGAGTCGGCATCTCCTTCATGCACTACCCTGGCAACTGCGTCGACATCTCCTTCTTGTACTGCCCTGGCAACTGTATCGGCATCTCCTTCTTGTATTGCCCTAGCAACTGGTTCCATCCTTGTTTTGGCAACCGATTCTGCACACACAAAAACACACCAAAGCAGTATTTTTTTTCCACAAAATTAAGCAAAATATGAAACCAAGCTTGTCCACCAAGGAAACAATGCAAACATGCATCAATGGCTAATAATGCAACTAATATGAGCCTAAGTCTAACAATAATATGAGTAAAAAGGGTAATAAAAATAGTACTTTTGAACACTTAACACACCCACAAACTCGAACTATTTCTTGTCCTCAAGCAATGCAAAACTAAAAATTACCTGCCAAGACTTTAATCATCAAAGACATGCTTCAAACTTGAATTCAAACCTCGGAACCGTGGCACAAAGTATGATCATCTTTTAATTTTTCGGATAGCACAAAAATTACCCGAAATCAAACTATAATGCTCGTGACAATGTGTGTGCGTAGTTGTGTAGAAGTTGATTTTCAAGATTCTATGTGAACAATAGACTTTTATCAATTTAATTACCGGGGCATTTATTTTTATTTTCACTACAGCCAATTTCGGGCACCTCTAGCAAAGTAAGCAATTTCTCATTTTATTTTAGTCGACTAGAGCCAATTTTGGGCACCTCTAGCGATTCTTTAATGTGCATTAACTTCTAAAGCCAGTTTCGGGCACCTCTAGCAATAATTTAACTTTTAATTTTCAATTTTAAATTTACCCAAATTTTAAGCAACCTAAGTTCACTAAGTTTCTTTCAATCAACAAGCCACAACCGTGTAAAAGAAAAATCAGCGTCATAGTAAAATTCTAAGTTCTTTTCATGCAATCCTAAAATTAAAGGTTCTTTCAATTAAGTGCAGTGGCAAAAATTCATCACTGGATATTCAACAAGTCTTAAGCAATTAAATCCAATTAAAGGCATGGCAAGTAACATATGCAACCTATATGTGATTGCTAAAGATGAATGCAACTAAACATGAAACCAACACCCCCTCGAACTCGAGAGAAACATTGTCCTCAATGCATGTAAAAGTGAAACAAAATTTAAAGAAACTAAATGAAATGAGTTAGTCAGAGAGGTCGTCACCTTGAGTGATAAGTTTCATTCGTGTCGTTTGCTTGATTCATTTTCTGGTCGGTGGTTGAGTGCTTGTGGCTGGTACCGCGTGAATAGCATTGCTTTGATTTGATCCATGTTTGCCGAGGCAGGTTCACTTGCCTGGGCATCAATAGTTGCCGAAGCCATTGTTGTTGCCTAGGCATCGCCAGTTTCTGTTGCCGTGGTAACTGTTGAGGTAGTTGTCGGGGCGGTTGTCAGGGCATCCTCTGTTGCGGTTGTCGTGGCAAGTAGTCGGTAGGGAATTTCCTTAGTATGGTGGTTGTGAGTCTTGTTGTGGAAAAGAAAAGAAAACAAAGAAAACCTAAAAACTAAAGATAATTAAGACAAATAAAATAAAATATCTCCTAAAAATTCCAAAAAAAATTAACTGAAAATAAAATAAAGTTCTAAAAATAAAAAATTCTTAGAAAGAGCATTTTCATGCATCCTCTAATGTTACTGCATATCTGAGAAAACTTGATAATATTGCCCAAAAAGAGTTAGACCAATGTGCTCGCAGCTACCCCCATTTGCGTTACCATGGTGGATGTGTCTTTCTTCCGTTTTCCCTTGTAGTCCATGCACATCTTCCACCTTGCTACTGCTCCTGAAGGCATCAATTTTTTATTAGGAAAAATTATATCAACATCCAACCATTTAATTACCTCATTCTCATCGGGCTCCATCATGGTTGGATGTAGCCTTCGTTGTCATGGCAATTGCTGCTCTAGCCAATTACCGTGACAATCAGTTGCCAAAATTTGCTGTGAGTCAAGGGAAGAACCAATTTTTTGAAAAGCTTTACGAATTCAAACACCTTTTTCTTTTGGCCTCTCAAATATCTCCATCGGTAGAGATTTCGATGGCTTCAAATCTACCAACATCGGTTCCTCAAGACATACCTGCAATGGACGAGGTGAGTTTTTAAAGAATTTGAAAGGTTCAACCATTACCTGCTCATATTCATTGGCAAAGTATTATCATCTCGTTGATCTTGCATGCGGTCGTGCAATTATTGTGGTAATTGTAGATGAGAGTAATCTATAGATTCCTGCTTCAACATCAACGTTGTAATCTTCTGGGCATCAGGTTCCTCAGAATTTGTTGTAGTATTGTCGTTCTCAGCTTCACTGAGTGTTGTCGCGGCATTGCTCTGTTCAGGCTTCTCAATCGTTACCGAGGCAATTTGTTGCTCAGGCTCATCATGTGTTGGGCGGTCTCTCTCATTGGCAGGCTCTTGACTTGGAGGTTTTAGTTGATCCTCACACATCGGGGATCTCTCCTTGTATTGCTCCTTCTCATCTTGCCTTAGGATTTCAGTATCCCTAGCAATTGATTGTTGGGTCATGTTATCCATGGCATATATGGATCTCTTCAATTGATCTTTTGAATCCCTCAAGGGTGCATCCCAGTGAGCTATCCTCATATCCATGGACTTTGATAGCTCTTGAATCTCTTCAATTGATCTGTCAAGTCTAGCCAAGGAAGCTAGCAACGTTTCTTCCAAGGAATTGGAATGCTCTTGGAAATGACTATATTGCCATGGCATATCTTTTGCTATGACAAAATTATCATGGTAAAAAAAATTTTCATCTTTTTGATCATACCATGAAGGATTTTGTTGTTGGTTCCATCTATGGTCCTCCATGTAGCCATATGCACTGAAAATGTGAGGGAAATTTTCAAACACATGATGTTCCTCACACATAGCACAAGAGTTTTCTACGGGATAGGCTTTTCTCGGTTGGTATAGGTAATCATCGAAGGGTGCAAGAAACTCTTGATTGGATTGATTCATATCTTCCAACATCAACTCTCGAATAGATCGACTTTTATTTCCTGACATGTTGATGTCCCTTAACTTGTAGCGCACCTAATTTTTTTGATAAAACAAACAAAAAGAAAAGTTAGTAAAACTAAGAGAAAAAATGCAATAACAAAAACAACTAACACCAATTGCCAATCCCCGGCAACGGCGCCAAAAACTTGTTGCGCGTATTGAGTGCTACGCAAACGGTGCAAGTATACACGTCGTAAGTAATAAAGTGATACGAGTATCGAGTATCATCTCCACAGGGATTGGTTTGGGCTACTTTGCTTTAGTTATCGCACTGTAAAAGTAAAAACACAATTGATAGTAGAAGTTGATTTTAATGAGTAAAGTAAAAGAGTAAGTAAATAAAATAAAGATGTAAACAAATGAGAGGGAGTAGGCTGGGTTATCGTGAGTTGAGGTGTGATAGCCGAATGGATTGTCTTGGTAAAAGAGTGGTAACTAGTAGAACGGTTGAGTTGAGATGTAAACCAATTTCTGTGGCAACTTGCGCAGTTGGGTTGCCTTGGCAACTAGTAGAACGGTTGCCTAGGCAACTGGCTGGGCAACTGTTTGGGCGACTGGGCAACAACTTCAAGGTTCGACAGAGCGTTCTTCAATGGTTTCTTCTTATCCCTAAGTCAAAACTCTAGCTAATTGTGCATGCCTTGACAATACATCCCTGCGTGAATCAAGGGTGGACAACAACCGATCTTGCGCTCCTCTTAGCCGTTGAAATCCTAAACTTATTCCTAAGCCGGATTAGTCATCATCATCGATAGATTGAATAAAAACCATACTCATTCGTTTCTTGAATCTAACTCTCTCGATATTAGATAAATTGATAGAATTACGAGATCCTCTCCCAATTCACTCGCAAACAAGAATAAAAACCAAGAATGAGTAAACCATGAATTGAAAGTGCAAACTCTTATTACCTAAACAAAATCCAATCGTTCTCACAACCACAAAAACATAATAACCCCAACCAATCAAGTTAGTTCATGGTTGGGTTCAAAAGATATACAAAGAATAATCCCCAAACCATGAATCTAATAGAAGCAAAGAAGAAGAAGAAAAAGAAATCGATCAGCCCTCTTGAATTCTCTCTCAATTGAACTCTCCCTCCAAACTTGTTGAAAGAGGCGGCTAGGGGTTCTTTATATAGGAGATGGTTAGGTCAAAGTCTTTCTTGAGGAGGAAGTTAAGTTGGAATTAAATACTTTAAAAGAATATAATTCTTTATTATATTTAAATTCCTTCTAGATCTTCTCCTATATTCTTTGGGATTTAATCTCTCTTTGAATCTCCAATTCTTCTAGGATTTATCTTCTTCCATGTCATATTAGGCTTTAACTAGTCATCAATTCACGTTCCATATCATTTTATCCCTTATCAACAATTGCCCTAGCAACTAGCTCGGCATAACCTTCATGCACTGCCCTGGCAACTGCGTCGACATCTCCTTCATGCACTGCCCTGGCAACTGCATCGGCATCTCCTTTTGTACTGCCCTGGCAACTGCGTCGGCATCTTCTTCTTGTATTGCCCTAGCAACTGGTTCTAGCCTTGCTTTGGCAACTGATTCTGCACACACAAAAACACACCAAAGCAATATCTTTTTCCACAAAATTAAGCAAAATATGAAATCAAGCTTGTCCACCAAGGAAACAATGCAAACATGCATGAATGACTAATAATGCAACTAATATAAGCCTAAGTCTAACAATAATATGAGTAAAAAGGGTAATAAAAATAGTACTTTTGAACACTTAACATGAAGTTTTGTAGATAAACCTAAGAGTTATGGTAACCATGTATGATTCGAAGGAAGTGTTGGACATTTGTGTGGATGGAACAACCTCCTTTAGTTGATTTCGAGGGGAACGTGCGCGAGACAAAAGAATGGTTTGATCTATGATAGTTGTATCTCCTTCCATCGTTTAATTTCGAGGATGAAACTTCTTTTTAGGAGGGAAGAGATGTAACAAAAAGAATTTTTGATTCAATGATGGGGCCTTGACCTAGGTCATGGACTTCCATGTTGGATTGAATAATTAGACCCATTGGGCGAAGTTTGGGCCTTATTGAATGAGTTATGGACCTTGCAAGCTTGGGATGTGACCATTTGTATTAAGAGAGAAGATTGAGTGTTTCATGTTGAGATTCCCCCCTTTTTTAAAATAAAGGCTTACCACATTTATTATTTTCGTTATCACCACATGGGAGAGGGGAGACAAGATTACCTCACTCTCTAAACTCCATCTCTTTCTTCTCTCCCAAACTGCATCTAAAAGTCAAATATTTATCTTCCAAGTTGCATTTTGGGATTCATGATAGAAGAAGAAATTAATCTCTTTTTAAGAGCTTCAAGAAACGTCTAGTATCTCTTGGAAAGGTAAGATATCGATTTATGGGTTTTTGAGAAATTTAAGCTTTTGGAGTGTTTCCTTTGAGTTAAAGGTTGTAATTTCATGGTTAAGCCATCTTATATTAGTCTAAGCTTCGTTTGATTTTCATGTTTTTATTGGCATGTGAGAGTGATTGAAGAAACCCCCCAAGTTTGAAACAAGGGGGAAGTTTGAGGGATGTTGAGTGGAAGCTTGATTTTGAGAATCTTTGCTTAAGGTTAGTACACTACTAACTCCTTTGCCTTCATGAGAATCATAAATTTGATTGCTTTGTTGCTTGATTTGATGTTTTTGTTGCTTCGGTGTTTATTGACCCTTTAATGGCATAATTCGAGATTTATGTTAAAAATATGTAAAAATGGTAGTAAACCACCTAAATAACTTTCATAAGATATAGGTTCGAGTTAAGGAGTTGTTGGTTGATATTTATAGGCTTTAGGGATGATTTCCTGAGCCTATAAAGCTATTTATGGGCTTCGATATAGGTACACGGGGAGCTCGTACTGGTACCTTATTATTTTGGGTTAAAGAACACTGTTCAATTGAAGAAGAGCTAAGAGGGGGTATTGGAATAGTGTTCAATCGGTACTGGTATGCAATGTAGAGCAATATCAGTACGAGTCAATCCATACCGGTACGCAAAGGCCAAGAGAAATTCTAGTGAGCTATTTTGGTATAGGTATGTTATGAGTACCGATACCCAAGAGTATTGTACTAGTACGCAAGGGCCAATAGCGGTACCCATTGGGCAATCTACCCAAAAAGTTAAGTTTGAGCCTCGGTGTTGAAAAAATGCAGAATATGGTTTAATGGGTCTAATGAGATAAAATGAATTGTAAAACTAAGAAATAAAGATTTAACCCTCATATATGAGCATATCGTGTAATAACTCGGTAAATATAAACGAGTGACTTGTTAATGATAGTAATCACAGAGAAATGGTAATTGTGATGTTGTTGTGTGCTGTGTGGACGTTGTGTGGTAGCGTCACCCTTGTTTGATGGGATCTGGATACCCAGAGAGCGTGTTGAAACACTATAAGATGAGACACCAAATGTATGATCCTGAGGTTGTGTGACACTAGGCCTCATTCGAAGACACTCGAGGAGAGATGCTGAGTGTGGGTGTAAGCTCATGAGGCTGTGTGACATAAGGCCTCACTCAGAGTGTACGTTCCTGAGACTGTGTGACATCAGGCCTCACTCTAGGTTTGTTGTTTGATGCATAGGTTTGTTTTGTGAGATTGATGCATCCTTTGCTTGCTATGTCTTTAGGTGGCTAGAGGTAGCGCCATATTTTGTATTTGTCATGTCATCATTCCTAGCTACATGCTCATATTTATGATTTGCATGAAACATGGTTGAGTGGAAGTGTATCACTGAGCTTGTTAGCTCAGTGCTCGAAATCGTTGTTTCCATTCTTAGGTTAGTAGGTTTGGCATGTTGATTGGTGCAACACCATCATGGAAGGTTTCGTCTCACCTGAGTACATTAATTAGATCTTTGGGTTATGTATTCGTAGGAACCTATCATATGTTTTGTAACTCATATTTGGATTGAAAATGATTGAGTCGAATGATTTTATAATGTAATTTAAAAGGAGATCCCGTATAAATGCTTTCACATATTTATATATGTTTTAAATGATTAAAAATCTAATGGATTTGGAAATTAATTGTGGATTGGCTAAACTAGGTCAGAAATTTATGGTTGCGGGTTGGTCTTAAGGCTCAAATGTGACATTCGGGTTTAGGGTGTTATAGTTCTAAATTGCAATCATGGACTTATTACTTCTCTTATCCTTTCTAATTACCAAAAGGACCCTAGGTTTTGAATTTCAATATGCTTGAGGACAAGCGGAATCTAAGTTTGGGGGTATATGATAAATCATTTATTTACATGTTTTTCATATATAAATTCCTATGTTTTAGCACACTTATCTATCTCAAAGCCCTTGTTTTGGTTTCTATTTAATTTTCCAAGTGTTTTTATGGCTTGAGAATGTTTCATGCATAAAAGAGTAGTTTTAACAAAAAAGGGAGTATGAAGTTCTTCTATTCAAAAAGACTAAAAGTCCTTCTCATCATACATTTTCCTAAGCCTCGTTACAACCAAATTCAAAGACATTTTGATCTTATAATTCGGCCCAACTCAGTGATGGAGATGTGATATATTTGCCAGCCTATTATAAGACTCTTTTACATGCTTTGACTTTAGTGTTGTTGTCCTCTAAACACCTTGAGCAAAATTGAGTGAATCCTTTGTGGGTGTGTTTAATTCTATTTCATCTTTGACTTCATGATAATTAATTATGTGATTATTTTCTTTTGCTAAATTGCAATCATGGACTTATTACTTCTCTTATCCTTTTTATTTACCAAAATGACCCTAGGTTTTGAATTTCAATATGCTTCGGGACAAGCACAATCTAAGTTTGGGGGTATATGATAAATCATATATTTGCGTGTTTTTCATATATAAATACATGTGTTTTAGCACACTTATCTATCTCAAAACTCTTATTCTCATTTCTATTTGATTTTCTAGGTGTTTTTATGGCTAGAGAATGTTTCATGCATAAAAGAGGAGTTTTAGCACAATTTGGACACTTTGGGAGATTTTATTGCGGAAACCAGTAACACTCGGTAAATAAGGTATGGGCAAAGTAGGAATTCCTTGAAGAATAAGAAATCCTACTCTAAGTGGACTTCTACTTTATTGCATTTATTATAGGAGTAGGGTTTTGTACTTTAATGTAATTCCTACCCCTTATTGATGTAAAAGATTTTCCTTATAAATAGGATCATAAGGGGAAGAGAAAAGCGAGGCCTGAACCCTAAAAATACCTTGTAGCCGCTGCCTACTCCATGAGTATCTAAACCCCTTTTCTAGTCAAGTTTCAAAACAAGGTTATTAATTCAAGTTTTTAGTTAGGTTTTCTTATTCTTTATCTATTCAAGTATTTTTATATCTTATGTTCATACCCATTAAGTATTTATTGATTTATGAACTTGTATGCGTTTCTTCAGTTTATTCATCGGTAAGTGCTAAAACCATTCAAAGTATTCTCATTCATAATCATGGTTGGCTTTTGATACAGTGGTAAGTAACCTAGACAACGGGTTTGAAGGTATAGATTCATAATCATGGTAAGTTAACGACTAATGTGCTTCTCAAGGTTATACGTTTGGGTCTCTTAATATGGTAAAGCTATTGACTGATTTTAACTCTTATGTGCATTTCTCTAAGGGTTTTAATCTTCATATAAGTGATAATCATTCATGTGTTTCTTAGTGATTATCTACTAAATAAGAGGTTTTCTTAGTGATCATACGGTAAACTTATAACTAAACTATTTAAGATTGATGAAGAATTATCCTTTGTGAAGATCTATGATCTAAATATTGAATTAATATACTGAGTTCTATCTTGACTAGAATCATTCTATTATTAGAATCCCTTTTATTTTAATTGCTTTTTTAGTCTTCTATTTAAGCTCAAACACAAACCTCTTTTTTATTTTATTATCTTTTATTTAAACTTAATCTTTTACCTCTTTTTGTAGAATTGACTCTGCTTATCACTACTACAAATCTTAGTCCATAGCAACTATTTATTTTTTTATGGATTCGACACCCATTAGGCTTCTTGAAGAATTGGTGGAAACCAAAATAAAATGCACAACTTTTCACAATTGATTTACAGTGGTTAGACTTCTATACCAAGCCTACATTCACTACCTTAGCTTATCACCACTAAGGATTTCTTTATTCACTACTATGAATTCTTGCTTTTAAAGATACAACGTAACCTTACAACCCCTATCTTTTACAATGGCTAAGATAGAAACACTCTAGTTTTCTAAGGCTAAACTAGAAATCTCTTTTTTACAAGGTTTGATTTTAGTAAACAATGATACCTTTCTAAGTGGGTGTTTACAAAGATTAAGATCACAAAGAATGATTACTAAAGATATAAAATAAAGCAATTTAAAAATATTTACAAGAGAAATCAAGAATTAAAGAAACTTTCTCTTGATCTTTAAGCTTGAATAGGTGTAGTAACCTTCTTCAAGTGCCCTTAGCTTGTGTTTGTAGTGTGGAATGATATTCTAATCGCTTATGGTCGTTGGGGTGTTTTGGATCTTTAGGAAGTCATAAAGTCGAGCTTTAAATGTCCACCTTTACAGAGGTATCGAAACCTTTGATAAGGTTTCAAAAACATTAGGGGTTTTTAAAAGCAAACTAACCGTTGTGGCCTAGACGCATTGAAACCTTGGCCAGAGTTATCCAAACCTTTGTGAAAGGTTTCAAAACCTTTTGCAAGGTACAAAAACCTTAGCCTAGGTTTTGATTCTAAAACCTTTCTGCCCGCATGGTTTCAAAACCACCTCAATGGGATAACAAAATTTTCATTAAAACACTAAAAAAAATTGGCTAGATTTTGACCTTTTGAAGATATATTCGAAATAGGCTTTTAGTCAAATCATTTTAAACATATTTTTCAAGTTGTGTAGACTTTGAATTAATTTTGAAATATTTGATCAAGTCTAAAAACATTTTACACAAATCTTTATTATATCAAAATATACTCAGCAATTTCCCCCTTTTTATATAACAAAACTTCTTTGGAAATTTGTTTTTGACAAAAGCTCCCCTTAGCTTTTTTTCACTTACTTCTCCCCTTTTTGTTATATAAAAAACAATTCAAATATTTATAGTAAAAAATAAAAAAGGATAATAAGTTAAAATAAAAAAAAAAGTTTAAGTAGAAAATCTTTGAGAAATAAAGCTCCCCTTAATAAAGCATTCCACTTGAAATTTGAGCTCAAAGAACTTTGATACTTACGGAAATTATTGAATTTAGCATAAAGAAAAATCAATTTAAGAACAGAAGAAACTCAATAAATCCAAGACTTGTTTGACGTTATGCAATAATATTAATGAAACGTGTTTAACCACATATGCATAAAGCACCACATAATGTCATGAATTAAAAAAATTGTACTTTAACAACCATGTATGCATGAACATTTAAAAATTAAAATAGACAACCAAATATATAATCAAAGAGATTAAGGTTAGAGGTTATCCATCTTTTTTCATTTGTGTGACTAGAGCATTTTACAAATCATTGTTTTCTCACCATTGCTCCAACACACCTACAAGAGACTTTTTTGATTTTTGCTATCCAAATTGCTTTGGATTCATTGGCATTAATTCCAATATCTCTAGTTCCCTCAGGACCCATACTTTCTAATCTTATAGGATTTTCTTTGTCTTATAAGACAAATATCAAATTATTACCATGAAAATGACAATGTGAGAATTTTATCATTTTTAAACAAGATGAATTATTAGAAATAATTTTATTTACTTTTATTAAGCTTTCAAGCTTAATTTTCAAATTAAAATTTTCTTTTTCAAAGACTTCACATCACGTTTTTGAAAGCTCTAAATACTTTTTCAAAATTTCATTTTTGTTTTCAAAATCTACCTCTGTTTACGAAAGAAAATTATTTTCATTTTTAAAATTTAAAAATATTTTTCCTTTATTTGGAATTCATGGTTGTAATCACTCATTTTTATCTGATTTGTAAATATTGTGCTAATTTATAGTTAATATTATTATTGCATGAGTGTTAGTAAGATAAAAATGTATAGGTGTGATATTTGTGAGTGCAGATATGTGTGCGTATTAGTAATTATTTATATGTATGCTCGTATGTTACATGTTTGAATATTTGATTAATTTGCATGTATGCTGTGTGTATATATAATATATGTATCTGCATGAGTTGGTGCGTGAGTATATATATATTCGTATACGTATGTGTCCGTATGTATATGTATGCATGCTCGTATGTCAGTAAATGTTGGTGTTTTGCATGTACGCGTATTGTGTGTACATGTGCGTGTGTTTGTATTATTATTATTAATATTATCATTATTAATGGACCAATTCAAGATCAAACCCATAAATTATAAACCCAATAAATAAAAATAGTTAAGGTCCAGTCTCTATACAAATATAAGACCCAAATACAAAATTAAGTTACAAAAAAAAACTGGCCAAATCTAAATCCTATATCTGAAGGCCATAAATCGTCTAACCCTAGTGTTTTCCCATTGTGCAGCCAACCAGGAGTCGTTGGATCAAAATTTTGATCCAACGGCCACGATCAAAGGGGAAAGCTATCCAGCTGGCCGCGTGTATTACACGCCCGGACCATTCGGCTGCCACGCGCGCATTGGATCCACGCGCGGACTCTTTGATCTCCCACGCGCCAGAACTCCTCGGCTGTTGAGCCCCACGTGTCATGATCTGGAGCCGTTTTACCCGTTCGAGGTTTTATCGGGACCGTGTATTCTTCAAGTTATCTCAATCGTTGGATCGAATCTGATCCAACGGTCGAGAACGCCTCTGGCCGAAGACATCTCCCCCACCATGCCGGCCTCCAACCATCGCGTTCAGGATTGCCAGATACATCAAAAATCACCAAAAAAGAGGCTATGTCAGTATCATTTCAGATCTAAAAAAGATGTATTTTACAGTACTTGCTACCAAACCAAAAAAGAGGGATATATGTATGAAACAAGTAATTTGCAAGCCAGTCCAGTTGTAATCAGTTACAGAAGAATAAAAAAAGAAGCACAAAGTTTCAGTGGTAACTTCTCTTTCTTTTCCTTACTCCATAGCATGCATGTAAAAAAATAAGAAGCGATAAAGAAAGGGAGAAGGGTGGATAGGATTTTTACCCTAGTTGTCTGTGGGTCTCCCCTCGCCAGCATAAGCCGCATCAGTTTCTCAAAAACTGAACAAGGTGAACTGAAAAGGGGGAGAGATCCCTTTCGGTCTCGTTTTAAAAAAAATGGTTTTCATCCTCGTATTTTCTTAGATCTAGAAAAAATGGGAGTCTTTTCTGGGAATCTAAGTTGTGTTTTGAGTTCGGGTTGAAGCGAAGGTTGTTTTTGTGGTTTTTTAGGTTCACCGACCGTCGACTAGCGATGGCCGGCGGAGAGTCGCCGGTTTTTGGGTTCATCAAGGGTTCGATGTTGGTTGTCTGAGAGGAAAATGAGAGAGTAGGGGAAACGTTATATTAAGGTTAAAAAATGAGAAAAGGGGAGAGGGGAGGTCAGTTAAGGAAATTTATAAGTAAACCTCTAATTAAAAATGGTCTAATTACATCATAAGTCATCCCGCGTTTTGGGTATTTTCGAAACGGTCTCGCCTCTTGGGGAAATTACGAACCTAATCCCCTTTATATTTCCAAGTCTTTTAATTCCGTCCTGAAATCTATCCGAAATTCGTTTTCAAATGGATAAATTACGCCCCAAGGATCTCCGCGTTTTTGAACTTTGTATTTCGAGCTTGCCCCTTGGTCCAACTACAGATTTAGTCCTTTTAGGTTCTGTTTAATTTGCAATTGCGTCCCTAAATCGCACTTTATTACATTTTAATTTCCGTTTCTTATGTTCGTTTCTTTTCATTTCAGTCCTGTTCCATATTTAAATATTCATGTTTGTTTATTATGATCGTATATGTTGATGTAGCCTTTTTGCATTCTCACATGTCTCTCGTACATGCTTCGTATTCTCATGTTTATATGTATATATGTGTTCAGTTTATGGTGATTATGTATTTTTATACGTTTGTTCGGTCATTCGTATCATACATGTTCGATTGATATTTTAGTTGGCTCGTACACAACATGTTTTGTATTTTAGCATGTATTGTATGTTCTCTTTGCTTTTAGGTTACGTGTTAGTATATTTTCTTTGTCATGTATAATACCATGTTTCTATTTTCGTATGTAGATTATGTCGCAAAATATGTGCTAGGTATTAGTTTCTCTATTAGTACGTTATACTGAGTTGTGAAAATTGAAAGCATAATATATTCATGTTCTACGTATGTTACAATGTGTTTTATTTTTAATACGTATGTCTTCTTGAAATATGTGTTTTTGTTCCAACATGCTTTTATTCATGCCTTGTTATTGTGATATGTTATGTTCGTGTTGTTTATCATATTTATTTACTTTTGTGTCACCCATTTTTATTATTTATTTTGTCCTTTACTATGTCAAAGCGAATGTATACTTCCAAGTTATTTCCCTAAGGTTGCATAATGGAATAAATTGTCAATGCGGTGCCCTTTTATCTGAGCTTAAACGGGGCCAGTATCAGGCGTAGTGATAGTGGTTGGGCGTTTACTCTCGGATAACGGGGCCTTTAAAATTTATTCGCAATTATAACCGAATTTTAAACTAATCGTCACTTTAATCCGGAAAATCTAACATTAATAAAGCGGTAATTATTAAAATACCAATTTTGGGCGGTGTGGGGGTGCTAATCCTTCCCCATCCGTAACCGACTCCCGAACTCAAAGATTTTGAATCTCTGGTTTTATGGTGTCCGGCCTACCTAAGTGGCCGGTGGCGACTCCAATTTCTAATATAACGCGTTTTTTCAAAACCCCCACGGATAAATATTTTTATATCCGAAAGACAACAAACACTTCGAAAACCTATTTTTTAGCGAAAAACGGACATCGCTACAGATGGCGACTCCGCTGGGGACAATTTTTGTTTTTGGAAAACAAGAAGAGAGTCGAGCTTTTTAAGATAATTACCGCTTTATTAATATTAAAAATTCCGGGTTAAAGTGACTATTAAATTAACATTCAGTTATAATTGCGCGTTTATTTTAACGCTTTTAAAATATGACATATAAACCCGTTTTTTTAAGTGGGGGGAAAACGCTAATGCTTTCGTGGAGATATCGTTCTCCCGTATGGGCCTAGCAAGTACCTTCGGGGCTCGAGTACCTTATGCTTTCGTAAGGATATCGTTCCTTCGTACGGGCATAAGCGAATGGGTCCCCCTGAATTGAACCCGGTTGAAAGGAGCCTATAATGGGTGATGATCGGGGGCCTTGCTACTCTTAGTAGAGGACAACAAGGACAATTCGGGTACCTCCTAGAACCAAGATTGCATGTAGAGAATACATAGAAACCCACCCTTTAGAGCCATGCAGATAACCTTAGGTTTTTGACAGGGATAAATAAGGTTGTTTTGTGTGTTTATTCTGTTTAATTTGTCATTTTATTTATATATTTATTAATTTTATCTGGTACTGACTTGTTTTCTTTTTCGCTTTTGTTTTTTTCATACATCATACATTTGCATCACATAAAGGTACTGGATCAAGTGGTTTGCCCGATCAGAAAGTCTTTCACCATGGAAAAAAGGTGTCTTAGGAAAGAAGAGCTTAATTTGTCAGCCAGACATTGGTCAGAGGTCAACCAGAAAGCCCAAGGGGACAGTTCACCGAACGAACGCGTAATAGCAGGGTACACCTATGTGAGTCTCCAATAGAACAACTTATGGGATCTTCAAAGCATTTGGGAAATATGGGACCGAAGACTACAGGACTTTTTATGCGATAGTTATGGCGACATTGCACAACTGTTATATGTTCGGGTTAACCAGCCCCTGCTCCGAGCTATTTTTCAGTTCTGGAATCCTGCCTTTTGCTGCTTCACCTTCAATGGGCAGGACATGATGCCTACAGTAGAAGAATACACTGTTTTACTTAACCAGAAGAACATTCAGGAAGATTGGATCTACGCGAAGCCTCCGAGGAATCAGAATTACACTTCGAAGCTCAAAACCTTTGCAGGAATGAGTGACGATTGGGTTAATGGCCTGATTCAGCTCCGAGGAGGCAGTACAGTTTTTGCATGGGAAAGTATTTGGGACATCATACCTACACATCCAGACGAGGCGAATAAGATATACCTATTCGCCTTAGGAATATATGGTTTGGTGATCTTTCCAAGAGTACTTGGGAACATTGACATAGCCATTCTGGACTTGTTTGAGCGTATGAAACGGAGAACGAACCCAGTACCAACAATCTTGGCCGAGACCTTCATTTCTTTAAATGCTAGTCAGAAGCATGAAGAAGGACGTTTTCGAGGATGTGCACAGCTGTTACAGGTGTGAATTCAGAGTCACATGTGGAAGACGCCGACGAGGGTTCTGCCGGGGATATCCTTCCAAGGTTTTTCGCCTTTACGGGAGTACTTAGCAAAAGAGTGGCGAGAAGACTTGAAAACAAAAAAATGGGCTAGTTTCTTCAAGAACATTCAAGACGAAGACATAGCATGGAGGGTTCCATGGCTCGGCAAAGTTAATTAATTTTTATATAGTTGCGGTGATTTCAACTGGCTGATGATGTTGGGATTGCACGGAGGGATTGCTTGTGCTCCGCTTTTGGTGTCTCGACAGTTTGGATCACGATAGTTCATTCCCAATACCGTCGGGTTAAGCCGAACTGAATTTCTTTTCAAAGGGGAGTTCAAAGGAAAAGTTTAGACTATCATGAGGGCTTGGGACCATTGTTACTGGATCAGGGTGGAAGGAGACACCGAGCACATGACCACCCCAGACTACGATCTTTGGAGACGTTTGAGGGTTAATAATGTGATTCTTGAATCTGATCAAGGACCAGCGGTGTCGCTTGAGGAGCTTACAAGGGTGGTACCATCTGAAACTGATATCTTACTAAATGAACTCGAAGAAATTAAAAGGAAAAAGGACACCCAACAGACTCAACATGCGAGTGAGCTCTATAAGGCAAGCTTAGAGGTCGACGAACGGGATGGGATCATTAGATAGTTGAAGAAATTAAATGCGGATTTGAGCGACAAGAACGCTCTTTACCAAAAGGATACCCTTCTACTACAAGCGAAAATACAGAAGGCCGGCCGAAGTCAGTTCATAGCCGTGGAAAAGGAAAGAATGAATGGTATCCATTTGGTGGAAGAAGAACGAGAAATCAGCAAGAGAGCGATCGAGAAGGAGATAGAAAGCTGCCGGTTGGCTATTGAGGAAGAAAGACAGTCCTCCCAGAAGGCCATTGACCAAGAAAAGGAAAGAACTAGGCAAGAAATTAGCAAAGGAAAACAAGCAGTCAACCACGAGAGAGAAAACGTCGCCGGATGGAAAAAAAGGTCCATGAGTAGCCGGAACAGACTGTTAGAGATGCAAAATTTGTACGACGACACTATCCAAATTCTGGATCAAAGCCGAAGTCAGAATGTCGAGTTGAGAGAAAAGTTGGCAGAAGTAGAACACTCTTTCGAACATACTGTCAGAGGAATGGCTTCACTGAGCTACAAGAAAGAAAGCGTGAAGTAGGCATGTTACGAACCCTAATTAAGTCCCTTGAAGCAACTGTTGAAGATTATAAGGAAAGAATTAGTGTATTCGAAGAGGCTACAGCCGGAGGGAACACTTATTGGCAAAGGAGACTGCGTGACGCTGCCCGGATAGTACAGGATAGGGACCAATATTACGCAAACCTGATGGTGGACATACAGCGAGTCGCCAGGCATGTGAATGATTTGGCCATCGAGGCTGAAACACTCCGACCTTTCGTAGTCCCAGAAATGGAATAAGCTCCCAGGTTCATCAAGTTGCTCAGGGACTACGAAAGGTCAGAGTGTTTCATTTTGTAATATGAACTCTTTTGTATTAGGGACCTTCATTTTGTAATATGAACTCTGTTGTAATCCAGACCCTTTAATTCTCATGGAAGTAGTTCAAAAGGGTGATTACCAGCGGAATCAGTACCTTATCTGCATACATTCTTGCATTGCATCATGACATTTGAATCATTATACACGCATTTATTTTTCTTGCAACCATATTAATGTTATAAATATTGTGGCAGTGTGAAAATAGAAGTTAACCCGCAATCATTTATCATCCATACCTTACCCGATTACAAAGCAAGCTCATGGAAGACAGGATAATCAGTCTAGAAAAGGGGCAAAGAGAGCTCGAGGCAAGGTTTGAAGAGGCTCAAAGAAGCCTCAGTGACCAGATTGCTCAGTCGCAAGTATCGATAGTATCCGACATAAACGCATTGTTGGCTAAGAGTCTTGGAAAGAGAGTTAAAGGAGAAACCGTTCAAGAACCAGAGGGTACCCCAGTTCACAATAAGGTTCAATTAGCTGCGCCAAATCCGACTAGAAGGGTGTATATCGACCCTGCAGGAATGTCAGCTAATCTTCAGGTAGGGGCATCTGAGACTCAACCCCTCGACACTGAAGCACTCTATGAAAAGGAGGTGCCAGACCTGAATTTGATCGAAAGGATCAAGACAGAGGTAGAAAAAAAGTGGGAGAAAAGGTTTCACCTCATGGAGGAAAGATTTAAAACTTTACAAGCTATGGAAGAATCAGGGAATGATGCTAGTGACTTAAGTCTGGTATCCGACCTTGTCCTACCGTCAAAATTTAAAACGCCAGAGTTTGACAAATACGATGGAACCACGTGTCCTTCCGCACACATAACAATGTACTGCCGGAAGATGGCGGCCTACCTTAAGGATGAGAAACTACTTATTCACTGTTTCCAAGACAGCCTAACTGGAGCGGCGTTACGGTGGTACACCCAGTTGAGCAAGGTAAATATCAAGACATGGAAAGATCTGTCAAGAGCATTCATTGAGCAATATAAACATGAACAGATATGAACCCCAGTAGAATTATGTTGGAAAATATGGGGCAGAAGCCCAACGAAAGTCTACGACAATATGCTCAAAGGTGGCGGGAAGTGGCCGCCCAAATTCAGCCACCCCTCCCAGAACATGAAATTACGCCATTATTCGTTAATACTTGGAAAGGGGCACTTTTCGATCGCCTCATTAATAACACAACACATAGTTTTGCTGATCTGATTAGGACTGGGGAGTCCCTTGAATTGGCAATTAAGAGTGGTAGAATTGATAGCAGGGAAGGATCTCGGAAATACAGCAAGAAGAATAAAGTAAACGCCACCAGCACTTATATCGCCCCGAAGAATTTTACAGTCTCACAGCCACAAGCACCTATGGGAAAAGCGCAAAACTCGAACCAAAGAGAGGAGAGAACCTCGAGAAAAGAGAAAGAGAGGAAAACTTTTACTCCTCTACTCGTTCCGTACTCGGAGCTTTACTCCCAGTTGTATGAAGCAGACCTAGTCCGTCCATATTACGTTACTCCTTTCAAACCGCCATTCCCGTCCTGGTATAACCCGAACGCGCATTGCGACTATCACGGCGATGCCCCTAGACATCCCACCGAGAACTGCCTTGCTTTCAAAAAACTTGTGCAGAACTTAATTGATTTTGGGATACTGAAGTTTGAAGAACCAAGTGTAGCTACTAACCCGTTACCTAATCATGGGAACAGAGGAGTAAATGTTATTGAAGAATGCTTTACCAGGAAGATTAAGGATTGTCAGAAATCAAATCTCCTTTGCGGTGGGTATTTCAATAATTGTGCATGGCCCATGTGATCGACAAAGGCATGGTAATAAGGCAGAAGGGATGTGAAGTGTATTACGAATTCCATCAGGACGAAGGGCACGACATCCAAAAGTGCGACGAGTTCAAGAGATTGGTACAACAATTGATGAATGAAAAGCAAAAAGAATTCTTTGAAGAGCCCACGGGAAAGAAGGGGTCGGACGTACATATGACGGATAGCCCCAACTCTAAATACGGAAGGGATAGACCTTTTATCATCTCCTCCAGGCCAAGGAGTGCAGGTGCCTCCCAAGGAGAAACCACTAAGATAAATCCCAATATCATCATCTCAGCACCATCCCCGTTCCCATTCAAGGATATGCGACAAACTCCCTGGAACTATGCTATAAATGTGACCACGTCAGAAAAGCCAGAATATGGTAAGGTAAAATAGCCTACGCTAAAAGACGAACAAAGCAAGAGCGATGTGAATGTCGGTGAGGTGGGCCATTTCACGAGGAGCGGCAGATGTTATTCCTCTGAGGCTTTGAGGGCAGCTGAAGCGGTCAAAGATAAGGGAAAGAATACATCGGTTACCCCCACACAGATATTCGGTGAAGAACCTCTTCCAAAGATAAATGAGCTGGTAACTGAGGCTCAGGCCAAAGAATTTCCGAAGTTCCTGAGACATAGTGAGTACAGCGTAGTGGAACAACTACGAAAGCAACCGGCTAGGATCACAGTGCTGGAGTTGCTCTTGAGTTCAGAAAGACACCGTGAGGCACTATTAAAAGTACTAAATCAAACTTTTATGCCCCAGGACATTTCTGTGACAAAACTGGACAGGATAGTGGGGCATATCACTGCCTATAATCATATAACATTCAGTGATGACGAGATCCCCGAGGGCGAAATGGGCTCCACCAAAGCCCTTAACATCACAACCCACTGCAAAGGGTATGTAGTACCTGGAGTACTGATTGACAACGGGTCAGCATTGAACGTGTTGCCTATGGTGACCTTGCAGAAACTACCAATAGATGGTTCTCACCTAAAGCCCTGCCATAACTCCGTAAGAGCCTTTGACGGTACACAAAGAGGAACAATGGGAAAAATTGAGGTGCCTCTATTGATCGGGCCGACTGAGTATGTGATTGATTTTGTGGTAATGGACATAAAACCATCTTACAACTGCTTATTGGGAAGGCCATGGATCCACTCCGCAGGAGTTGCCCCCTCATCATTACATCAGAAATTAAAATTCGTAATCGAAGGCAAATTGGTCACAGTAGAGGCCGAGCAAGAAATTGTTGCTTCAGTGACATCAAATGCCCCATATATTCAAAATGACGAGGATGCTGCAGAATGCTCTTTTCGAGCATTAGAGCTAGTGAATGCCACATTCGTCGCAGAGGGAAGTCAGATCCCCTATCCCAGGTTATCTAATTGTACCAAGATGACCGTCGCAGAAACTTTGGGCCCATGAGCCAAAGTAGGAAGAGGGTTGGGGAAGAGATTACAAGGGAGCCTAAGAGCCAAAATTATGGTAACCAAGAAGGACCGTTTTGGGCTGGGTTACAAACCAAGTGCCCAACAGAGAAAAGAAGAATACAAGAGAAAAGAATAACAAAGAAAAGCCAGATTTAAAGGAGAAGACATTCCGTGGAGACCAATGTCCTTCCCTAGTTTGAAAACCACTTTTGTCTCCGGAGGATTCTACCAACCAGGTCAAGAAGTTGAAGAGGCAATTAAGGAAAATGACGTACTCAACAAGGAGGAGATATTCAATGAATCACTTTAAGGGATGTACATCAACATGATAGTTGGAAAGAGCCAAGTCAGCAAAATGTTGACCAACATCCGCCCCTGCCATCCCGGGGAAATACTGGATAACTGGAGCTGCATTGATCTACCTGTGGTTTTTAGGAATAGATCAGAGTAATGCTCCGAATCAACCTTTTGTTTTTGCCCATAAACAATGGGGATCTCTTGTATAGGGCACCTATGTTAACTTTTTGTTGGAATGAAAATATCCTCCCCGTTTTCTTAAATGACAAACATTTCATTTATTTCATTCATGCATTCTTCATGTTCATTCACTTCATATAAAGCCATCCTCTTCCCAATACAATTCATTCTCATCTAATGCAGGTCGCTCATGATTGACTGTATGAATGATACCGGATCCAATACCGGAGTGAATTTTGAATGCCCCGAGATCTCAGAGGGAATTGAGGAAGAAGATGATGAGATAGAATGTGAGGTCCCGGTAGAGCTAAGGAGAATGGTGGCCAACGAAGAAAGGCAAATCATGCCCCACCAAGAAGAAACAGAAGTTGTAAACTTGAAAACTGAAGAAGAGAGAAAAGAAGTGAAAATAGGGACGACGTTTTCCTCAAAAACCAGGCACGAACTGATAACCTTACTCCAGGAATTTAAGGATGTTTTCGCCTGGACCTATCAAGATATGCCAGGATTGAATACTGACATAGTGGTGCACAAATTGCCAACAAAGCCGGAGTGCAAGCCAATACAGCAAAAACTTCGGAGAATGAGACTAGACATGTTGTTAAAGATCAGAGAAGAGGTAAAAAAACAGTTTGATGCTGGTTTCTTGGAGGTAGCCAAATACCCCGAATGGGTTGCAAACATCGTACCAGTACCGAAGAAGGACGTGAAAGTTCATATGTGTGTAGATTATAGGGATCTAAACCGAGCCAGCCCTAAAGACAACTTCTCATGCCACATATTGACACACTAGTTGACAACACTACAGGACACTCATGGTTTTCATTCATGGATAGCTTTTCAGGGTACAACCAGATAAAGATAGACTCTAACGACATGGAGAAAACTACATTCATAACCATGTGGGGCACTTTTTGCTACCGGGTGATGCCTTTCGGACTCAAGAACGCAGGGGCAACTTACCAAAGAGCAATGGTGACTCTTTTCTATGACATGATGCACAAAGAAATAGAAGTATACATGGACGACATGATCGCCAAGTCCCGAACGGAAGAGGAGCACCTACAGAACTTAAGAAAACTATTCCAAAGACTACGGAAATACCAGCTGAGGCTTAACCCTGCCAAGTGTACCTTCGCCGTTACTTCTGGAAAACTCCTAGGGTTCGTGGTAAGCGGAAGAGGGATTGAGATCGATCCAGATAAAGTGAAAGCCATCCAGGATCTCTCACCACCCCACACTCAGAAGGAAGTTTGCGGTTTCTTGGGGAGGTTGAATTATATCTCTCATTTCATTTCCCAATTAACCGATCGGTGTGACCCGGTCTTTAGACTTCTTAGAAAGAATAATCTCGGTGTGTGGGATGAGGAATGTCAAGAAGCCCTAGAAAAGATCAAAAGGTACCTGACAAATACTCTGATTTTAGTTGCGCCAGTACCAGACCGGCCATTAATCCTTTACTTGACAGTCTTTGAGAATTCAATGTGGTGTGTATTGGGGCAACACGATGAGTCAGGGAAAATGGAGCAAGCCATCTATTACCTAAGCATAAAGTTCAATGATTGCGAAACGCGGTACCCGCCAGTTCAGAAGCTGTGTTGTGCTCTAGTTTGGGCTACCAAGCGGCTTAGGAAGTATATGATGTACCATACTACTTGGTTGATATCCAAGATAGACCCATTGAAGTTCTTAATGGAAGCGCCAACACTAACGGGGAGGATGGCCCGCTGGCAGATACTCTTATCCGAATTCGATATTGTATACGTGAGCCAGAAAGCCGTAAAGGGGAGCGTCGTAGCAGATTTCCTAGCTAGTCGCGCTTCGGACGACTATGAGGCGTTGAACTTTAATTTCCCGGATGAAGACTTGATGTGTATTACAACCGAGGAAGAGGTTTCAGATGATAACTCATGGAAACTTTACTTTGATAGAGCCTCTAACGCCCTCGGACATGGGATAGGAGCCGTGCTAATTTCCCCCGAGAATGTCTATTATCCCTTCACCAGCAGACTAGAATTCTTCTGCACCAAAATATAGCTGAATACGAAGCCTGCATTATGGGACTAAACTCGGCTATTGAAAGAAAGATTAAGGAACTTCGAGTATTCGGAGATTCATCCTTAGTGATTTACCAGTTGCGTGGGGAATGAGAAACCAGGGACCCGAAGTTGGTCAAATATTATGAATTGATTCAAGAGCTCACCAAGGAGTTCGAAAAGGTCAGCTTCAATTACCTTCCCTGATAAGAAAATCAGATGGCAGACGCCTTGGCGACCCTGGCTTCCATGTTTAAAACAAACACTGGGGCAGAAATGAAGCCCATTAAGATGCAGACGTTTGAAAGGCCTGCACATTGTTGTAATGTGCAGGAAGAGATTGATGGAAACCCATGGTACTATGACATCTTGCAATATGTCAAGCTTCAAAGTATCCCGAAGGGGCAAATGAAAATGACAGAAAAACACTCAGAAAAATGGCAACAGGATATGTCCTAGATGGGGAGATACTATATAAAAGAGGTCATGATCAGACATTGTTGAGATGTGTGGATGCCCAGGAGGCGAAGGAGATTTTAGCCGAGGTACACGACGGTCTATGTGGGACGCACGCCAACGGGCTATCTATAGCCCAGAAAATTATGAGATATGGTTATTTTTGGTTGGCCATGGAGGGAGATTGAATCGATTACGCTAGGAAATGCCACAAGTGCCAAATTTATGCTGACAAGATTCACGCTCCCCCATCACCTTTACACACCATGAATTCTCCGTGGCCTTTTGCAGTGTGGGGCATGGACGTCATCGGGCAGATTCACCCGAAGGCTTCCAACGGACACCGTTTCATTTTGGTCGCTATAGACTATTTCACTAAATGGGTGGAAGCAGCGTCTTACGCCAACATCACAAGGACTACAGTATGTAAATTCCTAAAGAAAGAGATTTTTTGTCGATACGGTTTGCCAGAAAGGGTCATCACCGATAACGCTTCCAATCTGAATATCAAAATGATGACGGACGTGTGCAATCAATTCAAGATAACACGCCATAATTCCACAGTCTATCGTCCTAAAATGAATGGGGCAGTGGAAGCAGCAAACAAGAACATAAAGAAGATCATAGCGAAGACGACGGATACCTACAGGGATTGGCACGAGAAGCTGCCATTTGCCCTTTCCGCGTATAGAACGTCCATTCGCACATCAACAGGGGCAACACCCTACTCCTTGGTGTATGGTACCGAAGCAGTACTCCCCATTGAGGTAGAGATTTCGTCACTCCGGGTCTTAAATAAAGTAAAATTGGAAGAATCCGAATGGGTGCAAGCCAGACTTGACCAGCTAAATCTCATCAAAGAAAAGAGACTAAAGGCCATTTGCCATGGTCAAATGTACCAAAAATGGATGATGCGGGCATACAACAAAAAGGTGCGCCCAAGAGAGTTCAGAGAGGGGGATCTGGTGCTCAAGAAAATCCTCCCAATTCAGAAGGATTCTCGAGGAAAGTGGATGCCCAACTGGGAAGGGCCATACGTGGTAAAAAGGGCCTTCTCAGGAGGAGCCATAATCTTAACTGAAATGGATGGAGACGAGCTGAAAAGCCTTGTAAATTCTGATGCTGTTAAGAAATACTATGTGTAAAAAAAAGAAGAAGAAGAACAAAAATGGAGAGCTCAGGGCGAAAACCTGAAACATGGCGTCTTGAAGCAAAGGAAGGACCCGTAAAGGGCGGCTCAGATAAATTGAGAGGTTGGATATCCGAAGAGAAGGGTCGTCCCCATGAACCCTGTGAAGAAGGAGCTTCAGGCAAAGATCCTACGCTGGTTGATTGGATCATGTATCATTCATACCGAAGATAATGAGAGATCTGGTATTTCATGTTTGGCTTTTCCTTTTCCTCATGTGTGTCATGACTCTCTCAAAGTGTCCCAAACCCTTAATCGTAATAAAATCATATTTTTGAGCATCCATTCCTTGCCTTCTTGTTAATATCATGCAAATAAGCTAACATAGGATTATGATAAACAAGAGATTTTTTAGCATTACTGTGATCTAATCTTAAAGATGCAGGTGATTAGAAAACAACGTTAACTTTGCCCTCTAGCTACCTACATAACGGCTGTTGACAGGGCTGGCAGAAGGTTTCAAGCACCAGGGTAGGATGACCAATGGCGCACGCCCTGCTTGTTCAATAGAAAGCATGCGAGACAGCAAGAGAGATCTCCCAGGCAAAAACCCGAAAGGGCACCTTAAAAATGAAGAAAGAAAAAAACAACAAAAAAGGAAGGAAAGAAAAGAAAAAGAAGAGAAAAAGAAAGAAAAAACAAAAAAACCTCTAAAGCGAAAACCTGAAAGGGCACTTTAGAACCTCTAAAGCGAAAACCTGAAAGGGCACTTTAGAACCCAAAATCAGAAATTCAAAAAAAGAAAGGTTGGAATGGTTGAACCCGACAGTGAAATGGGGTATCGCCGCCAAAAAAGGGGAGAAAGCAAACAACGTAAGGTCGAGGTTGACTGAGGACTAAAGCAGGACCACCAAGATATTGACACTCATGCATCATGAATAGTTAGACATCCCTAGGATTAGGAGCATGTCAATTCATTTGTCATAGCATTTTATCTTATCTTATATAGGTATCCACAGATTCAAAGAGACATCGGTAGCCATCCTGGTATGAATCCCAAATGTGAAGGTGAAGGTTCTATATAGGAAAGGCCTATGTTTCCAAGCGCCTGCAGCGAGAGGTCCTGTATAGGAAGAATCCGCCGCTTCAGGACTCTAGAAGCTGAGAGTTTTGTATAAGGAATGACTCGCAGCTCTAGGTTGAATACTAGCAGTTCTATATAGGAAGAGCTCCCAGCCGAAAGAATTCACCCATGACACACAAGGTTTTATGTAGGGAGAACCTGTTGCGTTAAAAGCGAAGAGTCCTATATAGGAAGGGCTCCAAGCTTTACTGTCTTAGAGTGAGAGGTTTTATATAGGAAAAACTCATAGCTCCGAGATTTCAGAAGCTAAAAGATCTATATAGGAAGGATTGGCGGCTCCCAGGTTTGAAGACTATCAGTTCTATACAGGAAGAACTCCCAGTCAGAAGAACCCATCCGTGGTACATAAGGTTTTATGTAGAAAAAACCAGTCGTGTTGAAGGCAAAGAGTTCTATATAGGAAGGACTCCAAGCCTTACCGTCTCAAAATGAAAAGTTCTATATATGAGGGATCCATAACTTGAGGCTTCACAGCGAAGGGTTCCATATAGGAAGAGCTTGTAGCTCCAAGATCGGAGGGGGAAGAAGCTATATAGGAAGGACTTGCGAGCCCAAAGATTCAGCCAAGGAAAAGCAGAGATTTCCAGAAGAACACGTGGTTCCAAAGCTACAAACAGGGAAGTCGGATAAAAATAAGTGCTTATGAATCTTTGCTTTGTTCCCATTCCACGAGAACAAGCAAAGAGGGGCAACTGTAATCACTCATTTTTATCTGATTTGTAAATATTGTGCTAATTTATAGTTAATATTATTATTGCATGAGTGTTAGTAAGATAAAAATGTATAGGTGTGATATCTGTGAGTGCAGATATGTGTGCGTATTAGTAATTATTTATATGTATGCTCATATGTTACATGTTTGAATATTTGATTAATTTGCATGTATGTTGTGTGTATATATAATGTATGTATCTCATGAGTTGGTGTGTGAGTATATATATATTGGTATACGTATGTGTCTATATGTATATGTATGCATGCTTGTATGTCAGTAAATGTTGGAGTTTTGCATGTACGCGTATTGTGTGTAAATGTGCGTGTGTTTGTATTATTATTATTAATATTATCATTATTAATGGACCAATTCAAGATGAAACCCATAAATTATAAACCCAAAAAATAATAATAATTAAGGTCCAGTCTCTATACAAATATAAGACCCAAATACAAAATTAAGTTGCAGGCCCAACTGGCCAAATCCAAATCCTATATCTGAAGGCCATAAATCGTCTAACCCTAGTGGTTTCCCATTGTGCAGCCAACCAGGAGCCGTTGGATCAAAATTTTGATCCAACGGCCACGATCAAAGGGGGAAGCTATCTAGCTGGCCGCGTGTATTACACGCCCGGACCATTCGGCTGCCATGCGCGCGTTGGATCCACACGCGGACTCTTCGATCTCCCACGCGTGCGTGAATCCCACACGCCAGAACTCCTCGGCTGCTGAGCCCTACGTGTCAGGATCTGGAGCCGTTTTCCCGTTCGAGGTTTTATCAGGACCGTGTATTCTTCAAGTTATCTCAATCGTTGGATCGAATCTGATCCAACGGTCGAGAACGCCTCTGGCCGAAGACATCTCCCCCACACCGCCACCATGCTTCCACCATGCCGGCCTCCAACCACCGCGTTCAGGATTGCCAGATACATCAAAAATCACCAAAAAGAGAGGCTATGTCAGTATCATTTCAGATCTAAAAAATATGTATTTTACAGTACTTGCTACCAAACCAAAAAAGAGGGATACATGTATGAAACAAGTAATTTGTAAGCCAGTCCAGTTGTAATCAGTTACAAAAAAATAAAAAAAGAAGCACAAAGTTTCAGTGGTAACTTCTCTTTCTTTTCCTTACTCCATAGCATGCATGTAAAAAAAAGAAGCGATAAAGAAAGGGAGAGGGTGGATAGGATTTTTACCCTAGTTGTCTGTGGGTCTCCCCTCACCAGTAATAAGCCGCATCAGTTTCTCAAAAACTGAACAAGGTGAACTGAAAAGGGGGAGAAATCCCTTTCGGTCTCGTTTTTTAAAAAAATGGTTTTCATCCTCGTATTTTCTTAGATCTAGAAAAAATGGGAGTCTTTTCTGGGAATCTAAGTTGTGTTTTGAGTTCGGGTTGAATCGAAGGTTGTTTTTGTGGTTTTTTAGGTTTGTCGGGCGCCGACTAGCGACGACCGATGACGAAAAGGACGGCGGAGAGTCACCGGTTTCTGGGTTCATCAAGGGTTCGATGTTGGTTGTCTGAGAGGAAAATGAGAGAGTAGGGGAAACGTTATATTAAGGTTAAGAAAATGTGAAAAGGGGAGAGGGGAGGTCGGTTAAGGAAATTTATAAGTAAACCTCTAATTAAAAATGGTCTAATTACATCATAAGTCATCCCGCGTTTTGGGTATTTTCGAAACGGTCTCGCCCCTTGGGGAAATTACGAACCTAATCCCCTTTATACTTCCAAGTCTTTTAATTCTGTCATGAAATCTATCCGAAATCCGTTTTCAAATGAATAAATTACGCCTCAAGGATCTCTGCGTTTTTGAACTTTGCATTTCGAGCTTGCCCCTTGGTCCAACTACAGATTTAGTCCTTTTAGGTTATGTTTAATTTGCAATTGCGTCCCTAAATCGCACTTTATTACCTTTTAATTTCCGTTGCTTATGTTTGTTTCTTTTCATTTCAGTCCTGTTCCATATTTAAATATTCATGTTTGTTTATTATGATCGTATATGTTGATGTAGCCTTTTTGCATTCTCAGATGTCTCTCGTACATGCTTTGTATTCTCATGTTTATATGTATATATGTGTTCAGTTTATGGTGATTATGTATTTTTATACGTTTGTTCGGTCATTCGTATCATACATGTTCGATTGATATTTTAGTTGGCTCGTACACAACATGTTTTGTATTTTAGCATGTATTGTATGTTCTCTTTGCTTTTAGGTTACGTGTTAGTATATTTTCTTTGTCATGTATAATACCATGTTTCTATTTTTCGTATGTAGATTATGTCGCAAAATATGTGCTAGGTATTAGTTTCTCTATTAGTACGTTATTCTGAGTTGTGAAAATTGAAAGCATAATATATTCATGTTCTACATATGTTACAATGTGTTTTATTTTTAATACGTATGTCTTCTTGAAATATGTGTTTTTGTTCCCACATGTTTTTATTCATGCCTTGTTATTGTGATATGTTATGTTCGTGTTGTTTATCATATTTATTTACTTTTGTGTCACCCATTTTTATTATTTATTTTGTCATTTACTATGTCAATGCGAATGTATACTTCCAAGTTATTTCCCTAAGGTTGCATAATGGAATAAATTGTCAATGCGGTGCCCTTTTATCCGAGCTTAAACGGGGCCAGTATCAGGCGTAGTGATAGTGGTTGGGCGTTTACTCTCGGATAACGGGGCCTTTAAAATTTATTCGCAATTATAACCGAATTTTAAACTAATCGTCACTTTAATCCGAAAAATCTAACATTAATAAAGTGGTAATTATTAAAGTACCAATTTTGGGCGGTGTGGGGGTGCTAATCCTTCCACATCCGTAACCGACTCCCGAACTCAAATTTGTTGAATCTCTGGTTTTATGGTGTCCGGCCTACCTAAGTGGCCGATGGCGACTCCAATTTCTAATATAACGCATTTTTTCAAAACCCCCACGGATAAATATTTTTATATCCGAAAGACAACAAACACTTCGAAAACCTGTTTTTAGCGAAAAACGGGCATCGCTACAGTGGTCTCAAATTCCAATACTAATTCACCATAGGCATATTGTAATTCATCAAAAGAATATGAATTAATTTCACTTGAGTTAGAAGATACCCCAGGCTCATCGGGAGCCATTGAGCATTTTTACCTTTGCACTTGATGAAACATCGTCTTTCTTCTCTTCTTTCTCATATAGTTTCTCAAGTTTCTCCCATATATCTTTGGCACTTTTTCATGAGGAGATTTTTTAGAAACGTCTTCATTAAGACCATAAAGAAAAGTGTGCATAACCTTGACATTTAGTTGTGTCTTCCTTGTGTCACTTGCACTTCTTTTCTTCTTTTCTTTTTAGGAACTTCCATGTGACCATCTTCAATTATCTTCCAAGCATCAAAATTGAATGTATGGATGAAATACTTTATTAAATTGCTTCATTGGAAGTATGAATCTCCTTTGAAGAGTGGAGGACACAAGATAGAGTGTCCTTATTCAAAATTTGTCATTCTAGACCCGGTAGTCATTTTTTGGAATGATAGACTTTGATCTTGATGACCGTTACTCATGATTGTGAGACTTTCGATGGAGACGAGGCTCTGATAGCAAATGGTGGGCTTGAATCGATTAATCGAAAACTGCAAAAAAGGGTTGAATTGGCTTCTTGAATAATTGGTGGAAAGAGAAATAAAATGGACAATTTTGCACAATTGATTTATAGTGGTTCGACTTCTAAATCAAGTTTGCATCCACTATCTTAGCTTACCACTACTAAGGATCTCCCAATTCACTACTATGAATTCTTGCCTTTAAGGATAAAACGTAACCTTACAACCCCTATCTTTTACAGCGGCTAAGATTTCCACTCTAGTTTTCTAAGGCTAAATTAGAATCTCACCCTTTTACAATGTTTGATTTGAGTAAACAAGGATACCTATCAAGGCGGGTGTTTTCAAAGATTAAGCTCAAAAGAATGAGTACTAAAGATATATAATAAAGCACTCTACAAATATTTACTGGATAAATGAAGAAGTAAAGAATTAAAGACTCTTTCTCTTGATCATTAAGCTTGGATAGGTGCAGTATACCTTCTTCAAGTGTCCTTCACTTGTACCTATAGTGTGGAGTGATATTCTAGCCATTTATTGTTGTTGGGATGTTTTGGAGCCGTTGAGAAGTCATAAAGTCAAGCTTTAAATGCCCACATTTATAGAGATATCGAAACCTTTGATAAGATTTTGAAACCTTTAGGGGGTTTTAAAAGAAAACTAGCCATTGTGGCCTAGAGGTATTGAAACCTTGGCCAATGATATCGGAACCTTTGTGAAAGGTTTGAAACCTTTTGGAAGCTATGGAAACCATAGCATAGGTTTTGATTCTAAAACCTTTATGCCCACGTGATTTCAAAACCACCTCAAGGGGTATCAAAACCTTCATTAAAACACTAAAAAATTAGTTAGATTTTGACTTTTGAAGATATATTTGATATAGGTTTTTAGTCAAAACATTTTAAACATGTTTTTCAAGTTTTGTGGACTCGAAATTGTTTTTGAAATATTTGATCAAGTCAAAAACATTTTGCACAAATCATTGTTATATCAAAATATACTCAACACTTCTCAAAAAATCCTTCAAGAATTATAGATAACATATGTTATCAATTGTCATATAAAATAAGCCAATGTTGATATAACTTCTAGTAGCGGAAAAAATCAGTTGAAAGCTCTAAAAGAGCTACATATTGCTACCAAAAGAATAATTTTCATTGAAAGCTCCGGAAGAGCTAAATATATTCCTATTCAAAGGAACAATTTTTGGTGCATGATGTATTATCAAGTTCCAAAGAAACTTGTATTTCGAAATGTTTACTTGTTGAGATAAAGATTTTGATATAACAAATTGAAAAATATTTTTGAACTTAAACAAATATTGCAAAAATTATTCAAAAGTCCATTTAACTTGTAAAATGTTTTTAAACTGGTTTGAAAAGATTTTTTACTTGTACAAATATTTTCAAGTGTTTTAAAAGTAAAAAATAAGATGTCGGTACCGGTATGATACTCCTTGTAATGATACTCAACAACCCATATTGATACGATTGTAAGCATATCGATACGCAGTGTTTTTTCCATTTTCTAGTGAGCCATTTTCGTACTGGTATAGGCTATGTCACACAGATACGAAAGGGCCTATACCGATACTTAGGTATCACATACCGGTATGCCTTGTATTAATTGTGTAATAGCTCTTTCTATTTTAGGGCAGGTACCAATACCAAAGGTCGTGTATCGATACACACTACACCAGAAGTGTATTTAAGGCTAGAAATAAAGTCTCAATGGCTCTAAACAACCCCAACGCCTAGTAACAGTTATGAAGTCAATAGAGGACATAAAAGGGGTTCTCAATCAGCTATGGATGTAAGAGAAACAACCATCAACACTCAATTGTATAGAGAAATCATTTTTGATCTTTAATTGTCAATTTTGTTGTAGAATAAACTTGTGAACTTAATTGTTACATTTGCTCAAGTGTTAGGATTTTTGGGTGAGAGCTTAAATTTGCAAACACACTCAGCCTTGTGAGGTTTTTTCTTTGTTTGCGCAAATTATATTTTCTATTTGGAAGAGATATAGACAAGACTTTGAGGTATAAGTCTTGGTTGATGTAAGGTTATCTCTTTTGCCTTAAAAGAAAGAAATTCAATAGTGAATTTGAGAAAATCCTTAGTGGCGAGCTAAGGTAGTGGATGTAGAACTTGGTTAGAAAGTCTAACGACTATAAATCCTCGTGTCCAAAATTGTTAATATCCATTGCTTCCACCACTCTCATTGCAAAGTCAATTAACCCCCTCTTGGCGATTTAATTGATCATATCTATCCCAACAATTGGTATCAGAGCAAGGATCAAATCGATGGTCTAACAACCTTTGAGGCGATCCTAGAGGTGTTCAGTTATTTCTACTATCAACTAATTAAATGGCACAATCCATCTCCAAGCCTCCATACTTCAATGGTGCCAAATATTCTTCTTGGAAGAATATGATGATCATCTTCATTCACTCCATCGATTACAACCTCTGGAGATCATTGAAGATGACCCTAAACTTCCACAAAAGAGGGTACATGACATTCTCTATAACACCCTAAACATGGATGTCATATTTGGGCTTTAAGCCCAACTTGTTACCATAAATTTCTCAACATGGTTTAGCCCAAATAAAATAGTTTCCAAAACATTTAAATCCAACAATGAAAATATAAATAAATGAATAAATCGTTACAAAATAAGCTCCAATTTAATTTAAAACATTTGAATATTTGACTTGATTAATACAAATCCAAAAAAAAGTTACAAACTCAACCACATAAGGTCTTATGAATACACAACCCACTAAACACAAGTACTATACTCTAGAAATCACCACATGCTGGAATCCCGTACTGATAGTGCTCCTCGATCCCATGATCCGATGATCAACATACACACGAAAACAACGATTCTCAGCACTGAGCTTACAAAGCTCAATGGTATACATCTACTCTACTATTTTTCATGCAAAATCATAAATATAAGAATGTAGGCTAGTACAAGCAATAAAAAGAGATAAACAAACACGTGGCACTATCACTAGTCGCCTAAACACATACTAACATCATATAAATCATCATACATGGTGAAACAGAATGCGCCAACAGACTCAAAACGTCGAGAAACCCTATGGTAGGGTTCCCTAGAAAAAGTCAATGGCCCGACGACCTGGTGCGGGGCAGGTCAGCTATGGTGTACATGCAGACAGAGATCGATGCAGCAGAGTGCATGTACACCTTTGGAGAGATATTTGGTGCGGCATGGTGCACAAGAGTAGATGTGCACCCGCCCTCTTCTACTACGCAAGCCAACACGCAAGCAACGACGTGGTGGCGCGTGCGGCAGCCTCTAGTGACAACAAGCAGTCGATGAGCTCCAATCTGACACTTTGGCAGCTCCCGAGCTTGATGGTGGTGATGGCTTGTGGTGGGGCATAATAGATCTTCGTGTTTTAGCTCTTTCAATTCTTCTCTTCACTCACCCCAGTGAACGACATCTCTGGTGGCGATAAAAAGACCACCAGCCGATTCGTCTTGTTGAGCTGAAGACGATGATAATGGAGGTGTCATGCACGACGGTCCGAACGGTGGTAGATCGGAGTTTTAAGACTTCCACATCTATTTTTTCTCTCTTTTATTCTTATTTCTCTCTCTTCATCAAATCATTTTTTCACATTTTTCATAGTGTTTCTCATTCCTCTACTATTTTAAATTTCAACCCTTATATCTTCAAATAAAAAGGATAAACTAATTTAATAAAAACTCAATTTCTCCTTCTTCTTTTTTCCACTAAGCCCAAATTTAATTATTCTTAATTTAGACTCCCAACATAAAGACCTAATACCAGAGCCCGAGGCCTGATTTGCTAACCCAAAATTTGGGTTGTTACAACTCTCCCCTGTAGCGACCCTTTTTTTTCTTTTTGGAAAAATCATTTTTTTTGAAAAATAAAGGACTTGGAGTCGCCACCAGTCACTTGAATAAGGTAGACCGGGCACCATAAAACCAAAAATTCATGAAAAGGGTTCGAGAGTTGGTTACATGTGGGGAAGGATTAGCACCCCCATCACGCTCAGAAATCGGTACCAAAATACTTGTTGCTTTCAATCGATGGAACTTTTTGAAATTTGAATTGAATTTAATTAAATGTACTCAATTGAATATTGATCTTAATTAAACGGGCTTTATTAAATTGGTGGGTTCGAATTAATTGTACATTTAATTAATAAGAATGACGATACATCGGACCATAGATTAAACTGACATCAAATAAGCCTGACTGCCGTGTTAATTTATGGTTTGAATTTCGTACGTCACA
The DNA here is from genome assembly GCA_019671005.1 of Hibiscus mutabilis. Classification (NCBI taxonomy): domain Eukaryota; kingdom Viridiplantae; phylum Streptophyta; class Magnoliopsida; order Malvales; family Malvaceae; genus Hibiscus; species Hibiscus mutabilis. The sequence continues at coordinate 41,883,185 of CM033712.1, forward strand.
TTTATGCATGATACAAGTAATTAATCATGATGTTATGTCATGTCAACTTTTAGCTAACATTTACCTTGGGACGGTAAGGATTAATTCAAATATTTGGTCAACATCCATTAAGCCAGGACTGTTACGACACAAATATTAGAATTGATAAATAGCTCCCTTTTTAGGGTTAAAGTTAATAAATTATCAAGATAAGCATGAAATTAAAATGTTAAGTGAACGAAAAATAAAGTGCATGTCATAAAAACAAGGAATTAGACAAAAATATGGCAAAAATAAACAACATCAAAATCTGGAAAAATGACTGAATCGAACAAAAGAAACGCATAAAATAAATGCGGAAAATTAAAGTGTGAAATTTTAAAATACGGAAAAGTAAATAAATATCCGAAAATGACCTGATAGAACAAAAATTGAGAAATTAAAAGCAAAAATTAAAAGTTATATGTTAGTAAGTTAGGAGTTAGTTAGATTTAACGTGCCATGATTAATACGAATCATTTCCTATTTTGAGTCACCGTAAAGTCGAAAACGAACAATAAAATAAAGGTTCAAAATAAAATAATATTTGTATATAAGAACATTAGATAGAATAATATGACATACGATTATATTATATGTATATATCATAAGCTACTGTAATATATTTATATATATAACAAATACATGAGATTTGACCGGCAAGAATTAAGGCAAAAAAAATTAATGTTAAAGAAGGAAACACGGTAATCAAAGGAAAAAAAGAATAATATTTAATGTGATGGAGGGAAAGGGAAATGCAGCATCCAAGGATTAAAAAAAATGAGAAAAAAAAGTAAAGAAAAAAGAGGGTCTTTTCATTTCCAGTTGCATTTGAGAATAAGTTACACCCAGGGGCTTACTCGACCCTCAATCTGCTCTCGATTGAAATCAGACTCCAGCCCTAGGAGCGGTTCGTCGGCGGTGCTGCCTCACCAGTCGTTGGTTCGAGCGGTGACGGCAGATGATATTCTGCGTCCAAATACTTCGAACTCAGCTTCCAAATCAGAGGTAAATTCAAAACTGAAAACCCCTTTGACTTGCCTTTAAAAAGAGATTTGAAGAAAGATTTTTGAAACCCTTTTATTAGAAGAACGAAATTTTGAGATTGCAGAGCATAAACCCTTGATTTCAATTTTTTGAAATAGAAAAAGGGAAGAACCCTAATCTGCAAAAATTAAGATGAAAAAAAATGAAGATGAACTCTAAAGCTTATGTAAAGATAGAAGATAAAAGAGACCTTGAAAATTACTTGCTTTTTGCTTCTCTGTATTTTCGAATGTGTAAAAAAGTCCCTCCTTTACATTTGGTTTTTCTCTAGCTTTATAGCTAGAAATTACAAATAAAAAAACAAAAAACCTAAAAGCCTATTGATGCCTCTAATTTTTGTGTTTTGGTTGGTTGTTTTTGCAGGTTGTAGAGGCTCATACGGAGGGGACCAATTCGCGTGGCTGTGGAGATGGCAAGATAGTCCTCGCCTGATGTGGTGCTAAGGTTGTTGTTGATGAAGTTGTCGTGCCTGTCGACGTGGCCTAAATCTGAATGGTCACTAGGAGATGAAGGCTTGGCGGCTCGTGTATCGGTTTAGGGTTATCTGAATTAGGTTTAGGATGTGTGTCGATCGAGTGTTGGGCTTTAGTTGGTTCATGTAGGCTAGCTGGATGAGCTTAGTGTATGGAAATGGGTAGTTGGGCTATGATTAGGTATTGGTTGTGATGTAAAAGGGTAAACGGGCTTGAGGCCCAATTGTAATAGACATTTAAAAGATTTTTAGACTGTTTAACTTTTGGATTTTTTGGATTTAAACATTTTTTGTTGGGATTTTAATTTGGGTAAATGGGTGATTACAGCTGTCTATCTTTGCTCTTTGTTGTGAAATAGCAATAGAGCAAACACTAAAAGATAGCCATTTTCGTTTGGTCAAACTAGAACACCTTCCTAGCACGATTCTTCATTCTACTCTAATTGAAACGTCTTCTAACTTCTGGAGGAATAGAACTCATCTGTTGATCCGCTACACCACCGACGAAGAGTCAATATCTGGTTGAATCATCTATCTCATCCCCTTTTCCCGAAAGATAGAACTTGTGAGAGTAAAAGACAATTGTTTCAGACTGAATATCCATTTATTTTATTTAAAACTGTATAATTAATAGAGACATGGTAAAGAGATGTTTAAATATGGGTGATCTGCCACGCCACAGACGGCGAGACAAGATTAGGAGATTAGATTGGATCAAGCCACGACTCCAATCAAGAGGCATGATCCGGTGATTAGACTGCGATCAAGTTACAACTCTGACGAAGAGGCATGATTTGGGGATTAGAGGTGATCAAGCTATAACTCTGACGAAGAGGCATGATCTGAGGAGTTAGTTTGGCGATCAAGCTACAACTCTAACGAAAAGGTATGATCTAAGGAGTTAGTTTGGTGATCAAGCTACAACTCTGACGAAGAGACATGATCTGAAGAGTTTGTTTGGCGATCAAGCTACAACTTTGACAAAGAGGCATGATCTAAAGAGTTTGTTTGGCGGTCAAGCTACAACTCTACGAAAGAGGCATGATCTGAGGAGTAGGTTATGATCAAGCTACAACTCTGATGAATAGGCATGATCTAAGAAGTTGGTGGTGATCAAGCTACGACTCTGACGAAGTGGCATGATATAAAGAGTAGGTTATGATCAAGCTACAACTCTGGCGAAGAGGCATGATCTGAAGAATTGGATGATCCGCTACACCACTTACGATGAGCCAAGATCTGAAGAATAGAGGTTGATCGGCTACACCACTAACGTTGGGGCTGCACCTGAAAAAAGAAGTAAACAATAGTTAGTGATTGTTCACTCGGAGTTTTCAGTTTAGTCTTTGCTTCTTTTGCTTTGAGGGTTCGCCGTTTCATGTTTGGTGTTGTTATTTTCCCTCTTTGAGGTTTCAACTTCTTTGTTAATCTGGCTTTCTTTTGTGGTTGAGAGCTTGCCAATTTGTTCTTGTCTTTCAAGATTAAGGCTTGAACATGTTTGTTTCATGTATGAATGAAGCAAATGTGCCTAGCATGAATGCATCTAACTTGATGTATGACATAGTTATTTGATGTGAATGTATGATGAGTGGAACGGTGTTGATATGAATGACATGCAATGCAATTAGCCATGAGGTTGACTTTAAAGGGGATACCCCATGACTTTCTGGCCATATTGGTGGCTTGGTCTTGTTTTTGTCCCAATTTCGTCTTGCAAACTGGATGGGCTGTTGTCGTTGATGCCCCAACCACTTGTGGGTTTGACCATCTTCTTTTGTAATGTTACCTCACTAGGCGAAGGTCAACTTGTGACTGTTTTCTTAGAGGAAGAAACGATCTGAGAGCCCTTTCGTTGTTGGTCCCTATACTTTTGAACTCCTTGTCAGTAATGTAGAGAAAACTTTTTGTTTCCAATCTAGGGCTACATATTCTGATTTCAATGTGAGATGCTTAAAAATTGGGTTTTTCTTTTCAAATTGTGAATATATCAAGCTAGATTAAATGCCCCGAATATCAAGTGTATGAGCAATAGTAAAAATGGCTTACCGAGGAATGCCCCAAGCAAATCATGTGTCTAGGAGACCTCGTAAGCTGAATTGATGTATGAATATGTGAAGTGCATTTTTTAGCTCCTACGGTGCTTGACTACATTGCATTTGGCAGGTTCATTTCTGTCTCATTTTTGTTTGGGGAATTCAATTCATCTCATTCCTTTGGCTCGAAATAAATGATAGAGCAAACAACAAATTCCTGAGCTACTCGACATTTCATGATTTTGAAAATATTGCCATCACTCATGAAGCGAAGAGTTTCAGTTAGAATAGGCTTCAGCGGGGTGCCCCAAAAATTCCACACTCTTATCTGAAAATGCCTATTACCAGGTTTCGAACATTTGAGTGTTTTTTGATTAATTTTGAAAGAAAATGCCTATTACCAGGCTTTATAGTGCTTTTTTGAAAAACGCCTGTTACCAGGCTTTAAAAGTTATCAATTCATTTTGTTTTGAAAATGCCTATTACCAGGCTTCAAACATTACATTGCACCGATTTATTATTATTTGATGTGGAATGCGAGTAACACCTACATAATCTCCACAATTTAGGATTTTCAATTAGACACATGCTACTTGAATTCAACCTTTGGGTCATAGTCAATGTTCCTTGTGCAATTGATATACGAGGACTCAATAGATAGATATATTTACAATATGAAGAGAGAGTTGAAGAACAAAATGCATCATTTTATTGAAAATTAAACCATGTAGTCTTAGACCCTTACAAAAGATCAACACCGTCTTCGGGCTTAGGCTGGTGGGTTTGATTTACATCATTACTTAAAGGAAGTTGAAAGTAAAAAGGGGACCTACTGAAGGTTTGGCTTGACGTCTAGACTAAGGGGTGAGAGTGAGTTCATTCTTCAAAGAATTCAACTTCTTTACTTCCCATCAGGCCTTGAACAATATCCTTGAATTGGCAGCAGTCTTGAATAATGTACCTCTTTTGGCATGGAACTCATAATACAGACCGCTATGCCCCTCGGGCATCATTATTCCTCGATCGATCAGACTAGCATCGAGTAGCTTCCTCCAAACCCAACAGAGAGGGGATTTGACTTTTGACACCTTGGACCTAGTCATTTGGTTGCTTTCCTCGGAGATTGCATTCATTCCCCCGGTGTGATTTGGTAGGGGTTGGTGGTCGTAGCCGGCTCATTGGATTTTTCAAAACTGATGACCCTGAGCTTGATCAGTTTTTCTACGGCCCTCTTGAATCCTAAACAAGTCTCAATCGAGTGCCCCACTTGATCACCATGGTATTCACATTTTGTGCTAGGATCATACCATTTCGAGAAAGAAGAATGCAACGGTGCTTGGTAGAAGGGTGCCACCACATGGATATCGAACAATTGCTTGTACAATTTACCGTACGAGATTGGTAGCGGGGTAAAATCCATCTTCTCAATGTTATTTCTATGACCGAAGTTTTGGTTCGAAGGACCTTGGGCACTTGGTGTAGCCTTAGGTTGCACAACGGTGACAGGATTTGAATAATCGGTATTATAAACCCCCAAAGAGTTCACTTCATGGTTCTTCCTTCTGTATGATGACTTCTTATGGGATGCAATTGAACTTCCTCCACTCTCAATTTTTTCGATCTTGATGGCATTCTCAATGAAATCACTAGATAACACTAGATCGGGGAAATTGGTAGTCGCATGACCTATAAGGCGATCCAAAATTGGGCCCTCCAAAGTTTGGATAAATATGACCACCGTCTCTTTTTCATCGAGCAGGGGTTGAACTTGTGCCGCCACGTCTCTCCAACGCTGTGCATACTGCCTAAAGCTTTCATTAGACTTTTGATTCATGTGTTGTAGGGTCCAACGGTCCGGCACCATATCACTAACGTGATGGTATTGGGCCAGGAAAGCCTTGCCAAGTCTTTCCATGACTTTATCTGATGTCGGCTCAATTGATTATACCATCTAGTGGCAGATCCTAATAAACTATCTTGGAAATAGTAAATCAACAACTTGTCATCTCTACTGTATCCCATCATCCTTCGGCAAAACATGGTAAGATGAGCACGGGGGCAACACGTCCCATCATATTTTTTGAATTTTGGTGTAACACCCCCGACCCGTACCCGTACACGAATATGAATCGAGAATGTCACATAAAATATACAATATACTTACCATGCTAAATTTAGGCTAACAAATTTATTTATTTATTTTTTTAACTCATAATACTAATATTGTCAATTTAAAAGATAAGCATAAAGTATTATAATTATATAAATCGTGTTTTAATTTCGAACTATTACAAGGCAAGCCGGATTTAAAATTTTACAAAACTGACAGGTTACTTAATTACATGCCACTAAATACAACAAAATAGGATGTCATAGATACAAGAAAATAACTTGTCTGCGTTGTAGGCCCTAATACCCGATCTGATGCAAAAACTATCCCACTAGCTATTACGGCAACCTACGCGTATCACCGAAATACACGCTGAGAATATACTCAGTGAGGCATAAGGTAAGTAACATGAAATAAACCATAAACAATTTATGATACTTGTAAAACCTATTAAATTTCATAATACTTTTCATAATATGCAGGAAAAAAAATATATCATATTATGTTGAAACATAATTTAATTCATCAATTAAAAATCGTATAGCCCAAGGTAATATTGAGTGACTAATATACGAGTCGTGTACTAAAAGTACTATTCTTTACGAGCGCCATAATTAAATGACGAAAAACAAGCGCCACCAAGTGATTTAAACGAGCGACACATTAGAGTATCGAACAAGCGACACAATAAAGTATCGAAACGAGCGACACCAAGGTATCGAAAACAAGCGACATGTCGAAATCATGTGACTCTAATGGTATACCACAATCTGTTTACTCATGACCAAGGGCAAATATAAAAATATTTCTGCAATAACATAATGGCTAGCATGGCATTATAATTTAAATCATGTAACTCAATCGTAAAGGAACAGTTCATACTCCAATAGGCCCATTTCCATTTTACAATATCTTCGCCATTCTTTAAAAATACGAGACAAATATCATTTAAAATAATTTCATACTTTAAAAAAAATAATTACCTTTTTAGGTCGACTTATCGCAAGTCTTCCTATCACATATTATAAAAACATGCATGCACTCACCTTTGCCTTGTATCAAAATTCCTCACTACTCGATTTCAGTCCAAGACTTTTTCTTTCCCTTTCGATTATTATGTCCCCGATTTTGGTGATTATCTACAAAAATCATAACATATACCATTTCAAAGTATATGTTAGAATATTCCCAATTCACCAATAATAATGGAAATAACCAATAATTATCTAAAATCAATAAAATTGATCCGATAAAAATTTTCATATTCGAACCAATTTTTTTCACACTTTTTATAAAAAATTCCAAACTTTGCATTTTAGTCCCTAAGGACATTTTCAAGCTTCTAACATCAATTTCAAACTAAATCCTTGCATTTTTCATCAAATACACTCAAGGACCTAAGCTTTAGAAATTTCCAACTTGGTCACTAATATTTTCGAAAATTACAATCAAGTCCCAAAGTCACCAAAAATTTCAAATTAAGCCTCCAAACCACTTAACTTGATTTTTCAAGCCACTACACTCCAAAAACAAACTTTATAATTTAGTCCCCAAACTTTTCAAAATTTTCAAATTGGTCCCTAATGCCAAATTAATTAGGGATTTCACTCCAAACCATTTATATCATCATTCTAAACAATTCTTTCTTCTACAACACCTTTCAATTCAATTTTTATCAAAAACCCTAAAATTTCCTCTTTAAAAATCAAGACTTTTTTTCTTTAATCTAACAACACAAATATACTTGAATCACTTCCATTTCATCATTTCCAACCTCAAACCAAAATTTTGCCATAGTTTCCCCATAATTCTTCATCTAACCAATCCTCCAAACTCAACAAAAACACATGGAAACTAAGCAAAAATTATATCAAGATGTAGAAAAAATCAAGGAGATTAATTTCTTATCTAATAGCAAAACCTTAAAACTAACCTTGTAAGCTCAACAATGATGTTGAATTTTTTTTTCTCCCTTGGCTAAAGCTTTCGAAGCTTGCTGGAAGAATAAAGATGATGGCTTGACTTTTTATCATATTTATCCTTTTATTTTTCTTTCCTTTTTACACAATTATGCCATTTGGCATATTATTACCCATTAAATACAATATTAAATCATACTATGCCACTTGTCTTGAAATAAAAAAATGGAATATTAAATTCCCTTATCAACATCTAACTAGACTTTAAATACTAGTTAGCAATTTAGTTAGTTTCCAACTAACTAATTGAAATCCAACTAATTCACTTGAAATCCAACCAACCTCAAGAAACCAACCATAACATAATAAAATATTCAAAATGAATATTTTATAAATTTTCCAACTCCAATGGGGCCCATCTTTAAAATTTAGACTCGATTCGAAATACCGATAATTAATAATGTATCGAATATGATCGAATCTAAACTGTCTCAGAAAATTCTCAAATTTCAGCACAAGGTTCCTTGAGTCTAACTAAGGCTCCAATTAAAATTTCAAAATTTTCCGAGTTCGAATACTTACCCGAAAAATTTACCAAAACTTATACCTTTACTAGCTTTTTACACAATTCTCGTAACAAAAATCTGATTCCCACTGAATTTATTCTTCTTATCTAAACTATTCATTTTTTACCATAAAATTTATTATTGGGAAAATTACCATTTTGGTCCTTATAATTTTCCCAACCTCACTTTTGTCACCAAACTTTGAAATCTTACGTTTTAGTCACCAAACTAAAACTATCAATTTTAAGAACTTTGCAAACTAATCACCAAGCACATATAAAGCAAATATAAATCAACTAACAAGCAAATTTTGGGGTATTACAATTCTTCCCCCCTTAAGAAAATTCGTCCTCGAATTTTTGAGCGCACTGGTTTAAACAGATGTGGGTACTGCTTCTCCATCATTTCCTTCGTCTCCCATGTCGCTTCTTCAACTTTATGATTACGCCACAAGACTTTAACCAAAGGTATCCGCTTGTTTCTCAACTCTTTATTACCATAAGCTAATATCCTGACTGGTTCTTCCTCGTACGTCAGGTCTGACTGTAATTCGATCTCATTGGGTGCAATCACATGGGATGGATCTGATCGGTACTTTCGAAGCATGGAGACATGAAAAACATCATGGATTTTACTCATTTCCGGTGGAAGAGCCAACTGATAAGCAACATGGCCCACTTTCTTTAAAATCTCATACGGTCCAATGTATCGAGGACTTAACTTTCCTTTGCGTCCAAATCTCATGATTTTCTTCCAAGGAGAAACCTTTAAAAACACTTTTTCTCCCACCTTAACTGAATATCTTTTCTTTTCAAATCCGCATATATTTTTTTTTTGTCGGTCTGCAGCCTTTTTTTAAGATTTTCTTTCACAATCTTTACTTTTTCCTCCGTGTCTTGTAACAGATCAGGCCTTAAAATCTTGTAATCCTGTAACTCGAACCAATTCAACGGCGATCTACACTTTCTGCCATACAACGCCTCAAATGGTGCCATCGTATACTTGCACGATAATGTTATTATAAGCAAATTCGCCAACGGCAAGTACTTTTCCCAAGATCCTCAAATTCAATAACACAGCTCTCGGCATATATCCTCAAGGATCTGAATCACCCGTTACGGTGACCATCACCGAGGATGAAAGGTCATCTTGAAATGCAAACGTGTCCCCATTGCCTTCACGTAATGCTTTCCAAAACTTGGATGTAAACTTGGGATCTCTGTCGGACACTATAAATGAGGGTACTCCATGAAGTCGAACCACCTCTTTAATATACAACTCAAAGATACCGCTCATCCGATAATCTGTCCGAATGGTATAAAATGAGTTGTCTTGGTTAATCTGTCCACAATCACCCGGATAGAATCCTTCTTACCGAGAGTCGAGGCGATCTGTAATAAAATCCATTGTAATCCTTTCCCACTTCCATTCTCGGGAACAGAAATAGACTGCAGCTTTCCACGATGGCACTTGATGCTCTGCTTTCACCTTTTCGACAGTCAAACATTTAGCAACAAACTCTGAAATCATTCTCTTCATACCTGGCCACCAGTATCGACTTCTTAAATCATGATACATCTTGTTTCCACCTGGATGTATAGTCAATGGACTATAGTGAGCTTCCATAAGCAGATCCCATTTCAACTTAGCATCTTCAGGGATATACAACTTGTCTTTATAATAAAGACATCCATCGGGTCTAATCTCATAATTCTTCACTTCACCCGATTCCACTTGTTTAATCTTTTCGGTACATTCTTTATCTTGATGCTGACTTTCTTTAATTCGGTCAAACAATGCTGATTTTATTCTTAATTCCACCGAAAATGAACCATCAGATTGTCCTTTCAACTGAGCATTCATAGCTCGTAATGTAGCAAATATCTTCCGGCTCAAAGCATCTGCTACAACATTAGCTCTGCCGGGATGATAATCAATAACCAGATCATAGTCTTTGATTAGCTCCAACCATCTTCGTAGCCTCAAATTCAATTCTTTCTGAGTCATCAGATACTTTAAACTTTTGTGATCAGTGTAAACATGACAACGCTCACCGTATAGATAATGTCGCCAAACTTTCAGAGCAAACACTAATGCAGCAAGCTCCAAATCATGTGTCGGATAATTCTTCTCATGTGTTTTCAGTTGTCGGGAAGCATAAGCAATCACCTTTCCTTCTTGCATCAGCACGCAACCCAAACCAATATAAGATGCATCATTGTACAGAATAAATTCCTTACCCGACTCAGGCTGAACTAATACTGGAGCTTCTGTTAAAACTTTCTTCAAATGATCAAAACTCTCTTGGAATTTATCATTCCAAACAAATGGCACATCTTTTCTCAACAATTTGGTAAGCGGAGCAGCTATCAAAGAAAAATCCTTGACAAACCTGCGATAGAATCCAGCCAATCCCAAGAAACTACGAACCTCGGTAATATTCTTGGGAACTTTCCATTCAAGGATGGATGGTACTTTCTTAGGATCAACTCGTATCCCCTCAACTGAAGCAATGTGTCCTAAGAAAGCCACCTCGGACAGCCAAAACTCACATTTTGAGAGCTTGGCATATAACTTCTTTTCTCTCAAAATCTGCAATACTATTCGCAAGTGCACATCATGATCTTCTTTGGTCTTCGAATACACCAAAATATCATCAATGAAGACCACTACAAACTGATCAAGGTATGGTTGAAACACTCGGTTCATCAAGTCCATAAATGCAGCTGGAGCATTAGTAAGACCGAATGGCATAACCACAAACTCGTAATGACCATACCTTGTTCGAAAAGCTATCTTCGGAACATCCTCCTCTTTGACTTTCAACTGATAATAGCCTGATCGAAGATCAATCTTGGAAAACATTGCTGCTCCTTTTAGCTGATCAAACAAATCTTCAATTCTCGGTAGTGGATACTTATTTTTAATAGTCACTTTGTTCAGCTGTCGATAATCAATACACAGTCGCAACGAACCATCTTTCTTTTTAACAAACAACACTGGTGCTCCCCACGGTGAAATACTAGGACGAATAAACTCTTTATCCAGCAGTTCTTGCAACTGTGACTTCAATTCTCTTAACTCTGCCGGTGCCATTCTATATGGAGCCATCGATATTGGTTGTGTCCCTGGAATTACCTCAATTCCAAATCAACTTCCTTTCCGATTGCCAAACCTGGCAATTCCTTTGGAAACACATCCGGAAAGTCTCGTACTGTCGGAATGGCACTGAGATCATTACCATCCTTTTGATTATCCACTACATGTGCCAGAAAAGCCTGGCAACCCTGTTCTAACAGCTTTTTAGCTTTAAGGGCTGAAATCACATTCTGCAAACACCGAGATCCTTCTCCCAAAACTATAATCTCTGATCCATCAGCTGCCCTCAAAATCAACTATTGCTGACGACATCTCACAGTAGCATCATGGGCATGAAGCCAATCCATACCCAGAATAATCTCCAAATCATCAAAAGGTAACTCCAATAAATCAGCTGAAAACTCATATCCTTGAACTATCGGTGAACAGTCCTTACACACACCACAGTTACCCGAGCACTTTGACCAAGTGGATTGACAGCTATCACATCACTCTGAGTAGACACTACAGGAATTCCTCTATCCCGTACCAATTTAGCACCAACATAGGAGTGTGTGGATCCAGTGTCTATCAAAACAAAAACAGGTTCACCATAAAGTAGAAAAGTACCTATGATGATGTCAGGATCCTCCCGATCATCTCGGTCATCACGAGTCTGAATATGATAGACTCGAGCAGAAGCTCTGTCATCTTTCCTGGAACCTGTCCGAGACGAACCTGCAGATCCACGGCCTCTGCCTCCTTGCATACCCACTGATCTTTTTGTCTGGACCGATCTGTCTTTACGAGCTGGACAATCTCGAACAAAGTGTCCCATCTCTCCACAGTTGAAACAGGCACCTGTAACTTTTTGGCACTCTCCATGATGATACCGATTACAGTGCTTACACTGTGGAGCTCCTGATTTGTTTCCATAATTCTTTGCCGAAGTACCCTTAGACTTTCCAGCTTGACTGGTCTGACCTCGAGTTGTCGAATATCCAGATTTACCTTGATGAAAATTACCTTTACCTCGCTTAGCTGATCGCGAAGTAAAAGATGATTCAGCTCCTCTTTTTCGCCCGCGCGTCTCTTTTTCGGCCTTGTCTCGAACATTCTCCATCGCTTTGGCTTTATTAACAAAGCATCCACGAAAATCTTGGATAGGGTTGGCCACTAACACCTCCCGATATCTCGAATCCAAACCACCAATGAAACTGTCTATAACAGATTCTCTCGAAGAGGTAGCAGCAAAGACACAAATCGGCTCGAGACGGTTGAAATCACACTCATACTCATAAATCGACCGTCCTTCTTGCTTCGGATCGATGAATTGTTGTCTCATCTCTCTAACAAAAGTAGCTCGATATATTTCCTTGAAACTCTCGAAGGAAAAAGCGCCAGTGATCTCCTCGTGCACACGAGTGTAATGGTGTTCCACCGGATCGAGGTGACCCTCTCAATAGAGAAACTACACCATCAAGCTTTCCTCGATCATCGCATCCGATGCGAGCTAATATAGATTGTACATCATTAAGCCATGTATCGGCTGAGAGTGGATCACCATCTTCTTCTCCTTTAAAATTCGAAGCCTCAAGTGTCTTTAGCTCCTTTGGCACATTCAGTCGGGAAGGTCTATTCAATATAGCATTCAGAGTCTGCAATCCTGAATCGGCGTTCCCGGCTGTACCAGCTGCTGGACCTCTTCACCGGCATCAGGAGCAATCTCAGGCCTTGCCTGCTCTGCAATGTGTCGGGAACCCTCTCCTTCCGACATCTGTACTCATAACATTCGCTAAACTCATAAGCAATTGCATCAACTAAACAAATATCATTTTCAAGTATAAACGACATCCTAGTGGCATGTACACTTTAAAACACTTTCATTAAAAAAAATAAATCGAGAACGGCTAAACTCGTAGCTCGATACCAATAAATGTAACACCCCGACCGTACTGCATACGAATATGAATCGAGAATGTCACATAAAATATACAATATACTTACCATGCTAAATTTAGGCTAACAAATTTATTTATTTTTTTTTTTAACTCATAATACTAATATTGTCAATTTAAAAGATAAGCATAAAGTATTATAATTATATAAATCGTGTTTTAATTTTGAACTATTACAAGGCAAGCCGAATTTAAAATTTTACAAAAACGACAGTTACTTAATTACATGCCACTAAATACAACAAAATAGGATGTCATAGATACAAGAAAATAACTTTGTCTGCGTTGTAGGCCCTAATACCCGATCGATGCAAAAACTATCCCACTAGCTATTTAGGCAACCTACGCGTATCACCCAAATACACGCGAGAATATACTCGGTGAGGCATAAGGTAAGTAACATGAAATAAACCATAAACAATTTATGATACTTGTAAAACCTATTAAATTTCATAATACTTTTCATAATATGCAGGAAAAAAAAACATATCATATTATGTTGAAACATAATTTAATTCATCAATTAAAAATCGTATAGCCCAAGGTAATATTGAGTGACTAATATACGAGTCGTGTACTAAAAGTACTATTCTTTACGAGCGCCATAATTAAATGACGAAAACAAGCGCCACCGAAGTGACGAAACGAGCGACATATTAGAGTATCGAACAAGCGACACAATAAAGTATAGAAACGAGCGACACCCGAAGGTATCGAAAACAAGCGACATGTCGAAATCATGTGAGTCTAATGGTATACCACAATACTGTCTACTCATGACCAAGGGCAAATATAAAAATATTTCCTGCAATAACATAATGGCTAGCATGGCATTATAATTTAAATCATGTAACTCAATCGTAAAGGAACAGTTCATACTCCAATAGGCCCATTTCCATTTTACAATATGCTGTCATTCTTTAAAAATACGAAACAAATATCATTTAAAATAATTTCATACTTTAAAAAAAATAATTACCTTTTTAGGTCGACTTATCGCAAGTCTTCCTATCACATATTATAAAAACATGCATGCACTCACCTTTGCCTTGTATCAAAATTCCTCACTACTCGATTTGAGTCCAGATTACTTTTTCTTTCCCTTTCGATTATTATGTCCCCGATTTGGTGATTATCTACAAAAATCATAACATATACCATTTCAAAGTATATGTTAGAATATTCCCAATTCACCAATAATAATGGAAATAACCAATAATTATCTAAAATCAATAAAATTGATCCGATAAAAATTTCCATATTCGAACCAATTTTTTCACACTTTTTATAAAAAATTCCAAACTTTGCATTTTAGTCCCTAAGGACATTTTCAAGCTTCTAACATCAATTTCAAACTAAATCCTTGCATTTTTCATCAAATACACTCAAGGACCTAAGCTTTAGAAATTTCCAACTTGGTCACTAATATTTCGAAAATTACAATCAAGTCCCAAAGTCACCAAAAATTTCAAATTAAGCCTCCAAACCACTTAACTTGATTTTTCAAGCCACTACACTCCAAAAACAAACTTTATAATTTAGTCCCCAAACTTTTCAAAATTTTCAAATTGGTCCCTAATGCCAAATTAATTAGGATTTCACTCCAAACCATTTATATCATCATTCTAAACAATTCTTTCTTCTACAACACCTTCCAATTCAATTTTTATCAAAAACCCTAAAATTTCCTCTTTAAAAATCAAGACTTTTTTTTTCTTTAATCTAACAACACAAATATACTTGAATCACTTCCATTTCATCATTTCCAACCTCAAACCAAAATTTTGCCATAGTTTCCCCATAATTCTTCATCTAACCAATCCTCCAAACTCAACAAAAACACATGGAAACTAAGCAAAAATTATATCAAGATGTAGAAAAAATCAAGGAGATTAATTTCTTATCTAATAGCAAAACCTTAAAACTAACCTTGTAAGCTCAACAATGATGTTGAATTTTTTTCTCCCTTGGCTAAAGCTTTGAAGCTTCTTTGGAAGAATAAAGATGATGGCTTGACTTTTTATCATATTTATCCTTTTATTTTTCTTTCCTTTTTACACAATTATGCCATTTGGCATATTATTACCCACTAAATACAATATTAAATCATACTATGCCACTTTTCTTGAAATAAAAAAAATGGAATATTAAATTCCCTTATCAACATCTAACTAGACTTTAAATACTAGTTAGCAATTTAGTTAGTTTCCAACTAACTAATTGAAATCCAACTAATTCACTTGAAATCCAACCAACCTCAAGAAACCAACCAGAACATAATAAAATATTCAAAATGAATATTTTATAAATTTTCCAACTCCAATGGGGCCCATCTTTAAAATTTAGACTCGATTCGAAATACCGATAATTAATAAGGTATCGAATATGATCGAATCTAAACTGTCTCAGAAAATTCTCAAATTTCAGCACAAGGTTCCTTGAGTCTAACTAAGGCTCCAATTAAAATTTAAAAATTTTCTGAGTTCGAATACTTACCCGAAAAATTTACCAAAACTTATACCTTTACTAACTTTTTACACAATTCTCGTACCAAAAATCTGATTCCCACTGAATTTATTCTTCTTATCTAGACTATTCATTTTTTACCATAAAATTTATTATTGGGAAAATTACCATTTTGGTCCTTATAATTTTCCCAACCTCACTTTTGTTACCAAACTTTGAAATCTTACGTTTTAGTCACCAAACTAAAACTATCAATTTTAAGAACTTTGCAAACTAATCACCAAGCACATATAAAGCAAATATAAATCAACTAACAAGCAAATTTTGGGGTATTACAATTCTTCCCCCCTTAAGAAAATTCGTCCTCGAATTTTCAGAGCGTACCTGGTTTAAACAGATGTGGGTACTGCTTCTCCATCATTTCCTTCGTCTCCCATGTCGCTTCTTCAACTTTATGATTACGCCACAAGACTTTAACCAAAGGTATCTGCTTGTTTCTCAACTCTTTATTACGATAAGCTAATATCCTGACTGATTCTTCCTCGTACGTCAGGTCTGACTGTAATTCGATCTCATTGGGTGCAATCACATGGGATGGATCTGATCGGTACTTTCGAAGCATGGAGACATGAAAAGCATCATGGATTTTACTCATTTTCGGTGGAAGAGCCAACTGATAAGCAACATGGCCCACTTTCTTTAAAATCTCATACGGTCCAATGTATCGAGGACTTAACTTTCCTTTGCGTCCAAATCTCATGATTTTCTTCCAAGGAGAAACCTTTAAAAACACTTTTTCTCACACCTTAACTGAATATCTTTTCTTTTCAAATCCGCATATGTTTTTTTTTGTCGGTCTGCAGCCTTTTTTTAAGATTTTCTTTCACAATCTTTACTTTTTCCTCCGTGTCTTGTAACAGATCAGGCTTTAAAATCTTGTAATCCTGTAACTCGAACCAATTCAACGGCGATCTACACTTTCTGCCATACATCGCCTCAAATGGTGCCATCTGTATACTTGCCTGATAATTGTTATTATAAGCAAATTCTGCCAACGGCAAGTACTTTTCCCAAGATCCCTCAAATTCAATAACACAAGCTCTCAGCATATCCTCAAGGATCTGAATCACCCGTTCTGACTGACCATCAGTCTGAGGATGAAAGGCTGTACTGAAATGCAAACGTGTCCCCATTGCCTTCTGTAATGCTTTCCAAAACTTGGATGTAAACTTGGGATCTCTGTCAGACACTATAAATAAGGTACTCCATGAAGTCGCTCATCTGATAATCTGTCCAAACTGGTATAAAATGAGCTGTCTTGGTTAATCTGTCCACAATCACCCATATAGAATCCTTCTTACTGGGAGTCAGAGGCAGTCCTGTAATAAAATCCATTGTAATCCTTTCCCACTTCCATTCTGGAACAGAAATAGACTGCAGCTTCCCTGATGGCACTTGATGCTCTGCTTTCACCTTCTGACAGGTCAAACATTTAGCAACAAACTCTGAAATCATTCTTTTCATACCCGGCCACCAGTATCAACTTCTCAAATCCTGATACATCTTGTTTCCACCTGGATGTATAGTCAATGGACTATAGTGAGCTTCCATAAGTAGATCCCATTTCAACTTAGCATCTTCAGGGATATACAACCTGTCTTTATAATAAAGACATCCATCGGGTCTAATCTCATAATTCTTCACTTCACCCGATTCCACTTGTTTAATCTTTTCGGTATATTCTTTATCTTGCTGCTGACTTTCTTTAATCCGGTCAAACAATGCTGATTTTATTCTTAATTCCACCGAAAATGAACCATCAGATTGTCCTTTCAACTGAGCATTCATAGCTCGTAATATAGCAAATATCTTAGGCTCAAAGCATACATCTGCTACAACATTAGCTCACGGGATGATAATCAATAACAGATCATAGTCTTTGATTAGCTCCAACCATCTTCGTTGCCTCAAATTCAATTTTTTTCGAGTCATCGATACTTTAAACTTTTTGTGATCGGTGTAAACATGACAACGCTCACCGTATAGATAATGTCGCCAAACTTTTTGAGCAAACACTCTCGCAACAAGCTCCAAATCATGTGTCGATAATTCTTCTCATGTGTTTTCAGTTTGTCGGGAAGCATAAGCAATCACATTTCCTTCTTGCATCAGCACGCAACCCAAACCAATATAAGATGCATCATTGTACGAATAAATTCCATACCCGACTCAAAGTTGAACTAATCTTTCGAGTTAAAACTTTCAGATGATCAAAACTCTCTTGGCATTTATCATTCCAAACAAATGGCATATCTTTTCTCAACAATTTGGTAAGCGGAGCAGCTATCAAAGAAAAATCCTTGACAAACCTGCGATAGTATCCAGCCAATCCCAAGAAACTACGAACCTCGGTAATATTCTTGGGAACTTTCCATTCAAGGATGGGTGTCACTTTCTTAGGATCAACTCGTATCCCCTCAACTGAAGCAATGTGTCCTAAGAAAGCCACCTCGGACAGCCAAAACTCACATTTTGAGAGCTTGGCATATAACTTCTTTTCTCTCAAAATCTGCAATACTATTCGCAGGTGCACATCATGATCTTCTTTGGTCTTCGAATACACCAAAATATCATCAATGAAGACCACTACAAACTGATCAAGGTATGGTTGAAACACTCGGTTCATCAAGTCCATAAATGCAGCTGGAGCATTAGTAAGACCGAATGGCATAACCACAATTTCGTAATGACCATACCTTGTTCGAAAAGCTGTCTTCGGAACATCCTCCTCTTTGACTTTCAACTGATAATAGCCTGATCGAAGATCATCTTGGAAAACATTGCTGCTCCTTTTAGCTGATCAAACAAATCTTCAATTATCGGTAGTGGATACTTATTTTTAATAGTCACTTTGTTCAGCTGTCGATAATCAATACACAGTCGAACGAACCATCTTTCTTTTTAACAAACAACACCGGTGCTCCCCACGGTGAAATACTAGGACGAATAAACTCTTTATCCAGCAGTTCTTGCAACTGTGACTTCAATTCTCTTAACTCTGCCGGTGCCATTCTATATGGAGCCATCGATATTGGTTCTGTCCATGGAATTACCTCAATTCCAAACTGAACTTCCCTTTCCGGTGCCAAACCTGGCAATTCCTTTGGAAACACATCCGGAAAGTCTCGTACTGTCCGAATGGCACTGAGATCATTACCATCCTTTTGATTATCCACTACATGTGCCAGAAAAGCCTGACAACCCTGTTCCAACAGCTTTTTAGCTTTAAGGGCTGAAATCACATTCTGCAAACACCGAGATCCTTCTCCCAAAACTATAATCTCTGATCCATCAGCTGCCCTCAAAATCAACTGTTGCTGACGACATCTCACAGTAGCATCATGGGCATGAAGCCAATCCATACCCAGAATAATCTCCAAATCATCAAAAGGTAACTCCAATAAATTAGCTGAAAACTCATATCCTTGAACTATCGGTGAACAATCCTTACACACCCTGGTTACCCGAGCACTTTGACCAAGTGGATTGACATCTATCACATCACTCTGAGTAGACACTACAGGAATTCCTCTATCTCGTACCAATTTAGCACTAACATAGGAGTGTGTGGATCCAGTGTCTATCAAAACAAAAACAGGTTCACCATAAAGTAAAAAAGTACCTATGATAATGTCAGGATCCTCCCGATCATCTCGGTCATCACGAGTCTGAATATGATAGACTCGAGCAGAAGCTCTGTCATCTTTCCTGGAACCTGTCCGAGACGAACCTGCAGATCCACGGCCTCTGCCTCCTTGCATACCCACCGATCTTTTCATGCGGACCGATCTGTCTTCACGAGCTGGACAATCTCGAACAAAGTGTCCCATCTCTCCACGGTTGAAACAGCACTGTGTAACTTTTCGGCACTCTCCACAATGATACCGATTACGGTGCTTACACCGTGGAGCTCTGATTTGTTTCGCATTCTTTGCCAAGTACCCTTAGACTTTCGGCTTGACGGGTCCGACCTCGAGTTGCGAATATCCAGTTACCTTGATGAAAATTACCTTTACCTCACTTAGCTGATCGCGAAGTAAAAGATGATTCAGCTCCTCTTTTCGCCCAGACGCGTCTCTTTTCGGCCTTGTCTCGAACATTCTCCATCGCTTTGGCTTTATTAATAAGCATCCGAAAATCTTGGATAGGGTTGGCCACCGACACCTCATGATATATCGAATCAAACCACCAATGAAACTGTCTATACGGTTCTCCGAGTAGGTAGCAGCTCAAAGAAACAAATCGCTCGAGACGGTTGAAATCACACTCATACTCATAAATCGACCGTCCTTCTTGTTTCGGATCGATGAAGCGCTGTCTCATCTCTCTAACAAAAATAGCTCGATATATTTCCTTGAAACTCTCGAAGGAAAAACGCCAGTGATCTCCTCGTGCACACGAGCTGTAATGGTGTTCCACCATATCGAGTGACACTCTCAATAGAGAAACTACACCATCAAGCTTTCCTCGATCATCGCATCCGATGCGAGCTAATATAGATTGTACATCATTAAGCCATGTATCGGCCGAGAGTGGATCACCATCTTCTTCTCCTTTAAAATTGAAGCCTCAAGTGTCTTTAGCTCCTTTGGCACATTTAGTCGGGAAGGTCTATTCAATATAGCATTGAGTCTACAAAAATGCCCCGATCTCGAACCAGCGTTTCTTACTGCACTGCATTCTTTGGACCTCTTCTCCGCATCGGGAGCAATCTCAGTCTTGCTCGCTCTGCAATGTGTCGGGAACCCTCTCCTTCCGACACATCGTACTCATAACATTCGCTAAACTCATAAGCAATTGCATCAACTAAACAAATATCATTTTCAAGTATAAACGACATCCTAGTGGCATGTACACTTTAAAACACTTTCATTAAAAAAAAATAAATCCGAACTGCTAAACACGTAGCTCGATACCAATAAATGTAACACCCCGACCCGTACCTGCATACGAATATGAATCGAGAATGTCACATAAAATATACAATAGACTTACCATGCTAAATTTAGGCTAACAAATTTATTTATTTATTTTTTTTAACTCATAATACTAATATTGTCAATTTAAAAGATAAGCATAAAGTATTATAATTATATAAATCATGTTTTAATTTGAACTATTACAAGGCAAGCCGGATTTAAAATTTTACAAAACTGACAGGTTACTTAATTACATGCCACTAAATACAACAAAATAGGATGTCATAGATACAAGAAAATAACTGTCTGCGTTGTAGGCCCTAATACCCGATCGATGCAAAAACTATCCCACTAGCTATTAAGCAACCTCACACGTATCACCAAAAATACACGCGAGAATATACTCGGTGAGGCATAAGGTAAGTAACATGAAATAAACCATAAACAATTTATGATACTTGTAAAACCTATTAAATTTCATAATACTTTTCATAATATGCAAAAAAAAAAACATATCATATTATGTTGAAACATAATTTAATTCATCAATTAAAAATCGTATAGCCCATGGTAATATTGAGTGACTAATATACGAGTCGTGTACTAAAAGTACTATTCTTTACGAGCGCCATAATTAAATAGCGAAAACAAGCGCCACGAAGTGATTTAAACGAAGCGACACATTAGAGTATCGAACAAGCGAAACAATAAAGTATCAAACGAGCGACACCGAAGGTATCGAAAACAAGCGACATGTCGAAATCATGTGACTCTAATGGTATACCACAATACTTTGTCTACTCATGACCAAGGGCAAATATAAAAATATTTCCTGCAATAACATAATGGCTAGCATGGCATTATAATTTAAATCATGTAACTCAATCGTAAAGGAACAATTCATACTCCAATAGGCCCATTTCCATTTTACAATATGCTGCCATTCTTTAAAAATACGAGACAAATATCATTTAAAATAATTTCATACTTTAAAAAAAATAATTACCTTTTTAGGTCGACTTATCGCAAGTCTTCCTATCACATATTATAAAAACATGCATGCACTCACCTTTGCCTTGTATCAAAATTCCTCACTACTCGATTTCAGTCAAGTACTTTTTCTTTCCCCTTTCGATTATTATGTCCCCTGATTTGACTGATTATCTACAAAAATCATAACATATACCATTTCAAAGTATATGTTAAAATATTCTCAATTCACCAATAATAATGGAAATAACCAATAATTATCTAAAATCAATAAAATTGATCCGATAAAAATTTCCATATTCGAACCAATTTTTTTCACACTTTTTATAAAAAATTCCAAACTTTGCATTTTAGTCCCTAAGGACATTTTCAAGCTTCTAACATCAATTTCAAACTAAATCCTTGCATTTTTCATCAAATACACTCAAGGACCTAAGCTTTAGAAATTTCCAACTTGGTCACTAATATTTCCGAAAATTACAATCAAGTCCCAAAGTCACCAAAAATTTCAAATTAAGCCTCCAAACCACTTAACTTGATTTTTCAAGCCACTACACTCCAAAAACAAACTTTATAATTTAGTCCCCAAACTTTTCAAAATTTTCAAATTGGTCCCTAATGCCAAATTAATTAGGGATTTCACTCCAAACCATTTATATCATCATTCTAAACAATTCTTTCTTCTACAACACCTTCCAATTCATTTTTTATCAAAAACCCTAAAATTTCCTCTTTAAAAATCAAGACTTTTTTTTTCTTTAATCTAACAACACAAATATACTTGAATCACTCTCATTTCATCATTTCCAACCTCAAACCAAAATTTTGCCATAGTTTCCCCATAATTCTTCATCTAACCAATCCTCCAAACTCAACAAAAACACATGGAAACTAAGCAAAAATTATATCAAGATGTAGAAAAAATCAAGGAGATTAATTTCTTATCTAATAGCAAAACCTTAAAACTAACCTTGTAAGCTCAACAATGATGTTGAATTTTTTTTTCTCCCTTGGCTAAAGCTTTCGAAGCTTGCTGGAAGAATAAAGATGATGGCTTGACTTTTTATCATATTTATCCTTTTATTTTTCTTTCCTTTTTACACAATTATGCCATTTGACATATTATTACCCATTAAATACAATATTAAATCATACTATGCCACTTGTCTTGAAATAAAAAAAAATGGAATATTAAATTCCCTTATCAACATCTAACTAGACTTTAAATACTAGTTAGCAATTTAGTTAGTTTCCAACTAACTAATTGAAATCCAACTAATTCACTTGAAATCCAACCAACCTCAAGAAACCAACCATAACATAATAAAATATTCAAAATGAATATTTTATAAATTTTCCAACTCCAATGGGGCCCATCTTTAAAATTTAGACTCGATTCAAAATACCGATAATTAATAAGGTATCGAATATGATCGAATCTAAACTGTCTCAGAAAATTCTCAAATTTCAGCAAAAGGTCCTTGAGTCTAACTAAGGCTCCAATTAAAATTTAAAAATTTTACGAGTTCGAATACTTACCCGAAAAATTTACCAAAACTTATACCTTTACTAGCTTTTTACACAATTCTCGTACCAAAAATCTGATTCCCACTGAATTTATTCTTCTTATCTAAACTATTCATTTTTTACCATAAAATTTATTATTGGGAAAATTACCATTTTGGTCCTTATAATTTTCCCAACCTCACTTTTGTCACCAAACTTTGAAATCTTACGTTTTAGTCACCAAACTAAAACTATCAATTTTAAGAACTTTGCAAACTAATCACCAAGCACATATAAAGCAAATATAAATCAACTAACAAGCAAATTTTGGGGTATTACATTTGGGGCCTTAAACTTAGGGGGTAGCACCAAATTCAGGACCAAACTAAGTTCGTTAGCATCAAATCCAATGAAAGTTTCCACTACCTCCATAGCTTCCATTTTCTCTTTGAGTCGCTTGCAACGATCCTCGATCTCTTTCGAGGTTTGAATCTTGGGTTTCTCAAACTCAATTAACTGGTCCATCTCTAAGACAAAGTTTTCAGCTTCATTGCCCCCGGGCTTGACTTTCGATGTGGAGGTAAATTAATAGGAAATGAGGCGCCGGCCTGATAAAGTGGTGTTTTTCCTCGAGAAAGCATTACTTGAGGATTCGGTTGACCCTTAGCATGAGGAGGAGTAAAACCCGGTGGGTACATAGGAATTTCAGACCTTGTCGTAGGATTATCAATAGAAGCTTCTCCTTGCTCGAGAAGCTTAAATCCGAACATTTGGGCCATTTGTCGTAAGACCTCTTGTTGAGATTTCTTGAACTGCTCCACCACGTCTTGTCGGGCCTTGGCTAACTGTTCTTCCATTTTTCAGGCCAAATCTACTTGCATATCCCTTTGGGTTTGTTCGATCTGGTCTAACCTTTCTTCGTTCACCATCTTTGTTTTGTGTCGGGTTCCGTAGGGGTGCTAAATCGATTAAACTTTCCTTTGATCCAGAATCACTATCACAGGACATCTCAAAAATTATTTTATGTATTAATTAATGCATGAAATGTTTCATGAGAATGCACAAACTAAGGACATGCATTAACAATGTGATAAAAAATACAATAATGAATGCAAAGAAGTGTTGATCGACGAACATCCTCATCAAACAATTTCCATAACGGAGATCAAGTCCCATTACAACAAGAAAATAACTACACATAGGGCACAACTAAAACCTAAGTTCCTTCTCCACCAATAAATGGGTTGGCCTTTGCTCATCTTCTGATCAGTCTTAAACTTCGAGATTCTTTAACTCGTCATTATGGACTCATTCTCCTATTACGAAAGCCTTAAATTTAGATTGTTCTCGAATCAACACTTCATATGAAAATGTCATGAATATGCAAAACAAGACAAGACAATAAAATAAATGAGTTGGCAACAAATATAACAAATAATGAATATAAGGCCAATGAAAACATACCGAAGTGGATTAACAACAAAAAACGATCTGAAAATATGTATTCTAGTTTGCTATGGTTATCTACATGGCTCTAATTGGGGTGAGCTCTTAAATTCTCATGCATGTGGTTTGGTTCTAGACAAGGGTACTCGAACCTATCTTATCACCTACTAAGGTAACAAGAACCTCTATTTTGGCTCATTACAAGCTTGCAAATTGGATTCGGTTCAAGGGAGAGCACGACCTCTTGATGTGGAGGGCTGCTCACGTGTCAAAGGCGTGGATTCTGGAAGTGAATTACCGACCCGTAAAGGGGTGCTCACGTGGGTATGTGGTGCTTCACTTCCACTTAAGGTATAGAGCTCGGGTATAGAGCTTGATGAACATGGTGCAACACATGTCGGTGATTCCTTATAAATTAAATGAAAAATTAATTCGAAAACCACCAATTATCAAATCTCGCACAATCAACGTCACATTTTCAAGAAAGAATCATCCCAATTAAAATCAATTTCAATTCAAACAATTTCCATCATTAAAAGCAACAAATATTTTCTTGGCTTAACTCTCTTTTTGTTTGTAAAAAACAAAATTGTCCCCAGCGGAGTCACCATACTATAGCGACCCTTTTTTCTTTTTGGAAAAATCATTTTTTTGAAAAATAAAGGACTTGGAGTCGCCACTAGTTACTTGGATAAGGTAGACCAGACACCATAAAACCAGAGATTTATGAAAAGGGTTTGGGAATTGGTTACGTGTGGGGAAGGATTAGCACCCCTATCACGCCCGGAAATCGGTACCAAAATACTTGTTGCTTTTAATCGATGGAACTTGTTAAAATTTGAATTGAATTTAATTAAATGTACTTAATTGAATATTGACCTTAATTAAACAGACTTTATCAAATTGGTGGGTTCAAATTAATTGGACATTTAATTAATAAGGATGGCGATACATCAGACCATAGATTAAACCGACATCAAATAAGCCTGACTGTCGTGTTAATTTATGGTTCAAATTTCGTATGTCACCTTTATGCATAATACAAGTAATTAATCATGATGTTATGTCTTGTCAACTTTTAATTAACATTTACCTTGGGACGATAAGGATTAATTCATATATTTGGTCAACATCCATTAAGCCAAGATTGTTACAACACAAATATCAGAATTGATAAATACCTCCCTTTTTTAGGGTTTAAAGTTAATAAATTATCAAGATAAGCATGGAATTAAAAGGTTAAGTGAACGAAATAAATTGCATATCACAAAAACAAGGAATTAGACAAAAACATGTGAAAAAAATAACATCGAAAATCCGAAAAAAGGACCAGATCAAACAAAACAAGCACGTAAAATAAATACGAAAATTAAAGTGTGAAATTTTAAAATATAAAAAAGTAAATAAATATCCGAAAAAGACCAGATAGAACAAGAATGAGAAATTAAAAGCAGAAATTAAAAGTTAGATGTTAGTAAGTTAGGAGTTAGTTAAATTTAATGTGCCATGAATAATATGGATCATTCCTCGTTGTGGGTCACCGTAAGGTCGAAAGCGAACAATAAAATAAAGGTACAAAATAAAATAATATTTGTATATAAGAACATTAGATAGAATAATATGACATACGATTATATTATATGTATATATTATAAACTACTGTAATATATTTATATATATATATATAACAAATACATGAGATTTGACTGGCAAGAATTAAGGGGAAAATAAATGTTAAAAGAAGGAAACACGGTAATCAAAGGAAAAAAAAGAACAATATTTAATGTGAACGGAAGGAAAGAAAAATGTAGCATTGAAGGATTAAAATCAATTGCATTTGAGAATAAGTTACACCCAGGGGCAGACTCGGCCCTCACTCTGCTCTCGATTGAAATCAAACGCATTTGAGAATAAGTTACACCCAGGGGCATACTCGGCCCTCACTCTGCTCTCGATTGAAATCAAACTCCAGCCCTAGGCGCGATTCATCGGCGGCTCTGCCTCACCGGCCGTTGGTTCGAGCGGCGACGGCGGATGATATATTTCGAACCCAACTTCGAAATCAAAGGTAAACTTCCGAAAACCTTCTTTTTAATTTCGATTCAAGATCTAAAAAAGGTAAAAACCTATACTTTGAGTTCAAAACTGAAAACCCCTTTTTATTTGCCTTTAAAACAAAATTTGAAGAAAGATTTTTGAAACTTTTATTAAAAGAATGAAATTTTGAGATTGGAGAGCATAGACCCTTGATTTCGGTTTTTTGAAATAGAAAAAAGGGAAGAACCCTAATCTGCGAAAATGAAGATAAAAAAATGAAGATGAACTCTAAAGCTTATACAAGGATAGAAGATAAAAGAGACCTTGAAAATTGCTTTCTTTTTGCTTCTTTGTATTTCCGAATGTGTAAAAAAGGTCCCCCCTTAAGTTACACCCAGGGGCATACTCGGCCCTCACTCTGCTCTCGATTGAAATCAAACTCCAGCCCTAGGCGCGATTCATCGGCGGCTCTGCCTCACCGGCCGTTGGTTCGAGCGGCGACGGCGGATGATATATTTCGAACCCAACTTCGAAATCAAAGGTAAACTTCCGAAAACCTTCTTTTTAATTTCGATTCAAGATCTAAAAAAGGTAAAAACCTATACTTTGAGTTCAAAACTGAAAACCCCTTTTTATTTGCCTTTAAAACAAAATTTGAAGAAAGATTTTTGAAACTTTTATTAAAAGAATGAAATTTTGAGATTGGAGAGCATAGACCCTTGATTTCGGTTTTTTGAAATAGAAAAAAGGGAAGAACCCTAATCTGCGAAAATGAAGATAAAAAAATGAAGATGAACTCTAAAGCTTATACAAGGATAGAAGATAAAAGAGACCTTGAAAATTGCTTTCTTTTTGCTTCTTTGTATTTCCGAATGTGTAAAAAAGGTCCCCCCTTACATTTGGTTTTTCTCCGGCTTTATAGACAGAAATTACAAATAAAAACAAAAAACCTAAAAGCCTATTGATGCCTCTTATTTTTGTTTTTGGTTGGTTGTTGTTGTAAGATGTAGAGGCTCGTATGGAGGGGACCAATTCGCGTGGCTGTGGAGATGGCAAGATGCTTTAAAGTGATTTCAAACCTTGTTTTAATTATTTTTGATATAACAAAAGGGAGAGATATGTTTTAAAATTTTAATTTCAAAAGGGAAAAGGGGATATTTAAATATTTTTTTAAAAATATTCTCTTTTTCTAAATTTAATTTTTTAAGGGAGATTTAAAAAATCAAGCGGTTTCATTATATCAAAAAGGTGGGAGATTGTTGGGATAAAGATTTTAATATAACAAATTGAAAAATATTTTTGTACTTAAACTGATTTGAAAAGGTTTTTGACTTGTACAAATATTTTAAGTGTTTTAAAAGTCAAAAAACAACTATCGGTACCGGTACGATACTACACGTAACGATATTCAACAGCCCGTACTGGTACAATCGTATGCATACTGATACGCAATGCTTTCCCTATTTTCCAATGATCCATTTCCGTACTGGTCCTAGCTATGTCATACCGATACGTAGTGTTTTCCCCATTTTCTAGTGATCTATTTTCGAACCAGTAGTGGCTATGTCGTACCAATACGCAAGGGCCCGTATCGATTCTCAGGTATCGCGTACCAGTATGCCCTGTATTAATTATGTAAGGGCTCTTTCTATATTTAGGGCAAGTATCGATATTGAAGGTCATGTATCGATACTCACTACACCAAAAGTGCATTAAGGCCCGAAATAAAGTCCCCAACAGCTCTAAACAGCCCTTAACGACTAGTAACGGTCATGAAGTCATTAGAGGACATAAAGAGGTACTCAATCAGCTATGGAAGTAAGAGAAACAACCACCAACATTCAATTGTATAGAGAAATCAATTTTGATCTTCAATTGTCAATTTTGTTGTAGAATACACTTATGAGCTTAATTGTTACATTTACTCAAGTGTTAGGATTTTTGGGTAAGAGCTTAAATTGCAAACACACTCAGCCTTGTAAGGTTTTTCCTTTGTTTGCACAAATTGTATTTTTCTCTTTGGGAGAGAGATAGACAAGACTTTAGGGTGTAAGTCTTGGTTGATGCAAGGTTATCTCTTTTTCCTTAAAAGAAAGAAATTTAATAGTGAATTTGGGAAAATCCTTATTGAGGAGCTAAGGTAGTGGATGAAGACTTTGGTTAGAAAATCGAACCTCTATAAAACCTTGTGTCCAAATTTTTTTTAATTTCTATTGCTTCCACCACTTTCATTGCAAAATCAAATCACGCCCTCTTGGCGATTCAGTTGATCATATCGAGCCCAACAGTACAACACATGTACAAGTGATATTAAATCACATGTTATGGTAAACAAGATGTTTAAAAATTCAGATATATATATAGTTGGCATCATAGGTTAGACCATCATGATCAATAATGATGCAAAAAAATTTGAGATTTACATGCACATTTTTTTAAAGAAAATAAAGTTCTCATGGTTCTTGTTCTTAAAGGAATTGATTAAATTTCAATAACTAAAAGAATATGAAGTTCTTGTGTTGCTAGTTCTCAAAAGAATTGATTAAGATCCCACTTACCAAAAGAACTTGAAGTTCTTGTACTAAAGTTGAGATTGCATGTCTTGCATATCTGAAGGAAATAAGGGCTCATTTATCCACAAATGTGGAAAGTTTTATATGATTTAGTAGATCCATCTACATATTTATTATCAAATTACAACCAGAAGTTTGTGAGATTGATTGGAACAAAAAGTTTTTTCAGATTATGCAATTAAGACTATTTGTTTTGCTAAAGTTAGTGGATATATTTTAGGCTACAAGACCAGTGTGAAAATGTCACGCTATTAGTGCAAGAAACACTATTGATGCAAGAATAGAAACAAGACAATCATGTTTGAATATCGATCCCACGATGATGGTGTATTCAGCTTAAGACTTATGTAACTACAATGCAATCTATAAAAGTGGAAATTGTGGGTGCAATGGTGTTTGCAATAAAATAGTAAAGAAATGAATAAAGGATTGATTGTGGTAGCAATAACATAGTATATAAAAAGATAGAGAAATATGAAGATAAAGCATGGATCTCCTTGGTTTAGTTCAGTAGAAAGATCAAGTACACTTCGAGGGAAAATGATGGTTCAATCAGCAATTAGAAAGTCAGCTTGAGTACTAGCTTCCATTTAATCTTCAATCGTTGACTCATGGATGTAGATCGGCTTCAAATCTCATCGTAAGTCAGAATTATAACCCTTTGAACAAGCGGATCAACTTTCGTTGTATCCAATCAACTTTTATTTTAAAATTCGTTAATCTGACTTGTCACTGCATCCGTCGATGTCAGTGGCTAGTTTAACATTCTCATGCAAAACGGGAATCAAATTCAACCCTTAAAGCTTAAGAAAAAGCTAACAAAAATATATATTAAACTGAAAAAAGAGTTTCCACAAGTTCATAAAGCTCAAGAAATTAAACCATCGTCAATTGAGCATGAAATAAAAAAGTAATCTCCACAAACATCTAAATAAAGAAAATTTAAGAAGATAACAACGTATTTTCCTCGATTCAACACTTGATTCGAGGAAAATACGTTGTTATCTTTCTTGATTCAAGGAAAATACATGGTAGCAATAACATAGTATATAAAAAGATAGAGAAATATGAAGATAAAGCATGGATCTCCTTGGTTCAGTTCAGTAGAAAGATCAAGTACACTTCGAGGGAAAATGATGGTTTAATCAGCAATTAGAAAGTCAGCTTGAGTACTAGCTTCCATTTAATCTTCAATCGTTGACTCGTGGATGTAGATCGGCTTCAAATCTCATCGTAATTCGGAACTATAACCCTTTGAACAAGCGGATCAACTTTCGTTGTATCCAATCAACTTTCATTGTAAAATTCGTTAATCTGACTTGTCACTGCATCCGTCGATGCTAGTGGCTAGTTTAACATTCTCATGCAAAACGGGAATCAAATCCAACCCTTAAAGCATAAGAAAAAGCTAACAAAAATATATATTAAACTGAAGAAAGAGTTTCCACAAGTTCATAAAGCTCAAGAAATTAAACCATCGTCAATTGAGCATGAAATAAAAAAAGTAATCTCCACAAACATCTAAATAAAGAAAATTTAAGAAGATAACAACGTATTTTCCTTGAGTCAACACTTGATTCCTCTTCTCCTCAGATAATTCTGCTTGACTTCACTTCGGATCTCCAGAAATAAGCTTAAGCCACCATGGAATGATAGAGAAAGCTTGGAGGTTGAAGATGATATGGAAAATGGGAATAGCGTGACCTTCTCTCTCTTCCAGATTTATCCTTTTATAAGCTGCCCAAGGAAGGACACATGTCTTGCATGTGTTTTGCTTTCCCCAGAGCCGTACAAAATATATTGTAACAAATAGGACAACTGGTAAGGTTGTTCTTATCCTTTAGCAGACTGGATAGCTGACAGTTGCAGTGTCGAACTAGCTACAGTGCTAAAAGTTTCCTCTGTAGGGACATTAGAAATGTAGTGACAATGAGGCAAAAATAGGCAGAAATATATAAAAAAAAATAGCCTCTGAAACTAAGTTAGATAAAATGCAAAAAAAGAGTTGAAAAAGCATAAATGGATGCAATGAACACAGATGTGGGGACAATTAGATCTATAAATTTAGGGAAAATACATGTTCTTTAAAGAGCTATCACACCCCCAAACTTGAGCTTTTACTTGTCCTCAAGTAAAGATTAAAGTAGTAAGGTCCAACAATATATCATAGGCATTCTAGATACGTGAATCATTCCAATAAATCAATTAATCATATGCATCGACAAGAGAGAAAATTGCATAAACAAATCCACATCAACAGACAAGAAAGCAATTGAAGAATAGCTAACATCATCCCTAACATCTCAGATTCATTTCTCTTATCAACATTTATTTAGTACCACACATAATAAAATATAAGATGTTGTGCAACGAACCCCTAGGAAGTACTTCATTGCAACGACACACACTAATTCAACAACAGCCTTTGGCGAGATTCATTTTTCTAACGCGTGTAGAGGAATGTTCCCCCTTAAATATGCTTTTATTTTATTGCACTCACATTGGAATGTCTTTTATTTATACTTAATAAAATATACTAACATGTATAGCACATGCTGAAATAGGTGGAAGTTGTCAAAAATCAAAGGAATGATGCTAGATATTCTCTAATCAAACAAACAAATATATCAATCTAGAGTTAAGAAATACAATCATCCAACATGTGTATCCAAAAAACTTGTCAATGATCAGAACAATTCAAGATTTAAACATCGAATGCAAGCAAAAGATTTTTCAACACAAAAGGAACCTTGCATTTGCTTAGAATTATTTTTTTGAAAATTTTGAAATAGGGGTGGATTTCAACTCGTAGGCGTATACCCTTAAACTTAAAGATTGCATTGTCCCCAATGCATAAGAAAGAAAAATGAAATGATAGAAGGCAATGAAAGAATTTCATGACAATTTGTGGCTACAATGATGAATGCAATGAAAATATAACTAAATGTTATTACAATGAAAATGCAAATGTCATGGCAATACAGAAATACAAAATGAAATTACACTACATGGAATGCATGCCTACTAAAACTAAAAACAAACTAACGCAGTTCTCGAGCTCTTGGGAAGAGGAGGCAGAATGTCTCTTCTTCTTCTTGCTCATCTTTTCTTCCTTACGCTTTTTCTTGCTCTTCTCTTTAGGCTTTGAGCGTTTTCTCTTCTTTTCTTTCTTAGGAAGAGAGGCCTCTTCATCATGTACACCTTTCTCATCTTTCTCTGGCTCTTCTTCCTCATCGGCCGCATCTTCAAAAAGGATAATCAGTGGTGGTTCCTTGTATAACACCATCGCTAGAGGGTTTACCTCTTGGTCATCGTTCGCAGACGCAACTTCTGCCGGTCTCGCATCAATTGGCTTCTACTGTGGTCCTTCTGAGGTTGCATCCATATTCTTGGACACAACTAGATTCTTCTCAACAAAAACTTTCTCTGTAGTAGACTTCTTAATAATGGAACTCTATTCCTTATCTTCATCTACGTCCTCAACAAGGACTTCATCTTCTTTGCCAGCAAAGGGTAATGCATCAACATTTGTAGGGATATTCAAGTTAAAAAGACAATCCCTTATGATCTTACTAGATGCCTCCTCTTGTGGTGAGTCACCAACTTCGTTGACATAATCAAGGGAATTCACTATCTTGGCTGGTACATCTTCTGTGGCAACATCGAATAAGAAATCATAACTACAGATGATGGGAGGGAAAACAGAGAAATCTGGCAAAGCAACTAGAGTGATTCGGCTCATGGCAACAAGAGCAGACTTGTGCCACATCTTTACATAGGCATAGAATAAATTTTGTGTCATATCCATTGTTTTGCAACCTTTCCAAGTGTGCTCGTTATAGTGTCAAGCTTGTCCTCTATAGCCAGAACTTTCTTCCAAACTTCATCACTTGTAAGGACATTCTCTATTGTAGCGTCCATCTTTGCCTTGCTTGTTTCCTCCCTTATTGTAGTACCTATTCTCGGTGTAAGAACTTCTGAAGTGCGAGCCATCTTCTTAATGGCAACCTTGTTGATCGACCCTTTATTGGTTATCCTCTCTTCATTTTTTTGGGTTTTACCCTCTTCAATTCACAAAGCTGCATGATTAGCAAGGGGAAAGCCAGTATTCTATTCTTATATTTAGCAAAAACCCTTAATATCTTTGTGGATGATTGCACCCCCATTAATCTTTCTTCCCTTAATGATAGAATGTATCAAGCATATTCTATCAAGGAAGACCGCCGTGCTATGGTTTGAGGGTAACAACTTGGAGTTAATAAACTAAACCCATATCTTTGTCGGTAATGTCAGAAACTTCCTATACACGGTGAAATTCCCAACACTAGTCCCTGACCACAATGCATCCGTAACACATAAATCTTCAACTGACAATTCTAGTTTATCATCAGTAATCTCAGCCATCAACAATGCATGTTCATCCATACTTACAATAATTTTGAATAACTTTTTAATAATATCAGCACTCCAAGGAACGAAATTCTCCCTCACAAAAAAGTTTTTAAAGAGGGCTCATAAAGATTTGCATAAAATTCCCTTACAAAGGCAATATTGTAGCTGCCAGGATAAGTGCAAAAGCTACTCCATTTGTGAATTGTGATGGTGTTGTGGATGGATTTTCTAGGCTCCTCCTCAGAAGAAAGTCCAATCCCATGTTTTGAGTGAATGCTTCTCTTTTGGATGTGCTCCTTAAAATGCTCATCCGTAACCTCCATTTGAAACACCTCAAACTCAAGATTTTCATCTTGAGCAACAGGTTCCTTGGATAGAGGGTTTGATTCTAAGCTCGGAATATCATACACTAGGGGTTCTCTTCAGACTTTTCGGGCTGCTCTAGTCTTAGCCATGGTTTATTATAAGAAAGAAGATGAAAAAGAAATATTTTGTAGAGAAAATGAGTGAACTCTGAAGCTTCAAAAAATCAGAGAATGTAGAAAATTAAGTGAGTGGTCAATGAAGTTTAGAGTTGTTTACTAAAGAAGAAGAAAAGAGGGAAAATAAAGAGGCATGATTTGTACTGTCTGATGCAATGAGAATCGACAGTATAATATTTGCACAATAATCATGCTCGTTCACTGCATCTCCTGCGCACATGATGAAAGGCTGTGACTTTTAGGGATTAATCGGTGTAATTGAATTACCCGAATTGCCACTAAAAATTTATGCATATCTTGTGAAGCCTCTTTCCGTACAAGTTGTTAGAGAAAAAGATTCCTTGATAAACCGAGGAGAGATTATTCTACAAGAAAGGAAATAAATAACATTAAAAGAAAAATAAGGGAAAATCTAAATCTAATAAATAATTTAAAGAGAAATTAAAAAATTGACCAATTTAATGGTCTCAATATTCCCATGATCAAAGTCACCAGAGTAGAGTTTGAGTCGTTGGCCATTGACTTTGAATGGGATTCCTCCTTTTGTATCTTTTATTGTGACTGCATCGTGTAGAAATACTTCCATAACTTCGAAGGGTCCAGACCAGCGTGATCTCAATTTTCCTGGTTGCAATTTAGCCTTGAATTGAATAGCAAAACCAACTGTTCGACTTTACATTGTTGCTTCAAAATAATCTTATCATGACAACACTTGCTCTTGTCCTTGTAAATAAAAGCATTTTCATATGCGTTACGGTGAATTTTTTCTACTTCAGTAATGTGCAGCAATCTCTTCTTCCCTGTTACCTCATAATTAAGGTTGACTCGCTTAAGATCCCACAAGGCCTTATGTTCGAGCTCCACTGGCAAATGATAAGATTTTCCAAAAAAAAGTTGATACGGAGACACTCCCAATGGAGTTTTGTATGAAGTACGGATAGCCTGCAATGCATCATCTAAGCAAGAGGACCAATCTTTACTAGTGGTATTAACAACTTTTTCCAAGATGTTTTTAGTTACCTGATTAGATACCTCTGCCTTTCCATTGGACTAAGGATGATATGTTGTAGCCAGTCTATGATTGACTCCATAGCGTTTTAATGCAACAACTTTTTTCGAAGCTAGTGAGTATATGTTTGTGAAAAAAATTCAAGACTGTTTTTGCATCATCTTTAGGCGCTGCTACAGCTTCTATCCACTTTGAGACATAGTCCACAACAACCAGAATGCATAGATTTCCAAAAGAATTAGAAAAAGAACCCATGAAATACAATCCACAAACATCAAATAACTCAATTTCCATTATTGGCTAATGTGACATCTCATTTCTCCTAGTTATAGATCCGGTGAGTTGACATTTGTCACATCATTAGGTAAACTCATGAGCCTCTTTGAATAAAGACAACCAATAAAATTCAGATTGGAGGACTTTTGTAGTAGTGCTCATTCCACCAAAATGTCATCCATAAGGAGCATTATGACAATGTTGTATAATAAATTTTATCTCTTCCTTAGGAACAAAGCATCAAATTATATTGTCATTACAAACCTTGAAAAGATGAGGTTTATTCCAATGATATTTCGCCGCGTCTCTAAGAAATCTTACCTTCTTGTGCCCAGTTACACCCACAGGAGTCTTTCAACAAACCAAGTAATTCACAATATCAGCGTACCACAATGTTGCATCCACAACGAAAAGCTTTTCATCAGCAAAAGCGTCGACAATTTGCAATTTATTTCCATCTTCGCTGCCTGCTTCCAACCTCGAAAGGTGATCGACAACTTGATTTTCTGACTCTTTACGATATTTAATCTCAATTTTAAACTCTTGCAGCAACAAAATCCAACAAATTAATCTTGGTTTCACATCTTTCTTTCCAAAAAGGTATGTCAAAGCAGAATGATCAATAAAAACTGTAATTTTTGCACCCACAAGATAAGAACGAAACTTATCAAAAGAAAAAATTATTGGTAATAACTCTTTCTTAGTAGTAGTGTAATTGATTTGAGCTTCATTTAGAGTCTTACTAGCATAGTAGATCACATGAAATACCTTGTCTTTGTGTTGTCCTAAAACTGCTCCCACAATGAAATCACTAGCGTTGCATATTAGTTCAACGGTTGCTCCTATTTGGGCGCAACAACAATCGGTGCATTCATAAGCTATCTTTTTATTTTATTGAATGCTTCTAGACATGCATCATCAAAAACAAATTTTCTACCTTGCTTCAACAATAGGCATAGAGGTTTGGTTATCTTTGAAAAGTCCCGAATGGATCTTCTATAGAACCTGACATGACATAGAAAACTGCGGATACCATTTACATTCTTTGGTGATGGCAATTTTTTAATTGCATCCACTTTGGCTCTATCAACCTCAATTCCTTCTTTCAAAATTCTATGGCCCAACACAATCCCTTTAATGACCTTGAAGTGACATTTTTCCAATTTAAAACCAGATTAGTTTCCTACATCACTACAATACTTTCTCGATATTGTCGACACAATGGTAAAAATTATTCCCATACACTGAAAAATCATCCATAAAGATTTCAAGGGAATTGTCAATCATATATGAAAATATTGCCATCATACAACTTTGAAATGTGGCTGGTGCATTGTAAAGATCGAAGGCCATGCGCCAAAAGGCAAATGTTCCAAATGGGCATGTAAAAGTAGTCTTCCTCTAGTCCTCGGGTGCAATAGCAATTTGATTATAGCCAGAATAACAATCTAGAAAGTAGTAATACTCATTGCCCGCAAGACAATCTAGCATCTTATCAATGAAAGGAAGAGGGAAATGATACTTCCTTGTGGCTACATTAAGTCTCCTGTAACCCATACAAATACGCCAACCCGTAGGAATGCGAGTATGAATCAATTCATCAGCATCATTACGAACTACAATGATGCCACTTTTCTTAGGAACGCAGTGGACTAGACTAACCCATGCATTGTCAGAAATTGCATAAACAATTCATGCGTCCAATCACGTAAGAATTTCTCTCTTGACTACTTCATTCATATTTTCATTCAATTGGTGTTGCGGCTCAATGGATTGTTTGTTCTCATAATCCAGCTTGATCTTGTGCATTCACAAAGATGGACTAATGCTCTTAATATCAGCAATTGTCCAATCAATACCACGCTTGTGTTGTTTAAGAATATTTATCAACTTAGCTTCTTGTATTACGTCCAGAGCTGCAGAGACAATAACTGGGAGTGTTTTCGCATCTCCAAGGAATTCATATTTGAGATTAGCTGGAAAAGGCTTGAGTTCCAGAGTAGGAGCCTCATCAATAGATGGCTTGAAAATAGGAATTGTTCGGTGGGTGAGACCCGAAATTTAACTTGCTACTTGAGGTAAACTGCTGTAGTGAGTACTTCAACAATGTAGTCACAATTTGGGACATTTTCTTTAACCATTGTCAGCACAGTGTCCTCAGCAATAAGAATACTACGATGGTGCAGGTCTTCTTCAATTATGTGGTCGAGAATATCAATATGATGACTTTCTTTAGTCCTCCTTCCAATATCAGCATTGAACATCCAAAAAGTAACCTGGTCATTGTCGACCCGCATTGTAAGTTCTTCTTTTGATACATCGATGATTGCTTTCCCAGTAGCTAAGAATGGTCAACCAAGAATAATAGGGACATCCTTGTTAGCCTCGCAGTCAAGAATAATGAAGTCTATTGTAAAAACAAACTTGTCTACACGAACAAACACATCCTTGATTTGACCATTCAAATGTGTCAAAGATCTATCTGCCAATTGTAACGTGACTGCAGTGGGCTCCATTTCTCCATTGCCTAACTTTTGGAAAGTTGACAATGACATTAAATTGATATTAGCCCCTAAATCACAAAGAGTTGTACTAAAATATTGATTGCAAATAGAGCAAGGAATGATAAACCTGTCTG
Organism: Hibiscus mutabilis; assembly: GCA_019671005.1. Taxonomy (NCBI): domain Eukaryota; kingdom Viridiplantae; phylum Streptophyta; class Magnoliopsida; order Malvales; family Malvaceae; genus Hibiscus; species Hibiscus mutabilis. The sequence goes on from CM033712.1 coordinate 41,921,180, forward strand.
GATCCTTCATCTTTCTCGGTTGAGTGGTAGATATTAACACACTACACTCCTCAGTGAGCTTAATGGTTTCTAGTGCATTGAGCTTCTTCTTCTTGGATAGGATTTCCTTCATGAACTTTGCATAATTCGAAATCTGTGTAAGAGAATCAATCAAAGGAATTTGCCCTGTAAGTTGTTGTAAAGTATAATGAAAGAATTGAAATTAATTGTCCGACTCGTTATTCTTAAATCTTTAAAGAAAAGGTGGAGAGGAATATCTGATGGTTGCACCGACATAAGGCATTGTGGCAACAACTTTGGTTGTAACACATATGGGACTGGAGTAATAACTAGAGGAACTTTACCCAACTTGCCATCATTAACTCCATCTTCTAATGTATGATCAAGTACAAAGGAAACCCCCCGTTCTTGAGTAGAAATGGGATCTGGTTGCAACGAGTCAGCAGTTTGTTTGCCACTGCAAAGAGTAATAGCCTTGCAATGCTCCTTATTTTTTGTACTAGTTTTAATCTAAAACGAACATAGTATCGTATCTAATACAATGATTTATATCACGAGGAGTCCTTATCGAATCTGTTCATCTGATTTTCTACTCTTCATCGAGGACATTGTGGAAAAATTCAAGGCGACCATATTCTACAATGCCTCTACATTGATGCCCTCTTTCATGAGTGAAAATGACGAGGCAAAGGTTAAAGTCATCACCAATATACCAAAAGTTGATGTATGGTACAGTTGACTTCTTGAGAGAGTGACGTTGAACATTCCACTATTAAGGTAATTTTTTCTATTCCTTAATATTTTTTATTTGAAATATAGTATGAAATATGGTAATACTAAAACCATATACGCCAATTTTCTTGAAAGGGAATTAAAATAATAAATAAATGCGTGCATGTATTATGAATATATTAAAATATTAAATTATGGTAATTTCAATACCATCGTTATGTGCTTTACTTAAAAAGGTATATCTTTTAATGCTTTAATGCATTATTATGTGTTTATAAACGTTTTATGAGAACTCAACAAATGTATCAATAGAAAAGCGGATGATGTTTATCTTAAGAGATACGGGTTCAAATTACTTTGTTTTCAAGGTGTACGCTCATTGTCGAAGGGTTAAGGATATGTATGAACAAATACTATCAATTTTAATCACCTTTTGAACAATTAATAATAATAAAACGTTAAAAATGTTTAATGCTTTATTTATGCCGATCGTGTATTATGAAAAGGAAAATAAATTTTTTTAATTGCTTTGATTCTTTCCTTTGAGTAATTGCTTGTTTCTTTTAATAATAATTATTAATTGTGTTAATTATTATTGTTTGTGTTTTGGAAATACTATTGATTTTTATTCTCGTACTAATAGAAATTTATAAATACGAACATGATACTCAGACGAAATCTTGATTTTTTTGGAAACTGAGATCTAGTAAATAAATTCGTTTTCGAGAATTTAATTTTTGCCCTTTTAACGAGTTTACTTGATCTTTTTTCAAACAACAATTAACAAAATTAAAAGCAAAGGATTATTTCCTTTTGATTTATGTTTGTTAAATAGAGTTAGGTTGCCTTGATATCTTTGTTTCGGGTTTTAGTGCCACTAATCTCGTCATTTAACAGAAGATATAACATTGAAAAAAAATTAATGAATTTATTTCTTCGTTGGGTGTTTACTTGCATTGATTATAACTTTATAAGGAAAATAAGTCGTCGAATTTATTTACTTGAGAATCTTTTATGATTCTATTTTAGAAAAGGAAATAAATCGTTGAATTTATTTTCTTAAAAATCTTGTATGATTCTATTTTTGCAGAAAAGAAATAAATCATTTATTTTCTTGGAAATCCTTTATGATTCTTTGTCATGAAAGGAAATAAATTGTTGAATTTATTTATTGAGAATCTTTTTTTGTTTGCAGATTGAGATATTGTAAATAAATTTTCGGAAATTCTTGCCGTTTTAATGGGTTTACTTAATCTCCTTTCAAACAAAGTGGACAAATATGTTTTAACAGAATTTGTTATTGGAAGTAACATTGGTTACTAAATCCAAAGTGTTGATTATAACCGATGAAGAAATCTATTTTTCTACGTCGGACTACATTCTCAAAGTCTTATCTGATACACGCCAGGAAGTGTCCATTGTTTAAAAATGCCTAAAGAATTTGTGAGGGTCTTTGGACCATAAATACAAAATGAAAGATGTCGGTGCTTTCCTAGTTACCATTTTTTTTGCTCAGAACGTATGATTTTATTAAAAAATCATACAACGCAAACCGATCCATGCCTCGTTAAAAACCCCCTAAACCTAGTCAGAGGAAAAGAGTACATAGGTAGATTGGAAACAAAGGGGAAAAAGGACCATACACCCGTAAATAAAGCAAAAACACCACCACCCATGCCTACTACCAACACGCACGAAGAACAAAACATTACAAGCATCAACCCACCACTCAATACAACCTCAAATCATCACTACCTTTCATTAGGGGTGGGAATCGGGTGGGGCGGGAACGGTTTTGCATTCCTCACTCCGTCCCTAACACTTGTGATTACAGTTTCGGGGAATCCCCATTAAATGCTTCGAGAATTTTTTTCGTCCTCATACCCCTTCCCCCGCACATGGATCCCTGCGGTTTTCAGGGAATCCTCATTCCCAAAAAGTTAAACAAAATTATTATTTTACTAACCAAAATAAACTTCCAATTCAGTTTAAAATATAAAGTTCGGATATTTCAATTGGAAGCAATTAGGAAATGATAAGATTGAAAGGAGTGTTGCGTTGCGGAAGATTTAAATGGGGGTTTTAGTTTATATCAACAAACTAAGATAGAAACATGGTGAGATACTTGAGTGTGGCTAGGTTCGACAGAAAGTTAAAATGATAATAATATAATTAGGGATTTTTTTTATTAAGATATGTATAAGGGGTATATAGATAAATAAGTATATATTTTTTAAAAAATCTTATAAAATTTTAGGATCCTTGCTGATATTTTTTGGGGATCCCCACAGTTATTTATACTATTATGATTCGGTTATCCTCATAGTTTGGATATAGCAATCCCCATCCCCATTTGAGCTTTGGTGATAAAACTTCGCCCGTCCCTATCTCTGTGGGTGAAGATTTCAGTTTTTCCCCATCCCCGTTGGTTCAGATCCCCACGGTTTTTATATATTCCCCACCCAATTCCTCCCTTACCCTTCATGATACCGAAAACATACAGCCACAACGGTTCAGCTGGATAATGGACCCAGCAACACACACCAGGCAGCCACAAAACGCAGGCGCGACAAATCAAATCACATGATATCCTGAAACACCGATACACGATCCACACTCTCCTTAGCCCAAACATCTGTAATTCCATTCTCCTCCTGAAACACATGAACAAAACACATCACACATTTCCGCACAAGCCATATCAATATCCACAAAGACCTCTCATAATTTCTAAGGTCGTTTATCCAATTGCGATATCCATCCAAGGGTAACTTTAGAATCCGATTCCACAACCAAATGGACCGTATCCTTCCATTGTGAACGACCGAATATAACAAGCAGAAACACAATGGCACGAAGCTCAGCCTTATTCGAATCCATTAAACCCAATAGACCAGAAAAAAGAGCCAAAATTTACAAGAAGCATCTCGTAATATAGCCCCAAAGCCTGTTGGCCCTGGCTTGCCACAAGCAGACCCATCAACATTAAACTTAACATTACACGAAAAATGAGGAATCCAACACACACCTACATGACTAACTGAAATACCATATGGCATACTACATAAACGAGGACAGCTCCACCATTGTGCCTCGTCCACTAATTTCGATTCTGGTGAAACTCGAATTTAAAACAACGATCTCAACTTGACTAGAAAAAATAATTCATCCATCGCCATCCTTTTTCTGTTAAACACAACCTCGTCTCGACCAAGCCACTATAACATCCCGAAAAATGTGCTAGAGTGTTTAGGCGATTTATCGGAATCGGGTTAGAATTTTGGGTTATGCTTAACTAATTAATTAATTCTGGAAATTAAATTGGGTTGATTAAATTTATTTTTGATAAATTTATTGTGGCTAATATTTTTGAAAATATTTTAATGAGTTTGCCAAAGGACAAAATTGGACTTGGGTAATTTTAAATGGGTTGATTTAATATTAAATTAAACAGTGACTATATTACAAGAATTGCAAAATTTTATTAATGACAATTTTGTAAAAATGGATTAAAGTGGTATTTTTATTGAAATTATTAAATCAATTATTAATATATCTTTTCTATCTCATTTTTAACAAAAGAAGATGATGGTTATTATTTTTTCAAAGATGAGAAAAACACATCCAAGCTTTTCTCTCATTTTCTCTCTTGAATTTACCAAACACAATTTAAAGAACATTAATTTTCTTTCTTAATTTTCATTTCTTTTATATCCTAAATGATTTCTGATCAACAATCTAGCTAGAGCTAGTAGTCTTCACCAAATCTTCTTAAAATTCACGTTCAATTGGAGGATGAGGTTTTCAACTTTTTTTTTCTTCTATCAATTGGATAAGCTTTTGATTCTTAAAGGTTTTATAATTGTTTTTAATTGATTATCTATCATTTCTATTGGAGTTTATGAATTAAAATGAATTTAATTTGATTTATTTGGTTTCTTGAATGATAAAGGATTGATTGTGATTTGATAGATAAAATCAAGATGTTTTAATTGGATTGATAGTTAATCTTATAGGTAAGATGAAATCTAATATCAATTTTATGTAATTGATTCCATAATTAATCTAATTGGTTAGGTTCTTGAATGGGGTGATTGATAAAATTGTTGGTTTAATTATTGGATCATATATTAGAGTGCACCATATATGTTCGATGAATTTCTTATCAGAAGTAAAGTTGAAAAAAAAGGATGGATCAAATGCTCGAACAGTGTGTATGTGGGCGGGGGGGGGGGGGGATTGGTTGATAAAGTATAAAGAAAAGGAGAAACATTACGTGGTTGTGAATTGGAAATAGAAATAAAAGAAATAAAGTTAAAGGGGATTTATGGCCCCTAAAACAAGCAGGGCAGTGCGGCGTGAATTTGTAATGGTGTCGCTGCTATGGTTTTCATTTGATTCGAGTATAGCTGGTATAAATCGGGGGTGTTTTAATTAAATGGTTATTTTTAGTATGGTCCAATTTAGATTAACCCTTGCATTCTTTTCTTTAGAAGTTGTCAAGTGTTTGGATAATTTTCGGTTAGGCTTTGACATCTAGGCGATAACAAGTTGGTGAGTACAAATGTGTTTTGGTACTATAAAAAGTTTGATTCATGGCTTTGGGGGTTTAGTTAAAGCCTAACAAGCTTATCTAACCTCGAAAGTAAGTTTTTCTTAATTTCGCCATTCGAATACCGGTAATTATGAAAGTATGCTTACTTGATTTGATTTTAAAGCAGGTGCTGAAAGTATTTGCTATTTTGATGCATTATTATTTGATATGCCATGACTTATCAACACATGGGGTTGCCTATGTGCATCGTTATAGGTTTTCGAAAAGAAATGTAGTAGTTGCCAAGGGCAATGTTATTTGAATACAAAATTGATTTGAATAAATGCATGAGGATGAAACTTATTGTTATTATACATGATGATTAAGATATGCCATATTTATAGACATGAGAATTGGTTTGAATGAGTAAGCATAATATGCTACCATTAAGATAAATGCTATGAGCATGATTGTGAATAAAGATGATGAAATGCATTGATGTTGCATTGAAAAACAATAAGTTCTCATGCATGTATGATTATATAGGCTATGTGACACTAAAAGAGAGGTATATGATATAGTTGGCATGCCATAGGATGAGAGTGCACTATAAACATAAAAGGGCTTTGAGCATAATCGATCATCCCTCCGCCTTGAGGTAGTTGAAAGAAACTATCCGGGTTTGAGGTGTCACATCCTAAAAACCAACCTAGTCAGAATAAGGCTCTGGTGATCAAAAATTTTGTATCAGATATACCCGAAAGTGTAATTTCATGATCCTTGTACCCAATTTTGTAATCAATGAAAGTTGTGGGGCATTAAATTGATCTATGAACCTCTTTGTAAGAAATTCAAAGCTGAAATGATGAAAATAAGTCATGTGTACCAGTATCGATACGGTCTAACGACCATAACTAACTTACCTATTTTAGCCTAGCGTATCAGTATGACTGGACCGGTATCGATACAGTTTGAATTAGGCATTTTGATACATCAAAGACCTGTATCGATACGGCCTAACTGCCATAACGAACTTACCTATTTTAGCCTAGCCGTATCGATACGGCCATAAGGTGTATCGGTATAGGTCCCCTGTTCGAAGCTGTTTTAATAGCCAAATTAAACGAAATGGAAAGCAAGGTGCTGACTCACCTCCTTGCTTGCCCCTCCCACGTGAAACACCTCATAAAAGATGACTAATTGTCATCAAATTGTCAATTGAAAGAGAAATGATTTCTCAATTAGGTTGAGCAAACCCTTGGTTATAGGAAACCTTCCTATTAGTCTCTTGGAAAGGTGGGTAATTATTAAGGACATAGTTCCTTATCATGAAGTAAAAAGAAAGCTTCATCCCTTTTTTTTTGCCTCTACCGAAACTAAAGCCCACCCTTGTCTGAAATCAAGCTAACACCACCATTGTTGTCTTCAACCTTAAGCAAGCACACACCTCCCTTATTGACTACCTTACGCTCAAGCTTTCTTTGATTTGAAACCTCCATAGCAAAGCTATCAATCGAGTAAGTAAAAGCCCTTAATCAATTGTTGAATTCCATGGATAATTGGAATTTAATTTCAAATCAAAATCCTAAGCCTAAACTTTGAAATGAGTACTATATCGTTATAGTGATTATAATAATTCCTTGTGTTTCTTCCTAGTTCAAAAATTGGAAGGAAACAATTCGTCGCCTTCAACCAAGTCTATAAGCAAAGGAATCGAAATCTGGGAATCCTAAAAGCTTCCGTGCACTAGGTGAGTGTAGTTGTTTCAAGGGATAGGCTAGGTGCCATCCTTAGTTGTGTCAAGAGATAGGCTAGGTGCCATCATGTTGCATTTGCTTTGTGATTATGTTTGCATTTGTTTAAGGGCACAAATAGAGCAAGCATATGTGTGGATGCTATTGGTAAGCAAGGTAAGTCTTCATATTGCTTTAACATGTCTACGAATATATGTATGCCATCTATATGTTGTAATCATACCATGATATGTTATCAAATATGATATGGTTATATTACGATATGAATTTGGAACTAAGGCTCAATTTATGGTTTGATATGGTATGGCCTATGCGCACAATGGTAAGTTTGATGATGACATGTGAACTTGGACATTTGTGGACATTGGATACAATTGGCATGCCATAGGGTTATTCGAGCTCGCCAAGTAAAGGGTTGGACTACAGTCTGGGGCTACGGCCTATATGTGTGGTGAAATAAGGATGGATTGTGTAAGGACTATCTGGAGCTACGGCTCAAGGCTACAACCTATTTTCGATATGGGTGGTGTACAAGGGAATCCACGTATCCATTGCTTACCATGTCCAAGGATATAATGTGTGATTAAGATATGTATTTTGTATATGGAAATGTGTTACTTGAATTAAGTATGAGATACAAGTACGATTTGTGCACTAAATATGACACTCAAGCATGTTACTATGATGTTCATATTACTCATCAAATATTTGCATTTTTATGGCTGCCTCACTAGGCTATGTAAGCCTAACATTCGTGTGTCTCATGCATTTCAGGATCTTAAAGAGTTCCAGCCTTCGTTCGTGTGTTGCAGTTGCAAGTCACTTCTACGAATCACATGTATGCTTATCATTTGCCTTGAAATTCTAGTAAGGTGACATATGATCTCAACATGCTATGTATGTGCCTTTTTATATGTGTGTGTAATAGCCTAAAGGTGACCAATTGGCTAAGCTAGTTAAATAAGCCTAACAACTCAAAAAGGTAAAAACTAGGTGAATGGATCAAAACACTCTAAAATTTTGCATGCTATTAAAAATATGGATATTAGACTTTCTGGTAAAATTTGGTTAAGTTTGGACAACGTTCAATAGGTCAAATTGATTAAAAACCAGCTAAAATATATCATTACAGGGCAGACGTATAGGTACGAGTCATGGCGTATCGATACGGCCTTGCATAATTGGACTATGTAAAATATGGTGTACTGATACGCGAAGGGGGTGTATCGGTATAGATTTTGATAGTAAGGTCTAAAAAATAAATTGCATTGATACGGTCTATAGGGTGTATCGAAACGGTTAACCCTAGTCAACGCGTATCGATATGGGGTTAGGTGTATCAATACGAGCATGTTATCTTCGAATCTGGGAAATGAAAATTTTGCTTAGTGTACCGATACGGCCCCAAGGGTATCGGTACGGAGTTAGTTAATTCTGGTAAAAGACATAGACACTAGTTTTAAGAAGTTTATAAAATGGTCACTAAAACTTGTATGGCCTAATTGGATAGGTAAACGACCTTCGTTAGCAACGAAACTTCACAGGTTAATCATTGGTAAGTTTAATTGTAGTCTAGTAAAAAGAAATCCCAATAAGGACCTCTAATTTATACAAATTATGATTTAGTCCCTAAGTTCAAAAAGGATTAAAACTGATCCCGGATTGTGTAAGTATTAATAAGATAATTCTGTTAAGCCTTAAAAGAGATTAATAAATGATTTGAATAAGTTTCCATACTCCGATTAAGCTTTCGAATCTCCGATATGTTTTCCATTAGCACTTTCTAACCCGGTTCTCTACCAGGCCGATAATGGGGTGTTATATTTGTGCTATCAGAGCCTAGGTTTAGTCGATTCTAGGACTAAACTGAAGTTTGTTATGAGTCTGTATCTGCATATGCCACCTAGGAGTTTATTTGCATATGTTATATGTGACTTGCAACATACACGATTAAACCCTTTCTGTATGAATAGATCTGAAAATGTTCGCACCCACTAATAGGCGTGTTGTAAATGAACCGCATCTTGGCTCTTTCTCGACACAGGGGGACAATATGAGGGAAGAAGTAAGGCCTGAACAAGTGGGACAGAAAACCCACCCCATCCTCCTCTGATGCATCCTATTTAGCAGGAGTATCTGATGTCTATGGCTAAAATGATCAAACAGGTGGTCGTGTCTCTCAGGTAAGAACCACTACCCTAGCCTGGTAAAGCGTCTTCTTCTGTTCTGAAGGCTCCTATTAGCGAGCTCTGTCAGTATTCAATTTACACCTTTACTGGTCAGGACTTGGATAATCCTGAGTTAACAGAGTATTGGCTGAAGAATACTCTTAAAGTTTTGAATAAACACATGAGGTGCCCTGATGAACATCAGTTGGAGTGCACTCTGGCACTGATTTCTAAGGAGGCTCAGAGTTGGAGGGATACCGTGTGTTGGAGTATGCCCAAAGACCAATCATGAGATGGTTGTAAAAGACATACTAATTTTATCTTGTTTATTAATATAAAGCCATTATTATTATCTCATTCTTATTCTATGTATCTATAAATAAACTAAATTATAATAAAGTCCTTAGAATAATATAGTTATTCTTGAATGTCCTTAGTCAAGAATTATCGTGGGCTTGGACAACAATAATGTATTAAGACTAATATGTAGTTGATTGATGACAAAGTGTTGTCATTGACATGGAGATGTCAAAATCAATACATAAGTATGTGTTAGGGAACAACATGCTGGACTGACCCGCTATGAGCATGTTTCTTGGATTATTATGTGACAGTCACAACATTGCTTATGGTGATAACTACATGTATGATCCTTAGACTTGAGATCATCATTATTTCAACAACGTGAGTGACATATTTTGATAGGGTCAAACGTGTGTCGTAACTGACTACACTATAAAGACTGATATTAGATATGTCATAATCTATGTAGTGAAATATGGTTGATCAAGATAGAATTTGTCCCTCCTACATAATAGGAGTAATATCATAGGCCACTTGATTGAGTTAGACTAGAAAATACATGGCCATGCTCGAATAAATTGATATGGGATATAAAATTATTCGTTTATAATAGTCTACTCAAGATTTTAAGAAACATTAGATGGACTATACAAGTGTGGCTAATCCATGACTTGTGTCCGATCTAGATATGAGGACAAAATGATGAAATACATTAAAAAAGTTAATCACGGAAAAAAGGTTAAATTGAACTACGATTTCATGTAACTTAGTTAGCAATGATGTATTGCTAGATGTCACTCATTGCTTGTAATATTATCATAATTATTCATTTATAATAGTCTACTCATGATATCAAGAAACATTAGATGGACTATACAAGTGTGACTAATTCATGACTTGTGTCTGATCTAGATATGAGGACAAAAGGATGAAATACATAAAAAGAAGTTAATCACGAAAAAAAAAGGTTAAATTGAACCACGATTTCATGTAACTTAGGTAGCAATGATGTATTGCTAGATGCCACTCATTGCTTGTAATATTAGAATTGTTCTGGATATTACTGCTAACGTTACATGAATCTACAAGGGTCACACCCTATGATTAAAACAAACAAATACGATTAGATAGCATGTGTAGAAACTTGTAGTACACGTAATTAGTGAGAAATCGAATTTGTTATAATTATTGTAATTATGGATAATTTTGTTTATATATATATATATATGGTAATATTTGATAAGTTATTATAATTATCAAATATTATTAAAGTATATATATCTATCTAAAAGAAACCTAATTAAAGTAGAATTAGATTCTATATATTTAAATATATTTGGTTAAATATATTATATATTTAATAATCCGAATTTAATTAGAATTAGATTTTTAAATGCTATATAAAGGCATAAGGTCTAGCAGCCATTCATCCCTCATTTTTTGAAAAACCTCTCTAATAGTTAGAGAAGAGAAAATATTGTTCATTTCATTCGGGTGGACTGTGTAGTGGTCGGAACGCTATTGTGATGACTCGGATTCGATTTGGTTATTCTGAATTACCTACGGACTTCAAGATTCCAGATTTATTAAGGTAACGTTTCATCCTTTATCACCTCGAATTCATCCCTTGTACATGGATCACTGGTAGATTACGCCGAATAATTTTTCTACTACGCCATAGGGTGTACCGGCGTTACCCAATAGTGGTATTAGAGCCACTTGTACGATACGAATTCAGACTTAAATACTTGGATGATGTTTTTGTATGAGATGCATGTTTTACTTTTTCTGTTTTGACGAGTATGTGTTGTTTGTATGAAACGTAGAAATTGAATCCAGTCGCGATTAATATGTTAATCTATTTTAATAAGTATTTACGGTCGATGGTTAAGTGTTAATCATGTGTTTGTTGTGGTAAGCTTTTGATAATCATATGTTAATAGTTAACATGATGAACATGCGATTAAGATAACAAATCGTTTTTGGCAGAGGAATAATGGTTGTTCTAGAGTGAAAAACCTTAGGGATTGAAAAATCCCAAAAACATGAATCTGTTGATAAAAGTTATCAAATCGTGAGGTTTTTCCGTAGTAATCGAAGTGCCAAAATTAAAAAGTTTCGTGGCATACGGGGGCCGCAAGGTCCTCAATCTACGGGCGGACTAGACAGCCCCAGATCTGCCAGACCGCGTAGGCAACAAAGGTCGTAGGAACTATTTAGGTAATCTTAATTAACAAGATAAAACATGTGTATGTTTTGGATGATATGCATGGTGTTTGAAATGCATGGTTATAGCCCAAATAGCCTATTTGACTTGGTTTTATATAAATATGGTATGTGTGTCGTGCCTTTCTTTCTTCTATTGTAATTCTCTTCTCATCTTACTCCTTCGTATGTAAAACGAGTTTCTGAAAATTTGTAATATTTACGGAGAAAGCATGGACCAAAGGAGCAGACTGATGGGCCGATCAAAGGTGGATTAGGTGCTTGAGAAGCAAGTTCTATTTTTAGTAATTTTGGTTCTCTCATTGGCTTGGGATGGGCCAGCTTAGTTTTAAAGGCTATAACAATTGCATTTATATTTACTACTTTACATGTATGTGATACAATGTATGTTTTTTTAGCATGATGGTAACTGATTAGATCATAATAGAATGGTGAGATTAATATAACAAAAACCCTCCATATTTAATTAAAATTAGTCATCCAATATTAGCCCTCGTTAAAACCTCGATCGGTACTATTTAGGTTTTGCCAAAGCAAAATACTTAGATCTATCCTGGTTAAATGCGAAGAATAAGCAAGTGATATTCATTGGTAGTAATATTGGCTAAACTAGGTTGTTCTAATAAGATTAGAAACCTAAAGACTAATTATTGTTCAAGAACTTTGGTGATTGAAAAACAATACGAAAGTGCATGTCTAGGATTGGTTCTTTGAAAGACTTGGTATTTAAGCGTGCCCAGTGCACCACCTCTCTTACATAAGTTACCTACCTGGTGCACTGTTCATTATTGTTCTTTCTATTAGACCATATGAACTTTTTTTTGGACAAATAGTTGTTCATCAAATATAGGAATTACATGAGATGTAATTAGCAAGTGTTGCTTACCTAAATAATTGAATTCTAGGAATAAAGCCAAAGCTAACTTAGAATAAAATGAAATATGGATCCTTACCCACTAGAAATACTTTTAGTAAGTTTTTCGATTTTGAGGGTTTTTAATAGTGGGAATGTTATTACTTTATAAACATGATAAATAGGTACTTATAAAACATATTTTATCGTTGTAGATTTATGGAAAACACATTATCATTGCGATCTGTCCTTGAGAAGGACAAATTAAATGGCTTGAACTTGAAATCACCGGTTACGCAATTTGAAGATTGTCTAAAAAATAACGGAAACTAACAGTCATCGAAGAACCTGCCCCTAAAAAGCCAGCAGATGATGCCTCTAAAGATGAATTGGAAGCCTTTGAAAAATACTTAAGTGACATGGTAGATGCCGGTTGTTTGATGCTTACGACCATGACCCTTGAGCTTCTGAAGCAACATGAGGACAGGGTTCCCTATGAGATGGTTAAAAATCTCAAGGAATTAGATAAGGGGCAAGCTCGTTAAGAGAGGTATGAGACCTCTAAGGTTTTGTTTCGATGCAAGATCGTTGAGGGAACTCTAGTGGGAACTCATGTTCTCAAAATGATAGGGTATATTCGGACCCTAGAAAAGTTGGGCTTCCCTCTAAGTGTTGAATTGGCTATTGATGTTATACTGTAATCATTGCCGGATAGTTTTAATCAGTTTGTTCTTAATTTCAATATGAATGAAATTAACAAATTGTTCCACAGTTACTTGGTCTGTTAAGAACAGCAAAGAATAACATGAAAAAGGTTGGTTGCAAACCTATTCTGATGGTCCGAAAAGATAACAGAAAAGGAAAGCCCAACACCAAGGCAAAGCCAAAGCCCAAAAAAGGAAAGGCTGCATTGTAACCCAAAGGAGGAGTTGCAAAAGAAGGAAAGTGTTTCCATTGCAACAATGCTGGACATTAGAAGAGAAACGACATTGTCTATCTTGAGGACATCAAGAAGGAAAGAGAAAATGGATAGTCCGTGTATTTATGTTATTGATATTAACATATCAATGTATACTTCTTGGGTATTAGATATCGGTTGTGGTTCTCAATTCTGTACAGGGACTAAAAAGGAGTAGAAAATTGGCAAAAGGAGATGTGGACCTATGAGTTGGAAATGGAGCAAGAGTTGTTGCATTAGCTATAGGAACATATACTTTGTCATTACCTAGTGGACTTGTTTTAGATTTAGAGGATTGTTATTTCGTACCTAGTTTGACTAAAAACATTATTTCAATTTCTTGTTTGGACAAGATTGGTTTTGAGATTATTATTAAGAATAATAGTTGTTCTTTTCCCTCAATAATGTTTTGAATAGTACGGCTCAATAAATCAATGGCCTCTATATCTTAGATCAAGATAATTCCATATATAACATAAATACGAAAAGATCAAAAACAAATGACTCTAATCAAACTTATCTATGGCATTGTCGCTTGGGTCATATAAGTGATAAACTCATATCAAAACTTTATAAAGATGGATTTTTGGATTCTTTTGTTTTCAAACAATTACATATTTGTGAACCTGGCTTAATGGGAAAAATGACCAAATCACCGTTTGACGGTAAAAATGAATGAGCAAGTGATTTATTAGGTCTAATACATAGTGAGGTATGTGGACCAATGAATACACAAGCTAGAGGAGGGTTTCAATACTTCATTAATTTCACTAACGACTTCAGTAGATATGGGTACATTTACCTAATGCATCATAAATCTGAAGCCCTTGAAAAGTTCAAGGAATTTAAGAATGAAATACAAAACCAATTAGGAAAGAGTATCAAAGCTCTTCGATCAGATCGAGGAGGAGGATACTTAAGCCTAGAGTTTGATGAACTTCTTAAAGAATGTGGGATTGTCTCACAACTTACACCTCCAGGTACTCCACAACACAATGGAGTCTCTGAAAACCGAACATTGTTAGACATGGTTCGGTCAATGATGAGTCATGCTGATCTTCCAACTTCTTTTGGGGGACATGCGCTAGAAACAACTGCTTTCACACTAAATTGTTTTCCATCTAAATCAATTCAAAAGACACCATATGAGATGTGGACTGAGAAACGTCCTAGTATGTCTTTTATGAAAATTTGGGGATGCAAAGTTTATGTTAAACATCAAATGTCTACAAAACTCAAACCTAAATCTCATAAGTGTAAATTTGTAGGGTATCCTAAAGAAACAAAAGGATACTATTTCTTCAATCCATCTAAGAACAAAGTGTTTGTTGCTCGAACGGGAGTCTTCCTCAAAAGAGAATTTATTTTTAGAAAAAGAAGTGGGAGAAATATTAAACTTGAGGAAATTCAAGATCAACCACAGATCACTAAACCAAAGATTGAACAACAACAAGTTCCACAAATAGTTGAGGAACATCCAATCGTTCTTGAAACACAACCACTACGAAGGTCTATGAGAGAATGTAATGCGCCTGAGAGATATGGATTTCTTGTCACATTGCATGGAGATGTTCTTCTCATGGACCAATATGAGCCTAGGACTTATCGGGAAGCAGTGGAGAGCCCAGACTTTGAGGAATGGCTAGAAGCCATGAAATCTGAGATGGATTCCATGTCAGAAAACTAAGTATGGACTTTGGTTGACCCACTCGAAGGAATTAACCCATAGGGTGCAAATGGGTTTTCAAAAAGAAAACCAACATGGATGGCAATATACAAACATACAAAGGGCGATTGGTCGCTAAGGGATTTTGTCAAATTCATGGTATAGACTATGATGAAACCTTTTCCCCTGTTGCTATGTTTAAATCTATCTGGATATTGCTTGCTGTAGTTGTATATTATGATTATGAAATCTGGCAAATGGATGTCAAAACCGCTTTCCTTAATGGAAAATTAGATGAGGATGTGTACATGACATAACCTGAGGGTTTTGTCGATCTAAAAGATGCCCTAAAAGTATACAAGCTACAAAGATCCATTTATGGGTTAAAGCAAGCTTCTCGAAGTTGGAATCTTCATTTTAATGGGGCAATCAAAGAGTTTGGTTTCATTAAAAATAAAGTTGAGCCATGTGTTTTCAAGAAAACTAGTGGGAGCACTATTACATTCTTGGTATTGCATGTGGATGACATACTAATAATAGGAAATGACATACCTACTTTACAGTCTGTAAAGACTTGGTTAGGAAAATGTTTTTCTATGAAAGACTTGGGTGAAGCAACCTACATATTAGGAGTCAATATTTATAGAGATAGATCAAGACGACTTCTAGGACTAAATCAAAATACATACATAGATAAAGTAATGAAAAGATTCAGTATGGAAGAATCTAAAAAGGATTCTTACCTATAAGACATGGTATTTTGCTCTCGAAGGAAATGTGTCCTTCAACACCTCAAGAGAGAGAGAGAGAGTGAGTAAGATTCCATATGCTTCGGCCATTGGGTCTATCATGTATGCCATGCTATGTACAAGTCTGGATGTATCATATGCACTAAGTATGACAAGTCGATACCAAGTAGATCCCGGTGAAGGTCATTGGGTTGCAGTTAAAAACATCCTTAAGTACTTAAGAAGAACTAAGGATACATTCCTTATGTATGGAGGTGAGGAAGAGCTAAGTATAAAAGGTTATATGATGTAAGCTTCCAAACTGATAAGGATGATTCTCGATCGCAATCGGGTTTTGTGTTTTGCCTTAATAGAGGTACTGTAAGGTGGAAAAGTTCAAAGCAAGATACAGTAGCAGATTCTACAATAGAAGCCGAGTATATTGCAACAAGCGATGCTGCAAAAGAGGTAATTTGGATCAAAAAGTTCATATCTAAACTAGGGGTCGTGCCTTGCATATCAAATGCTATAGATCTACATTGTGACAACAACGGAGCCATCACACAAGTAAAAGAACCCAGATCTCACCAGCGATCCAAACACATACTTAGGCGTTACCATCTCATTCGTGAAATCATTGATCGAGGAGACGTAGAAATATGCAAAGTACCAACAGATGACAATATCGTTGATCCACTAACAAAGCCTCTGACACAACAAAAGCATGGACATCACACTAAGTCTCTTGGTATTAGATACATGAGTGATTGGTCTTAGTGCTAGTGGGAGATTGTTAGAGTATGCCCAAAGACCAATCATGAGATGGTTGTAAAAGACATACTTATTTTATCTTGTTTATTAATATAAAGCCATTAATATTATTTCAGTCTTATTCTGTGTATCTATAAATAAACTAAATTATAATAAAGTCCTTAGAATAATATAGTTATTTTTGAATGTCCTTAGTCAAGAATTATTGTGGGCTTGGACAACAATAATGTATTAAGACTAATATGTAGCTGATTGATGAGAAAATGTTGTCATTGACAGGAGATGTCAAAATCAATACTTAAGTATGTGATAGGGAACAACATACTAGACTGACCCGCTATGAGCATGTTTCTTGGATTATTATGTGACAGTCACAACATTGCTTATGGTGATAACTACATGTATGATACTCAGACTTGAGATCATCATTATTTCAACATCGTGAGTGACATATTTTGATACGGTCAAACATGTGTCGAATCGACTACACTATAAAGACCGATATTGATATGTCATAATCCATGTAGGGAAATATGGTTGATCAAGATAAGATTTATCCCTCCTACATAATATGAGTAATACCATAGGCCACTTGATTGAGTGAGACTAGAAAATGCATGGCCATGCTCAAATAAATTGATATGGGATATCATAATTATTCATTTATAATAGTCTACTCAAGATATCAAGAAATATTAGATGGACTATACAAGTGTGACTAATCCATGACTTGTGTCCGATCTAGATATGAGGACAAAAGGATGAAATACATAAAAAAAGAAGTTAATCATTGAAAAAGGTTAAATTGAACCAATGATGTATGATGTCAATTTAGGTAGCAATGATGTATTGCTAGATGTCACTCATTGCTTGTAATATTAGAATTGTTCGATTTTATGAGGACTAACATTACATGAACCTCACTAAAAAACAAGGGTCACACCCTATGATTGAAACGAACATATATTAATTAGATAGCATGTGTAGAAACTTGTTGTACATGTAATTAGTGAGAAACCGAAATTTGTTATAATTATTGTAATTATGGATAATTTTGTTTTATATATATATGGTAATATTTGATAAGTTATTATAATTATCAAATATTATTAAAGTATATATATATATATATATAAAAAAAACCTAATTAAAGTAGAATTAGATTCTATATATTTAAATATATTTGGTTAAATATATTATATATTTAATAATCCGAATTTAATTAGAATTAGATTTTTAAATGCTATATAAAGGCATAAGGTCTAGCAGCCATTCATCCCTCATTTTTTGAAAAACCTCTCTAATAGTTAGAGAAGAGAAAATATTGTTCATTTCATTCGGGTGGAGTGTGTAGTGGTCGGAACGCTATTGTGATGACTCGGATTCGATTTGGTTATTCTGAATTACCTACGGACTTCAAGATTCCAGATTTATTAAGGTAACGTTTCATCCTTTATCACCTCGAATTCATCCCTTGTACATGGATCACTGGTAGATTACGCCGAATAATTTTTCTACTACGCCATAGGGTGTCTGCGGCGTTACCCAATAGTGGTATTAGAGCCACTTATGCGATCTAATTCAGACTTAAATACTTGGATGATGTTTTTGTATGAGATGCATGTTTTACTTTTTTTGTTTTGTGAGTATGTGTTGTTTGTATGAAACGAGAAATTGAATCGATCGCGATTAATATGTTAATCTATTTTAATAAGTATTTACGGTCGATGGTTAAGTGTTAATCATGTGTTTGTTGTGGTAAGCTTTTGATAATCATATGTTAATAGTTAACATGATGAACATGCGATTAAGATAACAAATCGTTTTTGGCAGAGGAATAATGGTTGTTCTAGAGTGAAAAACCTTAGGGATTGAAAAATCCCAAAAACATGAATCTGTTGATAAAAGTTATCAAATCGTGAGGTTTTTCCGTAGTAATCGAAGTGCCAAAATTAAAAAGTTTCGTGGCATACGGGGCGCATAAGGTCCTCAATCTGGGCGGACTAGACAGCCCCAGATCTGCCAGACCGCGTAGGCAACAAAGGTCGTAGGAACTATTTAGGTAATCTTAATTAACAAGATAAAACATGTGTATGTTTTGGATGATATGCATGGTGTTTGAAATGCATGGTTATAGCCCAAATAGCCTATTTGACTTGGTTTTATATAAATATGGTATGTGTGTCGTGCCTTTCTTTCTTCTATTGTAATTCTCTTCTCATCTTACTCCTTCGTATGTAAAACGAGTTTCTGAAAATTTGTAATATTTACGGAGAAAGCATGGACCAAAGGAGCAGACTGATGGGCCGATCAAAGGTGGATTAGGTGCTTGAGAAGCAAGTTCTATTTTTAGTAATTTTGGTTCTCTCATTGGCTTGGGATGGGCCAGCTTAGTTTTAAAGGCTATAACAATTGCATTTATATTTACTACTTTACATGTATGTGATACAATGTATGTTTTTTTAGCATGATGGTAACTGATTAGATCATAATAGAATGGTGAGATTAATATAACAAAAACCCTCCATATTTAATTAAAATTAGTCATCCAATATTAGCCCTCGTTAAAACCTCGATCGGTACTATTTAGGTTTTGCCAAAGCAAAATACTTAGATCTATCCTGGTTAAATGCGAAGAATAAGCAAGTGATATTCATTGGTAGTAATATTGGCTAAACTAGGTTGTTCTAATAAGATTAGAAACCTAAAGACTAATTATTGTTCAAGAACTTTGGTGATTGAAAAACAATCTGAAAGTGCATGTCTAGGATTGGTTCTTTGAAAGACTTGGTATTTAAGCGTGCCCGATTGCACCACCTCTCTTACATAAGTTACCTACAGTGTGCCTTTGTTCATTATTGTTCTTTCTATTAGACCATATGAACTTTTTTTTGGACAAATAGTTGTTCATCAAATATAGGAATTACATGAGATGTAATTAGCAAGTGTTGCTTACCTAAATAATTGAATTCTAGGAATAAAGCCAAAGCTAACTTAGAATAAAATGAAATATGGATCCTTACCCACTAGAAATACTTTTAGTAAGTTTTTCGATTTTGAGGGTTTTTAATAGTGGGAATGTTATTACTTTATAAACATGATAAATAGGTACTTATAAAACATATTTTATCGTTGTAGATTTATGGAAAACACATTATCATTGCGATCTGTCCTTGAGAAGGACAAATTAAATGGCTTGAACTTGAAATCACTGGTTCTGCAATTTGAAGATTGTCCTAAAAAAATAACGGAAACTAACAGTCATCGAAGAACCTGCCCCTAAAAAGCCAGCAGATGATGCCTCTAAAGATGAATTGGAAGCCTTTGAAAAATACTTAAGTGACATGGTAGATGCCGGTTGTTTGATGCTTACGACCATGACCCTTGAGCTTCAGAAGCAACATGAGGACAGGGTTCCCTATGAGATGGTTAAAAATCTCAAGGAATTAGATAAGGGGCAAGCTCGTTAAGAGAGGTATGAGACCTCTAAGGTTTTGTTTCGATGCAAGATCGTTGAGGGAACTCTAGTGGGAACTCATGTTCTCAAAATGATAGGGTATATTCAGACCCTAGAAAAGTTGGGCTTCCCTCTAAGTGTTGAATTGGCTATTGATGTTATACTGTAATCATTGCCGGATAGTTTTAATCAGTTTGTTCTTAATTTCAATATGAATGAAATTAACAAATTGTTCCACAGTTACTTGGTCTGTTAAGAACAGCAAAGAATAACATGAAAAAGGTTGGTTGCAAACCTATTCTGATGGTCCGAAAAGATAACAGAAAAGGAAAGCCCAACACCAAGGCAAAGCCAAAGCCCAAAAAAGGAAAGGCTGCATTGTAACCCAAAGGAGGAGTTGCAAAAGAAGGAAAGTGTTTCCATTGCAACAATGCTGGACATTAGAAGAGAAACGACATTGTCTATCTTGAGGACATCAAGAAGGAAAAGAAAATGGATAGTCCGTGTATTTATGTTATTGATATTAACATATCAATGTATACTTCTTGGGTATTAGATATCGGTTGTGGTTCTCAATTCTGTACAGGGACTAAAAAGGAGTAGAAAATTGGCAAAAGGAGATGTGGACCTATGAGTTGGAAATGGAGCAAGAGTTGTTGCATTAGCTATAGGAACATATACTTTGTCATTACCTAGTGGACTTGTTTTAGATTTAGAGGATTGTTATTTCGTACCTAGTTTGACTAAAAACATTATTTCAATTTCTTGTTTGGACAAGATTGGTTTTGAGATTATTATTAAGAATAATAGTTGTTCTTTTCCCTCAATAATGTTTTGAATAGTACGGCTCAATAAATCAATGGCCTCTATATCTTAGATCAAGATAATTCCATATATAACATAAATACGAAAAGATCAAAACAAATGACTCTAATCAAACTTATCTATGGCATTGTCGCTTGGGTCATATAAGTGATAAACTCATATCAAAACTTTATAAAGATGGATTTTTGGATTCTTTTGTTTTCAAACAATTACATATTTGTGAACCTGGCTTAATGGGAAAAATGACCAAATCACCGTTTGACGGTAAAAATGAATGAGCAAGTGATTTATTAGGTCTAATACATAGTGAGGTATGTGGACCAATGAATACACAAGCTAGAGGAGGGTTTCAATACTTCATTAATTTCACTAACGACTTCAGTAGATATGGGTACATTTACCTAATGCATCATAAATCTGAAGCCCTTGAAAAGTTCAAGGAATTTAAGAATGAAATACAAAACCAATTAGGAAAGAGTATCAAAGCTCTTCGATCAGATCGAGGAGGAGGATACTTAAGCCTAGAGTTTGATGAACTTCTTAAAGAATGTGGGATTGTCTCACAACTTACACCTCCAGGTACTCCACAACACAATGGAGTCTCTGAAAACCGAACATTGTTAGACATGGTTCGGTCAATGATGAGTCATGCTGATCTTCCAACTTCTTTTGGGGGACATGCGCTAGAAACAACTGCTTTCACACTAAATTGTTTTCCATCTAAATCAATTCAAAAGACACCATATGAGATGTGGAGTGAGAAACGTCCTAGTATGTCTTTTATGAAAATTTGGGGATGCAAAGTTTATGTTAAACATCAAATGTCTACAAAACTCAAACCTAAATCTCATAAGTGTAAATTTGTAGGGTATCCTAAAGAAACAAAAGGATACTATTTCTTCAATCCATCTAAGAACAAAGTGTTTGTTGCTCGAGCAGAGTCTTCCTCAAAAGAGAATTTATTTTTAGAAAAGAAGTGGGAGAAATATTAAACTTGAGGAAATTCAAGATCAACCACAGATCACTAAACCAAAGATTGAACAACAACAAGTTCCACAAATAGTTGAGGAACATCCAATCGTTCTTGAAACACAACCACTACGAAGGTCTATGAGAGAATGTAATGCGCCTGAGAGATATGGATTTCTTGTCACATTGCATGGAGATGTTCTTCTCATGGACCAATATGAGCCTAGGACTTATCGGGAAGCAGTGGAGAGCCCAGACTTTGAGGAATGGCTAGAAGCCATGAAATCTGAGATGGATTCCATGTCAGAAAACTAAGTATGGACTTTGGTTGACCCACTCGAAGGAATTAACCCATAGGGTGCAAATGGGTTTTCAAAAAGAAAACCAACATGGATGGCAATATACAAACATACAAAGGGCGATTGGTCGCTAAGGGATTTTGTCAAATTCATGGTATAGACTATGATGAAACCTTTTCCCCTGTTGCTATGTTTAAATCTATCTGGATATTGCTTGCAGTAGTTGTATATTATGATTATGAAATCTGGCAAATGGATGTCAAAACCGCTTTCCTTAATGGAAAATTAGATGAGGATGTGTACATGACATAACCTGAGGGTTTTGTCGATCTAAAAGATGCCCTAAAAGTATACAAGCTACAAAGATCCATTTATGGGTTAAAGCAAGCTTCTCGAAGTTGGAATCTTCATTTTAATGGGGCAATCAAAGAGTTTGGTTTCATTAAAAATAAAGTTGAGCCATGTGTTTTCAAGAAAACTAGTGGGAGCACTATTACATTCTTGGTATTGCATGTGGATGACATACTAATAATAGGAAATGACATACCTACTTTACAGTCTGTAAAGACTTGGTTAGGAAAATGTTTTTCTATGAAAGACTTGGGTGAAGCAACCTACATATTAGGAGTCAATATTTATAGAGATAGATCAAGACGACTTCTAGGACTAAATCAAAATACATACATAGATAAAGTAATGAAAAGATTCAGTATGGAAGAATCTAAAAAGGATTCTTACCTATAAGACATGGTATTTTGCTCTCGAAGGAAATGTGTCCTTCAACACCTCAAGAGAGAGAGAGAGTGAGTAAGATTCCATATGCTTCGGCCATTGGGTCTATCATGTATGCCATGCTATGTACAAGTCTGGATGTATCATATGCACTAAGTATGACAAGTCGATACCAAGTAGATCCCGGTGAAGGTCATTGGGTTGCAGTTAAAAACATCCTTAAGTACTTAAGAAGAACTAAGGATACATTCCTTATGTATGGAGGTGAGGAAGAGCTAAGTATAAAAGGTTATATGATGTAAGCTTCCAAACTGATAAGGATGATTCTCGATCGCAATCGGGTTTTGTGTTTTGCCTTAATAGAGGTACTGTAAGGTGGAAAAGTTCAAAGCAAGATACAGTAGCAGATTCTACAATAGAAGCCGAGTATATTGCAACAAGCGATGCTGCAAAAGAGGTAATTTGGATCAAAAAGTTCATATCTAAACTAGGGGTCGTGCCTTGCATATCAAATGCTATAGATCTACATTGTGACAACAACGGAGCCATCACACAAGTAAAAGAACCCAGATCTCACCAGCGATCCAAACACATACTTAGGCGTTACCATCTCATTCGTGAAATCATTGATCGAGGAGACGTAGAAATATGCAAAGTACCAACAGATGACAATATCGTTGATCCACTAACAAAGCCTCTGACACAACAAAAGCATGGACATCACACTAAGTCTCTTGGTATTAGATACATGAGTGATTGGTCTTAGTGCTAGTGGGAGATTGTTAGAGTATGCCCAAAGACCAATCATGAGATGGTTGTAAAAGACATACTTATTTTATCTTGTTTATTAATATAAAGCCATTAATATTATTTCAGTCTTATTTGTGTATCTATAAATAAACTAAATTATAATAAAGTCCTTAGAATAATATAGTTATTTTTGAATGTCCTTAGTCAAGAATTATTGTGGGCTTGGACAACAATAATGTATTAAGACTAATATGTAGCTGATTGATGAGAAAATGTTGTCATTGACAGGAGATGTCAAAATCAATACTTAAGTATGTGATAGGGAACAACATACTAGACTGACCCGCTATGAGCATGTTTCTTGGATTATTATGTGACAGTCACAACATTGCTTATGGTGATAACTACATGTATGATACTCAGACTTGAGATCATCATTATTTCAACATCGTGAGTGACATATTTTGATACGGTCAAACATGTGTCGTAACTGACTACACTATAAAGACTGATATTGGATATGTCATAATCCATGTAGGGAAATATGGTTGATCAAGATAAGATTTATCCCTCCTACATAATATGAGTAATACCATAGGCCACTTGATTGAGTGAGACTAGAAAATGCATGGCCATGCTCAAATAAATTGATATGGGATATCATAATTATTCATTTATAATAGTCTACTCAAGATATCAAGAAATATTAGATGGACTATACAAGTGTGACTAATCCATGACTTGTGTCCGATCTAGATATGAGGACAAAAGGATGAAATACATAAAAGAAGTTAATCACGGAAAAAAGGTTAAATTGAACCACGATTGCATGTAACTTAGGTAGCAATGATGTATTGCTAGATGTCACTCATTGCTTGTAATATTAGAATTGTTCTGGATTTTACTGCTAACATTACATGAACCTACAAGGGTCACACCCTATGATTGAAACGAACATATATTAATTAGATAGCATGTGTAGAAACTTGTTGTACATGTAATTAGTGAGAAACCGAATTTGTTATAATTATTGTAATTATGGATAATTTTGTTTATATATATATGGTAATATTTGATAAGTTATTATAATTATCAAATAATATTAAAGTATATATATATATATATATCTAAAAAAATCTAATTAAAGTAGAATCAGATTCTACATATTTAATTATATTCAGTTAAATATATTGTATATTTAAGAATCTGAATTTAATTAGAATTAGGTTTTTAAATTCTATATAAAGGCATGAGGTCTAGCAGCCATTCATCCCTCGTTTTTTGAAAAACCTCTCTAATAGTTAGAGAAGAGAAAATATTGTTCGTTTCATTCGGGTGGACTGTGTAGAGGTCGGAACACTATTGTGACGACTCGAATTCGATTTGGTTACTCTGAATTCTCTACGAATTTCTAGATTCCAGATTTATTAAGGTAACGTTTCATCCTTTATCACCCCAAATTCGTGCCTTGTACATGGATCACTGGTGGATTACACCGGATAATTTTTTTGTTGCGCTATGGGGTGTACCGACGTTACCCAACACCGTGACACTCATCGTACCCAAGCATAAAGTTATATGAGACTTCTTTCTTCAAGAGTTTCGCAAGAAATACATCAGTGAGCACTACATTGTTGAGAGGCGTAAGAAGTTCCTCCACCTAAGACAAGGATGAAGACCTGTGGAGTAGTATATCCACAATTTCTACAATATGCGAGGTATGGTGCTGAGATCATACACACAGAAAAGGAGAAATGCAGAATGTTCATTGACGGCCTCTACGATGAACTACGTCCTCTTTTTACTACTATGGATATAGAGGATTTCCAGACCTTGATCAACCGAGCCATTGCCACTGAAGCCTCCCAGAAGGCTTATGAAAGAAGAAAGGGGAACCAATCCAAATCCGACAAGAGATTCTAATATGACTCTAGACCCCTTATGTCTCAGAAGAAAGGTAAACAGTAGGATCAGAAGTCTGCCACCTTTCAACAGCTTCCAAGATCGGGATACGTGCCACAGTCCTAATCTCTAAGGACATCTGCTACTCGTACGACTTTAGTTGATAGTACGGGCGATTCTGGAAGAGGTTCACCGCTTTCTTTGTGTAAGTGTCCTCTCGAAGTGGCAACGAACAAGATAGATAGGTGACTCATTCCTCTAGAATGGCAATGAACAAATCTAAATAACTTATTTTCCTAAAATGGTAGAAAATAGACTAGGTGGCGCTGACACGTCCTTTCGAAAGGGTAGTAGACGAGCTGGCTGACCTTCAAACGACTCATTCCTCCAAAACGGCAATGAATGAATCCAAATAACTTGTTTCCCCAAAATGGCAGAAAGCAGACTAGACGAAGACGGTAGTGAAAAAGCCAAACGCCCTCGAATAGTAGATGAAATTGTTTCTCAAAGCGGTAGAAACGAAACGAAGGGCATACGACATGTTCCTCCAAAGCGGTAATGAACAATAGTCTAGACGCGTTCTTTCGAAGTGATGGTGAATAAAGAAAATCTTCACATAAAGGTCATGTTCTTCTTGGGCTTAGGAATAGGCTTTCTCTCCTGTCTCCTTAGGTCTGAAATCCTTAGGTGATGGTTTTGAAAAAAAAATACTTGGAAACTCCCTCTTAGGTTTTCATTTTGCTTTATTCCTCTTTCCTGGAACATCTGATCCATTCTTTGAACCTATAAAAGATAAATGATTATGAAGTAAAGAGTTAGCGTGCTCCTAACTTAGGGATGTCTAACTAGGTATGGTGCATGAGTGGAGTCAATTTTCTCGGACACTTTTTTTCTTCATTCTTCAAATTCACTCTTCTTCATTCCTCTTGGTGATGGTGGTGCCCAATCTCCTACTCGGGTTTGCCCTTTATGCCCCTTTTTCTCGAGTTCTTGATCCTTTTGTTCTAAAGCGCCTTTTTAGGTTTTCACTTTAGGAAGGCGTTCTTTTTTCTTTTTTTCTTTTTTCTTTCCTTTTTCTTTCCTTTTTTTCTTTCTTCTTTTCTTTTTTCTTTCATTTTCATTTTTATGCGCCCTTATGGGTTTTCGCCTATCACTTATGAAATTTTAACATGAGTGATATTCAGGGCCTTGGCTTGGTGGATCTTGTCAACTTATCCTTTAATGATCTTCTGCCTTATCTTTGGCGGGCTCTTCTCTTATCCGGGAGCAACCTGTACTTGATAGATCAAATCACAGTAATGCCGAGAAATCCTTTGTTTTTTCACAATCTATTGTTAATCTATCCGCTTGATGTTTGTGAAATAGACAATATATATTAGAATAACACTTTATTAATACTAGAAGGAACATTAGGACAACTTTGACAAGTATGGAAAACATAAGATGGTATAGATAGTATCAATCGTATGAATAACGAGAACCCATCGACTTAGATAGATTCTTTGCTGGCCATAATTGGTTGTTACTCATGACGATTTGGGGGGGGCAAAGCATAGTCTCTCGTCTAAAACCAGGCCTGCCAATCGGTGCCAAGAGTTTAAGCCTATTTGGACCGCCCTTTTTAGGTTTTCAATCCAGATCCTCATTTGGTTTTAAGGCGCCCATATTTGGGTTTTCACCTTAAACCCTTCTTTTTCTTCTTTTCCTTTTCTTTCTTTTTTCTTCTTCTTCTTTTCTTTCTTTTTTCTTTTTTTTTCTTTTCTTCTTTTTTTTCTTCTCAGGTGTAATATTTCTTGATGATTTCGAGTTAATCGAGTTACTCAATTCTTTCCCATCTATTTCTACTAAAATTAACCGCCGGAGAAAACCTTTTTCACGACATAAGGTCCTTCCCAGTTTGGCATCCATTTTCCCCTAAAATCTCTTTGATTTAATAGGATTCTTTTAAGCACCAGATCCCCTACTCGAAACTCCCTTGGGCGAACCTTCTTGTTATAAGCCCACATCATTCTTTTCTGATACATTTGGTTATGACAGATGGCCTTCAACCTTTTTTCCTCAATAAGGTCCAATTGATCAATCCTGACCTGCATCCATTCGGCTTCGTCCAACTTGACCTCATTCAAAATTTGAAGCGAAGTGATCTCTACTTCGATGGGTAATACTGCCTTTGTGTCGTATACCAAAGAATATGGCATTGCCCTAGTGAAAGTTCTTACAGAGGTCCGATAGGCAAACAAGGCAAATGGTAGTCTTTTGTGCCAGTCCCTAAAAGTCTTCGTGGTCTTGGCTATGATCTTTTTGATATTCTTATTAGTTGCTTCTACTGCCCCATTCATCTTGGGGCGATAGGTAGTAGAATTATGGTGCACAATTCTGAACTGTTCATATACTTCGGTCACCATCTTATTATTCAAATTGGAAGCATTGTCAGTGATAATTCTTTCGGGCAGACCAAAGCGACAAATAATTTCTTTCTTTAGGAACTTGGAAATCGTTGCTCTTATGATACTAGCATATGAGACGGCTTCTACCCACTTGGTGAAGTAATCTATGGCTACCAAGATGAACTGATGCCCGTTGGAAGCCTTTGGTTGTATTTAACCAATAACATCCATGCCCCAAGCGATGAAAGGCCACAGGGAATTCATGGTGTGAAGTGGAACTGGTGGGGGAGTGTATCTTATCAGCGTATATCTGACATTTATGGCACTTCTTGGAATAGCTAATGCAATCTCCCTCCATGGTTGACCAGAAGTATTTGTATCTCATGATCTTCCTCGCCATTGAGAATCCACTAGCGTGGGTCCCATATAACCCTATGTGGACTTCGGCTAAAATAGCTTCAGCTTCTCGAGTGTCGACGCATCTTAATAGTACATGATCTTTGCTTTTTTGTAAAAAATCTCTCCATCAAGGACGTACCCTGATGCTAGCATTTGGATAGTTCTTTTATCATTATCATCGGCCTTTTTCGGGTAAGCCCGGAACTTAATGTATTGGAGGATATCATGGTACCATGGTTTACCATCTTCCTCCTTTTCCAAACTATAATAATGAGCAGGTACCTCAAAAGTTCGCATTTCAATTGACCTCATCTCTGAGTTTAAATCAAAAATGGCAGCCAAGGTTGCCAGGGCATCGGCCATCTGATTATCCTCTCTTGGTAAGTAAGCAAAACATATTCCTTCAAAGTTCTTGACCAATTCTTGAATCAGTTCGTAGTACTTGATTAATTTCGGATCTCTAGTTTCCCACTCCTTCCGAAGCTGGTAGATCACCAAGGACGAATTTATGAAAACTTGAAGTATTTTGACTTTCCTTTCTATGGCCGCGCAAAGTCCCATGATGCAAGCCTCATATTCGGCTATGTTGTTGGTATAGAAGAACTCCAACCTAGTAGTAAAGGGGTAGTGAACCTTGTCATGAGAAATTAATATTGCGCCTATTCCATGGCCCAAGCCGTTAGATGCTCCATCAAAGTAAATCTTCCAAGCTCTTTCTTCGGTGATGCGTTCCTCCTCGAGCACAATGTTGATCAAATATTCATTTGGGAAGTTAAAGTCCAATGGCTCATAGTCGTCTGCAATGCGAATGGCCAAAATATCTGCCACTACACTCCTTTTTATCGCCTTTTGGCTCACGTAAATAATATTGAATTCTGATAGTAGCATTTGCCAGCAAGCCATTTTCCCAGTAAGTGTTGGTGCCTCTATCAAAAATTTTAATGGATCCTATCGTGAGATTAAGTAAGTGGTGTGATACAGCATGTATTGCCTGAGCCACTTTGGAGCCCATACCAAGGCACAATACAACTTTTGGATTACGGGGTATCGTGTTTCACACTCAGTGAATTTCTTGCTTAAGTAATAAATCGTCTTTTCCTTCTTGCTAGAGTCATCATGTTGGCCTAATACGCAACCCATCGAATTTTCAAACACGGTCAAATATAGGATTAATGGCCTATCTAGTACTGGTGCTACCAAAATGGGAGCGCTGGTCAAATACTTCTTGATTTTTCTAGCGCTTCTTGACAATCTTCGTTCTAGGTTCCCGAGTTATTCTTTCGGAGAAGTCTGAAGATGGGATCATATTTTTCGGTTAACTGGGAAATAAATCGAGAGATATAATTTAACCTTCCAAAAAATACCTAGACTTCTTTCTGTGTCTGAGGTGGCGGAGCTCCTAGATTACTTTCACCTTATTAGGGTCGATCTCGATTCCCTTTTGGCTTACTATGAAGCCTAATAGTTTCCTGGATGTGACTGTGAAGGTATATTTGGCCGGGTTGAGCTTCATCTGATACTTCCTTAACCTCCGAAAGAGTTTCCGCAAATTTTAAATGTACTCTTCTTCGGTTCATGATTTGGCTATCATGTCATCCACGTACACCTCGATTTCCTTGTGCATCACGTCATGAAACAAGGTCACCATGGCTCTTTAGTAGGTTGCCCCAACGTTCTTCAATCCGAAGGGCATTACCTTGTAGCATAACGTCCCCTACATGGTCACAAAAGTGGTTTTTTGCATATCCTCGGGATGCATTTTGATTTGATTGTATCCCAAAAAGCCATCCAAGAATGAGAACCAAGCATTTCTTGTCATGTTGTGAACCAATGTGTCAATGTGAGGCAAAGGAAAATTGTCTTTAGGGCTCGCTTTGTTAAGGTCCCTGTAATCTACGTACAAGCGGACCTTCCTGTCCTTTTTCGGCACCGACACTATGTTGGCTACCCACTCAGGTACTTGGAAACTTTTAAGAATCCTACCTCGAATTATTTTTGCACTTCTTCTCTAACTTTTAGCAGCATGTCCGCCCTCATTTTTCGAAGCTTTTGCTGGACAGGCTTGTATTCTGGCCTAATAGGGAGTTTGTGCACCACAATATCTATGTTCAAACACGGCATATCTTGATATGTCCATGCGAACACATCCTTGAATTCTATAAGTAATTCCACCAACTCTTGCCTTACTCATGATGATAATGTGATGCCAATTCTCACTTCTTTATTTTCTTCGTCAGTCCCCAGATTTATGATCTCTATTTTCTCCTGATACGAAAGGATTTGCCTTTCTTCACTTTCCAACATTCTCAACAACTCCTCCAGGACCTCATCATCCTCCTTGTCGATTTCTATCGAGCCTGTGGGCCGCTCAAAATCCACCTCGGGATTAGGTTCCGAATCTTTCATATAGTTTACGTTAAGGGGCCTACACGATTTTAAAAGTGCGTATTGGGGAATAGAAAGAAATGGCTTATGAATAAATAAATAATAAATAAGTAAGTAAATGAATGAATGAATGAATGATAAATGAAATGAATGCTATGTTTTCCATTTGAGAAAATGTTATAGAAAAGGGCTCATTTTATTGAAAGTAGATAGATAATGACATAGCGGCCCTTTTACAAAAGACGCGCGTTACTCTTGGGCCAAAAGCAACGTGGTAGTTCTGGGCATTACTCTGATTCGGGTCTAACAACCACATGCATGTCTTCATAGGCCCAATTGGTGAGTTCTTTACCCGGGAAACATGGGTGAATCTTGGCCAAAGGCTGGATAACCTTGTCGTCTTTGCAAATCACATTCACGTCCATTCCTTCCAAAGCTTCGCAGACCAATTCTTCACGGAGGTGTTTCTCCCCTTCTCGAATTGCTTCTTGGGTGTCCCGTTCAGGATTCCTAAGTTCGCTCGATTTGAAGATGCCTTTGAAATCAGTATAGGTTATAGAGGCCTAAGGGATGTCCTCCCCTTTGAGCCGAGCCTTCCTTTGACCTTCTTCAACTCCATAATGTGATGAGTCGACATCGAGGTACCAAACGACTCCATCTCGTGTCTCTTCCTCCACTCTTGTCTCTTTTGCAAAAAATTTGGCCTATAATCGAGTCTGAACCGGTCGACCTTATGGATTACCCTGATGGGCCGAATGCATCCTTGTAGATTTTGTCCCAAACCTTTTGCTTTTCTTGCCCCTCTTCCTAGGGTCTCAAACACTACCATTTTGGTACAACTTGACAGCTTAGGATAAGGAAGTGGGCTACCCTCAGCGACAAAAATAGTGTTGACAAACTCTAATTCCCTGAATGCGCATTCTATCGCCTCTTCATCGGTATAAATATATAGTGTGTCCGAGGTCACCGAAGTGACGATGTCTTGCTTAGCATTCATTTTTACCAACTTCCTTTCGATAACAAACTTTAATTTCTGGTGCAGCGAAGACGGGACAGCGTCGACCGAATGCATCCACGGCCTTCCTATTAGACAATTGTAGGATGGTCGAATGTCCATAACCACAAAATCAACCATATATTCGATAGGGCCGACGAGCAGGGGTACTTCTATCTTCCCTACCACGTCTCGTTGGGTCTCGTTGAAAGCGCGCTCTGTGTTATGACAGTGCTTCATATGTAAATTGTCGATTGGTAATCGTTGTAAAGTGGCCAGCGGCATAATGTTCAAGGCAGAGCCGTTATCAATTAGCACTCTCGGTAACACATAGCCCTTACAGTGAGTGGTAATGTTCAGGGCCTTGGTGGACCCCTTACCTTCTCCTGGTATTTCGACATCGCTGAAAGTGATGAAATTATTAGTGGTGATATGTCCAACGATTCGATCCAACTTCTCAACCGAGATATTGTTTAGGACAAAAGTCTGATTCAAGACTTTCAATAGCGCATCCCGGTGCTTTTCTGAGTTTAGCAGAAGATACAATACCGAGATCCGAGCCGGCTACTTTCATAGTTGTTCTACAACGTTATATTCACTGTGTTTCAAAAATCTCAAGAATTCTTGAGCTTGGATTTCCATAACTGGTTCTTTAATCCTTGAAGACGGGTCCTCTCTGAACATCTTCTCAGGTTCAATCCTGACTTCCTTGCCTTTTCCTTCTTGCTCTTCTGGTGCCTTTTGGTCCTCTAGAGGTAGCATCGATCACTCCTTGTGAGAAGCCCTACATGTTTTACTTCTTCGTTGTTTGGCTCCAAAAGTCCCCCGTGAACAGGCTTCGTTTCCACTCCCATCTCCCCTCCTTCTTGCGAACTAGAGGAACCTGGTATCGTAACGCTCGCAGTGTAATTCCACGGGACCATCGCGTATCCTTGAAAGGGAAAGACTTCAGGGTAGCAATTATAATATCGGGGTTCACCTTTGGTGTGCTTACCTCGCCAGGCTAGAGACAAAGAACAAATGGTCTCTTCGTACTGTACTTGGCATTTTGATCCTCCGATACGTAGACTTTAGATTCCCTTTTCCCTCTTTTCGTCTCAAAAAACTCGATCTCTTTATTGTTCATCATATGTTGAACTAATTGGCGAAACTCTTCACAATTCTGAATCTCATGATCCCATGACTGATGGTATTCGCAGTATAGGCCACAACCCTTTTTCACGATTACCATTCCTCGATCAACGAGACAGGTCATACACAACTGCTAAAAGACCCATCTCAACGGGGATCATACCTCAGAAACTCTTACCTTGGCTTTTCGAGCATATTCTTCTTCAATAACATTTATACCTTGCCCCCCGTGGTTCGGTAGGGGTTATTGTCCGTGTTGGGTTCCCCTAACTGTAAGACTCCAGTCCGAGTTAAATTCTGGATGAACTTATTGAATGCTATGCAATTCTCAATTGAATGCCCTAGGACGTCAGCATGGTACTCATAGTGTACCTTGGGTCGTACCACGCCGGGTAAGGGGGTTGTAAGGCGTGACATGATAAGGCCGAACTAGATCTGTCTTATGTATAGAAGTGAAAGACCTATTCTCATTTTCCTTCTTAGGGCCCCTATCTTCCCTCTTGTTAAAACCTTGAGCACTTTCTGCTATTGCTTGGGGTTGGGAGATAGTGAGGTTCTTGACGGCCTCATAAGTGTTGGTGTTGTTTACTTCATTGTCTCTATTTTTATAGCTCCTTCGCGCTGACTCCCTGCTGTCAATTATCCCGCTTTTAATTGCAGCCTCAATGAATTCACCGGTCATTACCATTTCTACGAAATTGCTAATAGGGTTGTTGATCAATCGATCATAGAGTGTCCCCTTCAAGTGTCCTCTAACTGTTTTGAGAATTCCGCCTTTACTTGGTTAAATTTCTCCAACTTATCGAAATCTAGGATGCTATCCCTAACATTTTTGACATTTCTGAATGTTATGTCTGGCTAAGTTACTGCAGAGGCGCCAGCCTGATGAGATGAGGACACTCCTTGCGGAGGGTTCGGTGGGTTAGTAAAGAGAAGGTTCTTGAAAACTGGGGCATATGAACGATCCCCCGATCTTGAGTTGGGTTCTCGACAGTCTCATTTTCTCTCAAATTGGACTTTATCAGCTGAGAAATCTCCTTCATCATGTCTTGTTGGGACTTGATGATGGTGTCCCTTAGTTCCTGTTGAGCTCGTTCCAACTGGCCTCTAAGATCGGCCTCCAACTTGGCAAAGCCCTCTTCCATTTGCCTTGTTCGTAAGCGAGTACGGTAGGGATGTGGAATGATTGTAATGTAAAGAACCAAAATGCTATCTTTTTGAAATAAAAACCCTTTTAATTAATCGATGGTAATTAGCCAAGATGTAAATAAACGTACTGACTAAAAGATTATTCAAACAAAAAATGTAGATGAAACACAAAACAATGCATGAATGTAAAGAGCAACACTGAGTTCAGCAAACATTATCGTTAAATGACTTGCATTAAAGAAACGTAGTCTGGTTACAATAACTT
Organism: Hibiscus mutabilis; assembly: GCA_019671005.1. Classification (NCBI taxonomy): domain Eukaryota; kingdom Viridiplantae; phylum Streptophyta; class Magnoliopsida; order Malvales; family Malvaceae; genus Hibiscus; species Hibiscus mutabilis. Next base: position 41,955,517 of record CM033712.1, read on the forward strand.
AAAGAAACCCCACTACACATATGGCTTCGAGGTAGTTAATAATCTCTCTTAGGATCCACACAATCCTTTCTCTTTCTTCAGATTCACCATCTACACAGTCATGAAGTTCGGCGGCGTCTTCTGCCAGAAACTGTATCTTCTGAGCAACCTCTTGCATCTGAATGGTCCACCATGCCAACCCTTGCTTCTGCCTCCAAATTGTGTATGCAGCAAAGTGCAGTTGCTCAAAACTCGGTGTCGGTCGTACTTGAATCGTTCCCCTAAGGCTGGCCATATGATCCTTGAGTTGTTGGACCTTAGCTTCCAATTGTTCGACACGTGTCATTAGAGCTTGGTTTTCTGAGTTGCTAGCCTTTAACTTGCTAGTTGAGCCCTTGTGCTTGAAAAGAGACTTTTCCAAACATTTCACCTGATCTTTCAAGGCCTCATTTTGGTGTTGTTCCTTCTCAATCTGCCTAGAATATGAGGTTTTTAGATTCTTCATTTCTTGGGTCAAAGCGAGCACTTGATCCTTGTAGCGTAATATATTCTCTTATAGTTCTCAGCTCGTGCCTTTTCTTTCTTAAGTCAAAGTTCTAACCCCTCGCTTGGTCCACCTTCTGCGATTCTCTTACCCCTGTTTAGCCTTTTAAGTTTCTAAATCTCTTATTTCTCCAATTTGTGCTCGAGTTCCAACTTATCCTTTTTTCCTTTGTAGACCCTTAATTATTCCTTCGAACTGCGTTTTCTCTAGTTCGAAGTCAAATTTTTCTTGGTGGGCCTTCTTCTCAAGCTTGAGGTATTTCTCTTGTTCTTTTTCCAATTGCTTCCTCATTAACTCAGCTTCGGTAGGAAGTGTGGACAATCTCTCTTCCATATACCTTCCTCCATCAAAATTTAATTGAGGGATATTGTCGTTAACACGATTAAACTGCTATGTATCGTATTCAGGAGTGACCATGTACGGAGCATTTACAATCCTAACCCGTCTTGCATTATTCTAGGTTGAATAAGCGTTGTATACTATCGTCTTGTAGCCCTTCTCCATCGAGTAATCTATGTTGAACTCATTCAAACTCTTGGTGGCTGGCACAAAATGCTTCGAACCATATTGTCTCAAAACTAGAAGAGGCGCATACGCGGTATGCCCCCAAAGGCCAAGTAGTGGTACCCATGAATGCTCTCCACATCTATAGAGAATGTTCTTCACGAACAACCATGGTGCTCTCCAAACTATATCCTCATCTTTTAAATTCTGGAGGACACCTTGCCATACCTCCTTGGACTTTCGGGTTGGCCATTCGTTCTTTCGTAGGAACTCCTCTAGGGGCGAGAACTTGCCATCGTAAAGGGGCTTGGAGAAACTGGGATTGGTCCAAAGGTAGCTATAGAACGAAACAGTCAAAAGCTGTGGGCATCCTCGAAAGTGCCCTCCACCATTCTCCCAACAAAACCTCAAAGATCGAAAAGTTTCGGCCAAGATTACGGGCACCAAGTTAGTCCCACTACTCAAATGATCAAAAAGATCTAAAACTGACTGATCAATGAGTCCTAATGTTTGAGGAAATAGTATCAATCCGTAAATCAACAATGCAAAGAGATTGCGCTGGACTCAGCCCACAGGGTGTACAGAGGCCAAGGCCAAAATCCCTTCCCACTTAAGGTACTCCTTACTGTTCCAAGTAGTGACCTGCTGCTCGACCCAAGATAGCAACGTGTCTGAGAGCTTCTTTAGATTACCCCATAAGGATTTTTTTTCTTACTTGGTTTACAATACACCCGATCCATGTCAATCTTTTGCAATTTATAAGGTCTCGGTATTCTTCGATTGTCAGGGTTAGATCAAAATCACCAATCGTAAAGCAACTATAGGCAGAGTTCCAGAAACCCGCTAAGGCTTGCAATAATGCTTGATCAACTGGAACCTCTAGCAAATACGCGATGTCACCATACTCTTCCCTGAAAGTGCTCTTTGTTTCAAAGTCCCAACTGTTCCAAACTAACTTCAAATTTGACATATCATTAAACCTTGTGTTCATGAATTTTGTGGCTAACATGGTTGATCTAAACCCAGCGGTAATACTGTCTCTCTCATGTAACTGCTCCCCTTATGACCATACCTAAACATCAAAATTCTTTTCGTTATTGTTGCGGACTAAGTCTCTCATCGATCCAGTCTTTAACTTTAAACTATTTCTAACTCAGTGTGCTTTTCATGACATGATTAAATATGCAACACAAGAGATAAAAAGAAAAGGAAAGGAAAGAAGCGTTAGTCAAGTGATGGTAAATAAATTGAATAACGAGAGACAGGTAAACGCAAAACAAAATAAGCACAAGTATGCAAATAAGGAAATAAACCTAACCACATAATTTCTAGTTCACTAAGGTTATCCGCATGGCTCTAACGGGGTGGGCTTCTTAGATTCTCACACATGGGTCCGATTCTAGACAGGGGTACCCGAACCTATCTTATTACCTACTAAGGCAACAAGAACCCCAATTCTGGCCCATTACAAGCTTGCGAATTGGTTTCGGTTCAAGGGAAAGCACGACCTAGTAACGTAGATGACTGCTCACGTGTCAAAAGGAGTGGATTCTGGAAGTGAATTACCGACCCGTGGAGGGCTACTCACGTGGGTATGTGGTGTTTCACTCCCACTTAAGGGACGGAGCTCGGGTATAGAGCTTGATGAACATGGTGCAACACATGTCTGTGATTCCTTGGAAATTAAATGAAAAATTAATTCGAAGACTACCAATTATCAAAGCTCGTACAATCGTAGTTACATTTTCAAGAAAGGATCAACCTTACTAGAATCGATTAAAATTTTGACAATTTTTCGTCTTTAAAACGACAAATATTTTCTTGGCTTAACTCTCTTTTGTTATGTAAAAACAAAATAAGTCGTCATGCTATATCGACATTTTTTTTCTTCTTTTATATATATAAGCGTGATTTTCTTTTAGAAAATCCATCGATACGAATTATCCCATAAAGCACTTTTGAAATCTTAGTTTAAAGGGATCTCTTTTGAAAATTCTTATCCCTTTGAAAAACGATTGAAAACTTGGAGTCGCCACCGGCCACTTGGATAAGATAGGCTGGACACCACAAAACTAGATATTCGATTTGAAAGGAGGGTTCGGGAGTTGGTTACGTGTGGGGAAGGATTAGCAGCCCCATCACGCCCGAAAATCGGTACCAAAATATTTGTTGCTTTTAATCGAAGGAAGTTGTCAAAATTTGAAAGGAATTTAGTTTGGTAACCTTAATTGAAAATTAAACTTAATTGAACGGGCTTTATCAAATTGGTGGGTTCAAATTAATTGGACATTTAATTAATAAGGTTGACAATCCATTGGACCATAGACTAAACCGACATCATATAAGCCTGGTTGTCGTGTTAGTTTATGGTTCGAATCTCGTACGTCACCTTTATGCATGGTGAAAGCAATTAAAATATGATGTAATGATTCGGCTAAGTTTTAATTTTACCTTGAGCCGGTAAGGATTAATTCAAATATTTGGTCAACATGCTTTAAGCTCGGACTGTTACGACACAAATATCAAAATTAATGAATACCTCCCCTTTTATGGTTTAAATTAATTAACATGTAAACTAAATGGGCCAAATGATGACAAATAAAATAAATGTCAAACAAAGACTTGAAAATGAAGCACACAAAGGCCTACTAAAAGTCCTAACCTAAAAGGCCCACATTATGAAAAATCCAATTAGTGACTTAATTATTTGCTAAGTGGATCTAGCACAAGCCCTAGATTGATTAATTAGCCCTAAAAGACCTGCCCTAACAAATTATGATGATTAGCTTGAAACTTGATGTCGATCTAAACTTTGAAGTTAATTTTATCCTAAAAGTAATTAAGAAACGTTCAATTAATTTAATGAATTTAACATTCACCCGAATGAGCCAAGGGCAAGTTTAAATTCACTAAACTAATTCGAACCATAATCTAACTAAGGCTCTAAAGCACTAATCCTAAATTAATCTAATTAATTTAAAATTGTGCTCCTATGAGACGGGCACACGACTTAAATTAATTGAATTAATCTGTAAACTAATCTAAAGCTTAGCCTAATAGCCTAAGACTCCAAAAGGCCCAAACACTCAAAGGCCTAAACCACTAAACTAGGCAACCCAAAACCCAAAGAAAGACAATGCCCAAACTATCTAAACATATACATTCAAAACACAAATAAATATATGCACTATATACTCTATAATATATATGTATATATATGATATGTTACATATTTAAAACTATATTACATTATATATATCATAAAAACATATAAAACATATATTACAACTCTAAAAAGCTATACATTATATTTTTTATAAACATTATATTATATATATTATAGAAACCATATATTATAGATATTATTAAGATTATGTATCGAATGTATGTAAAAACATCATATGTTATGTTTACTATAAAATTGTACATTAAATGTATTAAAACTATATTATATATTATACATAAGCTATATACCATATAATACCCATATAATGGACTCCAAAACAAGCATAGAATCACATAATCAACATGCATTAAACAACCATGAAACATTTCAACAATAAATAAAAAAACAGCTGGTTTAAACATAAACAATAAACATCCAGATTAAAAACAAAAATAAGCTAGAATTAAAAAGCATGAGATTGGGACTTATACACTGGAAATTGGACCAAATTGCAAAGAAACCAAACAGATGGGGAAATTTAAAGAGAAAACTGGGATGTGATTATAATCTAGTGAAAAGTCACAGGGACCCGGGGAGTAAATTAAAAATACGAAATGGCCTTGGGGGTAATTTTAAAAACGCGGAGGGACTAAAGTGGTTATTTCAAAAGGTGGAATGGCTTATATAACATAATTAAACCAGGCGAAGGGACCGATAGGGTGATTTACCCTTGCGGAGACCCTTCGGGCGTAACTAAAATAGGGCGAATGGACTCATAATGTACTTTTACCAAAATTAAATGGGGATCGAGTATATATTATAATGTTTTATATTTTTTCATCTTTTGGCATAAAACCAAAACCGGGCTCTCTCTCTGCCCCTTTTTTTCCAAAACGAGGATGAACACTGCCGTGGTGTTCATCCCCAAACCCAAAAACCACCGCACTACCCAGAATCCGGCTACGTTTCGCTGCGTCGGTCGCCGCTCGCCGACGGACGGCGAACCTAAAAGCAAACCAAAACATTCCTTTTCGCCCCCTAAACCTCGATCTGAGCCCTGTTTTGATAAAAACCAAATGGAGACGCCTCCTTTTTTAAAAACCAAAGTGAAAGACCCTCTTTTTTAAAAACGAGACAGAAATCACCTCTCCCCTTAAACTGATTCACCTCACGTGGTCCCGGAGGACACCACAAAGCTTATTATCGGAGAGGAAGAGGCTTGAACGGAGGAGGTAAAATTCTAAACCTAATTTCTATATGCATGCTTTGAAAAGAGTAAAGATACCTTAGAAGGTTGTTCTCTATTGCTTTTTGAGATCTCGAATGGGTTTACATGTCATACCCTGAGTATTACAATGTTTAAATGAGATAAAAAAAATAAACTTGAGTTCCTATTGGCTGCCTCTGTGATATGATATTTTTTTGATATCCTTTGATTTTCTACCGATTATGTCTCTGATCCTTTTGATCTTGTTTCTTTCCCGTGAGCCGTGACGTTTGGCTATGGAGGAGGGCAGTCAGATGGAAGACGGCGCTGCCCTTCTTGTCTCTTGGAGCGTCGTGGCAGTTAGAGAAGGGGAGGGGGCCAGAGTGAGAAGTTGCTTAGAGAGCAAGGATTACTAGAGGTCGTTGGATCTGCCAGCACGGAGATGAGATCGGACGATCAATCTCCGCGCGTGAGAAGTGAAGCGGCAGACGCACGAGTGGGAAGTTAATGAGTCGTGCATGAATTCCACGCGCGCGTGGGATATCTGAGAGGTCACGCGTATGGCGCGTGAAGTCTCTAGAACGTTCCGAGTGGATCTCATTCGTTCGATCATAATCCTAGATCTGATGGCCTAGGATTAGCTGCGCAAGGGAAAAGAGATAATTAAGGTTTCAGTTATTATTAGGGCTTTGTGTATTTAGGGCCCTATTGGGTCGGAAAATAGGATATATATTATGTATTTTTATTTTTTTGTTTTGGTTATAAATGGACTGTTAAATAAAAGAACTTGGGCTTTTATTTAATTATATTGGGCTTATTTATTTAGTCTTTTAGTTTTCTTTTTGGGTTTAGCTTAACGATAATAATACTAATAACATAACAAATATAATAATAAGATACTGGTAATAATAAGACCTATGCGAATCATAATGGTAGATATAATAATGATACGAATGATAGCTAAAGTCAAACATAATAACAACACCAATAAGGACTCAAAATATACTTAACTAGTGATAATAATGTTTAAAGGTTTTTCCTCTTTTCATTTTTCAAATGGATAGCAATAAAAATCATAATAGTAACATGTATATGTATTATGTAATAAAAGCAAAATACTAACCTTTTTTTGTTTATTTGTTTTAATAGTAAAGCCCTTATTTGCAAAAAATATAAAAACGGGTTATCACCCCGGATAAAATTAGTGATTACAATATGGATAGTGCCCAAACAATTGGGTGTTATCACATAAACCCCTAAATTCGATAATATTCATAGTTTTTAATCAATTTAATTAATTAGAGCCCTTATTAGGTTAGAACTTAAAATTGATAAGAAAATAAATGGACATGCATCTAACACCTTTTGTGTTGAAATATTTTTTTTAATATAAATTGAAATATCCTAAAGTAACTGGATGTTTCAAAATTTATATTCGTTTAAAAATGTATTTTCTTACAAAAGGATATCTCTATTCGGAATGAAAATTCATTTAACGATTAAGGATTGAATTAAATTTAAATTATTGTTCGAAATGTCAAAATGCCACGTGAAATTAACAAGGTACCGATAACGGGCATTTATGAGGGTGCTAATCCTTTCCCACACGTAACTAACTTCAGAACCCAAATTTAATAAAATAAAATCCATGGTTGTTTTTATGGTGTCTGGTCTACCAAAGTGACCGGTGGCGACTCCAAATCGTTTTCTAAAGATTAAATAAGGGAAAATCCAATTTAATATGGAAAAACCTAATTTTTCAAGATTAAATTAGAAAATGGGCAAACCCCCTAATTTTCAAAACCCTAATCGTCAGGCTATTTTTCATACATTTGGTTTAAAAAATGATCGTGGAAGCCACGTACTTAACGGTCAATTTACCGTTTTGTAACAAAATATAAAGTTTAATTGTCATTTTGTAAGTTTTGAACGTTTGGTTATCATTTTGTATTTTTTAACAAGTTTAGTTACCATTTTGGTACTTTACCCTTAAAAATACTATAAAAATGGTTTACTAAATCAAAATTTTAATTTTGTTTTGAAATAATTTTAATTACTATTATAATGGTGTGCAGCGACGGTGTATTGCGTTAGTGGTGTGTGTCGCTCGTTCTAGAATTTTTCAAAAGAATAATTATGTTTCTTCATAAAGTTTAACAAGTTGGTATGTTAACATATAAGGTCAAATAATAGTGGTCATGGATGCTCATCCGTTACTCACTTTGTGTGGGTTCGACCCAACATTTATATTAAGAATATTATTATAACACCATTGAATAAAAAACATGAGGCCAAATAACATTTTTTTATTTGATGTAAATAATATATTTTAGATATTTTAATTCAACATATTGTTTTTTCATAATAATACCAAGATTTTAAACTTTCAAACTATATTTTTCTCACTACATTTGAGACAAAACGAAGAGGAGTCAAAGCACCGTAACCTAAAACAAATAATAAGGGAAAATAACGAGGAAAAAAGTTTTCGAAAAGGATATGGTTTAATCAGTACTTAGCATATAATTGGTCATAGTTTAGGAGCTCGAAAGGGCTCATAGTAGACATGGTTGCAACTTGCACAGAGATCCGTTGATTCATCCTGAGGCAAAATTAACAAAGAACTTGCAAGCCACATAAACATGGCTCTGATAAAACTTCCAAAAGAAATCTACACAGTCTAAATGTATAATATGTACAGGTTGTTCGGAGAGTTACATGGACAGGATCTACGGCTGCTTGGGCATGTTGTGCATCGGGTATTGCCTGGTGGCTGAGCTAGATGATGTTCTAAGTTAGCTGCCAAACGGAAATGGGTCATGCTGGGATTACGCGGAACCCCCTGTCCATGCAGTGAAGCTGGATGAATATTGGGGTTAAGTGTTGGTACTTGAGGTGTATAGGAGTTGATAACTGGTCCATCAGTCCTAGCACGCTTATTGCTCGCCCCAGGAGTGGAAGCATGGAACATACCTTGAAACTGCTGTGGTGGTCGAGTCCTCGGACTGTAAGCATAGGTCCCACCATTCAATGGCCCTTGCCATTGAGTTTCCGGAGTGAAAGCATAGGTCCCACCGTGCAACTGCTGTTGGACTGCAGGAAAAGGACTTGAATGATTCTCCGAGACAGATGGGCGGGTATTACATGTTGTCCAGGTGTGTACATTCGGTTGAACTGCAGAAAATGTCAAGTTCATATTTTGTTTTTCTAGCTCCGCAATGGTCTTCTCAATGACCTCAACCGGCATACACGATTCAAGCTTAATATCCTTGACACATTCAATTACAGATTTCAAAGAAGCTATCCGTTCATCTGTGGCCTTCTGCTGCGAAAGATATCACATCTAACAATTTGTATCATTTATTGTAATAACCGTGCAAGTCTATAAAGCAAATTTAAATATACTGTCTGAGGAGATATAAACATGGCAACAAATTGTAAGACATTACCTGAACTTCGGGTGAATTCTTCCCGATCTTGCTGCAATCGCAAGCCACTCTATTAATATCCACCAAGAATAGGTCTAAGAACTGTTTTGGTGGGAACTTATCCTTGCAATCAAGTGCACAGACAAGTCTAACAGCTTCAATATATTGCTTTCTTGCAATTAGACTACCAACGAATTCTGTTACATAAAAACACTTTAGGCTTTGGTTTTGCTATTGAATTTTGCTTAAAAAAATTCTTCGAAACACCTCTAGTCGATACATGTTCAGAATTAACTACAGATGAATAGCATGGTACTTCCTAAGCATAAAAGATGAGAATAGTTAAGACAGAAAATACATGTTCATCTTCCTAAGCACCTACTTATACATACAGCAGATGCCTACATGCACAAACACAAAGAAAATGGCAATGTTAATGTACGGATAATCAACCAAACAAGGAAATGAATATTCAAACTAAGGATTCGTAAATTTACCAGGAATCATATCCGTAAAATTAAGGAGCTGGCATATATTCCGAGCTTGTTGGTCTTGAGCAGTAGTAACAAGAAGCTTGAAGATTTCATCTCCATTTAATGAAGACGCTAATCCAAAAGCAGCAACAAACTGCAAAAACACAAAATCTCGATAGAATTTTCAGCACTCGGTTTCATCTTTGTTTTCCTCTCGCTTGCCAACTTCAACGCATCTGCCTTCACATTAGGCTGTACATGTGGTGAGACTTGCAAAAGTTGCTCCAACATAAGGAGAGATAACTTCAGAACACTTTCTTCGAATCCTGTCTCATCATTCTTCTTATGTTGAGAAGATATCCCTAGCATTAGATCCAGAACAAACTTAGCTGGATCAGGGGACATTTGAAGAGCACTCAGAACTTCATTCTTTCTCAAGCCAGGCTCATCTAAATGCTCATTGACGATACTTTGCAAAGCTATTCTATGCATTGTAGCACCGACTACAACATCAGCAGTTGAAGCTTGATAAAATTTTCCCGATTTTCTGTCTTGATTTGATTAGTGACTGGGTTCACTAAGCACATACAATAGAGAAAAGAAAATAAGAGAAGTTAGTAAGAAAGTGAACTTTCTAAATTCTGAAATGCAATTCCTAAGACATTTGTAGCAATGATATTGAAAAGAGGGGGAAAAAAAAGAACTTCCATATTTATATCAATATATTCTCACAGGGTCATTTGAAGAGCCGAAGGTTAGTGACTTGGTGGAAGGTTGTGCTAATTAGAATCAATAGCAAAACATAATCATGTCACCTACAAGCCACCAAGCTTTCACATCTTCCATATTTATATCAATGTAGTCCTCGCTCTTTTTTATTTTGGTCCTACTTTTAATTTATAAATAATTTAATAAATTCAATAACTATTTCCATTAAATCATAGCGATTAAGTTGTCATCTTTCTCGATTTCTAGCTCAAATTGAGCTGAATCCATGAATCTAAGGCTTTGGAATTGGATTTGGTTTTGGGAAATTGATTTCCAGATTGAGGAACGAAAAGAAAGAGGGCAAATGGAGGGAATGCTGTCTGTGAGTGATAAGCAGAGCATAGGTCCCTCCTTTCTCGTTGCAAATAAACTTTTTTATTTTTTCTACTAGTAAAATAAAGTTGGAAGCTTGTTTTTTTGTACAAGGGTTTCGACAATGTTAAAGCTTGTAAATTCTTTGAATAAAAGAATTTGCCAACATTGGACAAGCGATTCCTTTTTGAGAGTTGTTGACTGGCGATTCTTAGAAATATTCATTCCCCCCCCCCTCTTTCTCTCTCTGCTTATGAATTTCTAAACGACTTTGAAGTTCTGTTGATCCATAAGGTTAGTAAAGTTTCTCTCAATTTTTAGTATTCATATTATGATAACTTCAACTTTTTAGTGGTCTGGTTTAGTACATGAACTTGACCTTTTAGTTAGGGATGTAAAAACAGGTAATCGATTGGGTTTCAAGTCGAGTTTTGTCAGGTCAGATTAAATCGGATACATGTCATTTCAGGTTGATTTGATATTTCGACTCAATTCGGGTCGAGTGCGGGTCAGTTTCAGGTCTGGTTCATTTTAGGTCGGGTTCATTTCAGGTCGGGTCAAATCGGTTTGGGTCTGAATCAGATAATTGACGGGTTAATTCGGACTCGGATGGACTTCAGGTCGGGTCTGTTTCAGGTCGGGTTCATTTTAGGTCGGGTAATTTCAAGTCGATTTCATTTCAGGTCGGGTTAATTCGGGTTTTGAACTCGTATTAAGTTTGAGTTTGGTACAAATAGTCGATAGACTTTGGGTAGGGTCATTTCGAGTGAATTATTTAACGCCTTTCAGCTTTCACGAACACGAATCACATTAAAAATAAATATTAGGCACTAGAATGAACAAAAATATCATCATATGATTCATATATAAAATATTGGAGTAAATTACAAAAATTACAAATTAATAAGGGTTAATTTTGGTGAAAAATAAATTTTTAGGGACTAACATGAACAAAAATATCATCATATTAAAAACATTGGACTAAATTAAAAAAAATAAATAGGGGATAATTTGGAATAAAAATAAAGTTATAGGGACTATAATGAACAAAAATATTAAATTAAAATTAAAAACATTGGACTAAATTATCAAAAAATGAATAGGGGTCAATTTGGACTAAAAATAAAGTATTAGTGACTATAATGAACAAAAATATCACCATATTAAAAATATTGGACTAGATTAGAAAAATTTTAAAATAAATAGTGGTGAATTCGAATCCCTAAACCTCAACCCCTAAATCTTACAATCACTAATAATTAAAATGCAAACCGAATCCCTAAACTAATCTCATAACCCCAACCAAACACTCAACTTGACACATTTACCCATAAACCCCAAACCTCAACCCCTAAATCTTTCAATCAATAATAATTAAAGTGCAAGCCTAATCCTCGAATTCCCTAAACCCTAAACTAATCCAATAACCTCAAACACTCAACTTGAAACATATATTATACTCATAAACCCCAAACCCCAACCCCTAAATCTTACAATCACTAATAATTATAATACAAGCCTAATCCCTTAATCCTTAAACTAAACTCATAACCCCAAACACTCAACTTGACATATTTACCCTTCAACTCTAGACCTCAACACCTAAATCTTACAATCACTAATAATTAAAGTGCAAGCATAATCCCTTAATCCCTAAACTAATCCCATAACCCAAAACTCAACTTGACACAGTTACTCCTAAACCCTAAACCTCAACCCCTAAATTTTACAATCACTAATAATTAAAGTGCAAGCCTAATCCCGTAATCCCTAAACTAATTTCATAACCCCAAACACTAATAATTTTAGTTAAATACATTATAATTATTGACGTCATTTTTTGTTTGGGCCGAAATAAATTGGGATTTTAAAATCCTGTCAAACATTTGGAGTCGCCAACGGTCGTTTTGGGTTGGGTACAACCGAAATAAGTTGTGCCTTTAAAAGGTTTAATTATTAAATAATTTCATGAAGGGTGATATAACTGAAAAGGAACCTAAACCTAAAGGTCTAAAAAAACTAAACTAAATTGGGACTAAAATGAATCAAACTAAAACTAAAGAATAAAAAAAAGACCTAAATGTAAAGCTCCTAAACTAATAATGACCTAAAGTGCAATTAACCCCTAAAAATGGGCATGATTTCCCCCTCCATTTGTTAACTTAATTGTTAAGTCAATTTCTCTTGAAATTGAAATATGGGATTGGGTTGGGCGGGCAGAATCCCTAAAAAATGGGCGGGGCAGGGCTTTTTCTTAAATAACTTTAGACTAAATTACAAAAAATAAATAGGGGTCAATTTGGACTAAAAAATAAATTATAGGGACTAAAATAAATTAGACTAAATTGCCAAAAATATAAATAAATATGGGGCAATTTTGACTAAAAATTAAATTGTAGGGACAATAATAAACAAAAATATTATTCAACTAAATTACCAAAAATAGAAATATATATGAGTAAATTTCGGCTAAAAATAAAGTTTTATGAACTATAATGAACAAAAATATCATTATATTTAAAACATTGGACTAGATTAGAAAATTTTGAAATAAATTGGGGTCAATTTGATTAAAAATTATGGACTAATATGAACAAAAATAAACCATAAATCCTTAAACTAATCACATAACCCCAAATCCCTAAACTAATATGAACAAAAATAAACCCCTAACCTCAACCCCTAAATCCCTAAAGTAATCCCATTACCCCAAACATTCCACTTAAAATATTTAGCCCTAAACCCCAAACATGAACCCCTAAATCTTACAAGCACTATTCACTAATAATTAGAGTGCAAGCCTAATCCCTAACTCCTTAAACTAATCCCATAACCCTAAACAATCAACTTGATACACTTACCCCTAAACCCCAAACATGAACCCCTAAATCTTACAATCACTATTCACTAATAATTAGGGTGCAAAACTAATCCCCAACTCCCTAAACTAATCTTATAACCCTAAACACTCAACTTGACACATTTACTCATAAACACCAAACACAAACCCCTAAATCTTACAATTACTATTCACTAATAATTAGAGTACAAGCCAGATCCCCTAATCTCAACCCCTAAATCTTACAATCACTATTCACTAATAATTTAAAGTTATAACGAGTTAAATTGAAACCTAAAGGTCAAAATTAGGACCTAAACGTAAAGTACCAAAGCATAAGAGGACTATAGCAATAATTTTCCCTAAACCGAAAAAATGGTGGACACTTTCCCACCAAATCCAAATTGCGCGCTGCTTCAATTAAGAAGAATTTTTTCAATTCTTTTTCAATTATTACAGCTGGTCCATATTAAAAGCAACTTCCATATTTTATAAACTCATTTTTTTCCATTCTTTCCAACAACAAAACCTAAAAAAACTTATTACTCTCCTATTTCAACACACGCACACACCACCGGCCGCCGCCACTCACACTCTCACCGGCGACGGCCGAAACTCGAATCAAAGGGTATTTTTTCGTTCGTATCTTGCCCCTCAGTCTAAAAATCAAGTTAGTTTTAGCGAAATAAAAGTAAATCGGAGTTCGACGTTTACTTTGCTTGATCTCGGTAATGTGCCATCGGACTGAAATGTCGTCCGATTATGCGGTTTCGTTCGCCGTCGTGCTGCTATCTACTGCTCAGAATCGCAAAGCGTTACTCCGGTCGTCAGAAACAGGCGCTAATGGTTCGGTTTCTTCCTCACTTTTCAGAACTTATTGATTATTTTCACTTTTGTAGATGTTTTCTCTGTTTTTCCTTGTGTATTCGTAGGGTGGTGAGAGGGATATGATCTTTTCAGTTCTCTGTTTTTTCTTGTGTATTTGTAGGTTGTGATGATAAATAAAACGGTTGAGAAGTTCATAGCCAAATTTATGAGCAGATGAGGTTACAGAGGCAGATTTCTTATCTGGAATACACTAAAAGAGGCTCAAAAAGTTAGAATCTTTGTCAACATTTTCACCATTTCAAAACTGGAACAATCTCCTTGTAGTAGTCTGTAAAGATCTTCTCATATTATATATTTTGGTCTTGAGGGATCGATAACTGCTCTCAAAATTTTAGAGGGAATAGTACATTCAATTTAGGTGAAAGTCTAAGGTGGTTGATTACTTTTAGTCGTGGTCTACTTGTTCTTGCATTTATATCAAGATTATTTAATTATAGTTGTTCACTTATTGGTTTATATGTGAGCCGAGTAACTTGGGTAATTCTAATATTAGACACCTTAAAGTTAGGCTAATTTTAGACACCTACATTACGACCGTTAGATCTCGGTGAGATCAATTTGAGCTGTTGATGGAAAAAAAGGGGAAAAAAGGGGAAAAAAAGGGTAAAGGAAGAATCGGTTAACCGGTCACTTAAAATTAAAACTCTGTTATTGGAGTTGAATCGGTACCGACGCAAAATTTTCAACTTCAACTTCAACTTTCCCTCCTTCAGTCAAAACTTTTCTTTCATCTTAGAGGCGGAAATCGTTGAAGGGGCAGTTTGTAGGGAGTAAATTTAGGTAAGAAAGTGTTGTTTGCATGAAAATAAGGTTTACTTTTATTGTTAGTTGAAATGAAAATTGTGTATAGAAAATTATTTAGCTTTTTGAGAAAGTGAGGGTTTAATAATGATTTTGTGGGATTAAGATTAGGAGTTTAATAATGTTTACCTAGTATACCGAGACGCTGCATTTTGTATATAGTTTTTAAGTTTGATTTAGTGAATTTTGTTAGGAATGTAGAGGTTGAAAAATGTTTTAGGGTTAGAAGCATCGGTACTGTTCATCAGATACCGATGCTGGGTGAGAGTAGGGATAGAAGGAAAGGAACTAGAAGAGATATGAAATGTTGGGGCATCAGTATTTTTTTTAAAATATCGGTAGGACTGATATAATATCGGTACTATAATAATAGTACATATATGAGAATAAGTGGATTAACATCGAATAGGCAAATAGTATCGGTAGGGTCTTCTATTCGAATGCTATATGTGTCTTAGACAAGGAAGGAGAACATATTGTTGCTATTAGGTCATATGTGATGGGCAAAACTATCATGTTTAACGATGTTATCGTTAAGCATCTTGGCATAGACAATGTAGGTGAGGACAATGAAAAAGCATCGGTTAAGACTCATTTATCTACAAACACTAGTGTGAACCAATTAGATATACATGATAGGTTGTTGCACCTTATGGTTTCATGGTGGTTTCGACCATCGGTCGGAAAGTACTCATCTTTTAAACTCTTGGACATTTGGTGGCTACACTATTTCCAAAATGCTAAACGAATCAATCTTGCCCAGATAATATTTAGTGAACTTGTTGATGCTGTAATTATGCAACCACCAAGCGTATTGAAACTCTTGTTTACGGTTGCATTCTTAGTAACATTTTCAAAAAATCAGGTATTGATTGCTCACTAGATGTTGGTCTCCCTTTGGGAACCCTGATAAATTTTAGAACTTTAATGAAATGTCATTTTGAGCTTGTGGGAACTAAGTGAAAGAGAAAGGGGAAAAGAACGACAAGTGAGGCCTTAGAGGATCTGTTGTGTGATGTTGATGATTCGGTTAATGACCCACATAATGATGATGATGGTACATTCGCTGAGGAAGCCCTTTTGCCACACTTTTATGTCATGATGGAGGCATTTGATATGCGATTTGCAGCTATGCAATCTCATTTAGATGGGAGACTTATGGAAATTCGCAGTTAACAATGCAAACTCAGTTGGAGGAACTTTGTGATGTTGTTCCTTATGTTTTCTAACAATTAGGAGGTATGGGGTAATATATTCCATAGTTACCTAGTTTATTATATATTTTGTAACGAATTACGTAGGTTGTGTTAGATATGATGTAGGTATCGTATTTCTTATGCGTTCTGTAACATTTAAAGTAATCCTTTAAGAGATAAGGTAGCTACAAAATTCCATACCATAAGTTGGTTTGGTTTAATGTTTGGAGATATGGGGAAATAAATCCTGTAGTTACATAGTTTACTATAAGTTTTGTAACGAATTATGTAGGTTGTGTTAGATATGTTGTAGGTATTGTATTTCTTATGCATTTTCTAACATTTAGAGTAATCCTTTAAGAGATAAGGTAGCTACAAAATTTCTTACCACAAGTTGAGTTGATTTAAGATTATGAGATATGGAGTAATATATTTTGTAGTTACCTAGTTCACTATATATTCTGAAACGAGTTACGTAGGTTGTGTTAGATATGCTGTAAGTATTGTATTTCTCATGCGTTTTGTAACATTTAGAATAATCCTTTAAGAGATAAAGTAGCTACAAAATTCCTTACCATAAGTTAGTTTGGTTTAAGGTTTGAAGATATGGGGTAATAAATTCCGTAGTTACCTAGTTTACTATAGGTTTTATAACGAATTATGTAGGTTGTGTTAGATATGTTGTAGGTATTGTATTTCTTATGCATTTTCTAACATATAAAGTAATCTTTTAAGAGATAAGGTAGCTACAAAATTCCTTACCATAAGTTGGGTTGGTTTAAGATTAGGAGATATGGGGTAATATATTTTGTAGTTACCTAGTTTACTATATATATTGTAACGAATTATGTAGGTTGTGTTAGATATGCTGTAGGTATCGTATTTCTCATGCGCTCTGTAACATTTAGAGTAATCTTTTAAGAGATAATGTAGCTACAAAATTCCTTACCTTAAGTTGGGTTGGTTTAAGATTAGGAGATATGAGGTAATATATTCTATAGTTACCCAGTTTACTATATATTTTGTAACGAGTTACGTAGGTTGTGGTAGATATCATGTAGGTATTGTATTTTTTATGCGTTCTGCAACATTTAGAGTAATCCTTTAAGAGATAAAGTAGCTACAAAATTCCTTACCACAAGTTGGGTTGGTTTAAGATTAGGAGATATGAGGTAATATATTCTATAGTTACCTAGTTTACTATATATTTTGTTACGAACCATGTGGGTTGTGGTAGATATGTTGTAGGTATCATATTTCTCATGCGTTCTGTAACATTTAGAATAATCCTTTAAGAGATAAGGTAGCTACAAAATTCTTTACTATAAGTTGGTTTGGTTTAAGGTTTGGAGATATGGGGTCATAAATTCTGTAGTTACCTAGTTTATTATAGGTTGTGTAACGAATTATGTAGGTTGTGTTAGATATGTTGTAGGTATTGTATTTTTCATATGTTTTTTAACATATAAAGTAATCCTTTAAGAGATAAGATAGCTACAAAATTCCTTACAAGTTGAGTTGGTTTAAGATTAGGAAATATGTGGTAATATATTCCGTAGTTACCTAGTTTACTATATATTTTGTAACGAACTACGTAGGTTGTGTTAGATATGTTGTAGGTATCGTATTTCTTATGTGTTCTGTAACATTTAGAGTAATTCTTTAAGAGATAAGGTAGCTACAAAAAATCCTTACCATAAGTTGGTTTGGTTTAAGGTTTGGAGATATGGAGTAATAAATTTCGTAGTTACTTAGTTTACTATAGGTTTTGTAACGAATTATGTAGGTTGTGTTAGATATGTTGTAGGTATTGTATATCGCATGCGTTTTCTAACATATAGAGTAATCCTTTAGGAGATAAGGTAGCTATAAAATTCCTTATCATAAGTTAGGTTGGTTTAAGATTAGGAGATATGGGGTAATATATTACGTAGTTGCCTAGTTTATTATATATTTTATAACGAACTACGTGGGTTGTGTTAGATATGTTGTAGGTATCGTATTTCTCATGCGTTCTGTAACATTTAGAGTAATCCTTTAAGAGATAAGGTAGCTACAAAATTTCTTAGCATAAGTTGGTTTGGTTTAAGGTTTGGAGATATGAGATAATAAATTTGGTAGTTATCTAGTTTACTATATATGTTGTAACGAATTAGGTAGGTTTTTGAGATATGTTGGAGGTATCGTATTTCTCATGCGTTTTCTAACATATAGAGTAATCCTTTAAGATTTTTGGTAGCTACAAAATTTCTTACTATAAGTTGGGTTGGTTTGAGATTAGGAGATATGAGTTAATAAATTCGGTAGTTACTATTTTTACTATATATGTTGTAACGAATCAGGTAGGTTTTCTGAGATGTGTTGGATGTATCGTATTTCTCATGTGTTTTTTAACATATAGAATAATCCTTTAAGATTGAAGGTAGCTACAAAATTTCTTATCATAACTTGGGTTGGTTTGAGATTAGAAGATATGGGTTAATAAATTCGGTAGTTATAATTTTCACTATATATTTTGTAAAGAATCAGGTAGGTTGGGTGAGATATGTTGTAGGTATTGTATTTATAATGAGTTTTCTAACATATGGAGTAATTCTTTAAGATATAAGGTAGCTACAAAATTTACTACCATGATAAGCTTTTCTGTAACTATCACTTTTCTTACAATTATTGTAACAAATTTTGTAATTGCTTCGTAACAAATTTTGTAGTTACATGCTACCGCTTATACCGGTACGCCTAATATTAGCCTATTTCTAACGTGTCTAACGGTAGAACTACCCGAGTAACTTTGAAATGGTAAAAGTTGCAGAAATTGCTCTTGGGATCATCAATTGATGCTGAGGCTGTTGGCAGATTTGAAAAGGAAATGCAGAAGCGTGGAAGTGTGTTTACTATTAATATGAAAATTATTAAAAGTTGATCGGAAGAGTTCTTGACTCAACCTAATGAGTATATGCCTTGGTTTACCAGAAGTTCCATTTACTTTTTCACCTAATGAGTATGTCTTAGAGATGTTTAGATGGATCATGTTTGAAGGACATCAGTTATTAGGAACATTGGATTTCATTTTTTCACTTATTTTCTTATTATGTTATTACCAAAATACAATATATACTTATTATTATTTAATTTTTAAAATTACTGTAATTTTTTGAATTATATTAATTATTAATTTTTGGTATCTAATTAAATAAAAAATTATATTTATTATATTTTTGGAAGGAATCACAATTTTTTGGGTAGGAATCTTGGGAAATTTTCCTTTTTTTTCTTAAAAAAATAAAATTTAAATTTTCGATGGAATAAATGTAATCTATTGAAAATTAAAAAATTCATATTTTGGTGAGAATGAAAAAAAAAATTTTGATAGGAATCTTGGGAAAATTTTCCTTTTTTTTAAAAAAAAATTAAGATTTAAATTTTTGACAGAATAGATGTAATCTCTTGGAAATTAAATTTTTTTTTGATAGAAACGATGTAATTTGTCGGTAACATAAAATATAGTGTTATATATATATATATATTCTTTTTCGGCGGATTTAAATGTCTCGTTAGTAATTTGTTTTTTTAAAGAAATGATGTAATTCGTCAGAAATATAAAATAATATATATATTAAATTTTCTGACGAATTTTAAATGTTATGTTAGTAAATTATTGGTGGATTTTTGTTACTGAACTTTTGACGGACTACTTTATTCCCTTGAAAATATTAGTTTCAACCAATATTTTTGTGACCACTCTTTTCCTTCGAATTTTTTTTATTAAAATTAAGTTCTCTCACAAAAGATAATTAAAAATGGTTATGTCTTTTATGTGTAAAAATAGAAATATAATATAATATGTTATTAAAAATGAATTTAAGTAGGTAATTCTTAGTAACTTGACAAATAATTTATATTTAATGAATTAGTACTAAACATATTGAATTACTAAGCATTAAATTATTTAATAAAATTTTACTTAGTAGTGTCAAATGAATATCAAAATCTAATCCTTTCTTTTTGATATTTTTAATTGATTATATATGTATATATAACAAAAAATATTTAACACTTTAAATTGATTTAAAAAATTAATAATTTACATTTATCAACACTTAATAAATACTATACATTTATCAATATTATAAATTTATCAAATCATCAACTTTCTCAATTACATGTCAGGTAAATATCAAACTAGGTCAATATCAGTTCAGGTCAATAACATGTCGGGTTTAAAACAAGTCGGGTCAATTAATAGGTCGGGTTCAAAACAGGTCGGGTTAAATCGAATATCGGGTCGATTCAGTCGAGTAATATTGGTTATCTGTCAGGTCAGTCTCGGATTCGGGTTCATTTCAGTCGGGTGCAGGTCGGGTTCGGTTACTACAGTAACAAGTCCAACTCGGGTTCGGGTTCATTTCAGTCGGGTGCAGGTCGGGTTCGGTTACTACAGTAACAAGTCCAACAGTCGGTTACAAATCGAGTTCAGGTCATTGCATCCTTGGGTCCAACCAAGTTTTGACTCGAGCAGGTTTCAGTCGAGTTTTTAGGTCGGGTCAACTTTTTACATCCCTGCTTTTAGTAGTTACTGCTTAAACTTTGTTCCAGGGTTATTGGGACTTTTGCATGTATTGAGTTGATTTTCGTTTCATGCATTTGTTTCGATGCGTCGTCTTCCTCGGATCCATAGAGGTAAGAAAACCATGTGAATATTTTTGAAAATTGCAGACTCGGTCCTTGACATAAGATTTAGTAAGCTATTTGTTGGCTTTTGGTTCTGCTACAGTTTGCTTGATAGAGTATCAACTCTCCATCCACCCAACTAACGACAAGGATGGTGATATATGAGCAATTCCACCACATATGCAGGTGGGGAAACGCCTTCAATGTCGACAATAGGAACAAAATAAAAGAATGTGTAGATAATGAGGATTAAATTTATTTAATTTTTTCAAATCATGATTAAATTGATTGAATATGAAAATATAGAGGACTAAATATATTATTAAATAACTTTATCCAAATTGCATAGTCACCCAGGCTCTTACGGCTCAGTTACCATTTTGTAATAAAAATAAAGTTTATGCCTATCATTTAACTTTTGAAAGTTTGATGATCATTTTGAATTGCTCAAAATAGTTTAGTGACCACTTATGTACTTTACTCAGAAATATAAAATGAAAACTGCCCCACTTATGGGTGTGCATTATTCTGTTTTAACCGAATTGACCGACCGAACCAAAACTTTTTCGGTTAATCGGTCAGTTAATTTTAGATAGAATCAGTTAACGGTTAAGAGTTTTTTCAAACTTCGTTTATCGATTAATCCAATTCGAAACTTATTAATTAACCAAAATTATTATATATTAAAGATTATATATATTACATATATTTATTTTTGGTCATTGAACTTTTAAATATTATAAAATGGTTATTAATTTTTTTGATATATTATAAAATAGTCATTAAAATTTTATCAAATTAACATAAAATAAAAGTTTTATGACTAAAAAATCAAAGAGTGTCACCGTCCTTGTCTATGCCTACCTGACAAGAATGTAATGCTATAAAGTCAACACTTGGAATAAATTTGGAAAATTATTTTATTTGTATAAATTGAAAATAAAATTTTCATTGTAATTAACATTGAAATTGGCAACAATTTCTAGAGTATATGGTTAAAAATTATCAATTGACACTATTTTTTCTTCGTTAAATTATGGGTTCAATAGTCATTAGAAGTAAATTTTCTCTCAGTAAATAAGAATTGTTCAAAAAAAAAAAACAGTTAAAATTATAATTTATCAATTAAATTTAAATAATTCTGCACTTAGACTAATTTTTTAGCATTATTAAACTAAAGAAAATTATTCAATATCTCATATGGTGTAGTATACACATTTTTTTATTTTAAAGTTTAAGGTTTGTTAGAATTTAGATTTTAAAGTTAGAAATTTAAATTATAATTATTAAAGAGTAAATACGTAAGCTTGCGTGAATTTTGTTAATACAACATGTGCATAAAAATCACTCTTAAATCAAAAGAAACTATTTTAATACACGCAGAGACTGTGTAACTTTTTATTATACATATATATACTAATTTTAAGGTTTAGGAGTTTAGAATTTAATATTTAAGATATAATGTTTAGAATTTAAGATTTAAGATATTAGTATTTAGGGTTAAGAGTTTAAATTTTAGATTTTATACTTTAAATAAAAATAATTTTGTAACTTTTTACACAACTTGTATATTGAAATATTACTCTAAATTAAGTTGAACTATGGTATGTGTCTTTTGTTTTTTGTGTGTGGATATTTTGGACATTACATTCTTGAAAAATGCTTATAATCCATCTCTTTTACGTGCTTATAATATTTTCAATTTATTCAATTTTTTACACATTGTTTGTTTATGTATTTGTGTTGTGTTGGTTTTCTTCCTAATTTGTTTTCTGTTATGAATATTGAATATTAACAAAAATAGTAATGTAATAATTAATGTAAATGCATCCATTTTATAGGTTAAAAAAAATAAAAAAGAAAATAATATTTATTTCAGGAGATTCGGATTCATATTATTCAAGTTTAAAATAAATAAGTAGACGTGGTTTAAACTAAAGTATTACCACATCAAATTATAGATTTTACAAAAGAAATTCGAAATAAATAATTTTGAGAGACTAAACAAATTTGTATCATATTTTTAAATAAAAAATAGTATATTCATAAAAAAAACAAAAATATTCAAAAGAACTATTCCCCTCTAAATTTGTTGGAAGCTTAGATACTAATGTTAAAGATCTAAATATATGTTTAAAATAGGTATATTTAATTTTCTCCCCAACATTATTCCATATTGGAGAGTCATATTCGCTCATCTATGTTTGGATATGCATAATGGGAGGGATACGATACACAACATGTGTTAAACCCATATATTTCAAATAGAATGGAGAGTCGACTAAATAAGAATGTGTTAAACCCAAACTAACGCTGCTAATCTCGCTTTCCTTCATTATGACTTTGCCCACACTTTTTAATATTTATGTTGTCTTCCCCAACAAAGGGAGAGAATCGGGTAGGGCGGGGACGGTTTTACATTCCCCACTCCGTCCTCAACATTTGTGGTTACGGTTTTAGAGAATCCTCATTAAATGCTTCAGGAAATATTTCGTCAACATACCCATACCTATCGGATCCCCATCCTAAAAATATTAAATATGTTAGTACCCATAAAAAGGCACAGCCACGTGTCAAAACCAAAATAGGCAAGATTGCGAACAATGTAACACAACAGGCACTCGGCGAGTCGCTACGCACAAAACTACCCGCAAACTATGCACGAAACTCTTTGCAACTTATGGCGAACAGACAAGACCACCTGTGACGTCCCTCGACCACGTGCCTACGCACGTGGTCGCCACAAATAACAATGGAAACCTAGGACCTCAGATTATAGCCAGTCCAATCGGCACGCCATGGCAACCCCATCGTGACACCTGTACGGGTAGTATAAAATCAGACATGCAACAAGAGAGAACCAGACATTTTTTTGGACACATAACCACCACTTAAGAAAAGAAGGACACATACAACCCCGACCAAGAGAGGCCATCCAACCTAGAACAACCTTTCCAGTCATCGTCTGACTCTCATCTTTGGACCTCTGTCATTTTGACCATCAACAATTGGTGCGGTGAGCGTGGATCGAACACACGACTTTCAATTTTTTTCAGCAATTTTAAGAATCTGAAGCAGGGGAAAGCGGCAACCTAATAATCCGGCAAACCCTGGAGACCATGCAACAACTACAATGGCTTTGGAGGCCAGGTAGCGAAGAAAGCGACGCAGCTGGTGAAGACGATGTACACATGCTAATCAGAATCGGTGAGCAGTGGAACCAGCCAAGCCTCGAGCATGAGGCGTGCATGCAAGGAACGATGTCGTTCCCGGTGAAAATGACGAGGAGGCTAAAACATTAATCTCCATGGCAGGTTTCGTTTTTGGAAAATGAGGAGAACGACATCCTGGGTGAAGAGAGCAACGACTCAATAGTATGATAGTTGGTTATACGGTAAAAGGAATTCTGGTTGACACAGGTAGCGCCGTCAATGTGCTGGTCTAGAACGCATTTAAACAGATGGGAATCCCTAGTTCAGAGTTGAGCCCAGCGGGTCTAGTGTGTGGTTTTGATGGTCAACCCATTAGCGTAGAGGGCTCATTCCGTTCTTGCTTGAGAACAATTCTCAAATTACGGAACAAGCTATTTAGCTTATCCTTCTCAAGGATCAATCGCAATGATAGTGTGTTGTTATTTGCCATTAATTCTACAACAATGGAAATATATAAAGTAAGTAAATTTACCAAGTTTAAAAATTTATAAAAAGGTCTGTATTAATAAATTACTCCCACTATTTTATTCAAAATTAAAAACCCTCATGTTTTAATTTCGAAAATTTTTTCGAAAGTTTTCTAGTGAGAAAGGATTCACATTTCACCCTTATCCCAATTCAGCTTTGGCTTTTCTCTTAGGAGAAAGGTTATTTAGGTTAGAAACACTTTGCCAATCACATCTCATGTAACTCCTTCATTTGGTGAACAACTATTGTTCTAATCATCTTATGATTTATCCAAATAACTAACCTCTAGGTTTCTAATCCTATTAGAATAACCTAGCTAAGTTATTACCAATATTTCAACCGGTGAATATCACTTGCTTATTCTTCGCGTTTAACCAAGATAGACTTATATGCCAATGCTTTGGCAAAACCCATATAATATCGATCGAGGTCTTAACGAGGGTAAATATTGGACGATTAGATTAACTTAGATTTTATGGAGGGATTTTCATTATAAACTCATCATTATTCCTTTTAATATTAGGCATTTATTGATCTCATCAATTTATTAGCATGCTAACATACCATCCATTGCATCACATACATGATATATATAAAACAATAAATAAAATGCAATTGTTATAGCCCAAATAAAAAAATAAGGTAACCCATCCCAAGCCAATGGGAGAACCAATAAACCTAAAGATAAAGATAGCTTCTCAAGCATCTTCTCGCTTTAGTCAGTCTAGTCTTCTGCTCCTTTGAATCTTCACATGATTACAATTTTAGAAACTCATTTTACATACGAGGGAGTAATATGAGAAGCAAAATACAATAGAAGTACAGAAAGACACGACACACAAGTCGTATTTAAAATTTATAACCATACATTCTCAAACACCGTCCATATCATCCAAAACATACACATGTTTTATCTTGTTTATTAAAATTACCAAAATTGTTCCTACGACCTTTGTTTCCTATACAATCCGGCAGATCCAGTGTTACCGGTCTGTTGGGAAAATTTTTAATTTTAGCACTTCGATTACTATAGAAAAACCTCACGATTTGATAACTTTTATCAACATATTCGTTTTTTGGGATTTTTCAATTCTTAAGGTTTTTCGTATTAGAACAACAATCGTTCCTCTGCCAAAAATGATCTACTATCATAACCGTAAGTTCATCATGTTAACAATTAACATATGTACATTAAAACCTTACAGCAAAAAACACATGATTAATGTTTAACCACCGATTGTAAAAACTTATTTAAAATAGATTAACATATTAACCGCGGCTGGATTCAATTTCTTTGTTTTGCACAAATGTCGTATACTCGTTAAAACATAAAAAACAAAACATGCATCTCATACAAACGCATCAACCAAGTATTTAACCCGAATTCGCATCGTACAAGTGGCTCTAATACCACTATTAGGATCGCTGGTACACCCCATGGCGCAGCAAAAAAACAGACGATCTCACCAGGGATCCATGTATGAAGAATCGAATTTAGGAGGAAAGGATGCGTGATTTACCTTGGGTTCCTGGAAAAACAACAATGCAGTCACAATCAGTTCGAATCTCAAGCCTCCACGGAAACGTCTCAGCCCCTACTCAGTTCACTCGGTCGAGAGCAAATTTTTCTTTTCTCAAAAAATGTTCTTGAGAATATCTCGTCTAAAAAGAAAAAGGCAGTTGCTAGACCACACTTCTCCTTTTATATCCAGTTACCCTAACCCTTAGGATAATTTAATTCGAATTTTATATCTATTAAAAGAATCATAATCATAATTACATTCTTTTAATATTTATTTAACAAATCCGAGATAATTAGAATTACACATATATATCA
Source organism: Hibiscus mutabilis (assembly GCA_019671005.1). Classification (NCBI taxonomy): domain Eukaryota; kingdom Viridiplantae; phylum Streptophyta; class Magnoliopsida; order Malvales; family Malvaceae; genus Hibiscus; species Hibiscus mutabilis. The sequence goes on from CM033712.1 coordinate 41,981,810, forward strand.
AATATATATATATATATTAACTTTAATTATATACTTCATCCATGTACAATAAAATTGTACAATTATAACTCGTTTGATATTTGCTCAATTCAACCCTTGGGTGTGACCCTATAGTTTCCTGTAATATTAGTAGTAATTATTAGAACCATTCTAATATTACAAACAATGAGTGATATCTAGCAATGTATCATGGTCATCTAAGTTACAAGTAGTCATGATTCGACATAACATCTTTGTGACTAACTTCTTTATGTATTATATCCTTTTTTCCTTTATATTTAGAATAGGCACAAGTCATGGAACAATCACACTTGTATAGCCCATCTAATATTTATTGATATCTAGAGTAGAATACAATAAACGAACAACTTATGATATCTCATATCAACTTGTTTGAGCATGGCCATGCATTTCTAGTCTTACTCAATCAAGTGGCCTGTGATATAACTCCTATTATGTAGGAGAGACAAATCCTATCTTGATCATTCATAACCCACTACATATATCGTGATATGTTCAACATCAGTCTTTATAGTGCGACCAATCACAGAGCATGTTTAACTGTATTAAAACATACGACAATATATGTTGAGATAGTAATAATCTCAAGTCTAAGGATCATACATGTAGTCACCACCATGAGCAATATTGTGATCGTCACATAATAATCCAAGACATATGCTTATAGCGGGTCAATCTAATATGTTGTTCTCGAAAAATGTACTCATATATCGATTTTAACCTCTCTATGTCAATGATAACTCGTTGTCATCAATCAACTATATGTTAGCCTTGAACGCATTATCATTGTCCAAGCCCATGATAATACTCAGCCAAGGATCTTTTAATAACAATCATATTATTATATGGACTTTATTATCTTTCAGTTTATTTAAGACACATAAGATAACTGAAAAATAACAATGGCAATGCCTTTATTCAATAAACATGATAAAGAAAGTATATCAATACAATCATGTCATGATTGGTCTTTGGGCATACTCTAATAGAGGGTTCCATGCAGACCGATCGCAAGATGGCCAAGTAATGCCATGTTCTTTCGCTCCATCTAGCTCAAGAGCAGAAAGACCATGACCATACAAGTAGGGAAGTCCCCACCACGACAAAGAGGACCCGGGCTCAATATTTTAAATAAGTCCATGATGAGCCTTGAGAGCTTAGACCTCAGGGAAGGTGAGAAACTCAATAAGCCAGAACCGGTAGAAGCAATGGAAATGGTATAGATTTACCCAGATGAACCCGAGAAGACTACTAGGGTTGTAGCATGATTAGACAATCATGATCGATGGAGACTGAAAAAGTTATTGCGAGACATCGCGCATGTTTTTGCATGGTCAGCCGCGGATATGACCAGGATAAACCCAGCTGTTATTGAGCATTCTGTGCGTGTCGATCCAGCCGTAAAACCTATTAGGCAGAAAAGAAGAAAATTTTTGAGGAAAAGGTGTAGGCCATTAGGCAAGAAACGGAAAAACTAATCATGGCAGGTTTCGCCGAAGAGGCTAGGTACCCGCAGTGGATAACAAACATAGTTATGGTAAAGAAACCTAGCTGTAAATGGCGGATGTGTGTTGATTTCACTAATCTCAACAAGGCGTGCCCTAAGGATAGTTTTCTGCTGCCGTCAATCGACAGGCCATAAATTCATGAGTTTCATGGATGCTTTCTCCAGTTACAACCAGATCGTAATGGCAGAGGAAGACAAAGAAAAAACGGCCTTTATCATTGAGGACGACCTCTACTACTATAAAGTAATGTCGTTTGGATTAAATAAGGCAAGGGCAATGTTACGTGTTGTGATGTACTATAAATGATAGCAAATAGTGTAAGTATACACATCGAACAAGTAATACAGTGATGAGTGAATATCGTCTCCATAGGGATTGGAGGCCAAACTAGATTAGTCAAAACACACAAATTTGCAATAGGATTTGCTGCAGATTCAAGTGGGTGTCTTTTTATTTATATAGTGAGGGCTCCTAGGGTTTTGTGCTCTTAATTCCTAGGGAATATTCCCTTCACATATGGGGGCATAGCTGGCTGGTGGAATCACGTGTGGGGGCTGCAAAATATCTTCATTTCTTTGTCTTCTAGTGTGCCCAGAAATGCCATCCAAAATGTCGTGGCATTTTTCCCTTTGCCCTGCAATGCTCTTCAACTTTCTTGCACATCACCACACCAGAACAAACCTCTCCCAAGCAACACCAATTTCATAAATAAATAAAAATAACCAATCAAACAACACTAAATGCAACTATATGAACTAACTACAACTATATGCAATGAAATGAGCTTGAAACTAAGCAATAACCTAAGTAAAAAGGCATGGAATGTATTCTTTTTACAAGGTTAACACACCCCCAAACTTAATCTATTGCTTGTCCTCAAGCAATGAATAGAGAAAATGCTATGGCAATAATTCAGTTCAAGACAGTGCTATGGCAAAATTTCAGTCCTCGGGAAATATGGGCTTCAACATGCTAGACAATTTTGAGATTTTAAGAACTTTTTCCCTTAAGGCAAGATCATTTGTATGTGTGTGCGTAATTGCATCAAATCTATGTTTAACAGAGTTAAAAAAATTCTAAGTAAGTTCTCTATTATACCCTAGTATTTGTTAATAAATTAAGCACAAGTTTACTCCCATATTCTAACTTGTTTTCTTTCTCTCTTCCTTGTTTTTTTTCTTTTCTTTATACTACTACAAGGGGATTCAACTCATCACAACTACCGTCCTTAACTTTAGAAGAATATGCAGCAAACATTTTTCACCCTTGAGCTAGTAAGTAGAGTAATCTCGTGACTACTTTCATTCACTCATTTGTTGTTGCTGCCATTTATTTAAACGCAGTATCCACAAAGTGGAGTTTCCCTCTACAGTTATGCCAAAGCATTTATTCACAATTCAACGCATTCAATAAGCACATGGGAGTTTAATAAAGCCTTTACTACTTTCATACATCATTCAAGTTCATTAATATCATTTATACTAAGGCATGTAAGAGTTCTTTCATAACAATTTTCTAACAATCTTAAGCATAGAGAACAGTCAATCGTGTAACAATTAAATCATAAATCATCAAACCTTAAAGGCAGTTCTACCAATCTCAACAGTCATAAACATTCAATCAATTTGCAGCCATAAAATTTAAATACTCATCATCAGACATCACCAATTTATTCATAAAACTGTCTTTAAACCAAACAAAATGCCATACAAAAACTACTCATAACTACAAATGCAAATGACTAACTATGAACACTACCTCCCCCAAACTTGAAGAAGGCATTGTCCTCAATGGATGGAAATTAACTAAAACTAAAATAAATGCAATACAATGCAAGGTACCTTGACTAACTCTACTTTGATGGTGATGGGGTTGCCTTGTGCACCATATGCTTGATGCACCTTCTCTTTAGTGTTGAGGTGTTGCAATTTGTTGTGGCATTGTGGTAGGAAGGACATCATCATTCATCTCATCGTTCGTACCAACAGCGAATGGTCTTCTTCCTTAGTAGGTTCTGCATCCATGGGGGCTTTACCCTTGTCCACATGTTTGGGAGTCTGTTTTGCTAAAAAAACTAATATTAAAATTAAATAATAAAGAAATAAAACAAAGAAAAACAAACAAAATAAATCAAAAATTGCTATAGCAGAATTTTTAGAGGGTTAAAGGGATCCAAACTCTCAAACATCCTAAATTGATTTTGCAATTTTTGTCACGTTCGATTGGAGCACTAGTATAGACTAAAATGCCCCACACATATAACAGTTCCACCTTTAGTATATTTTGCATTGGCATTTCGTGTCTTCCATATATGTTCGCCATCTCTTGGCATCTATCGTAAGATTTATAGAAATCTTGGGTAACCTTGAAGAGTGTAGGCCAATAGAACTCAGATTGTATGACCTTTGTAGTAGTCTTCTTTCCTCCAAAGTGTTCTCCACATGAAGCTGAATGGTAGTGGAATAGGATCTCTTTTTGCTCTTCTTTGGGGATGTATCTTCTAACCATTTGGTCAATACATTCTTTGAAGAGGTAGGGGTTATCCCAATGACAGTAAGGAACGTCGTGCATGAAGTTGTTCTTTCCCTGGCTATTCAAATCAGGAGGAAAAATACCACTAACGAGAAAATTGACAATGTTAGCATACCACGGAATTGCCGTAGCAAATAATAATTTCTCATCAGGGAATTCTTCCCTAATCTCTATTTCATTCCTTAGTTCTTTCATAATTTCTAGCCTAGAAAGATGACCAATTGCTTGGTTTTCAATGCCTCTCAAATTAGTAATGGTCCAACCTAAAGCCTTTTCATGTTGAGCTAAAATATGAATCAAACTACTTCTAGCTTAGGCTTAAGATTACCAGTATTAATCAAAGGCAAAGTCCCATTGGACCCCAAATAAGCATGCTTAAGGTATGAAGGTAAGGGCTTTAGTTCTAAAGTGGGTGGGTGCTCAAATGAGGGTTTAGGGGAACTAAATTCAGCAAAATCTAAGGGTTCAAATTGCATACCTGGTCTAGCTATGACTTTTGATAGATGCAGCATGGTCTTGAAATAAAGCCTTCGTAGTCGTCATAAAGTCTTGGAAAGTAGCTTCCAAAGAGTTGGTGTTAGATGAAGATGCTGACCCCTTGTTAGTATTTTCCCACGACATATTTTGTTGGAAACCCTGGGACTCAGTCTGATTTTGTTGCCGATTTGAGCTGCCAGCATTGTGGGTTCCTTGATTCCCCTAAGCAAGATTAGGATGCTGACGCCATACTGGATTATAAGTGTTTGAGTAGGGGTTATGGTTGTTCTTATTAAAGTTTCCCACATAGTTGGTAGACTCGTGATTTTTAGGGCACTCGCTCACATGATGGTGTCCATCACACCGAACACAAATGTTTGCTACCTTCACTTCCTTCACTTTATTAGCCGTTGGAGATTCTTCAACATAGTAGTGATGGTCAACAACTGGGCTGAAACTAATTTGTTGTTGTCAAGCTCACGCATCCCTTGAGTTCTCATTCTTGTACTAAGTCTCAAAATAGGAAATTGGTAGTCATTGTTTACGATTCTATCAAGGATATAGAATGCTTCTTGAGGTGACTTGTCCAGCAAGTGTCGTTTGCTGAAGCATCCAACATCATCCTTGTGGGAGCATTGACACCATTGTAGAATATTACGACTTACGTCCAGTCTTGAAATCCATGACTTGTACACTTGCGGAGCAATCCCTTATATCTATCCCAACACTCATACATTGACTCATCATTAGCTCGACGAAAGGAAGCAATGTTATTCCGCAATTGGGTGTTCATGTTAGGTGGATTATACCATAGCAAAAAAACTTTTGCACAAATCTATCCATAATTCCATAGAACCGGCTGGTACTCCACTCAACCAAGCTCGTGCTCGATCACTCAATGAATAAGGAAATAACTTAAGCTTCAACACATCTTCATGCACATCTTGCTGTCTAAAGAAGTCACATACTTCCAAGAATGCACGAATGTGTTGTCTTGCATCTTCATGAGGCGATCCACCAAATTGCCCAATAAAGTTCAACATGTTGAACATCACAGGTTTTAGTTCAAAATGAGCTGCTTGAATCACGGGAGCTATAATTCCAGGATTGAGATCATCCAAGATAGGATTCAAGTGGTCTCTAATAGCTCGAGATCGAACTATCTCTCTAGGATTTGCTACAACATTAGGTTCATCCAGATTTTCATCTACTTGATTCCTTTGGTTGCCACCTCTATACACGATTCTTAAGGCTTCTTGAATGCGTCTTTTTTGGTGAAACAAGTGCTCTATTTCACGCACTATAGGTGTTAATGGTTCTTTTGGTCTTCCTCAGGTCATGCAATAGCACAACACCTTAAAAAGAGTAAACAAAAACAACAAATAAAACTAAACAAAAAGAAGAAATAAACTGGTGCAAAAACTAAACTCTAAATAACCAATTACCAATCCTCGGCAACGACGTCAAAAACTTGTTGCATGTTGTGATGTACTATAAATGATACACAAATAGTGCAAGTATACACATTGAACAAGTAATACATTGATGAGTGAGTATCGTCTCCACAGGGATTGGAAGCCAAACTAGCTTAGTCAAAATACACAAATTTGCAACTTGACATAAATGCAATAGCAATAGGAAACAAGTTCAGAAATGCTGTAGCAAACAACTGTAATATAAACTAGGTTGAAACAAGGATACTTTAAACGTCCTCTCACGTGTACGATGCTCTTTATTGGGATGACATGCTGGGCTTATCAAGGACTCCTATGTCTAAGTCTCAAGAATGTTTAGCTCTAACTTGCTCATATCACGCTCGACAGAGTTTACTAAGGTGTTTCTAAACTATCTATAGCAAGAAACCTGACAACCAAAATCCTATGGCAACACCTCTCGGCGTGAACCCTAGCAAGCTACTATCTTTGAAATTCTACTCCTTTTAGCCGTTGAAACTCTACGATTATCTCTAAGGTGAGTTAGAATTTTGCCTCTCAGCATCAAACCCCATTGTCCACGTAGATCTAAGCCTAACTCTCTCGAATATTAAGCTATCCAACTCCTAAGCAAAAGCTAACTCTCGAAAGCTTTTACAAGCTTAAGGCATACAAAATAATGGACAAAACATGTAAAGGGTAAGAAAGAAAACCAAATATTCACTCAAACTTAAAACATAAGTATCCCAAAACAAGCTCAAGCCACTTAAAATCAGTTCATGGCTAGGCAAATATCATCAACAATCAATCGTTTAAGACAACCCATCCAAATATAAAAAAATGAAATAGCGAAAGCAACTAAAGAAAAGGAAACTCCCAAGCCGCCTTGGACTGCCGTGAACCGCTCTAAGCTTGTTGCTTCTCTCAAAGGCCAGCAAGAACACCCTTTGGAGCTTCAACAATGGAGGACACCACGATGGAGAAGATGAAGAAAGGCAGCCACTTTTTTCTCTCTTTCTTAGCTCACAAAGTAACTTTTTCGGCTCTCTCTTTAATGTGGGTGTCTTTTTCTTTATATAGTGAGGGCTCCTTGGGTTTTATGCTCTTAATTCGTAGGGAATATTCCCTTCACATGTGGGGGCACAGCTAGCTGGTGAATCACATGTGGGGACTGTAAAATACCTTTATTTCTTTGTCTTCTAGTGCGCCTAGAAATGCTGTCCGAAATGCCGTGGCATTTTTCCCTTTGCCCTGCAATGCTCCTCAGCTTTCTTGCACATCACCACACTAGAACAAACCTCTCCCAAGCATCACCAATTTCATAAATAAATAAAAACAACCAATCAAACAACACCAAATACAACTATATGAACTAAATGCAACTATATGCAATGAAACGAGCTTGAAACTAAGAAATAACCTAAGTAAAAAGACATGAAATGTATTCTTTTTACAAGGTTAACAGGCAACGTACCATTGGTTGGTCAACAAGATCTTCTGTCATCAAATATGAAGAAATCTAGAGGTGTATGTCGATGATATGCTAAACAAGAGAACTTATTTGGAGCAACACTTAGTTGATCTATAAGAAGTTTCCGATATTTTGCGATTTGACTGAATACACCTCAATCCTAAAAGTGTGCTTCACGGTAGAGGCTGAAAATTTTTTGGGCTTTTTAATCTCCGAGAGGGGCATCGAGGCTAACCCAGAAACAATAAAGGCAATTCTAGACATGCCACCACCAGCAAACATCAAAGATATTTATAAGCTTAAAGACAAAGTGGTAGTCTTAAACATATTTTTATCCAAGTTAGCTGACAAGTGCCTTCCGTTCTTTAAAGCCTTGAAGGGTCTTTTCCAGTGGACAAAGGAATGTCAAGAAGCGTTCGACCACTTGAAAAGATATTTGGCTAACCCCCTATGTTAACAGTGCTTAAGAAAGGAAAAGCCCTACTTATGTATTTGGCAGCCACCAATGAGACTATAGCAGCGGTGCTAGTCCAACAGGAAGAGGCCATCCAAAACTCAGTCTATTACGTGAACAGAGTCCTACAACCAGTAGAGAAAAGATGTAAAATAATGGAGAAACTAGTTTTCACCTTGGTAATAGCAGCCATAAAGCTTCTCCACTACTTCCAAGCACACCAGATATCAGTCCTCACTGACCAACCCTTCAAAGACGTGTTAGGAAAGACATATATCCAAGGACGAATGCTAAAATGTAGGGGTGGAGCTTAGCAATTTCGGAATAAAATACCATCCACGAAAGATGATCAAAGCTTAGGTTCTGGCTGACTTTGTCGTTGAGTGTACCTTCACAACTCAAATAATTACACCCCTTGAGAACACTGACACTACAAACAAGGAATAAGAAGTGCGCTCCCATCAGAGTTAAAAAGGAATAGGCTGTAACTACCCGACCCTGGACCTTGCATGTCGACGGGTCGGTAGTAGTCAATGGAGCAGAAACAGGTGTTTTGTTGAGTGCGCCCAACATAAAGGAAGAATGACAATATGTACTTATTTTCACGTTCACCTTATCCAACAATGCAACAGAGTATGAGACATTGATAGCAGGGTTAGAATTGGTGGTAAAACTTAAGGTAAAGTAGCTACAAATATTCACAGACTCATAACTGGTAGCTAAGCAACTGTCGGGCAAGTATGAGGTTCACGACGAAACACTCCTAAAATATCATCAGAGGGCGACAAGACTATTAGGACAATTTAATTAGTACGTCGTAACGTAAATACCTAGAGGAGGTAATACCAGAGTAGACGTTTTGGCAACACTAGCAACCACGCTCAAAATCCAAAGAAAAGACAGGTTCTTGATGGAATATCGAGAGCGTCCATCTTTTGTAGAAGAAAACCAACTATGCCAACTTGATACAAGAGACACATGGATGACTCCAATTCCGACGTACATCAAAGTAGGAAATTTTTTTGATGATAGAGCCCAAAGACTTAAAATAATGCGACGAGCCATTCAGTACGCTGTAATCGATGACATCCTATACAAGATAGGATTTACGCAACCACTTTTGCGATGTATAGGTCCTGAAGAGGCCAAATTGGTATTACAAGAAATCCATGAAGGGGTCAGCGAACATCACCCAGGTGCGCACTCCCTGGCCCAAAAAGTAATCAAGCAGGGCTACTAATGGCCTACAATGCAAAGAGATGCCAAAGAGCTGGTAAACAAGTGTGTACCTTGCCAAGAGGTTGCCCCAATCCCGAGGCAAAAAACGACATTACTCAAATCTATCACGAGCCCCTAGCTGTTCGCAATTTGGGGCATTGACATCTTGGGCCCGTCTCCACCGGTAGCAGGCCAACGAAAATATTTAGTAGTAGCGGTGGATTATTTCACCAAGTGGATAGAGGCAGAACCGTTAGTAACAATAACGGAAAGGAAAATGGAAAGCTTTTTATGGAAATCTATAATTTACAGATTCGACATCCCCCACACGATAATCACGGATAATGGAACCCAATTATAGAAAAGATTCAAAGAATTCTGCACAAACTTCCACATCACATTAACCCAAAGTTCAATCAAAACCCCACAGACGAACGGTCAGGTCGAAGCGGTCAATAAGAAAATTATGTTCCCACTTAAAAAGAGGGTAGGTGACACAAAAGTATCATGGACAGACGAGTTACCATGAATTCTATGGGCACTCCGGACAACCTTCCACACTAGTACAGGAGAAACACCATTCAATCTCACATACGGTATAAAGGCAGTCATACCTGCAAAGATAGAGGTCCCAACATACAAAACCATGCAGTAATACGAGGATGCGGACAACAAAGCCCTCTGAATGTAGATCGATATGCTCAAGGAAACAAGTGTTCTGTCAGAAACACTGGTAGAAGCAAGGAACAAGTTGTTGCGAACTACTATAACTCCTGCGAGCACAACAAGAAATTCCGACCAAGTGATTTAGTGTTAAGAAATACAGAGGCCAACAAGCCGCCAATCGAGCAAGGAAAAATGGCCCCCACATAGGATGGGCCATATCAAGTTCGCAGAATAATTAGTTTTGGGGCATACAAGCTTGCAGACCTCAATGGAAAGGAGGTCCCAAGAACATAGAACGCAAGGTACCTCAAAAAGTTTTATCCTTAAAACACTCTTTTGAGTATTCTATGAAGGAAACATGCACAAAATGCCAGTTACGCCCAATGCCTAACGTTTTCGAAGTAAGCAAGCTAAAACAGACAAAAGGTCGTCTGAGCGTCTGCCACTTTCAAGAAGTGTGCATAAAGAAAACAACTCAACGATCGCCACTTTCAAAATAAACGAGCTAAAACAGATAGAGGGTCATCTGAGCGTCCGTCACTTTCAAGAACGATCACCGCTTCTGAAGTAAGTGAGCTAAAACAGGAAAAAGGGTTGTTTGAGCGTCCGCCACTTTCAAGAAGTGTGCATAAAGGAATCAGCTCAACGATCGTCACTTCCGAAGTAAGCGAGCTAAAATAGATAGAGGGACATATGAGCGTCTGCCATTTTCAAGAAGTGTGCATAAAAGAATCAGCTCATTGATCGTCGCTTCCAATGTAAGCGAGCTAAAATAGATAGAGGGTCATCTAAGGTCCACCACTTTCAACAAGGATGCATAAAGGAATCACCTCAACGATCGCCGCTTTCGAAGTAAGCGAGTTAAAACAGATGAAGGGTCATCTGAGTGTCCGCCACTTTTAAGAAGCGTGCATAAAGGAATCAGCTCAACGATCGTCGCCTCTAAGACACATAAACTAAACGTCTAATTAACAAAATTTCTCAGAAATCAACAGATGCGTATAAAACCCAAAGCTATATCACCAGGGGCAGGAACACTCTTAGCCCTAGGTAACAACATCAGTGCGTGACCCACTAGCGAATTAGCCCAAAAAGAAAAAGAGTAACAATTTATCAAAAGTTTCTATTCTCACACTACCATCATAAAGGAAGAACAACGCGATATCAATCAACGCTCTTTCGCCAAAAGAGGCAAAAATTTGCTCATAATCAAGTAGCAATCGAATGACCCCATTCAAAGACAATAATATTGTTCGCAAACACAAATACGCAAATAGAAGCATCTAAACCAACAAACATCATGTAGGGGTAAAGGAAAATATGTCTAGTAAAACCAATTCAAACCCGGGTAAATCAGTACAAGTTAAACAACTACAACACATCTAATACTAGTAAAAGAGAAACACTATTGAAAAGCTCGTATATATTATATATATATAAACAAAAAACAACAATGAAGAACACTTGAAAACATCTTTAGCAATGCCCCAACATGAAAGGGCCCATAAATTGTCAGCAGCTTCTTCTGTTAAGAATGAAAGGGAAACTTTCCTGTACCATAGCCAAAATACTCAGAAATGACAGATGTCTCCCCTATTTCTGTCTCAGCTCCACTATACGAACGCCTATCACATTCACAGGTTCGACAAAGTGACCTATGTTAGTTGTGCCAAAAGATGGTCCTAAAACACGAATGCACGGCGACGTGAAGAGAACTTCACCCTAAATATATCTCGAATGTTAAGGAACCAAAAGAAAAAGGAATAAGCTCAACGCATGAGAGAGTAGGTCGCCCCTAAAATTACTCTACCATAGCACACACACAAACAACCCTATTTATACCATATGGGTGAAAACACCAAGTCAAACCATTTCAATCCCCAATGCAAAATATTATGGAACATGCTAAAGCAAACATCCAATACCCATATCCGAAAATCTAAGGTAGCCAATTAAAAGATTACACAGCTTCTGAGCCACTAGTTAATCAGCACGTCAGCGGTTCCACGCACAAAATTAGCCTAGAATTGTCTAAATCATCATAAAGAGCTAGCACACGTCAAGCATAATGCACAACTATCAAGAAACATAATTACGACGGAGAATAACACGATAAACGAAATACTAAGATACGAAAAAGAAAATTGTGACAAGACCCACTAAAATTAAAAGACACAGATAATGGGCACAACAACCACCAATTACCCGCGGTAGCCAGAAAATCTCGTAACTTGAGGCGGAAAAAGCCCCACAGTGAACCGTATGCCAAGCGGTGAATTTTTTTATACAAGTTTGTTTTCAAAAGGGTGAAACCAACCAAGCTAGTCAATTATATATTACCTAAATATCCTAGCAGCTCGGGCGGTGCGAACACAACATCTAAAAGTATTACAATACAAATGAATAATAATAAAACTTTATGATCAAAATTAGAACCAGGTTCCAAAATAATTATGCACCCATCAAAAGGGGGACATCTTCACAAAATTATGCAAATATAGGTGACATTAACAATCACATGTTTTCATTAGATCTGCCTGGCACACTGCTATTTCAGACAACACCAACAACATCATCACGACCGCAAATATAAAGAGACGCATTCAGATCAGAGCCAGGAGGAACTACAATATCCTTGTTTTACGCAGCAAAGTGTTCCTACGAGGGCCCAGATGGATTCCTCACGTCGAAGTTAACATACATATCGTAAAGAGCATCAAAACCCATAGCACGGACATCTAACGGGCCATATGCTAGTTGGAAATTGAGAATGGCAACATCGCGAGCCTTACCTATCCCTTCGATCATAAGGGTAGAGGTTACGTCCGCAACCGATTTAATCTTATCAGCCACATTAACATCGTGGGTGACCTTCAACACCATAAACTCTCTTTTGTTGCATTCTTTGACCTTTACAGATCCTCTCTCAAACCCTAAATTTCAATCTTTAAAATTTATCAAGTAGCCTTTAACAACTTCTTTATTAACCCTAATAGCACGATCGAACTCATTTTTCATGTCTGATATCTCCTCTGCACGTTGTCTACGCAATTCCTCCATATGTAACTCAATATATGCCTCGTGTTTCTTTTGCAGCTCTTCTAAATGGGCAATATAACCTTCCACCTTCAACTGGAGCTGCTTATTTTCCTTAACAAAAGTCTTCGCGTTCCTCTCTATGTTGTACTGAACGCAACCTAACTCTTGAACAAGACACCAACCACCTCCGACAGTCCTCTAAATGCTATCACACGGCCTTGAGGCACCAGGACTATCAAAATATAACTCGAATAACCTCCTAGAAGCATACTCAGGATGAAGCCAACCCTCTGTTTCTAGAAATTCCCTCCAGGGAAAGAACACCTTCCACTGAGCTAGAGATGCACCACCGTCACCAGAAGAAACAACTACAGGCGGCAACGCTGGAGAAATCCCTATGGTCTCCGCCAAATCTACCACGACAAGAGGCATTAACGAAGGAGGAATGTTCTTTGTGAGCAATGCACAACAATAGAGTCTATGACAGGCACCCCCGAGAGGGGATTAGTAAATGCAAATTGTTAACAAAACCCAACGATAGTAATATAACTCAGACGCACAAACACGCTAATCAACATACCTGGGGATGACCAAAAAGAGGGCAAAACAATAAATAAATCAATAGGAGCAATACCTCTAATAACATGAACCCCAATAGAAGAGGAAGGGCCACGATATCCACTCACAGCTAGAAACACATCGAGGCCAAACCGTGCCGCATTTACATTAACCCTAGCACCTGATACAACCCTTTATCCTAATGCTTTATCCTCAACGGCTAAGAGGCCCTTCCCAGAGCCATAAGTCTTCATCTGCCTTGCCACACTCTCCCTCGCAACTTCCACAATATACAACAAAAATCTCGTAGGCCCACTTTGCGACACAATAAAACTCCCTACGCAAGGAACGAAAGATGTCACGCCTACAAAAAATAACGTTCTTGGCGATAAACCTAGCACACAGGGTGAATAGTTTTTTCCACCACTTAAAGCCCCCTGAGGATGTCATCTCCTCCAAGCCTGGTGATCCCAATTGTTCGTTGCTAGACGCGAAAACTAACATATCTGCATCTCTAGCCAAATCCCCCAACTCGTCATCTGCAGCCTATAAAAGGAAGCCAACTATCTCTGTAAAAGGAACACATTAGCACCACCATGTAACAACAGACAACATAAGTACGCTCTCAAAAAAAAAGAAAAGAGAAAAAGAAAAAGCTATCACGAACCAGTCCCTCTATCCACGCGCCTCTTCGACCTGTGATCCAAATCCACACAACTCCCTTCATCCCCAGAATCGGCCAAGGCAAACGAGCTTGAGGCTACCCACTTCTTAACCCACTTTGCGCGACTAGAGCTAGAAAGGCTAGCTCTAGCGTGGCCCCGCGAAGCAATAGGAGCAATCTCCTCACTAACCCTATCTAAAAGGACATCTTCATCACGGTATATCCAAAGGCGAGTGAGAACGCCAACGTACTCAGAAAGGTAATTCCTTGGCTCATTCTAAACACCTAAAAACACCCTCGCCATCTGTTCGTCACCTCCTTCACCAAACGGCCAAGCTTTTATATGAATGGGCACACCCGCCAAGGAACCCTCAGGACAAATATTCAAATTCACTTCATCCCAACCATTAGGACTCTTTCATTCTAGACAATGCACCCAAATATTACTAACAGTGCATATGTCCTCATAGTGCACAGACCGGTCATCCTCTAACCTCCTGAGAAGTTTCAACTCCTCATGAGACAATTCTCGTACATCAGGAGCTGCGACCTTGTCCTACGATGGTTGACGCAAACAACAGGGAATGGAAAGCCCTCAAAAGCACATTCTACTCTAATATGCTTCTCCTTATCCAAGCGAAGGTTCGTGGCATAATTACTCATCACTAATGCCCCGCCTGTACGATGACCAATTCTTATGAAACCCTTCACATTCTTGTTATGACCAAACATTACGTTATAAAAATAACGAAAAACATTAATAAAGGGCTCCTCCCCATGAATTTTGCAATTCAGAAAATAGGTCATCAAAATCCACCAACTCGCCCCAACCAATTGAACTGGTGCCATATCGTACCAGTTCAACCAACCACAAAAAATGAGTGCAACGGTAGATGAAACCCGATTTTGAAAGCATAAAAAGGAACCAAACACCATGACCTCCATTCATCGGAGCAAGCACTCAAACGATGCGACCCCTACGGCACACTAAACCTATAGAGAAAATTGTTCACGACAAAAATTCCTCGACACTTTAAAGTTTTTAACATCTCATTCCTGTTTGTACTACAAACAACTTCATCACATTTTATAGCCATGAGTAAAAAGTAACAAATCCCTCCTTTTTCTTTTAAGCAAGCAAAGAGCAACTAGCATAATACTCAAGATAAAATATTTAAAAACAATGATAAAACCTATTTATAGCCAGGAGTTATGCCGTTCTCAACACGCCTTGCTAATAAAATGGCTCATCAAGCGATGTTTTGTATATATCGGCTTATCCTTTAAAGAAAACGGATCAGTTCACTATAAACTTTTGTCATGTGACCTCATATATATATGTCCCTTCAAAAATCTTTTGCATGACAATTTACCTCTATTTTTTTTCAAAAATGGTTCACCGTGAGATGAAACTATTGGAGAGTCCTCTTAAAACTCCTCAAGTTAGCCAATGTCACTTTATACCCTTTCCTCACCTGGGGGCAATTGTTAGTACCCATAAGCAGGCACCGCCATGTGTTAAAACCAGAACAGGCAAGATTGTGAACGATGCCACACAATAGGCACCCGTCGACGAGCACAACAACGCATGTGAACATCTATGCACATAACTACCTGCAAACCGCACACGATACTCTTTGCAACCTATGGCGAATAGAAAAGACCACCTGCGATGTCCCACGACCACGTGCCTATGCACGTGGTAGCCACGGATAACAAGGGAAACCTAGGATGTCGGGTCATAGCTAGTCTAATCGGCACGCCACGACAACCCCATCATGACACATGTTCGGGTAGTATAAAACCAGACATGCAACAAGAGAGAACCAAGCCTTTTCTTGGACACATAACCACCACTTAAGAAAAGAAAGACACATACAGCCCCGACCAAGAGAGGCTTCTGACCTAGAACAAATGTCCCAGTCATCGTCGGACCTCATCTCTGAACCTCTGTCATTTTGACCATCAACAAAATAAAATTTATTACTTTACTAACTAAAATATAGGGTCAATTAAATTTACAAATCATATATTCATTATACTTAAAAATATCCAAATTACTTCAAATGATATAGTAGTAATATTCTACTATGAAGTAGGTAAAAGGATAACAAACTGGGGAGCAAATTACTTCAATTGATAATTTATAAATACAATATATACTACTAAACAATAATGTTTTTATGGTTAACTAAAAAAATAATATATATAATAGGTTTACTAAAATAGAAACCACGTTTATATATGTATAAGGTAAGGTATTTTGCTGTCATAGAAAAAGCTTAAGGACGTTCGAAGTTGGCTGACGGCTAAGAAAGAATGGCGACGTTGCTTGCTTTAAGTGGAATAGAGTTTTGAGTAACATGAACGACAAAAAGTGAAAGATAAAGAGATCATAAACTCTTAATTAACAAAAATGGTAAATTACTAGAGAGGCCACCCAAACTTAATAAAGTTTAAACAAAAGGCACATGGACTTGAATATTGATAATAAGTTAGATATACATGTAAATGAGAGTTATGTAGATATTTTTTTAATTTTTTTAAATATCGGGATCCTTGTGGATATTTTTGGGGATCCCCACTGTTATTTATATGGTTATGGTTCGATTATCCTCATGGTTCAGATATAGCAATCCTCTTCTGTATCCCTATTTAAGCTTCGGTGATAAAACTCTCCCCATCCCCGTCCCCGTGGGTGAAGATTTCAGTTATTCCCTATTTCATCTGTTTGGATCCCCACGGTTTTCGAATACTCCCTACCCAATTTCCACCCCTACTCCAAACCCCCAACTTTGGTTCCGTCCATGCTTGTGACTAAGGGATTAAGGAAACAGTTCGCGGAAGCATGGAACTAAACGAAAGGAACAAGTAAACAAAAATGAAAATCAAAACAAAAACAAATATTTGTTCATCGAGACTACAAATGTGGAAAGATGTCTATTAATAATGGACATTAAGCAATATGTTGAATGCCCTGCAACCCGAATCTAACAGCCTCTTTAATGTTCCATGGATACTACCATTCTAACCTGTTAGTATTTTTGCTTTCTTTTAACTCTTAATTAGTTCCAAACATTCAAGTTTAAGAGTTTTAAACGAGGTACTACAAATTGATAAGTTGCATACCAATTAACTTAGCACTAATGACACAAACAGCTACCTAGAGCTAAAACAACTCCGAGGAAGCTTGTGCTCGGTTCAATGTATTGATACCATGTCTGAGCTGGAAATTTTAAGATTTTTTCAATTGATAATCCTCACAGCTAATCATGAAGACAATATCAAGCTAAAACAAGCAAATTGATAAGCTGCATTGTCTAGTATAGAAAATGAATGAAGATTGCTAGCATCACCCTACAAATCCTGTATGACCTAAGGCTTACTTTTAATCTACGTTGCTTTGACTCTTCATTCATCTTGAAGTAGCATGACCGAGACATATCCAAATATGGGTAATAAGGATATGATCTCCCAAGAATCATCCAAATACATGGGAATCTTATATTATAAAAATTAACAAACTCATGCGTGACACTCTAACCTGAATCAGAGTAACATAGGTTTTAATTAACAAGGAATCTAATATTAGGCAAGTGTTTGGCTCATTTTTTGGCTGATGTACAAGCAATAGGCTTATCTCTCAACCTGATCTGCCATTAGAACAATAATTGGGTACAACAGAATATATTTTTATAAAAACCGGGGAGAAAAGAAGATCTAGATTTAGGAAAGCATAATTTTGAGCTTGTCCAAGTTTATGAATTCTACTTCACATGTAAGATAAGAGCACAAGGCTTCTAACAGGAACACATACCACATATAATCATCTTTTATGCCAATAATTAGACAAACAAACTATCCGGTTTTTCTTTTGGTTCAAGTAGGAAATATATTAGGGTACAAGATTAGTTTTTAGAACTTTAAAATTTTCATTATTGTTGCAAATGGAAGCAAGTTCCTTGACATGAGAATCTCAATCTGCTTCTGGTTGTAGTACCTTCCTGTTAGCAATATTACTTTCAAAATTTGTAATTGCATTTGAATAACTTACAAGAATCCCAGCAACCAAACATGAAAAAATAATTTACTTTTGAAGAACCTGCAATAATCAAAGTAACAAAACATGGAAATATAAATTATTTGTACATATGCATCCTAAATTTAATTGAACTATTGAAAAGGAAGGCAAAGAAAAAAGGTGCAAAAAGTTTTAAAAAACCAAAACATGTATTGGTACCAAAAGTCATACAAAATAAATAAAGAGCTGAAGGTGCATATATAAACAATTTTATGATCACAATCATACCAGTGCAATTTACATTGAAACATCAATGAAAGAGAAAAATTACCTTATAACACAAAAATAATAATTTCCCAGATGCATTAAAAGCCCGCATTGTTTGTTATGGAAGTTATATGATAAGGCCGTCGAGATTTGGCTCACTAGCAGCACACTAGAGCATTCAAGGCACCCATTTATATGAAAAAATATGGGGGGGGGGATTGAAATTTATTGTCAATTAAAGACATAAAACAATTACGCATCTCCTTGTTATTTACAATAAAGATTCATTCTAATTTAAATATGAGATGCTACCAGATCTGTAATCTGCAAAATTAAAAAAAAATTCACTTTCTTCTGCTAGAAACGAAAATGGACACCCAAATTAAAATTCCTTATAAAAGTTATAAATATCCACCAAAACTAAGTGCATGCCTCCATTAAAAAATTATAATGAACATAATTTTCTTGATTCTTATGATGCTTATTTCAAGTAAATAAAACAATCTATCAGACTTCAAATCCCCAAAACCAGAAACGTCAACCTTTCATGTTTCTTTCCTTTTTTCCCACTTCCTTAAAGTTAATGACCCATAGAAAGAGAAATAATTTTAGCAATGGTGAGACTTGAATATGCTTTACATATTAGAAAATAGAGGAAAACATAGTATATGAGACTTGAATTTCTTGAGTTTCAAACCTGAATTAGGATTTGATGAGACTCTGTAAATGGAAGGCTCCCACTTACACAAACAATTGCCCATCACCGAAAAAACCCAGAAAGAACCAAAATTAAAATCTCATATCATAAAAAGATAAAAATAAAAATGAAAAGACTTTGTTATCATGAAAATAGAGAGAGAAGTAGTGTGGTAGCAATGGTGAGGTCGAGGGCTAGTGCTTGTCCATGAAAATTATGGAGATGGGACCAAGAAGATGGAAGAAAAAGAGACTAGAAGAGTTGATGTGATCCTACTCACACACCTGCTTATCATTACTCTTTCATCTTTGTTTGTTCATAAGGATGAAAGTGGAGGGAGCTTTTACTATCCTTACACATTTTTATTTATTCTATGATTTACATACTTATGTTGCATATTTCATTCATATCATACTATGTTTTGATCATCATGTTTTGCATATCATGCATATTCATGTCATTAGTATACTTTATGTTATGCATCTTATGTTAGGATATATGTTTCCATTCATTTATCCTCATGCTTTGCATATTACATAGTTATCTTTTGGATATGTGATGCACTCTTTATATCCACATAGTTATGTTATGCTTATGTTAAGTTATTTCATGCATATTTTTATGTTATACATCTCTTGCATATGTTTAGGTTGCATTTGCATTCTTGATTAGGCGTGCATCATGCATTCATTACGTTCTTAGCTTCATTCTAGCTAATTTGATTATTTTCATGCTTTTCTTAGGTACAAGGCTAAGGTATGGAAGCTAAGGCAGCTCATTTGACAAAGGATGATAGCTCATTTAGCTAAAGGATAGCTCAACTAGCTCAAGAATATGGAATGGCAGCTAAACCAGCTCAATGATAAAGAATGGAAGCTAGAATTAGCTCAACACTAAAGAATGGAAGCTCAACCAACTTAAAAAGAAGCTCAAGCTAAAGCAAGGGAGCTGAACCATCTACTAGGTAGCTCAAGGATAGGCATGGAAGCTAAAACCAACTGCAAGGGAGCTGAAGGCTAAAGATCTCAACTAAGAAGTGAAGCTAGCTACAAGTGAGCTAAAGAGTGAAGATGAGGAGCTAAAGGGACCTACCTATTAGGGAAAAGCTTCAAACCCATTCATTTTGGCGCCTAGATGAACCATCCTCTCACTATTCGGCAAAGACATGTTTCTTCGTTAAAAGGCCATGTATTTTCATCAAAAGGACATGTATTTTCCAAGCGATTTCACCTTAGCCGAATAGTTAAATACCCATTCGGCCACACCCCTTGAAAAACTATAAATAACATTTGCATTTGGCATTTGTACAGAACTTATCTCATTACAATCAATTAAATTTCCTTTGTGAGAATTTTCTCTCTTCAAGTTCTTCATTGAACTATATCGACTTATCAAGTCCTTGTACTTGTGGTGTCACCCTCTATTATCCATCTTGATACTTGTGGTTCTTGGTTGTTTTATAACCAAAGGGTCCACGTCCTTCTTACCACCCGAACATAGAGCATATAAGGTGTGGGGTTATGCTTTAATATAGCATAGTTTCTTCCTTGTTCTTGTTGATACTATCCATCCTTTATCACCACCATCAACCTTTCTTTCATAAGCCATCACCACGCCCAAAACAGCCCACTTATCCCTTACAAACTTTCTCTTTCTTTTTATCATTTTCTAGCCCACCTTATCACCCTTACATCAACCTACCCTTAGCCATTCTTTTAAAGCATATCTTACTTGTAGGATTACTTGCTGCCTTTCTAGACCTGACAATTAAAGGGAGCCGTCTTTAATAACAACTAAGGTGCGCACAAGACCCTGCATCAAGAGTGTTGTTTGGTTGATTTTAGTTTTGGATTGGATTTAGCTCGAAGAAATTCAAAAAGGGTGTAGGTGTTCTTTTTCTTTGTTTCTGAGAGTTGGTGATCATTATAAGAAAATGGTGATCCCACCGATCATTCTACATCGTCATTGGCACACTCAACACAGAGCACATTGAAGTTAAGAACCCAAAAAAAGAGAAACAATTTTAGCAAAGAGTTCTCCGCAAAACTAACAATTTACATCACCACCATTCAAAGAAAATGGTTAAATCTGTTTATTTGATAGCATAGAATTCTCCAGAAGTCTAACTACTTATTTCACCATTCAAAGTATGCAATCAAACGTTGGAGACCTATCCAAGCTAAGAAAATACTTTATCAACCTAGGACAAACAAATACCAAGAAATACAAGCTCCAACGTTTGAACTTCTCATCTTAAGCAAACAACCACCTTTTAATTAAAAATTTAAAACAAGCTACATTGTATACAAAAACAATTGCGTAGCAATTAATGACAACTCTAAATCTCTTCAATGCGTCCTTATAGTTGACTATCAGTCGTACAACTGAACATAATTCACTCGACAAGTCTTACAAAAGGCTCAAAAGATGTCACTTTATAACTATCTTTGAGTGGAAATTGTTATATGCATAAGCGACCTTAAGGGTATTTTGATAATTACACTACTTATAAGCCTTGTTTAGAAGATGAGAGTCTCCATATGAGAAAATCTTCACTGCATTTATTTTACATTGTTCTCTAATTTACCGAACAATCACTAATTTGAACATCGGAACATGTACTAGAGTATCAACTCCGACGCCCCACAACCATTTTTTTTCCTTCCAAGCTTCCTTATCAAAGACCACGACCGATATGAGCATCAACGATTATGAACCTAGTTATTCGATCCTTATATCTCTTATTTGAGTAAATAAAGCAATCTTTCGAACTTAAAATCACCGAAATCAGAAACTTCAAAAATTTCAAGTTTCATTCCTTTTTCACACTTTCTCGTATTTAAAATAAAGAAGATATGCAAAACTGAATAAAGAACACGCGGCAGTATGGAGCATGAAAACCCCTTTGTGAAATAGGATGGATGATGTGAATATGGCTGGAATGGTGATGAAGTGATGGTTGTTGAAGGATAATTTGTCCTCAACACTCTCTTAGACGCGATTATCTAAGCAAGCAAGAGTGTAAAGATGATCTCCCTCACAAGTATTTGAAGAACTTATGTTGAAGAAGACTTCATAGAAACAAGCTGTTAACACTTGCAAAAACAAACTCACTAAATATTTCATATATCAAGAAAAATATGAATTACAATAATGGGGGTTTCATCCTTTTATAGGTGAAGGATGGCCAAAATGAAACTTACTTATACTAAATCAAGGAAAACCTATATAATTCAAATAATAAAGAAAAATCAGCACATAAACTCCTTGTGTTTGGTGGTGGACGGCTTGGAGTATTTTAGGCATGCTAGGGCGTCATGTATAGGGCTTTAGGGCTGATTATATGTGTTTAATTGTAGGAATAAGGCCTAAAATAAAAATTTGTCATAATTGGGCTTAAAATAAAAATTGACCAAAACTTTTATAACATCAAGTATTGGGTCTAAATACAATATAAATCTAATTTAATAGACATCTAAGGGCTCTTGGATGTTCATCTCACATGGGGCTACAAGTTGGGTTTTGTGACCCAATAATTCTTGAAGGATGTTAAGTGTGAACTTCCTTCAAGAAATTCTTCATTCTTTGAGGCAGCTTGTAATCCTTTGCTTATGAATCATTGAATTGTTGAATTCAGCTTATCATTGATTTGTTTGGACTTGGCTCGAGTATTGGTGCAAGTGGTAAAATGAATCCATCTCATCCTTGGACTAAACAAATTACAGATTTTACAAAAGAATGTTGAATTAAATGATTTTGAGAGGCTAAACAAATTTGTATCATATTTTTAAATGGATATATTATATTCATAAGTGAAATAAATATTCAAAAGAACTTTTCCCCTCTAAATTTGTTGGAAGGTTGGATACTAATGTTAAGACCCAAATATATGTTTAAAATAGGCATATTTAATTTTCCCCCCTAAACTTATTCCATATTGGAGAAAGGTTGGATACTAATGTTAAGACCCAAATATATGTTTAAAATAGGCATATTTAATTTTCCCCCCTAAACTTATTCCATATTGGAGAGTCATATTTCTCATCTATGTTTAGATATGCATAATGCAAGGGATACGATACACAACATGTTTTAAACACATATATTTCAAACAGAATGGAGAGTCGACAATAAATAAGATTGGGAAAAAGTTTTTCGAAAAGGATATGGTTTAACCGGCAGTAAGCATTTAACTTGACAGACTGCAGGGGATCGAAAAGGTAATGATTTATTACAAAATAAGTTCTCAAATCATTTTTAAATTTAGGTATTCTAGTATATTTTTTTTCAAAATAGATATTTAATGTTTTATTTTGTTGTATTCTAAGATTGACCTGTTAAAAAATATTATCCAAGAGTGTGAGATTCTTAATATGAGAGATAAACTCAATGAAGAAATAGAGAAAGTGAGGCAGTACTCTCCATTAGTTTTATTGAAAAAGTGCTGTAATATCTTCAAATCAAGACCAACATATATATACACCCTAAAGGTCAACATAGAGTTAGTTATAATAACGGCATCCTAACAGACTTCCTAACCATTATTTAGCTAACTCTGAAGGCCATGAAAATCGATGGTACAACACAACATATCTTATATGTACTCATCAATTAGCTAAATACATTCATTATCTAATCACTATACTCTAATAATCCCCTTACTGTAGAAACCTTTAAAGCTTCGACCTTCAATACCTTAATATTCCCCTTGTTGTAGAAATGTTCAAGAGAAAAAAAAAACCTGAAACACAACACAAAGAAAACAAAATCCAAACTAACTAAAAATAGTTACTTCATTGACACAACAGAGAGTTTAAGCCGATGTCTTTCAAATGTTGGTGCTGACAGCGGTTTGGTCATAACATCAGCTACTTGCTCATATGCAGGAACCTCATTACTTGCAACTTTCCTGCAGCCACTTGTTCTCGCACAAAAAACAAATCAAGTTCAACATGCTTGAACTTAGAGTGCATTACTGGATTAGAAGAGACAGCTACCGCACTAGAATTGTCACACCTCAACACAGGAGAATCTTCAGTCTTCACATGTAGTTCATTCAGCAACTATTGGAGCCATATAATTTCAGCTGTAGCACACGCAACTCTTCTGTACTCAGCCTCAACTGTAGATCGAGCCATGACCTGTTGTTTTTGAGAACCCCATGACACATGATTACCACCAAAATAAACACAAAACCATGTCACAGATCGTCTATCATCAGCATCTGATCCCCAACTTGCATTAGCAAAGCTGTAATGCTAAGCCGAGAACTGATTGTAAATTTCAAGCCATAATCAACTGTTCCTTGTAGATACCTCAAAATCCTTCTAACAGCTTGAAAATGTACATCATGAAGATTTTGCATGAACTGACACACTTTGTTCACAACATATGCTGTTTCAAGTCGAGTGATAACAATGTATTGTAACGCTCCTACAATTCTTCTATATTCAGTAACATTCTTGATAGGATCTCCATCATGTGCTGAAAGCTTACAGTTTGAAACCATTGGTGTGGGAAGGCTTTTAGAATTATCAAAACTACTCCTAAGGTGCTATTTCAGTAACATTCTCGATAGGATCTCCATCATGTGCTATTTCAGACACTAAGTACTGCTTTAATTTATCAAACCACTCTTGAGGTGCTTGCTTGAGCCCATATATCGCTTTATTCAACTTACACAAGGAGGTTGTGTTATATAGACATCCTCATGTAAAACCCCATTCAAGAACGCATTTCTATGCCAACTTGTCTCAACTCCCATCCTTTAGTAACATCCAAAGACAAAATAGTTTGAACAGGAGCTGGTTTAACTACTGGGCTAAAAACTTCATGAAAATCCACCCCAGCTTTTTGCAAGTAACCTTTAGCAACGAGACGAGCTTTATACCTTGCAATCGATCCATCTGGATTCCTTTTAATTTTGAAAATCCATTTACAGTTCACTGCCTTTCCGTTTTGAGGTAATTCCACCAGACTCCATGTATTACTCTTCACAAGTGCATCAAACTCAACTTGGGCAGCAGCCTTCCAATGAGAAATCTTCAAAGCTTCTTTTATATTTTTCGATTCCTCCTCATGAAACGAGGCTTCAACCTGATACACCTTTGGTTTCTTAATCCCATTCTTGCTCCTAGTCATCGTGGAGTGAACATTACTAGTTACGGAAATAATCTGCTCAGGAGCACTACTCTCAAGTTGACCACCAGCAGACCCATTCAAAATCTCTTCTTCATTTGAGGGATCCAAGTCTCTAAAATCCCTAACTTCCTCAAAAAAACTGTTATTGAGGAACAACTATTACACTTCTTCCTTGAGCAATTTGTACATCCTCAAAAATCTGTTGTTGAGGGGCAGCTGCTACATCTTCTTCTGCTTGAGTGACTTGTATATCCTCAAGAATTTGTTGTTGAGGGGCAACTGCTACACCATCTTGTAAAGATGAAACAAGCACCTCTATGTGTGATTGTGAAGCAGTTTCTATTTCCATTTCTCTTTCCTAAATTGTTTGTTCGCTCAAAAAATCCTCACCACTAACACTACCAGATATGACAAGAGAGCTAGTAACACCTGGAGCATTCAACACTGTATAGGGTACTTGTGTTGATTCAGCAAACACTGACTGGAAGGTATTCGTTCAAATAGATCAATATACTTGAGATGAGTAAAAATTCACTAAAGGAAGCCCTGGAGACTATGCATCTAATTGGTATGTTGTTCATTATTCCCAGCTTGTTTTTCCTCAAAAGGAAACAAACTCTCATAAAAAATAACATGTCTGGATATAACTATCTTTCCTGTATCATCCATACACCTATACCCCTTATGAGAAGAGATATATCCAAGAAATGTACACTGTCTAGTTCTAAAATCTAACTTATGCTTGTTAAAAGGCCTCAAATAAGGAAAGCATGCACACTCAAAATTTTCATAAAACCATAATCTGGTACATGTTTGTGAAGTTTCTCATATGGAGTAGTACCTTGTAAGACGCTTGTGGGCAGGCTATTAATTAAGTATGCTGCTGTAGTGAATGCATAACTCCAATACTTCAGAGATAAGTGAGCTTGAGACAACAACGTGAGACCTATCTCAACCACGTGTCGATGTTTCCTCTCAGCCTTACTGTTCTGCTCAGAAGTATGAGGGCATGAGACTCGATGTTGAACTCCATTCAAGATTAACCAATTTGCCAAGGATTGATAATTAGTACCTCCATCTATTTGTAAAGCCTTTATTTTACATCCAAACTGCACTTCTATTAACTTGAAAAAATTAACAAAACATCGAGCAACATCACTTTTCCTTTTTATTAAGTAAAGCCATGTATGGCATGTGTACACATCTATGAAAGACACATAGTAGACATAACCATCTGAAACCACAGGGGCTGGTCCCCAAAGGTCAAAAACTACCAATTCAAAAGGTTCAGTATACTGAGTCAAAGACCTCGAAAAAGGGAGCTTATGAGCTTTCCCTTGTAAGCATGCCTGACACATATGTGGCATATTATTTTCAACTAAACCTATATTACAGGACTGTAAGACAGCCTTTAAGACACGATTAGAGGGATCTCCAAGGCGTCTATGCTATATACTAAGAGTATCCTGTGACTTAAGAACATTATTAACCTCAGCATTGAATTTACCACCAACACATGAATTATTAACAGTGTTGGGTCACGCCGGTACACCCCCATGGCGCAACGAAAAAATTATCCTGAGATTACCACCAGAGATCCATGTACGAGGAACGAATCGGGGTGAATAAGGGTGAAGAATTACCTATTTAAAATCTGGAATTCTGAGTTTGGAGGAGATAGATATTCAATCACGATTCCACGATGTCGATTCTTAAGCCGCAACAATAACGCTCCGACCTCTACGTAGTTTACCCAGTTGAAACGAGTATATAAAACTCTCTAAACCATTTAGAAGGGAACGAGCATAAAAAACTCTCTAAACTATTTAGAGGGTTTTTTCCTAAAAACATTAATGACTGCTAGATCTCTCATGCCTTTGTATAGCCTTTGTAATCCTAATTCAACTCAGATTAGGATTTAAATATATATATTAAGTATATATAATCCCAATTTAACTTTAATTAGGATTTTAATATATATATATATATTAAATATATATACAATCTCAGTTCAACTTAATTAGGATTTCAATATATATATATATATATATATATATTAAATATATAATCTCAATTCAACTTAATTAGGATTTCAATATATATATAATCCCAATTCAACTTTAATTAGGATTTCAATATATATATTAAATATATATAATCCAAATTCAACTTAACTAGGATTTCAATATATATTGATTTAAATCGAATTATATTATTTATATATTAAAAGAGTCATAATTACAATAATTATTTTTCTTTTAATATTTACCCAATAGTTAAATTATATATATCAAATATATATTAATTTAACTAAATCCGTGTACAACAAATTTGTACATATATAATTTGTTTAATATATGCTCATTTCAACTATGGGTGTGACCATGTAGGTTCATGTAAAGTTAGTAGTAAATATTAGAACATTTCTAATATTACAAACAATGAGCGACATCTAGCAATATGTCATTGTCACCTAAGTTACAAGAAATCATGATTCGACATAACCTTTTCGTGATTAACTCTATTTATGTATTACATCCTTTTGTCCTTTATATCTAGATTGGACACAAATCATGGAACAATCACATTTGTATAATCCATCTAATGTTTCTTGATATCTTGAGTAGACTATTATAAACGAATAACTATAATATCTCATATCAACTTATTCGAGCATGGCCATGCATTTCTAGTCTCACTTAATCAAGTGACCTACGATATTACTCCTATTATGTAGGAGGGATAAATCATATCTTGATCAACCATATTTAACTACATAGATTGTGACATATCCAATATCAGTCTTCATAGTGTAGTCAGTTACGACACACGTTTGACTGTATCAAAAGAGGATCATACATGTAGTTATCACTATGAGCAATGTTGTGACTATCACATAATAATCCAAGAAACATGCTCATAGTGGGTCAATCCAGTATGTTGTTCTCTAACACATACTTATGTATTGATTTTGACATCTCCATGTCAATGACAACACTTTGTCATCAATTAACTACATATTAGTCTTAATGTATTATTGTTGTCCATGCTCACAATAATACTCGACTAAGGACATTTTAGAATAACCATATTATTCTAAGGACTTTATTATAATTCAGTTTATTTATGCACGTAAAATTGTAACTAAAAATAATAATGGCAATGCCTCTTTATGAATAAACAAGGTAAAACAAATGTCATTTACAATCATCTTATGATTGGTCTTTAGGCATACTCTAACAATCTCCCATTAGCACTAAGACCAATCACTCATGTATCTAATACCAAGTGACTTAGTGTGACGATCATGCTTCTACTGCGTTAGAGGCTTTGTCAGTGGATCGACAATGTTATCATTTGTTGGTACCCTACATATTTCCATATCTCCCCAATCTATGATTTTTTGAATGGGATGGTAACGCCTAAGTATGTGTTTGGATCGTTGGTGAGATCTAGGTTCTTTTTCTTGTTCGATGGCTCCGTTGTTATCACAACGTAGATCTATAGCATTCAAAATGCTTGGCACAACCCCTAGTTTAGATATGAACTTCTTGATCCTAACACCCACTTTTGCAGCATCGCATGCTACAATATACTCGGCTTCTGTTGTAGAATCAGCTACTGTATCTTGCTTTGAACCTTTCCAGCTCATAGCATCCCCATTAAGGCAAAACAAAAAAAAACCCGATTACGATCGTGAATCATCCTTATTGGTTTGAAAGCTGACATTAATATAACCTTTTATTCTTAGCTCTTCCTCACCTCTATATATAAGGAATGTATCCTTAGTTCTTCTTAAGTACTTAAGGATATTTTTAACTGCGACCTAATGACCTTCACCGGGATCTACTTGGCATCGACTTGTCATACTTAAAGCGTTTGATACATTTATGGCATACATGATAAATCCAATTGCTGAAGCATATGGAATCTTACTCATTTACTCTCTTTCTTAAGATGTTGAAGGACATATTTCCTTCGAGAGTGAAATTTCATGTCTCATAGGTAAGAACCCTTTTCTTTTGGATTCTTCCATACTGAATCTTTTTAGTACTTCTTCTACGTATGTATTTTGACTCAGTCCTAGAAGTCATCTTGATCTATCTCTATAGATCTTGACTCCTAATATGTATGTTGCCTCACCCAAGTCTTTCATGGAAAAACATTTTCCTAACCAATTTTCACAAACTATAAGCTAGATATGTCATTTCCTATTGTTAGTATGTCATCCACATACATTACCAAGAATATGATAGTGCTCCCACTAATTTTCTTGAAAACACATGACTCATCTTTATTTTTGATAAAATCAAACTCTTTGATTGCATCGTTAAAACGAAGATTCCAACTTCGAGAAGCTTGCTTCAATCCATAAATTTGACCAAAACCTTCAGGTTGTGTCATGTACACATCCTCATCTAGTTTTCTTTTAAGGAAAGCGGTTTTATCATCCATTTGCCACATCACATAATCATAAGATGCAACTATCACAAGTAAGATCCGGATGGATTTAAACATAGCAACAGGTGAAAAGGTTTTATCATAGTCTATACCATGAATTTGGCCAAAACTTTTAGCGACTAATCGCACTTTGTATGTTTGTACATTACCATCCTTGTCAATTTTCTTTTTGAAAACCCGTTTGCACCTTATGGGCTTAACCCCTAGAGGTGGGTCTACCAATGTCCAAACTTGGTTTTCTAACATGGAATCCATCTCGAATTTCATGGCCTCTAGCCATTTCTCAGATTCTGGGCCCGTCATTACTTCTTGATAAGTCATAGGCTCATCTTGATCCATGAAGAGAACATCACCATGCAATGTGACAAGAAATCCATATTTCTCAGGCGTATTGTATTCTCTCAAAGATCTTCACAATGGTTGTGTTTCCAAAACTGTTGAATGTTCCTCAACAACTTGTGGAACTTATTGTTGTTCAATCTCTTGTTCAATGATATGTGGTTGATCTCGAATTTTATTGAGCTCAATATTTCTCCCACTTCCTTTTCAGAAAACAAATTATCTTTCTAGGAAGATTCATGTTTGAGCAACAAACACTTTGTTCTCGGTAGGATTGTAGAAATAATATCCTTTAATCTCTTTAGGATAACCCACAAAATTACATTTATGAGATTTGGGTTTGAGCTTTGTAGACATCTTAGGTTTAACATAAGTTTCACATCCCAAAATTTTCATAAAATACATACTAGGATGTTTCCCAATCCATATCTCATATGGTGTCTTTTGAAATGATTTAAATTAACCACGATTTAGTGTGAAAGCAGATATTTTTTTAGTGTATGCCCCCAAAGGAAATTGGAAGATTAGCGTGACTCATCATTGATCGAACCATGTCTAACAGTCTTCGGTTTCACCTTTTCAGAAAATCTATTCCATTGTGGAGTACTAGGAGGTGTGAGACAATCCCACATTCCTTAAGAAGGTCACCAAACTCCAAGCTTAAGTATTCTCCTCCTCGATCTGATCGAAGAGCCTTAATGCTTTTTCCTAGTTGGTTTTATACTTCATTTTTAAATTCCTTGAACTTTTCAAGGGCTTCAGATTTATGATGCATTAGGTAAATGTACCTATATCTACTGAAGTCATATGTGAAAGTAATAAAGTATTGAAAACCTTTTTCTGGCTTGTGTATTCATTGGTCCACATACATCACTATGTATTAATCCTAATAAATCACTTGCTCGCTTACTTTTACCATTAAAAAGAGCTTTGGTCATCTTTCCCAATAAGCAAGGCTCGTATACATCAAGTTGCTCGAAAACAAATGAATCCAAAAATTCATCTTTATGAAGCTTTGAAATGCATTTTTCACTTATGTGGCCCAAGTGACAATGCCAAAGATGAGTTTGATTAGAGTCATTTGTTTTGATCTTTTTGTATTTATGTTGTAAATGGAATTCTCTTGATTCAAAATATAGAGGACATTTATTAATTGTGTCACACCATAGAAAATATTATCGAGATAAAAGAACAACAATTATTCTTAATAATTATCTCAAAACCAATCTTGTCTAAACAAGAAATCGAAATGATGTTTTTTTAGTCAAACTAGACACAAAATAATAATCATCTAAACATAAATTAAGTCCACTAGGCAACGATAAAGTATATGTTCCTATAACTAATGCAACAACTCTTGCTCCATTACCAAACCATAGGTCCACCTCTTTCTTTCTCAGATTTCTACTCTTTTGTAGTCCTTATACAAATGTACAAATATGAGAACCACAACCGGTATCCAATACCCAAGAAGTAGGTGTTGATAAATTAATATCAATAACATAAATATTCGAGGCGGACGCTCTGCTTTCATTTGCCTTCTTGACTTTTCAAGATAAATGGGGCAGTTCCTTTTACAATGGCATGTCCTATTACTAATGGAAACATTTTTCCTTCCAGTGACCAGTCAAGGTAGTTTACGTCGTTCAACTTGTCCTTCTCAAGGACCTATCGCAATGATAACAAATTTGTATAATAAGTCAACAACAATAAAATATGTTTTATAAGTACTTATTTATCATGTTTATAAAGTAATAACATTCCCAATATTAAAAACCCTCAAAATCGAAAAACTTGCTAAAAGTATTTCTAGTGGGTAAAGATCCATATTTGATTTTATTCTAAGTCAGCTTTGGCTTTACTCCTAGAATTCAATTATTTAGGTAAGCAACACTTGCTAGTTACATCTCATGTAATTCCTATATTTGATGAACAACTATTTGTCCAAAACAAAAGTTCATATGGTCTAATAGAAAGAACAATAATGAACAGTGCACCAAGTAGGTAACTTATAAAAAGAGAGGTGGTATACTGGGCACGCTTAAATACCAAGTCTTTCAAAAAAACCAATCCTAGACATGCACTTTTGTATTGTTTTTCAATCGCCAAAGTTCTTGAACAATCATTAGTCTTTAGGTTTCTAATCTTATTAGAACAACCTAGTTTAACAAATATTACTACCACTGAATATCACTTGCTTATTCTTCGCGTTTAACCGAGATTAACAATCTAAGTATTTTGCTTTGGCAAAACCTACATAGTACCGATCGAGGTTTTAACGAGGGCTAATATTGGATAACTAATTTTAATTAAATATGGAGGGTTTTTGTGAATATTATCTCACCATTTAACATTTGATCTTATCAATTAACTAACATGCATCTCATACATTCATTTTATCATATACATGAAAAGCAATAAATATGAATGCAATAGTTATAGCCCGTATCCTAAGGTGGCCCGTCCCAAGCCAATGAGAGAACCAAATTATTCTAAGGATAAAAACACTTCTCAAGCATCTTTCTATCGGCCCACACTTTTGTTCCTCTGGTTCATGCTTCTTCGTATAGATAACAATTTTAGAAACTCGTTTTACATACGAGGGAGTAAGATGAGAAGAGAATTACAATAGAAGTAGAGAAAGACACGACACGCAGACCGTATTTATAAAACCTTATAAATAAAACTAAATGGGCTATTAGGCTATAACCATGCATTCCAAACACCGTGCATAAACAAACATAGTAACGGTGAGGTTTGTAATTGAGGTCTTTCTTGATTGTTCCTACGCAGGGGTCAAGCCCCTTGCGGGGTTTTGGCGGGCTTGTAGCTACTGGCGGGGTTACCCCTGCTCGGTCAGCGGCATGGATTTTTTTTAAGATCAACATCTTAATTGCTGTGTAAAAACCTCACGATTTGATAACTTTTATCAATATTATCACGTTTTTTTTCAGGATTTTAAAATTTACGAGGTTTTTACTAGAACAAATCTTGTTACTTCTTCGCACAAAATCTATAAACTAACCATTAGTCTAATATATAACTATAATCCGCGTATGTTAACACTTAACATCTAAAACCTTAAAACTCTATATTGAATATGTTAACAATTAACATATAATATTTCAAACCCTATCGAAAAAGATCCTGATGATTAACTCTTAGTCATCAATCTTAGGAACATCTTTTAATTGGATTAACAGATTAATCGTGATTGAATAGATTTGCTCGTACATATGTGATCACCCAAGTAATTAAAACATGAATCCGTATCCTACAAATGGCTCTGATACCACTGTTGGGTCACGCCGGTACACCCCAGAAAAATTATCCTGTGGTTACCACCAGTGATCCATGTATGAGGAACGAATCGGGGTGAATAAGGGTGAAGAATTACCTGTTTAAAATCTAGAATTCTGAGTTTGGAGGAGATGAATATTCAATCACGATTTTACGATGTCGATTCTTAAGTCGCAACAATAACGCTCCGACCTCTACATAGTTCACCCAGTTGAAATGAGTATATAAAAACTCTCTAAACTATTTAGAAGGGAACGAGCATAAAAAAAACTCTCTAAACTATTTAGAGGGTTTTCCCAAAAAGCATTAATGACTGCTAGATCTCTCATGTCTTTATATAGCCTTTGTAATCCTAATTCAACTAAGATTAGAATTTCAATATATATATTAAATATATATAATCCCAATTTAACTTTAATTAGGATTTTAATATATATATATATATATATTAAATATATATATAATCCCAATTCAACTTAATTAGGATTTCAATATATATATATTAAATATATAATCTCAATTCAACTTAATTAGGATTTCAATATATATATATATATATATTAAATATATGTAATCTCAATTCAACTTTAATTAGGATTTCAATATAAATATATTAAATATATATAATCCCAATTCAACTTTAATTAGAATTTCAATATATATATATTAAATATATATAATCCCAATTCAACATTAATTAGGATTTCAATATATATATTAAATATATATAATCCCAATTCAACTTAACTAGGATTTCTATATATATATATTGATTTAAATTGAATTATATTATTTATAAATTAAAAGTCATAATTACAATAATTATT
The DNA here is from genome assembly GCA_019671005.1 of Hibiscus mutabilis. Classification (NCBI taxonomy): domain Eukaryota; kingdom Viridiplantae; phylum Streptophyta; class Magnoliopsida; order Malvales; family Malvaceae; genus Hibiscus; species Hibiscus mutabilis. The sequence continues at coordinate 42,015,904 of CM033712.1, forward strand.
TTTCTTTTAATATTTACCCAATAGTTAAATTATATATATCAAATATATATTAATTTAACTAAATTCGTGTACAACAAATTTGTACATATATAATTCATTTAATATATGCTCATTTCAACTGTGGGTGTGACCCTGTAGGTTCATATAACGTTATTTGTAAATATTAGAAAATTTTTAATATTACAAACAATGAGTGACATCTAGCAATATGTCATTGTCACCTAAGTTACAAGAAATCATGATTCGGCATAACCTTTTCGTGATTAACTCTATTTTTGTATTACATCCTTTTGTCCTTTATATCAAGATTAGACACAAGTCATGGAACAATCACACTTGTATAGTCCATCTAACGTGTCTTGATATCTTGAGTAGATTATTATAAACGAATAACTATGATGTCTCATATCAACTTATTCAAGCATGGTCCTGCATTTCCAGTCTCACTCAATGAAGTGGCCTACGATATTACTCCTATTACGTAGGAGGGACAAATCCTATCTTGATCAACCATATTCCACTACATAGATTGTGACATATCCAATATCAGTCTTTATAGTGTAGTCAGTTACGACACACGTTTGACCATACCAAAATATGTCATTCACGATGTTGAAATAATGGTGATCTCAAGTCTGAGGATCATACATGTAGTTATCACTATGAGCAATGTTGTGACTGTCACATAATAATCCAAGAAACATGCTCATAGTGGGTCAATCCAGTATGTTGTTCTCTAACACATACTTATGTATTGATTTTGACATCTCCATGTCAATGACAACACTTTGTCATCAATCAACTACATATAAGTCTTAATGCATTATTGTTGTCCATGCTCACAATAATACTCGACTAAGGACATTTTAGAATAACCATATTATTCTAAGGACTTTATTATAATTCAATTTATTTATGCACGCAAAATTGTAACTGAAAATAATAATGGTAATGCCTCTTTATGAATAAACAAGGTAAAACAAATGTCATTTACAATCATCTTATGATTGGACTTTAGGCATACTCTAACAATCTCCCATTAGCACTAAGACCAATCACTCATGTATCTAATACCAAGTGACTTAGTGTGACGATCATGCTTCTGGTGCGTCAGAGGCATTGTCAATGGATCGACAATGTTATCATTTGTTGGTACCCTACATATTTCCACATCTCCTCGATCTATGATTTTTCGAATGAGATGGTAACGCCTAAGTATGTGTTTGGATCGTTGGTGAGATCTGGGTTCCTTTTCTTGTGTGATGGCTTCGTTGTTATCACAACGTAGATCTATAGCATTCAAAATGCTTGGCACAACCCCTAGTTCAGATATGAACTTCTTGATCCTAACACCCTCTTTTACAGTATCGCATGCTACAATATACTCGGCTTCTGTTGTAGAATCAGCTACTGTATCTTCTTTGAACCTTTCCAGCTCATAGCGCCTTCATTAAGGCAAACCAAAAAAAAATTGATTGCGATCGTGAATCATCCTTATCAGTTTGAAAGCTGACATTAGTATAACCTTTTATAATTAGCTTTTCTTCACCTCCATATATAAGGAATGTATCCTTAGTTCTTCTTAAGTACTTAAGGATGTTTTTATCTGTGACCCAGTGACCTTCACCGGGATCTACTTGGTATCGACTTGTCATACTTAAAGCGTATGATACATTTATGACATACATGATAGATCCAATTGCTGAAGCTTATGGAATCTTACTCATTTACTCTCTTTCTTAAGATGTTGAAGGGCACATTTCCTTCGAGAGTGAAATTTCATGTATCATAGGTAAGAACCCTTTTCTTTTGGATTCTTCCATACTGAATCTTTTTAGTACTTCTTCTATGTATGTATTTTGACTCAGTTCTAGAAGTCATCTTGATCTATCTCTATAGATTTTGACTCCTAATATGTATGTTGCCTCACCCAAGTCTTTCATGGAAAAACATTTTCCTAACCAAGTTTTCACGTAAAATTGTAAGAGCTTTATTATAAGGACTTTATTAAATAATAATAATAATGGCAATGCCTCTTTATGAATAAACAAGGTAAAACAATTGTCATTTACAATCATCTTATGAATGGTCTTTGGGCATACTCTAACAGACAGTAGAAGGTAAGAGCTGATACAATCCTTCAGGAGTGAGCCTCTCTTCCAGTAGAACCTTCTGTGTCTATGAGTCCTCACACAACAACCAGCAGCATGAAATTCAAAAAACACATAATTATCACGAGTATGCTGAGAAACAGACAGTAGGTTCTTCTTTATAGATGGCACATGTAATAAATTTTGCAAAACTAATGATTTGTTGCTAGTACATAAAGATCCCTGACCAATATTTTTAATTCGAATACCTTCACCATTTCCCATAAGTAGAGAGCTTTTACCTATATAAGGAATAGTTGACTGAAGTGTGGATGAATCATTTGTAACATGAAGCGTAGCTCCCGTGTCAGGTTACCAAACACCATCTCTCAAACCTGAATTCTGACTTGAAGAAGTCATAAAAGAAATAGGTGTTGAAGGAAAAACATGAGGACGACCAAAATCAACAGGAAAACCTAAAGAAGGAGAACCTACAAAAGAAACAAATCGATGACCTACAGCTTGTGTTGTTCCTCCTTGATGAAAAACCCCTAGCACAGGACCACCAGAATAAGAAGATTAGTTTGTCAAATGCTAAGAAGGTGTAACAAAAGTGAACTAATTTTTATATAGAGTGGCTGGCACATATCTGGGACGAGAAACATGTGTAAACTGAGACATTGGAACCTGTGCAGTTGAAAATTTTCCAATACTACGATTGTAAGCTTGAGCTGGACTGTCAAAATTCTAAGAATAACCAGAGTGACTTGTACTACTGCCTTGATGTTGAGAGCTTTCACCTTGAGAATCACTGCCACTAGAATTGTAACCAAGATAACCGTGATCAAATCTGTAATAACACTTCTGAACTGTATGACCAATTCGACCACACAACTGACATTGGGGACGATTTGAGTTATATCGACCACGACCTCTTCCTTGGTGATTATTTCCACCATGACGACCTCTTGAATAAAATTGCGAATCTGACTGTTGAGAAAATGAGAAATTATCAGAAAACTCTTGCTTATTTGCATCCTCGATTTTGTTGTCTTCTTGTTGCATAACCAAATTGGCGTAAACAGGTAATCCTTCTTGTAAAAACACCTTTTAATGAGCTTCACAATCGATAAGCATATTAGATTTTGCTTCTAAAGACATAGTCTCCCTAGAAGCAATCGCAATAACAAATTCAAACTCTACTAACAAACCAACAAGCACAACACTGAGTTGTTCAGACTCAGTAACCAAACTTTCTGAGGAATTAAGTGTATCACAAATTTGCTTTATCTTAGCTAAGTATTCACTCACTGTGAGACCACACTTTTCTGTGTGTGCAAATTGTGCCTTAGAGCAGAAATAGCAACACTAGATTTTGCAGCAAACATACGAGTAATAGTATTCCATATAGCAATCGTGGTGTTAAACCCAGTAAGGCGAGGAAGAATTCCAGGACTGATCGTGGATAACGACAAAGATGCGAGTGTAGTCACTAATATTTGTCCGGGTTAACAACCCATCTTTTATTTTGTTTATTTGGCTTATTTGCTTCTTATTATCATTATGTTAAACAAAGGCGCAAAAAATATATATACATACTAACATTAATTAAATATAAAACCATTTTCATAAATAAAAAGCCCATATACACTTTATTAAATAAAAGGCCCAAGCCCATATAAATAAAGTCCATTTACATTACTAAAAACCCAAAAAATATATATATTATATAGGGCCCGTTTGGCCCAAACCCTAAGCCTAAAATTGATAACACAAAAAAAAAACATGATTAGTGTTGTCTGTTGTGCCACAAGATCTCCACCGCCAGATATGGTTTAAGATCTGAAGGTACAAATTCAAACGGGATGCCCTTTCAGCTCCCTCACGCACCACACGCGCGATCCTCCATCTTCCCCAATCGCGCGCGTGGAGCTCACCGCCCGACCCTTCATATGCCTAGTGCTGCCAACTCACTTCCACATTGGCAGGGAGAGCCAATGACCAGGCGCCACATCACCGCTGCTCGGCCACGTCAAATTCGGACCACCAGTGCCTTGTTATCCTCGTCCTTTTACTCTATGGTCCCCCTTCTCTCCCCACGATCGGCCATCACATGCAAGAAACAAAGAGGATGAATGTCAGGTGAAAAAATGAATGTTGCAAGGAATTAGGGAACAATTTTAGAAATGCACCGATAATTCAGAGATGTCAGAGGCAACCAATAGGAATTTTTATTTCCATTTTCATTTCTATGTAATATCGAGGGTATAAAATCAAAGCCCTAAAATAATTGTAAATGATTCAGATTTTACTGGAGCAATAGAGAACAGAGAAAAGAAACACTTCTAAGGTATTCTTTCTCTTTTCTTTTTCATTGCAAAGCATACATTCATAGAAGTTAGGGTTTATAGTTTGTTACCTTCGGTGTCGATTCGTCTCCCCTCACACCATCGCCTTTCTCTGCCGATAACAAGCCTCTCGGCCTTCCTCATGGCCGCGTGTGGTGAATCGGAGGACATGGTGACCAAAAGGCTTTGGTGTTGACTCCGATTTTCAAAAGAAGGGGGGTTTTCGAATATGTTTTTTTTTTGTTTTTTTAATAAAGAAAAGGGTCAAGTTTTTTTAAAAAAGGATGGATAGATTTTGGTGTAGAGAGAAGAAAGGAATCAATTTTGGGTTTTTTTAGTTCACCAGCCGCCGACGAGCAACGACTGAATGGCAAAAGATTGTCGGATTCTCGGAATCACGGCGGTGAGGATGAACACCGCGGTGATGTTCATATGAGTCTATGAGAACAAAAGCAAGGATTCTCTGGTTTTTTGGAAATTTGGTTCGAAAAATTTTCTATTTCTGGTTAAAAAATATGTTTTATACCTGCTTTCAAAACAAATGGTTTATTTACATTTTAAATACCTCCAATCTTTGTTAATTACGCCCATAGGGGCTTTTGCCTTTCTAAATCACCCTTTGGATCCCTCAGCCCTGTTTAATTACATCCCCAAGCCATTCCGTCTTTTGTAATTACTCCCTCGGTTCTCGTGATTTTTCAAATACTTTCAATCTCGTCCCCTTTTTAATCAAATCTGCCTTTTCTCTTAATTTGGTCCTCAAAGTTTATTTCTGTCAATTTGGTCTTGTTTCCAGTGTTAAAACCCTTGTTATCCTTATATCATGAATGTTTAATTTTCTTTGCCTTGCATTTCTTTAGTTTCCAGCTTATTTCCTAATTTTGGTTGATGCTTGATTTATTGTGATGTGGTTGGTTTTTCGTGTAGTTAATATAATGTATAGTTTATATACTACATGATTTTTTACATAATATATGGTTTTTTATATAGTTTATATAATATATAGTTCCTATAATATAGTTTTTTATAATATATATAATATATGTTTTATTATATACTATATATTTTTCGTAATATATATAATATATATTTTTCTTATATGATATATAGTTTTTATATAATATATAGTTTTTTTATATAATATATATAGTATATGATATTTATATAACATATAGTTTCTATATATCATATAGTATAGTATGTAATACATGGTTTCAATACATAGTATATGGTTTTAATATATATATATATATCATACATGTTTTTAGTAAATATATATAATATAGTTTTAATGTACACTACTTTTTAAATATTTATATAATATATAGTTTAAGTATAGATATATTCAAATGTGTGTTTTTATTTTATAATGCTTTAATGTTTAATTGGTAGTTTTCTTTTTGTTTCGGTTAGATTAGGCTTTGAGGTTAGTTTAGGGTGTTGTGTGTGTGTTTATTTTATAATGCTTTAATGTTTAATTGGTAGTTTTCTTTTTGTTTTGATTAGATTAGGCTTTGAGGTTAGTTTAGTTTTGTGCGTGTGTGTTTATTTTATAATGCTTTAATGTTTAATTGGTAGTTTTCTTTTTGTTTCGATTAGATTAAGCTTTGAGGTTAGTTTAGTTTAGTGTGTGTGTTTATTTTATAATGCTTTAATGTTTAATTGGTAGTTTTCTTTTTGTTTCGATTAGATTAGGCTTTGAGGTTAGTTTAGTGTGTGTGTTTGTGTATGTGATTATTTTATAATGCTTTAATGTTTAATTGGTAGTTTTCTTTTTGTTTCGATTAGATTAGGCTTTGAGGTTAGTTTAGTTTAGTTTAGTGTGCGTGTGTTTATTTTATAATGCTTTAATATTTAATTGGTAGTTTTCTTTTTGTTTCGATTAGATTAGACTTTGAGGTTAGTTTAGTTAAGTGTGTGTGTGTTTTTATTTTATAATGCTTTAATATTTAATTGATAGTTTTCTTTTTGTTTCAATTAGATTAGGCGTGTGTGTGCTTGTTTATTTTATAATGCTTTAATGTTTAATATGTACTTTTCTTTTTATTTCGATTAGATTAATCTTTGAGGTTAGTTTAGTCTGTGTGTGCGCGCGCGTGCGTGTGTTTTATAATACTTTAATGTTTAATTGGTAGTTTTTTTGTTTTATTAGATTAGGCTTTGAGATTAGTTTAGTTTAGTGTGTGTGTTTATTTTATAATGCTTTAATGTTTAATTGGTAGTTTTCTTTTTGTTTCGATTAGATTAGGCTTTATGGTTAGTTTAGCTTAGCGTGTGTGTGTGTGCGCGGGCGTGCGTGTTTTTATGTGTGTGTGTGTGAGGTTAGTTTAGGGTAATTTAATTAATTTAAAGTGTGCGCTCGACTAATAGGGCATAATCTTTAAATTAATTAAATTAGATTTTGGGTTAGCTTTTGAACCGTAGTTAGATTTAAGGTTCGAATTAGTTTAGTGAATTTAAATTTACCTTCGGCTTATTGGGATAAATGTTAAATTCATTAAATTAGTTGAACACCGCTTAATTACCTTTTACGATAAAGTTGATATTGGGCTTAGATGAACATTTAATTTAAAATCACGATTAATTAACTTGATTCATTTTAAATAGTATCCTTGGCTCAGTAGGATACTAGTTTGAAATTAATCGAATTAATTATCATGGTGCAAGAGAATCCATAATTTATTAGTTTTCTTAGTTTTTAGGGTTTAATTAATTTAGGATTAATATTAGGTTCACCTAATTAATAATTATATCACTAATTGAACTTTTCTAATTTGGGCTTTTTAGATTAGGACTTTAGTGGGCCTTTTGTGTGTTTATCTGAAGCCCTTATGTGATATGTTTATAATTGTCATTCGTATGACCTTTAAGATTTTGATTGCATGTTAATTAATTTAAATCATAAAAGGGATGTATTTATTAATTTCGATATTTGTGTCGTAACAATCCTGGCTTAACAGATGTTGACCAAATATTTGAATTAATAATTATCGTCCCAAGGTAAATGATAATTAAAAATTGACAAATCATCACATCATACTTAAATGCTTGCATCATGCATAAAGGTGACGTACGAAAATTGAACCATAAATTAACACGACATTTAGGCTTATACGATGTCAGTTTAATCTATGGTCCGATGTATCGTCAACCTTATTAATTAAATGTCCAATTAATTTGAACCCACCAATTTGATAAAGCTTGTTCAATTAAAGTCAATTTTCAATTAAGTACACTTAATTAAATTCAATTTAAATTTCAACAATTTTCATCCATTTAAAAGCAACAAATATTTTGGTACCGATTTTTGGGCGTGATGGGGGTGTTAATCCTTCCCCACACTTAACCAACCCCCAAACCCTTTCAAAATGAATATCTGGTTTATGGTGTCTGGCCTACCATATCCAAGTGGTCAGTGGCGACTCCGAGTCTTTATTTATTTTTCCAAAAATAAGAATTTTTAAAAGAAATCCCCGTAATATCCAAATTCCAAAAATATGGGGACAACTCGTAGCCGATCTCGATTTGCAAAAAAAGGCTGCTACAGCATGACGACTCTGTTGGGGACGATTTTGTTTTTACAAAACAAAAAGAGAGTTGAGCCAAGAAAATATTTGTTGCTTTCAATGATGGAAATTGTTGAAATTTTAATTGACTTTAATAAGGTTGATTCTTTCTTGAAAATGTGACTTCGATTGCGGGCTTTGATAATTGGTGGTTTTTGGATTAATTTTTCATTTAATTTTAAAGGAATCACCGACATGTGTTGCACCATGATCATCAAGCTCTATACCCGAGCTCCGTCCCTTAAGTGGGAGTGAAATGCCACATACCCACGTGAGTATCTCTCCATGGGTCGATAATTCACTTCTAGAATCTACGCCTTTGACACGTGACCAGCCCTTCATGTCATTAGATCGTGCTTTCCCTCGAACCGAATCCAATTTGCAAGCTTGTAATAGGCCAGAATTGGGGTTCTTGTTGCCTTGGTAGGTAATAAGATAGGTTCGGGTACCCATAATTAGAACCAAACCCATGCGTGAGAATCTAAGAAGCCCAACCCATTAGAGCCATGCAGATAACCATAGCGAACTAGAATTTATGTGGTTAGGGTTTTTCTTTATGTGCTCGCCTTTCGCTTAATTAGTTTACATTTATCTTTTCTCATTTTTGAATTTGTTGTTTATTCTTTGACTAACACTTCTTTTTCTTTTCCGTCCTTTTTTCTTTCTACCTTTTTGTTTTGCATATCGTGTCATATCATGAAGAGCACATTGAGTCAGGAAATTGTCTAAAATTAAAGGCTAAGTCAATGAGAGATTTGGTCCGTAGCAATGACGAGAAGAATTCTGATGTGCAAGTATGGTCAAAAGGAGAGCAACTACATGACGGGGACAATATTTCAGCCGGGTCAGCAATGTCAGCCGAGATTTTCATGAACATGGAATTTAATGATGTGTCTGAGTTGAGGTTAGTATGGAATGGTTGGGATTTTGAGACAAGAAACGCTTTCAAAGATGAGTACGGTGACATTGAATACTTGTTATATGTTTTGATCGATCAATCACTACTTCAAGCCTTGGTAGGATTTTGGAATTCAGCCTACAGTTGTTTCATGATCGGCAATTTTGATTTGACCCTAACAATTGAAGAGTATCAAGCCCTTGTAAATTGCAAGAAGATCAGTGAGAGCCATGTCTACTCTAAATTGAACAAGAACATAGCTTTTCGGATCAAGCTTGGTAGGTTCTTGGACACTTTGCCATCTCGGGTCGACAATCAAGTTGAAACATGGAACAAGAAAGAGTATCTCAAGTGGGAAAGAATTTTGGTCTTAGCTTCAATACACCTCATGGGTTGAGTTCAGCGGGACCTATTTGCACTTTTGATCTATGGGCTGGTGTTATTTCCTAAAGCATCAAGGCTTATCGACCCGTCAGTATTGGATTTGTTTGATTGTTTGGGTGGTGGGACCAATCTGGTACCCGTAATTTTGTCAAAAACTTTTTGCTCCTTGAGGTTTTGTAGAGAGCACGGTGGGGGTCGTTTCCGAGAATGTCCCCAGCTTTTGACCGTTTGGTTTTACGGTCATCTTTGGTCCGATGTCAACTTCTCAAGGCCTATCTATGATAGCAAGTTCTCACCATTAGAGGAGTTCCTACGAAAGGGGGATTGGCCGATGAGAATGTCTGAGGAGGTTTGGCTAGACGTTCTCCAAAATCTAAAGGAGGAAGACATAGTTTGGAGAGCTCAGTGGCTATCGGCAAGGAATATCCTTTATAGATGCGGGGAGCCCTCTTGGGTACCACTACTTGGTCTTTGGGGGCATACAGCTTACGCACCCCTTTTGATTTTGAGACAGTATGGTTCGAAGCAGTTTGTGTCGGTCACAAAAGGATTGAACGAGTTCAACATGGACTATGAGAAAGGGAAGGGATATAAAGGGGTGGTGTATAACGCTTCTTTAGCTTGGAACAATACAAGGTGGGTTTGGATTATGAATGCTCCCTACATGGTTACCCCTGAGTATGAAGCATGGCGATTCAATCATGTCAACGACAATATTCCTCAATTGAATCCCGATGGTAGGCGGTTCTTGTAGGAGAGATTGACTACGCTTCCTACCGAGGCCGATTTGATGAGAAAACAGCTCAAAGAGGAGCAAAAGAGTTATATTCAGCTCGAAGAGAAATCTAATCAAGAAAGGTTTGACTTTGAGTTGGATAAAACATAGTTCGATGGGGGTGATTAAGGATCTGTAAAGAAAGAAAGATGAATTAGAACTTGAACTTAAGTTGGAGAAGGAGGAAATCCAAAAACCGCAAAGGCTAAACGAGCAAGAGCGTCGCGAAGGATGGACCGAGTGAAGGGTTAGAGCTCCGACTCAAAGAGGAGAAGGCAAGAGCTGGGGATTACAAGCGGAAGTATTACGAGCATAAGGACCAAGTGCTTACCTGGACACAAGAGATGGATAACCTACGAGCCTCTCACTCAAGGGAGCTTGAAAAGGAACGAAGCCAAAACGAAGCATTGAAAGATCAAGTAAAATGTTTGGAAAGGTTTCTTTTTAGGCACAAGGGTTCAACCAACAAGTTAAAAGCTAGTAGCTCGGAGAATCAGGCTTTGAAGGCTCGTGTTAAAGAATTGGAAACCGAGGTTCAACGACTCAAGGACCATATAGCAAGCTTTAGGGGAGTGGTCTAAGTGTATCAAACGCCGAATTTGGAGCAACTACATTTCGCCGCTTACACTATTTGGAGGCAATAGTAAGAATTGGCACAATGGACTGCTTAGATGCAAGAGGTTGTCCAGAAGATACAGTCTCTAGCGGAAGATGTTGCCGAGCTTCACGATTGCGTGGACGATGAATCCGAGGAGGTAGAAAGGGTTGTTTGGATCTTGAGAGAGATCGTCGACCTAGATACTAGCTTAGGATCATATGCGTAGTTGGTTTTCTTTAATTATTTTAATGAGACAATGTTTCCATTAATGGAAGTCGTTTAATGATGACATTTGCCGAACTCAGTGTTGCTCTTTGCATTCATGCATAACACATTTATTTGCATACTTTATTTAATTGCTAAATTTAATTAAAAATCTTTTATTTCAGAAAAATATAGCATTTTGGTTTTTTAAATTACAATCATTCCACACCCATACCGTACTCGCTTACGAACAAGGCAAATGGAGGAAAGCTTTGCAAAATTGGAAGCCGATCTAAGAGGCTAGTTGGAGCGAACTCAACAAGATATGATGAGAGAAATATCTCAGATGCTACAATCACGTCTAGGATAAGAGCTGAGAGAGAAGAAAACCGTTGAGAATCCTGCCAAAACTCAGGGGACCAGTCGTATACCCCAATCTTTAAGAACCCTCTCTTTGTTGACCCTTCACTGAACCCTCCACAAGGGGCATCTTCTTCTCATATTGGTGCTGCTACCCAACCCCAGTTAGGTGTAAACTTCAGGAATGTCGAGAATATCAAGGATAGCATCCCAGATTTTGATGAGTTGGAGAAGCTAAACCAAATGAAGGTAGAATTCACAAAGCTATTGAAAGATACCCGGAAGGATCTTAAAGAAAAGTTTTGAGTAAAGGAGGATGAGGAAGGTTCCTATGGGTTGAATGCTTGGGATCTTAGTCTGGTCCTAGATGTAGAAATCTTGCACAAGTTCAAGACCCTAGAATTTGAGAAGTTTGACGGAACGACTTGCCCCACTATACACGTGGTCATGTTTTGTTGGAAGATGGCCAAGTTCATCGACAATGAGAAGCTTTTGATTCACTGCTTTTAGGACAGCTTGGTGGGATCGGCTTCAAGGTGGTACAATCAGCTAACAAGAGCTCAAGTCAAGTTGTGGAAGGATTTAGCCAAAGCTTTCACCAACCAATACAAGCACATAACTAATATGGTTCCTAATCGCTTCTATTGCAAGGAATGAAGCAAAGACGCAATGAGGGCCTCCGTGAGTACGCTAAGAGGTGACGTGATATAGTGGCACAAGTTCAGCCACCGCTTCATGAGCATGAGATTTCTCTGATGTTCATAGACACGCTAAAAGGGACAGTCTGTGATCATTTGATCAACAATCCTATTAGCAACTTCGCAGAGATGGTAATGACCGGCGAACGCATTGAAGTTGCCATTAAATGTGAGAGAATTAATGGAGGGGAGCCTTCACACAAATAGTACAAGAAGAAGGATCACGAGGTTAATAACACAAACACTTTTGAGGACGCCAAGAACTTCACTATCTCCCAGCCCCAAGCCATAATGGGGAACGCCCGAAATTTCAACAAGAGGGAAGATAGGGGACCCAAGAAGGAATGGGAGAATAGGTCTTTCACTCCCTTGCCAATCTCTTATAAGGAACTTTACTCACAACTGTATAAGACAGATTTAGTTTGGCCTTATCATGTCACACCGTTCAACCCATCTTACCCAGCGTGGTATGACCCTAAGGCACGCTGCGAGTACCATGCCGATGTCCCGAGGCATTCGATTGAAAAATGCATAGAGTTTAAGAAGTTTGTTCAGAATATGATCCAAATTGGAGTATTGCAGTTGGGGGAACCAAGAACGGCCAACAACCCCCTGCCAAACTATGAAGGTCAAGGCGTGAATGCTGTTGAATACGAGTGTGCCAAAAAAGCTAGGATGGATGTATTTGAAGTTCAATCTCTATTAAGGTGGGTTTTCCAATAACTTTTTATGGTACGCCTCATTGATCGGGGAATGGTGATCTTGAAGAGAGGTTGTGGCCCGTATTACAAATATCATCAGTCGAGGATCATGAGATTCAAGATTGTAAAGAGTTTCATCAGTTGATATAGATTATGATGGACAATAAAGAGACCAAGTTCTTTGAAAAAGAAAAAGGAATGAGGGAATTAGAAGTTTGTGCGTCGAACGCTCAAGACACCAAGTACAGTGAAAATAGACCATTTGTCCTCGGTATCAAGGCAAGTGAGGCAAGTGCGCCAAAGGTGACCCCAAAGATTATAATTGCAACTCTGAGATCCTTTCTTTTCAAGGATACACAGATGGTTCCATGGAATTACACCGCAAACATTACAATATTGGGCTCCTCTAGTTCACAAGGAAGAGAGAATGTGGAAATAGGGACAAAATCTGCTCAAAGAGGGTCTTTGAAACCAAATACCAGAGAAGTAAGTGATGTGGGGCATCTCACGAGGAGTGGTTGATTCTATACTCCGAAAAATCTAATGGCGTCGAAAGAACAAGAGAGAAAAGGCAAGAAAGTCGGGGGCTGAACCCAAGAAGATGTTCGGAGAGAAACCACCTCCAAAGATCAAGGAACTAGTCACAGAAACTCAAGCTCAAGAATTTTTGAGATTTTTGAAACACAGTGAGTATAACTCGTGGAACAACTTCGGAAACAACCAGCTCAGATTTTGGTACTTTATCTATTGCTAAACTCAGAAAAGCATCGCGACACGCTGTAGAAGGTTTTGAATCAAACTTTTGTCACAAGTGATATCTCGGTCAGGAAGTTAGACTAGATCATCGAACATATCATCGTCAATAATTTCATCATCTTCAGTGACGATAAAATACTGGGGGGAAGGTAGAGGGTCTACCAAGGCCCTAAACATTACAACTCATTGTAAGGGTTATGTGTTACCGGGAGTGCTAATTGATAATGGCTCCGCTTTGAATGTCATGCCACTGGCTACTCTGCAACGGTTACCGATCAACAATTCACACATGAAGCCTTGTCATAATACAATGTGTGCATTTGATGGGAACCAACAAGATGTGGTCGAGAAGATAGAAATACCCCTGCTCATTGGCCCTACTGAATATATAGTTAATTTTGTGGTTATGGACATCCGACCATCCTATAATTGTCTGTTAAGAAGGCCATGGGTATATTCGGCCGGTGTTGTCCCGTCTTCGCTACACCAGAAATTAAAGTTTATTATTGAGGGGAAATTGGTCACAGTGACTGTTGAGCAAGACGTCATCACTTTAGTGACTTCTGATACACCATATATCTATACCGATCAAGAGACAATATAATATTCTTTTATTGCTTTGGAATTTGTCAACGCTACCTTTGCCGCTAAGAGAAGCCAGTTTCTTTGCCCTAAACTATCAAACTGCACCAAGATGATGGTATTTGAGACCTAGGAAGAAGAGGGAGGAATGGAAGAGGTTCGAGAAGAAGTCTACAAGGATGCCTTCGGCCTATTAGTGTGATCCATAAGGTCGACTGATTTGGACTCGATTATAGGCCCAATTTCTTGCAAAAGAGACAAGAGCAAAGGAAGACCAGACTTGAAAGTGAGGATATTCCTTGGGCCCCCATAAACTATGAAAATTTTGATGGCATTTTCATATCTGGTGGGATCCGAAACCTCAAATTAGACGTCCAAGAAGCATGCTGAGAAGGCGAAAGATGCCTCTGAGAAGAGTTCATCCGTGAAGCTTTGGAAGAGATGGATGTGAATGTGATCTGTGATGATGGCAAGACTGACCAGCTTTTGGCAAAGATTCGCCCATGCTTCCTGGGTGAAAAGCTCGACAATTGGACCTCTGTAGACATGCTTGTGGTTTCTAGGACTAAATCAAAGTAATGCCCAAAAGATGCACGTTTATTTTGCTCGAAAGTAACGTGCATCTTTTGTAAAATGGCAGTTATGTCACTTTTTATCTACTTTCAATGAAATGGACATTTTATACTTTTCTCTCTCAAATGGCAAACATATCATTCATTTCATTCATTCATTATTTATTTATCTATTATTTATTCATATAATAAGATATCCCTTTCTATTCCCAATGCATGCTTTCAAAAATCGTGCAGGCCTCCTAATATAAATTGTATGAATGATGCGTAACCTAATCCCAGAGTTGATTTTGAGCGACCCACGTGCTTGGCAAAAATTAATGGAGAGGGTGACGAGGTCCCGGATGAGTTGTTAAGGATGGTGGCAAGTGAAGAAAAGCAAATCCTTCCGCATCAAGAGAAGGTAGAGATTTTGAATTTGGGGACTGACGAAGAGAAGAAAGAAGTGAAGATCGACAGTACCCTATCATCAAAAGTTAATCAAGAATTGGTAGAACTACTTCTAGAATTTAAATATGTGTTCGCATGGTTTTACCAAGATATGTTGGGTTTAAACAAGAATATTATGATACACAAGCTCCTCATAAGGCCAGAATACAAGCCCGTCCAACAAAAGCTCCAGAGAATGAGAACAAACATGTTGTTAAAAGTTAGAGAAGAAGTAAAGAAACAGTTTGAGGCATGATTCTTGAAAGTCTCTAAGTACCCGGAATGGGTAGCCAACATAGTGCCAGTACTGAAAAAGAATGGGAAGGTGAGCATTTGCATGGATTATAGGGACCTTAATAAGGCGAGCCCCAAAGATAATTTCCCTTTGCCCCACATCGATACACTAGTTGACAATAATGCGAGGCATGTTTGGTTCTCATTCATGGATGGATTTTCGTGGTACAATCAAATTAAAATACAGCCCGAAGACATGGAAAAAACCACTTTTGTGACCATGTGGGGCACATTTTGCTACAAGGTGATGCCCTTTGGATTGAAGAATGCTGGGGCAACTTATCAAAGAGCCATGGTGACCTTGTTCCATGACATGATGCATAAAGAAATCGAGTTTTATATGGATGACATGATAGCCAAGTCTCAGACCGAAGAGGAGCACATCCAAAATTTGTGAAAACTCTTCTGAAGGCTAATAAAGTACCAGTTGAAGCTCAATCCTGCCAGATGCATCTTCACAGTTACATCCTGGAAGCTTTTGGGTTTTATGGTGAGCCAAAAAGGATTCGAGATTGACCCCGATAAGGTGAAAGCAATCCAAGACCTCCCACCGCCTCAAACTCAAAAGGAAGTTCGAGGATTTTTGGGAAGGTTAAATTACATCTCCCGATTTGTCTTCTAGTTGACCGATAAATGTGATCTCGTCTTCATATTACTTCGAAAGAATAACTTGGGAATTTGGGATGAAGATTTTCAAGAAGCGCTAGAAAAGATTAAGAAGTATTTGACCAACCCTCCGATCCTAGTGGCACCGATGCAAGCCATTAATCCTGTACTTGATAGTTTTCAAAACTTCAATGGGATGTGTGTTGGAACAACACGATGACTCTGGCAAGAAGGAAAGTGAGATTTATTACTTAAGCAAGAAGTTCACCGAGTGCGAAACACGATACTCATTGATCCAAAGGTTGTGTTGCTCCTTGGTATGAGCTACTAAGCGACTCAGACAATACCTGTTGTATCACACCACTTGCTTAATTTCCCGAATGGATCCCTTAAAATTATTGATGGAAACACCAGCATTAACTGGGAAAATGGCCCGTTGTTAAATGTTATTGTCAGAATTTGATATCGTTTATATGAGCTAGAAAGCGGTGAAAGGAAGTGTGGTGACAGATCTTTTGGCAAGCCGCGCTTCGGATGATTACGAGCTGTTGGATTTTAGTTTCCCAGATGAAGATTTGATTAGTGATTTGTCTAAAGGGGGCCCACTACCAGGAATAAGGGTTGGACACTTTATTTTGATGGAGCATTAAATGCCTTAGGCCATGGAATAGGGGCAGTATTGATTTCTCCCGAAAATGTCTACTACCCATTTATAATTCTTCTGCACCAACAATATATCCGAGTATGAGACCTGTGTTATGAGGCTTCGGACAGCCATAGAAAAGAATATCAAAGTGCTTCGGGTCTTTGGAGACTCTTCCTTGGTAATCTATCAGCTTCGGAAAGAATGGGAGACTAGAGATTCAAAGTTAATCAACTATTACTATTTGATCCAAGATTTGGTCAAAGATTTTGAAGAAATCAGCTTTGCCTACTTGCCAAGAGAGGATAATCATATGGCCGATACTCTAGCCACATTGGTCGCCGTATTTAAAGTAAGTTGGATAGCCGAGATGTAGCCGATAGAGATGCAAACTTTTGAGGTACCGACCCACTGCTATAGTTTTGAAGAGGACGGCAATATATGGTATCACGACATCTTCTAGTACATCAAGTTCTAGGCTTACCCAAAAGAGGCCGATGACACCGATAAAAGAACTATTAGAAGGTTAGCATCGGGGTACGTCATTGACAGAGAGGGTTTGTAAAAAAGAAGCAAAGATCAGATATTGTTGAGGTGTGTCAATACTCGAGAGGCCGAAACCATTTTAGCGGAGGTCCATAGAGGTTTGTGTGGAACCCACGCCAGTGGATTCTCGATGGCTAGAAAAATCATGAGATATGGCTAGTTCTAGTCAACCATGGAGGGAGATTGCATCAGTTATAAGAAAAAATGCCACAAATGTCAAATCTATACCAATAAGATACACTCCCCACCAGTGCCACTTCATGCCATGAATTCACCATGGCCTTTTGTTGGGGAATGGATGACATTGGTCAGATACATCTGAAGGCTTCCAATGGGCATCGCTTCATCTTATTAGCTATCGATTACTTCACCAAGTGGGTAGAAGCTGCCTCGTACACCAACATCACAAGAGCGGCGGTCTACAAGTTTCTCAAGAAAGAAATTATATGTCACTATGGTTTGCCTAAAAGAATTATTACCGATAATTCTTCCAATTTGAATAACAAGATGATGAGCGAGGCATGTGAGAAATTCAAGATTGTGCATCATAACTCTAATATTTATCGCCCCAAGATGAACGGAGGAATAGAAGGGGCAAATAAAAATATTAAGAAGATCATAGCAAAAACTACGGAGACTTTCAACGATTGGCATGAAAGGCTCCCTTTTTATCTATTTGTCTATCAGACTTCTGTGAGAACCTTCATCAGGGCAACGCCATACTCTTTGGTATACGACACAGAGGCAGTCTTACCCATCGAAGTGGAAATCCTGTTACTTCAAATTTTGAACGAGGTAAAGTTGGATGAAGCCAAATAGATGCAAGCCATATTTGATCAGTTGAACCTCATTAAAGAGAAAAGGTTGAAAGCCATCTGTCATAGCCAAATGTATCAGAAAAGGATGATGCGAGCTTACAACAAAAAAGTTCACCCGAGGGCATTTCAAAAAGGGGATTTGGTGCTAAAAAAGATCTTGCTAAACCAAAGAGACTTCTGAGGGAAATGGAAGCCAAATTGGGAAGGGCCTTATGTTGTAAAAAAGCCTTCTACGGGGGAGGATTAATTCTAGCAGAGATGGATGGAAAATAATTGAGCAACCCTATAAACTCAGACTCTGTCAAGAAGTATTATGCTTAAAGAAGAAGAAAGAAAAAGAAAAAAAGAGAAAAAGAAAAAAGAAAGAAAAAAGAAAAAAAAGAGAAAAGGGAAAAAGAAAAAAAAAGAAAGGAGAAAGAAAAAGAAAAAGAAAATGAGGGTTTAAGGTGAGGATCTGAATTGAAAATCTGAAAAGGATGATTCAGATAAACTTGAATGTTGGCATCCGTTTGACGGGCTCCGTTTTAGTTTAGGGATTATGCTTCGATCCTCAGATCATTGGGAGTAATGACCAAGGGTGGCTAGCGAGAGATCTACCGAGGTTGATGGGTTCTCATCATTCATGTAGTTGACATAATCTATATCTTTTTCATTTTCTCATGTTTACCATGACTTTCAAAATTATCATAATATTCCTTCAAGTATTAATGAAGTCTTATTCTAATTTCTATTGTTTATTTCATGTACACCCTGCAGATAGATTGACATATATTAAGATAGAAAAAGCTAAGGATTTCTTGGCATTACTATGATTTAACCTATTAAGTGCAGGTTTGTTCCCAGATAGGAAAGGATTCTGCCGAAGTTAAGGCAATAAGACATTGGAGGAGAAATTGATAAGATCCACTGAGAAAAGGCATCGAATGTCGCTCATATTAAAATCCAAGGGACTAGAGGCGAAAACTCGTAAGGGCGCTCAAAAGAAAAAAACAAAAACAAACAAAAAGAAAAAAAGAAAAAAAAGAAAAAGAAAGAAAAAAGAAGAAAAAGAAGAAAGAAAAAGAAAAAATCTCTAAAGTGAAAACCTGAAAAAGGCGCTTTAGAGCAAAAGGTTCAGGAGCTCAAGAGAAAATGGGGCATAAAGGGTGAACCCGAGTGAGGGAGGAGGCGCTGCCATTGCAAAAAAGAGAAGCGGAAAGTAAGAGAAGGTCAAAGTTAAGGGACCAAGAAGAGAAAGTGTCCGAGAAAGTTTTAAAATTTTCGCCATTCATGCATCATATCTAGTTAGACATCCCTAGGTTAAGAGCATGCTAACTCATACCATCATATCATTTCATCTCTTTCCACAGATATCTGAAAGATAGGTCGGGTACCTGCTAAGAAGAGGAGTAGATGACAAAGTGAGAGCCCGAAGGGATTTCAGGTGAAGAATTTCAAACTCGCTGCATCAAGATTTCAGAGTGAAGTAGGTAGATACTTATAGCTCAAGTATTTCAGGCAAAGAATTTCAAACTCGCTGCATCAGGATTTTAGAGCGAAGGAGGCAGATACTCATAGCTCGAAGATTTCAGGCGAAATACTTCAAACTCGCCGTATCAAGAGGCAGATGAGGCAGATACTCATAGCTCTAGATTTTAAAGAGAGGAAGGGTGAACAGTTCTATGTAGGGGGAACTCATAGCTCAGAATCTTCAAATAGGGAAGTTGGAAAAAATTTAGTGCTTATGGTCTTTGCTTTATTCTTGTTCCACAAGGATAAGCAAAAAAGGGCAGTTGTAATCACTAATTTTTGTCCGGGTTGATAACCTATCTTTTATTTTGTTTGTTTTGCTTATTTGCTTCTTATTATCATTATGTTAAACAAAGACTCAAAAATATATATATACATACTAACATTAATTAATTATAAACCCAATTTCATAAATAAAAGCTCATATACATTTTATTAAATAAAAGGCCCAAGTCCATATAAATAAAGTCTAATTACATTATTAAAAACCCAAAAAAATATATATTACATAGGGCTCGTTTGGCCCAAACCCTAAGCCTAAAACTGATAACACAAAAAAACCCTGATTAGTGTTGTTTGTTCTGCCGCAGGATCTCTACCCTCAGATCTAGTTTAAGATATGATGGTCCAAATTCTAACGGGATGCCCTTTTAGCTCTCACACGCACAGTTCTCCATCTTCCCCAATCACGCGCGTAGAGCTCACCGCCCGACCCTTCATCTACCCAGTGCTGCCACCTCACTTCCACGTTGGCAATGAGAGCCACTGACTAGGCGCCACATCATCGCTGCTCAACCACGTCAAATTCAGACAACCAGTGCCTTGTTATCATCGTCTTTTCTCTCTCTGGTCCCCCCTCATCTCTTCTCGATCGGCCATCACATGTAAGAAACAAAGAGGACAAATGTCAGGCAAAAAAATGAATGTTGCAAGGAATTAGGGGAAATTTTCATAAATGCACCGAGAATTCAAAGATGTCAGAGGCAACCAATAGGAATTTTTATTTCCATTTTCATTTCTATGCAATATCCAGGGTATAAAATCAAAGCCCTAAAACAAATGTAAAGGATTCAGATTTTAATGGAGCAATAGAGAACAGAGAAAAGAAACACTTCTAAATTATTCTTTCTCTTTTCTTTTTCATTGCAACACATATATTCATAGAAGTTAGGGTTTAGAGTTTGTTACCTTCAGTGTCCATTCGTCTCCCCTCGCGCCATCGTCTTTCTCTACCGATAACATGCCTCCCAACCTTACTCATGTGCATATTTATATAATATATAGTTTAAGTATAGATATATTTAAATATGAATATATATGTGTGTGTGGTGTTTTTTTTGGTACACAATAGGGTTTGTTTATTGTATAATGCTTTAATGTGTAATTGATGGTTTTCTTTTTGTTTCGGTTAGATTAGGATTTTAGGTTAGTTTAGGGTAATTTAATTTAATTAATTTAAAGTGTGCGCTCGGCTAATAGAGACATATTTAAATTAATTAAATTAGATTTAGGGTTAGCTTTTGAACCATAGTTAGATTTAAGGTTCAAATTAGTTTAGTGAATTTAAATTTACCTTTGGCTTATTGGGATAAATGTTAAATTGATTAAATTAGTTGAACGGGCTTAGATGAACATTTAATTTAAAATTATGATTAATTAACTTGACTTATTTTAAATAATATTCTTGGCTCATTGAATTCTAGTTTGAAATTAATCAAATTAATTATCATGGTGCAAGATAATCCATAATTTATTAGTTTTTTTTAGTTTTTTTAGGGTTTAATTAATTTAGGATTAATATTAGGTTCACCTAATTAATAATTAGATCACTAATCAAACTTTTATAATTTGGGCTTTTTAGGTTAGGACTTTAGTGGGCCTTTTGTGTGTTTATCTGAAGCCCTTATGTGACATGTTTATAATTTTCATTTATATGACCTTTAATATTTTGATTGCATGTTAATTAATTTAAATCATAAAAAAGGAGGCATTTATTAATTCTAATATTTGTGTCGTAATAGTTTTGGCTTAACGGATATTGACCAAATATTTGAATTAATCCTCACCGCCCAAGGTAAATGATAATTAATAATCAACAAATCATCACATTATACTTAAATGCTTGCATCATGCATAAATGTTACGTACGAAAATCGAACCATAAATTAACAAGGTAGTCAGACTTATACGTTGTCAGTTTAATCTATGTATGATGTATCATCAACCTTATTAATTTAATGTCCAATTAATTTGAACCCACCAATTTGATAAAGCTTTTTCAATTAAAGTTAATTTTAAATTAAGTACACTTAATTAAATTTAATTTAAATTTCAACAATTTTCATCCATTTAAAAGCAACAAATATTTTGGTACCGATTTTCAGGCGTGGTGGGAGTACTAATCCTTCCTCATACGTAACCAACTCTAGAACCCTTTCAAAATGAATCTCTAGTTTATGGTGTCCGGCCTACCTTATTAAAGTGGTCGGTGGTAACTCCAGGTCTTCATTGTTTTTAAAAATAATTTTTTTAAAAGAAATCCCCTTAAGATCTAAATTTTAAAAATATGAGGATAACTCGTAACCAATTTCGATTTGCAAAAAAAAAAAAAAAATCGCTACAGCGAGTAGTTTATCCTGTCTATGATAGAGCATAAACTCCATACTTTCAACACGTTGACCTGACTCACCAATAGTAAACCTGTTTGGAATACTATTATCTTCAGAAATAAAACGCAGGAGCCCATAACCATCTATAATCAAAGAGATCTAATGTTTCCAAAGGATATACGTATTATCAGAGAGTTTCACAACATCTATTTTCGAAATTTGTTGCACATATGTCATTTGTACTCCGGTCGAGATATTCACCCAGTGAAAACATTATCTTGACTAGAACTGACTTTAGCAGTTGTATCTTGCGTTATTATGACTAGCACTCTTTCAAGCAATATCACAAACACTTATCGTGCAAACAAAAACTGACAAAAGAACTCAAGAATACCGTAACATTCCAAAGAATCAGCATAAGGATTCAAATAAAAATCAACCAAAGATCTCTCAAGATATCAGACCGACTCACTAACCTACTCTTTATCCAATGAGTCATTACGAGTAGGCATTCTTGCAACCAAAATAATAGTCCTTATTAAGATTAAAGCAAAACCTAACAAAAAATTCAGAGATGAACTGTAACCTGAACAAAATACACTATCTAACCTGAAAACACCAGAACATCGGATTAGAATACTTGTGTATTTGTCAACAGCTCACGGAGTCAAAATTTGAACTATCGAAGGTATTGCAGTTATAGGTTTCCAAGCGAAGAAAGATCAACACCAAATTCCACCAAAAACAATCAATTACGCAACAAGAACAAAGTAGAGAACAACCACGGGAAACGCTACACCAACCACCGCCACCGGTGATCAGAAAAAGGTCTCTGATACCATGTGAAATTCTTAATATGAGAGATAAACTCAATGAAAAAATAGAGAAAGAGAGACAGTACTCTCCATTAGTTTTATTAAATAAGTGTTGTAATATCTTCAAATGAAGACCAACATATATATACCCTAAAGGTCAACATAGAGTTAGTTATGATAACGACATCCTAACAAACTTCCTAACCATTATTTAGACAATTGATGGTGCAACACAACATATCTTATATGTACTCATCAATTAGCTAATTACATTTATTATTTAATCACTATACTCTAATAAATAGCAAGCACATTTGGCTGATTGATCAAGCTGCTCATCTTTATTCACTCACATTTTCTTAGGTTATGGTTCTACGTCCTGTAGAAGTACATTCTTCCTCCCCGTAGAGTTTTTTCTTCTCTTTCTCTCTAGGTAGGATTAGTATTAAAATTTGTCAAAAAAATATCATCCAAAGATTGCATGACACTTGACTTAATTTTAATTTCTTTTATTTAAAAAATTAAAGATTTTTAATTTTTTAAAACCCCTTAAAATCTTGAAATTTCTAAAAACAACCCTTAAAACTCCTAGTTCCCAAAAAGCCCTAAATTTCCAAACTCTTGAATTTATCTATTGTCGTCACCGAATCAACCATCATTGTCAATTCCTTACATTGTCAAATCCTCATTATCAAATACCTCACTTTTTTTCATCAAAAATTAACGAATGACGCATCAATCGGACGTTGAACCTTAAAAGCTTTCAAACAAACGATAAACGGTAGAGGATGATCAAGGAATAACGTCATGAATCTTGCGATAAGAAGAAGAGACTTCATTGTTGCGACAATGAAATGTGGTCGCAAAGGATTTGAAAATTTAAAACTAGGGATTTGAGGTGTTGATGAGAAATTAGAAAATTTGGAGGTTTACTGAAAATTTAAGAAATTTAGATTTTAAAAATGTTGAAAGAAATTGAAAACTAAAGTCACGAGTTATGTAATGCTTGAGCGTTGGTGTTTTTTTAACTGATTGACCTTATAATGGTAACAATATGAAACGTTAGACACCTATTTAACAAAAAACTAAAACGTTAAACACTTATTTTGACAAAAAAAACTTTAAACACCTACAATAAAAAGTTATTTGAACACTTATTTTGAAAAAAAAGTCCAAAATTGAATTAATCAAACTTTTAAAATTTTTTAATCTTTTACCGAACATTTTTTTTTCAAAAATATTAATTGAAACCAAACTAATTTCGGTTAATTCAGTCAATTTTCAAATTAACCAAAAGAAATAATATTTTTTTAATCTTGATTTAAAATAACAATTTAGGTAACAATAAATTGAAAATGAATTTTTCTAGATATGTATTTTTTAGACTTTATTCTTGTCCTTTTAGATTGGGTTTAATATTTGAATTACAATATAAATATTGTGTTTTAAATATGATGAGTCATTGATGAAATTTCAACTTAAATTTTAAAATATAATAATTATATATTAAAATTTTGGTTAATTAATTAATAGCTGAATTAGCCGATTATAAATATAGCGACGATCCATTACCAATAATACATATACAGAGGCCAAATTTATAATATGTAGAGGTTGTTTAAAGAGTTCCACTGACAGGATCTACAGCTGTTTGGGCCTGTTGTGAATCAGGCGGTTTTCTTCAGCAACATTCGATTGCCTGTTGGCTTTAGTAGATGAATTTTCTAAGTTAGCTGCCCAGCCGAAATGGGTTATGCCTGGATTACGTGGAATCCATGCAGTGATGCTGGACGAATATAGGGGTTAAGAGTTGGTACTTGAGGTGTATAGGAGTTGATAACTATTCCACCAGTCCGAGCATGCTTATTGCTCGGTCCTTGCGGTCGAGTCTCTGGAGTGGAAGCATTGATCTTACCTTGAAACTGTTGTCGCGGTCGTGTTCCCGGAGTGGAAGCATTGATCCCACCATGAAACTGCCTTTGCCGTTGAGTCTCCATAGTGGAAGCATAGATCCCACCTTGAAACTGCCATTGAACCGCAGGAACAGATGGGCCGGTATTACAAGGTGTCGAGTCTTGTTCGCCCGGTTGAACTGCAGAAAATGCCGAGTTCATCATTTGTTTTTCTAGCTGGGAAATGCGAATCTCAACAACCTCAACTTGCACACACGATTCAAGCTTACAATCCTTGACACATTGAATGAAGGATTTCAATGATGCAATCTGTTCATCTGTAGCCTTCTGCTGGGAAACGTAATCATATCTAACAATTAGTACCATTTATTGAAGTAACCGTGCAAGTCTATAATGCAAATTAAACTAAGCCATCGGGAAATATAAAAATATCAAGGAATCATACGACATTACCTGAACATCAGGTGGGTTCTTCCCGATCTTGAAGCGATCACAAGCCACTCTATTTATATCCACCAAGAATCGGTCTAAGAGCTCTTCTGGTGGGAACTTATCCTTGCAATCATATGCACACACAAATCTAACAGCTTCAATAAATTGCTTTCTTGCAATTAGACTATCAACGAATCCTGTTACATGAAAAAACATTTTAGGCTTTGGTTTTGCGACTCAATTTTTGCTTTCTATACAGTGAAGAGTAAAAAGTCAAAATCCAGACAAATAGCAAAAACAAAAGGCACAGATTAGACAGGACTTTAATAAATCATGATTAATAACCTCAGCAAGCCAAGAAAAGTTAGCAGACTTGTAAGCGATACTAAGCAAAAAAAATGGTTCACAAAATTCTTCAAAACAACTCTAGTCGATGCATGTTCAGAATTAACTACAGATGAATAGCATCATACTTAATAAGCATAAAAGATGAGAATAAGACAAAGAAAATACATGTTCATGTGCCTAAGCAACAGCTTATACATATAGCGCATGCCTACATGCACAAAGAAAAGAAAATGGTAATACTAATGTCCGGAAATGAATATGCAAACTAAGGATTCATAAATTTACCAGGAATCATATCAGTAAAACCAAGGAGCTGGCATATATTCCGAGCCGGTTGGTCTTGAGCAGTAGTAACAAGAAGCTTGAAGATTTCATCTCTATTTAATGAAGACGCTAATCCAAAAGCAGCAACAAACTGCAAAAAACACAACCTCGATAGAATTTTCAGCTCTCAGTCTCATCTTTGTTTTCCACCCGTTTGCCAACTTCAACGCATCTGCCTTCACTTTAGGCTGTACAGGTGGTGAGACGTGCAAAAGTTGCTCCAACATAAGGAGAGATATCTTTAGAACACTTTCTTCGAAACCTGTCCCGTCATTCTTCTTATGTCGAGAAGATATCTCTAGCATTAGATCTAGAACAAACTTAGCTGGATCAGGGGACATTTGCAGAGCACTCAGAACTTCATTCTTTCTCAAATCAGGCTCATCTAAATGCTCGTTGAGGATACTTGGCGAATCCATTCCAGAACCAATCACAAGATCAGAAGTTGAAGTTTCAATCGCATTGCAAGTGATAAAATATTCCGGATTTTCTGTCTTTATTTGATTATTGATGACAGGATTCACTAAGCACATGCAATAGAGAAAAGAAAATAAGATGAGAATTTAGTAAGAACAGCAAACTTCTTAACTCTGAATTGCAATTCCTAAGACATTTATAGCGATGTTGTGTTATTTCTATACATAGTGAAAGTACTTTAAACGGTCTTGAAAAGAGAGGAAAAACCAGAACATCCGTATTTACATCAAGAAACTTTCTAAGAGCCAATGGTAGTGAATGATATCCCAAAGGTATATACAAGTTTTACTTTAGTAGACTTTGACCACGGATTGCTAGTAAGATTTCCTCAGTTTATAACCAGAACAATTTAATCTCCTGAATTTAAACATGTATTCATAATGATCATTCAAATAGAAGAAGGTAAGCGGAAGGTTGCGCTAATAAGAATCAATAGCAAAACATAATCACATCACCTACAAGCCGCCAAGCTTTCACATTTTCCACATTAGCCATAGGTAGCGACTAGTCAGTTTTAACTATGGCTTTAATATAGTAAACACATCAAAATAAAGAGGAAGAACATGGCATATGGTGCTCCACAACCACATAAAAAGAACCCTAACACATATCTGTGCATGGGTAGGGAGATCAAAACTGTACATACACAAGTCAGTCATATACCAATACTTGAAACTCTTAGAAAAGTCTTGAGTAACATAGCTATCAATGAATAAAGACATCAAAATAGAGAACATACCTGATTCTGTGTTAGTGATTCCACGCACCTGCGAGAAGAAAGAAACAGGATTATCACCGCTCACTTGAGAGTTTAGGGCATTAGTTAGTTTCTTCTCTTTCAATTCGAGTTCTTTACTTCGCTGTTCAACTTTTTGACTGAATCGAATTGTTTTTCTTTCAGTTCAAACTGCTTCACACGACCTTCAAATTGCCTCTTTTCTCTTTCCAATTTATCCAAGCGTTCATCTAATGATCTTTTTATTGAATCAAGATGCTTCTCCTTCACATCAGCCTCCTGCAGGCGTTCACCACATGCCTTTACAACTAAATCCAGTTGCTTTTCTTTAGATTCAAGCATGCCAGAGATTTCCTCCTGGGATTTTTGTAATGCTTTAAGCTGCTGTTGTTTCCATTCAAGTTCCTTGGTGCACTCCAAAATTGAGTTTTTGATTGAGATAAGCTCTTCCTCCTTTGTTCCGAGCTGCTTGGTGCATCCTTCAATGGATATTTGGACCGATTTAAGTTGTTTATCTTTTGAATGGAGCTCATCCTCCTTTGCTTCATGCTGCTTCGTGCATCCTTCAATCGACTTTAACAGTGAATCAAGTTCATCATGTCTTGAACAAAGCTCTTGCAAACTATCACAAATTTTTTCATCAAACGACCCCAATTTCTTCTCGTTATAATCGAGTTTAGCAGCAAGAACCACAGCAGATTTTTCAAGTGCTTCATGTTTTTCCCTTTTGGCTTAAAGTTCTTCCTCGTAATCCTGAATTGAGGATTTGATTGAATCTAGCTTTTTCTCATTCTCACTAAGCTGATTGCACTGCTCCTCAATCAATTCTTGACTTCGAACAAGTTCATTCTGTCTCACATCCAGTTGGTTAGAACATTCCTTGATCGAGTTTCGCAAACATTCCAACTCCAACTCCTTTCCTTCTAGCTTCTCACAACATTCCCTTATCGACTTCTGGACAGAACACAATTGCTCCTTCTTCAAACCAAGCTCCTTAGAACAATCCTCTACTGATTTTCCAACCGAATCCAACTCCTCGTTTTTCGATTTAAATTCCCACGAACACTCTTCGAGCAATTTATGCATCCGATCAATTTCTTCTTTTTTAAACTTAAGCTCAACATTACATTCTTCAATCTTTTTACTCAACAAACTCAATTCACTCTCTTTCAAACCAATCTCTTCTCCTTTTCCCTTAATATTCCCATGGTAGATTCAAACTCTTTTTCTCGAGATTCAACAAAATCTAATCTTTTCTCCATACTCTGTTGAACCAAATCAAAATGTTTCTCTAATTCTTTCCACTGAAAAGTAAACAACAGAAGGGAAGACGCTTGAGCATTGGCTTGCTCAAGTGAGTTACGAAGGTTCTCCATTTTTAACTCACCCATTTGCAACTGTTTCTTAAGATCCTCCATTGAAGGAAAAACACCAAGCACAGAAACCTGTCCACGGTTAAAAATATATAAAACCAACTATCCCAGAACCCACCGGAAACAAATATATATACACACACACACATATAAAAAGCAGAAAGTTTCAAGCTTTTTTCATTTTTGCTCTTGTTTTAACTGCCTTATGAGAAAGTCAAACGCAAAACCCCAAATTTTGAAAGAAAAAACAAGGTGAAACCCATGTTCAGAAGGCAAATGCAAGTAAAAAAAATTCAACCTACTTAAACGAAAATGTAACAGTAACCATGCAAAAGTTAGATATAAAGATGAGAATGCAAAAGCAAATTTAGCGTTGAAACAGACGAAAGGAAGATGAAAAGGTTGAAAGTGAGGAACCTGGTTGAAACAGAGAAACCCTAACGTGGGAAGAAGGAAGATGGTAGTTTGGTGAGAAATGGGGTTGAACTGAGCTTGGACAAATAAAAATAGTATTGGCCAGTCTGAAGCGAGTAGTTTGGGTTTAGGAAAACAATGTGTGTTTCAACCTTTTTATTTGTCGAGGGCCAATATTCAGCACCGCTCAACAACTAAGCTAGCGAGGTAACACCGGTAGCTTTAAACGAGAGAGAGAGTAAAGTATTGTTTTAAATAAAATCGTACAATTTTCATGTCAAACTACCCATCAAAACATGAACCAATTGCTCGTCCAGTACAATATTTATATCTATTCTAGTAATACAGAGTTTACCGACAATTGCTTGATTTAATAGGACGAGAAATTATATCCTTTAGTTAGATTAGAAATTTTAATCTTAATGTTGTAACTGAAATAAATTGAATTGTGAGTGTAGTCCTTATAATGGTTAGAATTTATGGTTTGTGTTTATATTTTAGGTTTATGACTTGTGCTTTATATTTTAGGGGTAGGGATCTCAATTTTAGTTTTTAAAAAGTAAATATGCAAATGTGTGTAATTTTTTATATACGTGTATCAAAAAATTACTCTTAAACCAAAGAAAAATATTTTGATACATAGAGTGTGTTTACACAAGCTCTTAATTTTAAGACTTAGATGTTTAGTTTATGATTTATATTTATGAGTGTAGAATTTAAGGTTTATATTTTAGAGTTTAAAACTTTAAAACTTAAGGTTGGAGATTTAAAATTTAGATTTTATAATTTAAATAAAAATATTATGTAATTTTTTATACATTTTGTGAACCAAAATATAACACGAAGTAAATTGAGCTATGCTATTTATTTTGTTTTTTTATATATATTTTGGACATTACATTATTGTAAAAGAGTTTATAATCAATCTCTTTTATGTGCTTATAATATTTTAAATTCTATTAAAAATATTTTAAATTTATACAATTTTTTGTACACATTAGTAGTCTGTTTATGTATTTGTGTTGTATTAGACATGTATTGGTTTTCTTTTTATTTTGTTTTTCTCTTATGAATTTAACAAAAATATTAATGTAAATGCATCCAATTAATAGTTTTTTTGAAATAGCAATTAATAGGTTAAAAGGCAGTAGATATATTTAAATTAATAGAATCTAATAAATAGTCTCATCAGAAAATATAATAATATTTTAAATTCCTTTAAGAAGATTCGAATTCAAAATAATTTAAATAAAATAGACACAGTTTAAACCAAAGTAACACCATGTAAAAATACAAAAGAAAATCAAATTAAATGATTTTGAGAGGACAGATTATTTTTATCATATTTTTAATGAAAATATTATATTCATAAGTGAAAAATAAAATTATTCAAAAGAACTATTCGCTCTAAATTTTGATCTGAATATGACCTTTTTGGCAATTAACAGATAGCTAATTACATTAGTTGATAGCAGATTGCATTAGATAATTTAACTAGCTGATTGTATTATCTGATTGTATAACAGTGTTTGGTAAAATTAACTGATAGATGATAATTGTTTGATTATTTAAACAAGCAAAATGACATATAAGGACATGATTATATTCGATACTTGTTTAAATAATTTATTAGTTTTCAATATTTTTATCAAAAAAAGAGTTATCAATATTTTGTATCTATTAATATTAATTAGATTATGAAAAATAATTTTTTTAATATAACATTATTGTTGAGATAATCAATAAGTTGTGGAAGACCAAGAGGGGGTGAATTGGCAAATAAAAATTTGAAGGGAAGCAATTGGAAAATGAAAAATTGAAGACACGAGGATTTATAGTGCTTCAAGTTTCTAACAAGCTCTAGATCCACTACCTTAGTTCCCCACTAAAGATTTCAAACTATTCACTAAGAATTCTCCCCCTTTTTCTAGGCTAAGGAGGCAACCGTTACAATCGATCAAAGCTTTCTACCCAAAGCTTGATCAAGTTCACTCTCTTTACAAGAAAGAATGACAAATGTAGAAAGACCTCTCAAAGGTGAATAATTTTCCAATACAAGTTTGCTCAAAACCCCAAACTTGAATAAAAATAAGGGAAAACTACCTTAGTGACCACCCAACTATTTAAATAGACATATTTTGACCACCGGCCGTTAAAAGCTAACGGAAAGGTGACGTGGCCGTTAAAGTAAAATTTGTATAATTACACATTTGGTCCTTGTTAGTTACCTATTATATCAATTTAGTCCTAATTTTAATTCAAATAAATAAAATTAATCAACCAATCTGGCGATGACACGTGTCATTATCCGATTGGATGATTTTAATCTAATTATTTTATTTTTTTAATATTTAATATATTTATTTTTTCCAATTAAGTGGTGACACGTGTCACCACCTGATGGAAGAAAAATTCAAGAATAAAGAGAAAGTGTTTGGCATGAGGTTTGAACGCACAACCTCATGGGTGAAACCCCATAACTTTACCAATGCACCAATCCAGTCTTAATGAAATGGATTGCACCAGTTTTTATATTTCTTATAATGCAGTAAATGCTAGGGAATAAAGAATTAAAAATGGTTGCAAGGGGAACCGAACTTAAATTACTTGGGATATGTAAAAACCACTTAACCAATTCAAATAATTAATTTAAATACAAATATATCTTAAATATATTTAACGTATAGTTAAAACAAGATTTAAAATAAAATTAGATATATGATTTTTATATTTTTAAACTATATTGAATATTTTTCTTTTTCACATTTATTTTAATAATTTCATATATCTAATTTCATTTTAAATCTTGCTTTAACTATACGTTAAATATATTTAAGATATATTCATAATTAAATTAATTATTTGAATTGGTATATATGAAATTATTAAAATAAATGTGAAAAAGAAAAAATATTCAATATAGTTTAAAAATATAAAAATCATAATTTCATTTTAAATCTTACTTTAGCTATACGTTAAATATATTTAAGATATATTCATATTTAAATTAATTATTTGAATTGGTTAAGTGGTTTGTACACATCCCAAGTGATTTAGGTTCGAGTCCCCTTGCAACTTTATTCCCTAGCATTTACTGCATTATAAGATATATAAAAACTAATGCAATTTGTTTCATTAAGACTGGATTAGTACAGTAGTAAAGTCATGGGGTTTCACCTATGAGGTTGTGGGTTCAAATCCCATGCTAAGCACTTTCCCTTTATTCTTGAATTTTCCTTCCATCAGGTGGTGACATGTGTCACCACTTGATTGGAGGAAAATAAATATATTAAATATTAAAAAAAAATTAGATTAAAATCATCCAATCGGGTGACGACATGTGTCATCACCATATTGGTTGATTAATTTTATTTATTTAAATTAAGACTAAATTGATATAATAGGTAACTAACAAGGATCAAATATGTAATTATACAAAATTTACTTTAACGGCCACGTCACCTTTCTATTAGCTTTTAACAGCCGATGGTCAAAATAGGTCTATTTAAATAATTGGGTGGTCAAATTTTAAATTTTTTTTAGTTGGGTGGTCAAAACAGGTCGCGAGCAATAGTTTGGTGGTCACTGGGGTAGTTTTCCCTAAAAAATAAATACAATGAAAATCACTCAAGTGGGTTAGAAGATATGACTCTAACAGGCTCAAAGTGTTGGATTTGTGCTTGAATGCTTTAGACTTATTCAATGGATGTTCAATTGTGTTCAATAGTTATTGTTGCAGCTATGGAGACTTGATTTTATATCCTCTCATTGATTTCTAACCATTTGGGTATTGGGATCATCAATGGAACCATTGAGCTGCTTTCTTCCTGCAATAAATATTGTTTGGTGACCTACCGTATCGATACACGAGCAACCGTATCGGTACCTGTCAAAATAAAAAATAGTCATTGTACAAAGGGGTATCGATACATTTAAGGGGCGTATCAAAATGATTATAGTATAAAAACATATTCGTATAGAAACGGTTAGGCCGTATCGGTACTATTTTAGCTCACTAGAATCCGATGAAAAAGTCCTTGGAAAAATACATCGGTACGCCTAAGTGGCGTATCGATACGGTGTAATAAATTTTTAAACTTCGGTGATTCCAACAACTGACAAGACAACAATCATATTTTAAATGCAAAGATTTTGAAAATCTTAACACGCCGTATCGGTCACAGGGCCATTACTTTCTTCCCAAAAGACATGTATGATATGATGTGCAGTGCCACCGCTTATATATCCCAAGACCTCCATTTTCCTTTCTGATGTGGGATTAATGATCCTGCCTCTTCTCAGACGGGACATTCTCCCCCACTCAACCTCGTGACGCCCTCGTCACGAGCTTCTGCTCTCGTGATTGGCCAATTGTCACGGTTGTCCACCCTGCCTACCCCACTCATGGGCGCTCGACGTGAAATCGGGCAGTCAAAGGGTCGCTCTGAAACCACTTGTCACGGGGCCATTACTCTCTTCCCAAAAGACATGTCTGATAGGATGTCGGTATAGACGAAGCCACATTGCTTAACCAAAATTCTTAGGTTTGAAGGTCGTACCAAAACGGGATCAACCGTATCGATACAATTTTGCAATTAAAATTCCAATAGTCAAAAGTCGTATCAAAACACCTAAGGGCGTATTGATATGCCTGGGCAATTTTAGATATTTAGTATCAAAATACTTAGAAAATATTTTGGGGTTTAAGCTTTTGACTTAGAAATATTTTAAGTTTGAATCCTTGTCATTTTGTGAGACTTTTTGAGTACTTAAAAATTTATTCAAGTTTACAAATTGGTCTTTAAACTCTTTGTTATATCAAAATCAAATATAAGTTTTACGATCTCCTCCTTTCTGATATAGCAAAACCATAATAAATTTTTAAGTAAGTTTGAAAAAGTACTCCCCATTTCTTTAAGGCTAAAATATTTGATTTTGAAAAACTTTGAAAATTTTTAGCTCTTTTTATTTTTCCCCTTTTTGTTAGATCAAAATCAATAGAATATAAATAAAGATATAAGCAATTAAGTACTCCAAGCATTAAAGGAAACAACATATATCATTCAAATTTAAAGCAACATTAAAATTCAACTTAATTCCTAAAAACATAAACCAAAACAAATAAACTAAAGCATAGGAGTTCATAAAACAAAGACATAGGTGCATAAACAATAAAATCTAATATGATATGATAGGTATGAGATGCAAGACGCCTAAGAGTCATCTTCATCGTCTTCTTCTTCTTCTTCATCCTCTTCATCTTCATCTTCATCCATGGTATTGGTTCCAAGAGATTGTCGCCACTCTCCATGAAAAGCGGTGAGAAATATATCCATAGAAGCTTGGCGATTCTCGATCGAGGTAACTCTTTCCTCCAAGGATTGCATACGAGTGTCAAGAGATGTCACACGAGTATCAAGAGTAGTGAACCCCGAGTTCATAATCGCATCCAGAGAGGCAAACTTCCCATCAAGATAGGCCATAAGCGCGTCAAGGGAAGGTTGAGCTACCGGAACTTGAGGAACCGCTTGAGGAGCCGCCATCGGATTAGGTTGAGCATTTTGAGGAAGATCCGCAATACGGATCCATTGTCCATTATAGATGGTGAACTTAGCTCGGTGAAGAGAACGCTCATCAATAGGATCGGTGAGAGGTTCGGCAAAATCATTGGAGCAATCAATACCAATCTTGTGAAACAAGTAGCTCAAAGCGGTGCCATAAGTGAAGGATGAGACAATAGTTGTATGACGGTTTTTCACGGTGAATACAATCTCGACAAACATAATTTGAGCAAGGTTGGGATGCTTACCCTCACAAAAGCAATGAAGCTAAAAGTCGTCGACTTTTTCGGATCATGGAGAACTTACCACCGGATGATCGAAACCACCAAGTGATGAGACGATCAAAAGCATTGAGCACGGTCATGGAGCCACTTTGAACATGTCCCAAAGAGTCCTCATCATCTATTCCCACAACCTCAAAACCCAAAAAGTTTGCCAAAACTAAAGAATCAATTTGAAATTTCTTTCCCATAAGATAGGATTTAATAGCAACAACTTCGGATTTATCCTGGTTGCAAATACACCGAACATTTGAGTAAAAAAATAAGGACAAGGTTTCGGTATAAAATCCCGGGTATGCTTAAAAAGTGCATGAACTTCCATTGATTCATTAAATCGAGATATCTAAAATTAAATTGTTTGGAAGTCATGAAAGGGATAGAAACTACACGCTCATGACGGATTTTAACACTTTGATATTGTTTAAAACGATCCATGGCATTTGGATATCTAAGTTCATTAAAACAATTTTGAAAAATATAGGTAAGGTTGGGTTTAGTACCATCATTTTCGGAATTGGGATTAGGATTTGAGGAACTAGACCCGATTTCTCTTCTTGCTCATTTCTTAGGTGCTATAAAATGATCTAAAATCAAAATCAAAACAAAAAAAAACAATGTATGCATACACATCACATTCAATCCAATAATTAATCCAATGATCAAGGTATACTAAAAAACTATATCGTATAGTTTAAAATAAAATACAAGTATAAAAAGAATTTTTGCTAAAATAAAATCTAAAAGACAATGTTAAAAATATACGAGTATAATTTTACATTCGAACAAAAAAATTTCAGTTCTGAAAGAATTTTTGTAATTTTTTTGAAAACTATGTATATACATACTAAATATATGATTTTGAAACGTAAGCAGTATATAAATAAGAAAAAAATCAAAAAAATAAAGAAAATAGGGTTTATACCTTGAATGAGGATTGTGGATGAATGAGGAGACGATGATCACAATACTTGATGATTTTGCTTGAGTTTGATGAGAAACCCAAAAGCCCTCAAAAGATTTGATGAATTCTGTGAAAAAAACAAAGGGATTTGGAGAGTTTATATAGGGAAAAATCGTATATAGGGTTGAGAGTGTTTTAATTAAAGTGAAAGACCCCTTTAATGACTCATTTAAAGACAAGCCGCTATGCGTATCGATACGCACGCGTGACGTATCGAAACATCGTACCGAAATAGTTTTTAGCCGTTTCGATACTCGATCCTATATCGGTACAGGTTAAACTGTACCAAAGCTGTCTCAAGATACCCGTACCGGTACACGTTATCTCGTATCGATACCCCTGAGCCAAAAATGTCATTTTTGACTGCAAGGTGCTCAAAAATTTGATTTTACTCGAATTGAAATGCATGTAAATGATATATGAACATCATGTATGAGCTAAAACAGATGCATACTCCCCTAGCAATAAGCATATATGCATATAGGAGCAAAAAGACACATGCAATGAAATCAATCAAATTCAAGCAAGTTCTAACACCAAAAGGGCTCTAACGTTTAAGGAAGGCTAGTTAAACCTAACTCTCTCCTAAAAGACTAAAAACACTTTTTGTATAAAGGTTTGATGAAGATATTCGCTAATTGGTTCAAGGTGTCTACATATTCTAGAACAACATCATTTTTCAAGACATGATCTCTAATGAAATAATGTCTTATTTCTATGTGCTTGGTTCTAGAATGTTGGATGGGATTCTTAGTGAGACATATGGCACTGGTGTTGTCACACTTAAGAGGGATGGTACCTACATCAATTCCATAATCTAAAAGTTGTTGCTTCATCCAAAGAACTTGAGCACAACAACTTTCAGCTGAGATGTATTCCGCTTCGGTGGTAGATAATGCTACATTATTTTTTTTCTTCAAAAACTACGATATGAGCATACTACCTAGGAATTGACAAGTACCGGAGGTACTCTTTCTATCTATCTTACAACCTCCATAATCCGCATTCGAATAAGCATGCAAATCAAATGAGGAATCTCTAGGATACCAAATACCTAAACAAAGTGTGTCTATAAGGTATCTAAAGATTCTCTTAATGGCTATAAGGTGTGATTCTCGAGGACTAACTTGAAATATAGCACACAAGCAAACACTAAACATGATATCTACTCTACTTACGGTAAGATAAAGCAAAGATCCTATCATTGATCTATAAAGTTGTAAATCAACAGGCTTACCCCTTTTCATCTTTCTCAAGCTTTATAGAAGAGCTCATTGATGTGGCTTGAGGTTTCACATTCTCCAAGCCAAACTTCTTGATCTTGTACTTGATGTACTTAGCTTGATTGATGAAGATTTCATCCTTACTTTGTTTGATTTGGAATCTCAAAAAGAATGAGAGCTCCCCCATCATGCTTATCTCAATCTCACCTCGCATCAACTTAGCAAAATCTTGGCAAAGCAACTCATTAGTAGAACCAAAAATGATATCATCAACATAAATTTGAACTGCTAAGATGTCTTTGCCTTTTCTTTTAATGAAGAGTGTAGTATCCACCTTTCCTTTGTTAAAACCCTTTTCAATTAAAAAGTTTGATAACCTTTCATACCAAGCTCTAGGAGCTTGTTGCAAACCATATAAAGCTTTTGTAAGTTTAAAAACATGGTTTGGGTATTTTGAATCTTCAAAACCGAGTGGTTGTTCTACATACACTTCTTCATTAATAAAACCATTTAGAAAATCACTTTTTACATCCATTTGAAAATGCTTGAATTCATGATAACATGTAAACGCAAGAAGCATTCTAATAGCTTCCATTCTAGCTTCGGGTGCATAAGTTTCATCAAAATCGATTCATTTTTCTTGAGTGTAACCTTGAGCAACAAGTATAGCCTTGTTTCTCACTATGTTACCAGTCTCATCTAGTTTGTTTCTAAAAACCCATTTAGTTCCTATTGTAGACTTATTACTAGGTGTATCAACTAATGTCCATACTTGACTTCTCTCAAATTGGTTTAATTCTTCTTGCATAACCGATATCCAATATTCATCATCTAATGCTTCTTTGATATTTTTAGGCTCTATGCATGAGATAAATGCAACATTACAAGCATTTTAAGAGAAGATCTAGTGGTTACCCTTTTGGATGGATCACCCAAAATCTCACCACCTTTGACATAGTTGAACTCCCTTGGGTAGCTCACTTCATTTTCCTCTAGAGTCATGTCCTTCAATGCTTCTAGAGGTGGATCTTGTGCTTCTTTTTCTTTGGATGGAAATTCATCTACCTTTGATGATTGCCCACCATTATTGGCTTCAAAATTTCCTACATCATCATCATCACAAGAATCCTTCCTCAGAAGGAGGTTATTATCAGAAACCACATGAATAGACTCTTCAACTACCAAATTTCTTTTATTAAATACTCGACAGGCTTTAATGTTTAAAGAATAACCTAAGAAAATAACTTCATCACTTTTAGCATCAAATTTGCCTAAATTGTCTTTTCAATTATTTAAAACAAAACATTTACATCCAAAAGGATGAAAATAGCTAATGTTGAGATTTTTGGATTTTAAAATTTCATAAGGTGTTTTCTTTAAAATTGGCCTAATCATTACTCGGTTGACAATATAACATGTGGTATTTATGGGTTCTGCCTAAAAACACTAAGGCAAATTGTTTTCACAAAGCATGGTTCTAGCCATTTCATCTAAAGTACGATTTTTTCTCTCAACAACCCCATTTTGTTGAGGAGTGCGAGGAGCAGAAAAATTATGGCTTATACCATTTGAGTTACAAAAATCCTCAAAACCTAAATTTTGAAATTTGGTTCCATGATCACTTCTAATATGAGAAATAGAGTGACCAACATCATTTTGAGTTATTTTTGAATACGTGATAAATTTTTCTAAAGCCTCATCCTTGGTACTTAAAAATAGAACCCAAGTAAATTTAGAGTAATCATCAACTAAAACAAATGCATATGATTTTATACCCAAGCTCATAGTCCTAATAGGGCCAAAAAGATCCATGCGAATCAATTATAAATCTCTACTTGTAGAAACATCATTAATAGGTTTAAAAGAAACTATTTTGTGTTTGCCTTTTGCACAAACATCACAAATTTTGTCGAAAGAAAACTTTATTTTTGGCAAACCTCTTACAAGATCATTTGAAACCAATTTTTCTAAAACACTTGTAATACCCGTATTTTGTCCGGGGTGTACTTGTATATATTATATTTCTCTATAAATAAAACCAAATAAATAACTAAATAAATATATCCCATATAACAGTCCAAAATGAGTCCATTTACATATAAATACCAGAAACCCAAATTGCAAAATACAAGGCCTAATGATAAATTGGTTACAACCCACTTTCAGGTAAATTCTCCCAAACAAACACAAAAACCCAACTGTGTTTCTTTTTCCCGCCCATTTCCTTGCCACGTGACAGTATGTGATTGGTCTATGGGTGTTTCACTCGGATCAATTCCTCGCTGATGTTATCCATTGGTCAGCCTATAAATACATGAGAGAGAAAAAGTCAGACCAATTATTAACGACATTAATTACTACCATTAAATAATAATATAATAAAATAAATAATAAAGAAGGAGAGAGGATATTACCTCGGTAGCCGAACCATTACCAGAATCTGAGACATCACGAAGGTATAAACCGGCGCTGGAAGAGATGAACGGTCATCATGCTACCAGATATCCAAATACGCTGGGAGGAAGCTAAACTGACGGAGAAAGGAATCCACTAGGAGCCGAAGAGATCACCAGAGATCGAACCGCCGTTGGAATGCGAACAGATACCGTACAAGGTCGCCAGAGCTTTATCGTCACCATCATCGGAGGTATATTTCCTCCATTCTTTTCATTTCTTGCATGAGAAACATAAAAAAGTTAAATCAAAGCATAAATGTAAAAAACAGAAATAAAAATAATGCAGAGCTTATCTTGAGTGGTCAGAGCGTCGCCAGAGTGAGAGTAGCCAAGGCGGAGTTGAAGAGGGCTCAGTTTCGGGTAATTAGTTTAAGGGGGAAGACTGGGTGTTTTAGTTGAAATGGGAACTAGATTAGGGTTTAGGCTCGAAATTGAGTGATTTTGGGAATCTTTCTAAGGCTCCGGTGACAATATAAGGTGGCCGAAAATCACATGGTGGCGGCGGTCGGGGTTCGAACCCTGGCTGTCAGCAAACACATCGGAGCTCGGCTAGTGGCGGCATGTTGGATTGAATGGTGGTTATGGCGACGGTTTATGGTCGGAGAAGATGGCGTTCATTGAGTTCTTAAAGAACTTGGATGAACACCATCCGTAAATGGTGAATTTTGATCCGAAATGGGTGAAATTTCTAGGCATAAGGCGTTAGTGGTCAGAGAATTGAAGAGAGAGAGAGGTGAGGAGAGAGAGTGAAAATCAGAAAAATGAAAGAAAGAAGGGAAATTTCGGTTAAAAGGGGTTTTTATAGTGATGCTTAAACGCACCGTTTTGGTGTTGGGACGGATCCTAAGATCCGTGCCCTTCTTTTCGGATTCTTATGGATCCAGCCCCAAGTTTTGCTCTATTTTCAATTTAGTCACCATTATCTTGTATTTTGGCTCTCAGTTTTAATAGAAGTTCAATTTGATCCCAATTACAGTTTTAATTATTTGTTTTAATTATTGTATGTTGCATGATTTTAAATATCAAACATATAGTATATTTGTTAGAAGATTTTAATGACTTATTATAATTAATTAGTGCCTTTTAAATGTAGGTTCTTTAATTGAATTTAATTAATTCAAATAGGGAGAAAATTGTAGAAAATAAATAGATATTAAATGGATACTTTAATGTCCTAAGTTGATTAGTGTCACATTGCAATGTGATGTTAATCAAGGGGGTATTTAGTGGAATATTTAATATCTCATTTGAACCTAGAATATTGTAATCACACATAGATAGTTTAATTAAAATAAAATTAAGATAAGATGTAAAGTAGTTAGTGTCACCAAATAATTAGGAATATTATTGATTTAGGGCCTAATATGGATAGTGCCCAATCATTTGGGTGTTATCACATAAACCTCTAAATTTGGTAATATTCATAGATCTTTAATTAATTTAATCAATTGGAGCCCTAATTGAGTTTGAACTTAAAATCGACAAGAAAATAAATGGACAGACTTTAAAAAACCTTTTGTGTTGAGATATATTTTTGAATATAAATTGAAGTATCTTAAAGTAATTGGATGTTTCAGAACTTATATTCTCTAAAAATGTATTTTCTTACAAAATGATATCTCCATTTGAAATGAAATTCAGTTAACAATTAAAGATTTAATTAAATTCAAATTATTGCTTGAAATGCTAAAATGCCATGTGAAATTAATAAGGTACCGGTAACGGGCGTTTGTGGGGGTGCTAATCATTCCCCACACGTAACCGACTCCCGAACCCAAATCGTTTTAAAAATGAATCTCTGGTTATTTTTATGGTGTCCGGTCTTCCAAAGTGACTGGTGACGACTCCAAATTGAGTTTTAAAAATAACTAAAGGAAAATTTGATTTTATACAAAAAACCCTAATTTCAAGATTAAATAAATCAAAATGGGCAAAAAACCTTAATTTTCAAAAAGAACCAATCGTCAGGCTATTTTTTCACACTTTAGTTTTAAAATGGTCGCGACAGCTTGGCGACTTTATGGGGACATAAAATTAGGAGCCAGGCCTAATTAATTAATTTCACGTGGCATTTTGGGTAATAATTTGAATTTAATTTTTCCAAGAATTGTTGGTTGGATTTTTAGGAAGAATGAGGTAGTTTTTATTGTGTGATATATTTGTCATTCATGCATAGCCTTCTACCCGGGCTTTCACCCTTAAGTGGGAGTGGGACATTATCCTACGTTGAGTTATCCAGCTCCGTGATTGGATTTTTGTCTCTCTTCTGATCTACTAACCTTACGCACTGTGAGGTCTACGCCTCTATTGTAAGGGATCTATACCTCCAAATCGTTGTCTTGCCGTCGCAGTAGACAGTAACGATAGTTCAGGAACCCAGAGTCTAGAACAACACCCTCACGCTGAATATTAGGAACCTGCCCCACTAGAGCCAGACAGGGACCTAGGACGAGTGCTGCCGATTTAAATACATTTCTCTAGTTATTTTCCTTGCTAAATATTATGTGATATTCTGTGTTAATAAATTTGTTTATTTGTTTTCCATATTAATTCACAATACTGACACTGTTTCTTTTTTGTTTGTTTTTATTTTCTTTTTTAAATGGCATCATTTTTTGCATTCATTAGAGGTATTGATTCGAGGATTAGCCAAGTGGGGCAGTGTTCTAAATGGCCAATGGGTTTGATAAACAAGGAAAAGACCATATGAAGGTGTGGACTCGGTTAGAGAAGACTCAATTCAAGAAATGGACAGTACTTAGGGGAGTCATATGTTAGAACATGCCAGAATGCAAACAGTTGCAAGAAGACATTTAAAGGGCGGCGAGGAAGAAGATTCAAGGGCTAAAGATTTATAAAGTTGGACTAAACAGAAATTAGAGAAGAATAAAGCCTTCAACTCAGAATTGTCACTTTGAGTTTCACAAATA
Organism: Hibiscus mutabilis; assembly: GCA_019671005.1. NCBI lineage: Eukaryota > Viridiplantae > Streptophyta > Magnoliopsida > Malvales > Malvaceae > Hibiscus > Hibiscus mutabilis. The sequence continues at coordinate 42,058,134 of CM033712.1, forward strand.
GTGAAAATTATCAAAAAAGTACAATAATGAAAGAAAAGCTGATATTGAATAAGAGAAGTAAGAACTGAAAATGAGGATGGCAGAATTAGAAAGTGTTGCACGAGATTTGAAATGCCAGCTTATAAGTTTCGACAAGACACTAGAAATAGAGGAAAAGGCACTGAAAAGGCAAAGTTTGAGGCGGTCATCCAAATTCTCCAAAGGCAAAAGTATGAGAGGATAAATTTTAGGAACTAGGTGTAGAGAATTGTCTAATACATATGGATTTTGTCATGAACTTGTAACAGTACCTCGACATCAACACTAAGCTAGGACAAACGTTGACTTCGAAAGCAGAACAAAGTGATAAATCTAGGGATAATGGCTAGCTACTTTTTGTAATGAGATTGTCTGTTTCTTGTATTAGACCTTTTGGCTAATGGATGTTGCTCTAAAGACTAGTCCTTGAAATCGACACGTCGTGTATTCATACATTGCATTGTTTAAATATTACATTTTAGAAAAAATCATTGTATTTTTAATAACATCACAACGTTGCATTTTGTTTAAATCATGTTGCATTACTTTTCAAATAATAGTGTAAAAGCTAAAAATCAATATTTTCAAAAACATGGGTAACATGCTTGTAAGGGTGAGGCAATATCAGAAAGTTGTTGAGGACCGCTTGGGTAGCATGGAGCAAAGGATTGATCAGTCCTAGGATGAGGCGGTAACTCGAGCTACCACGGTGCTTGGAATCAAGAAGGCTGAGAAGGAAGAAGTTCCAGATGGAAATACCAACATTGGTGATCAGGATGAAAACTTATCTCACACAAGGGTTCAACCTGAAGGATCAGTTCCGAAAAAGGTTCAGAATAGTACAGTCAGAGTATTAGTCAATGATTCATAGAGTTTAAAAATATATTTTGAAGATGACGTTCCTAGCCTCGGTGCGTTGACAGGATTTGATAGAGCTAAACTGAATGTTATCAAGCACACAAATACATGAGGTCCAAGTAAAAGCCAAAATTTTGATGTTTGCTCCAGACTTGTATTGTCTAGGAGTTGTGAGATTGATAAAGAAAAAGATAGTTCCAACAAAGTTATAGAACAACATACGTGTCCAAAATGTTTCTCCGAAGGGATGAAGGCCAAGGATTCAATTGATGCCAGAAATTTTCTCACAATGGAATTGCCTCCGTCAAAGAAAAGAGGGACAGTAAGCACAAAAGCAGAAGGCAAGGGAGTTGGATGGTTTAGTAAGAAAAGTGAGACGATTATTTCTGTCCCAATACCATATTCAGATCCGTTGCCATACCTTGTACGAAGTCGCTTGATGATGATAGTTCCACCGAAGTTTTATAAGTCATTCTATGGCAAAAGAAATGCTTGCAGCTATTATTATGGAGATCTCAGTCACTCTGTGGAAGATTGTATGTTTCTGAAATACATAGTCAGCGGCCTCATCAGGAATGGCATTTATGGAAAACCCCGATTCCATAAAATACCTACATTTGCTAGAACAATCGAAATAAAAGAAAAGAGCCAGAATTTACAGCAACTTTTTGTAGGTAATCCTTCACGGTTTAGGGTTTACCAGAATCAGAGTAATGTTTGGACATCTATTTTCTCAAAGTTTCCTTTAATGAAGAATACCTCAAAGTCAGATGCTCAAGGTACTCTTGTTAGTGGAAAATTAATAACTAAACCAGATCTCATTCATGTCTCTTATCATGAGCTATACTTCAAGTTGCTCGAAGCTTCACCGTATCATGTCAAATCATCAAAGCCATGTCATCCAAGTTGTTACAACACCGGGAATCATTGTGAATATCATAATGGAGTCCATGATCATGATATTGAAGATTGCTATACTTTTAAGAAACAAGTTCAAAACTTTCTAAACCAGGGGGTTTTGGAGGTTGACATTGATGGTCAGTCCATTAATATTTGCAACCCAAGAGGTATTCATTTGATTGGAGCCAATACAATTGGGATGCCTGAGAGTCAAGTGCTGAAAGGTGTTAAGAAAAGAAAAAAAAATGAAGGGAAAGGTGAAATCGATCGAGAATCAGCAGTTGACAATGAAGAAGCCTCGAACAGACATGATCACTGAAAGCATGAACACATTTAGCCAGAAGTAAGAAAAGTAGAGTTCATTTAGGCGTCGACCAGAAAAAGTTGTTGAACAATCCATGGAAAAGAGCAAGCAATTGGTTGGAAAAAGAAAACTCGTAGATGGGCTGATCTTATACTCAATGAGAACGCCAGAACATAATCAAGGAAGGGCATGTCCCTGTACTAGCAGAGGAAATTGAAGAATTATTGAGGCTGAAATTCACTCGAGTAAAGATTGACAGTTTGACTGCATGAGATATGTCTGCACTTTTAGGACAATTACAGAATAAATACCCTGAACTATCCCAATTGCTTTTACCCGTGAGCATTAGGGTTCTTTTATAAGGGAGGTTAATTGGTTTATTTGCATTAGATGCTTGTTTCCTACATAATTTTCTCAAATGGCAAACAATTCGCATTTTTTGATTCTTTTAATATTTCATTTATTCTTTGATATAGGTTAGATTTTGTTCTCCCATGCATATATGTATATATCTTCATAATTGTTTTATCAGGTCCTTGAATATATGCTGCAAGAGCAACCAAGAACCAAACTCCAAGGTCAATTCTGAAATGTGACTCTCTTCTAAGTTATTTAGGCCAACAAGAAGACATTAACGAGTGTTCAAGAATCACGGGAAGACCCCAAATACAAATTATGAGTGAATTTTCCTCTCAGGCATTGTTGACTAAGGTCCTTGAATGAAGTGATAACCCAAAACATCTACCACCTGAAGACCACTTTTCTTCGAAGATATCCGTATATGGGAGGACATTTGGCATTCCTTCATTTCCCTTCACAAAGAAAGAAAATAAGAAAAATATCATTTGTTGTCCCCTTTGAGCCTGATAGTTTTCTTTCGATTCAACCCAAACTAATGATCACCGTCACACTGGGGGTAAAGAGGATGTGGATTTGTTTATAAGTGAAACGTATTTGGTTTTGATCCTACTAGGATAAGTGACGCCTTATGAATTTGGGGCAAGAAATAAAGTTGATGTTTTGAGTACAAGAGCAAGAAAGGCTAATTGAATGAAGTCAAGTATTCGAAATGAAAAAAAGAAGGAAAAAAGAAGAGAGAAAAGAAAGAAAAATAAAGAAAAGAAAGAAAAGAAAAGAGAAAAGAAAGAAGGAAAAGAAGCAGACGAAAGTTTGTGTCGATTGAATCAAGTTGAGAATTGTTGATATGAAAGAGAAAGCACAAATTCGAAAAGTGCAAGGAAAAGCAAGGGATATATGTGGGATTTTCCATTCTAATCTCTATCTAAAGGAATTGTGGAGGATTGAACATCTTTGTACACGAGGAAAGGAAATGAGCTCCATGGTGAAAACCTAGAAATGGGCAGTCTAGAGCGATCCACAAAAAAAAGGAAAAAAGAAAAAGAAAAAGAATTTCATACAAGCATGTTCAGATCAAAGAGTGTAGAAATAAGATTTCACTTGGAAAAATGATCCTTGGTTTTATCACCCTTAAAACACTATTTTGAGCCTATATATCCTTTTTTCCATAGACGTGAGCCATAGCCCCATTACAAGCCCTAAAAGACCATTTTGATCATATACAAGTATTGGAGTAAGGGAAGTTTGTCTTCAGAATACATCTCGCTTATCAGGGTTAACCTTTTTTCAAGGATTTCCAGACTCCTAATGCCTAATTGAGGTTAGAAAAGAGGGAAGGACTGGGTTGGTGTGTCAGTGAGTGCCACTTAAATGGGATAGAATTAGGCATATGGGAAATGTTCCTCTCGGAAGTCTAAAAATTTGGAAGGGGTCACATTTGAGTTGATCTCTGCCAGTTTGGTTCAAGGGCTCTATTGCATTTGATATTTAAGGGCCTAATTTTGCTTTTTCTTTTCTCATGTTTGCCATGACTTATCAAATTATTCCATTTTCTCAAATTTAGTAAAATAATATTCTGAACCTTTCACTTATCGTGTCAACAAGCATCTTGTATATAAATTGATTAGACATAAGAAAAGCAAAGGATTTCGTGGGTATTATTATGATGTACTAATCCTTTAAGTGCAGACAAAATAGGAGGTGGCCTCGGTACTTGGTTAATGATGAAAAGTATGACGAGGAAAATGACACAACTCTGAGTGTCAGAAATATTTAAACAAAGCTGCACGAAAGTGACACAGACAACTTTGAGGCAAAGGGAAAATATGAGCCATATTTTGGGGCTAAAGTTGCAGCAAGATCGATACATTGAAGGTTCATCTTATTCAAAAAAAAAGATCATTACTTCTGAAGATTATTACTTTTAAGGTTATGCAAAATAAGAGAACCTTGTGAATGTGAAAGTGAGCAAAGATGATAGTTGAATTCAAGAGCGGGGCAATACTACAAAGAACATTATAGAAGAATGTGTTCTATTCCAAAAATGACGATCTCTTTCGGGAACGTGGATAGTAAGGAAGATAGTATAAAGTGAAGATGGTACTGAATCCCATGCCAACAAGTGCACAGAAATATGCCTTCATACAATGAGCAACCTGGAACTGATATTGACAATAAAGTCTGCCACTCGAAGAACAATGATTTTTATCTCTGTGCTCATGCTGGTATGATTGGATCCACAAGGTCAACACATTATCATGTATTGTTGGATCAAGTTGGCTTTTTGGCAAATGGCTTGAACTTGTTTATTCTCTATCTTATGTGTATCAAAGGAGTGCCATGGTTGTCTCTGTCGTTGCTTCTATTCGCTACACTTATCTTGCAGTATTGCAGTTGAGATAGTTTATGAAGATGCTTTTGAGGTATTGTCAAACCATGGTGGTATTATTGCACCTGGAGCCCTTGTTGTCCTTCAACTTCCCAGATTGAATGAGAATATTCGCAGCTCCATGTTCTTCTGTTGAGAAAGAAATTCGATTCGTTATTTAGTAGAGGATTTTTAGGCTTGGCAAAACCTTAATGCTAATTAAGAGTAAGCTTGCTTCAGATGTGGTCGGCCTGGTCAAGGTTTCTGGAAAAAGAGGAAAAAAGAAAAAAACGAGGTGAAAACCTGAAAGGGCACCTTGAGAAAAAGAGAAAAAAGAAAGAAAAAGCCAAAGTGAAAACCTGATAGGGCGCTTTGAGAAAGGCAATCTAAAGTGAAAAACTACAAAGGCGCTTTAGAGAAAGGATACAGAGATCCCAAAGATTGAACCTGGGTGTGAGATGGGTTACTTTTGCAGCAAAAAGAGTTTTTGAAAAATGGAGCAAAGATTTCGAGCTTCCATGAGAATGAAAGCTTACCCAAGTGGTCCTCATTTGACATCATTCATGCATCATACATAGTTAAACATCCATGAGATAGGATCATGCTAATTTGCACATTTAGAGTTTTTGTATATTTTAGCAGGAATTAGCAGAGTCAACAAGAAACGAGAAGAGATTGCAACTTACAGCTTCAGAATTGGAGGAATAGACTTAGTCACATATTTTCCAAGCAAAAAGGAAAGTCGATCACTGCAGAGAGATAGAGGAGCGAAAGATCTTAGGAAATTAGAGATATTAAAGAATGGATTTGATAGAAGTTTAAAGTTCAAGGACTTGGGGAAAATTCTACGTATTGAAGCCAGAAACAAGAAGATTGGTGGGGCATCATTGTGCATAAGAGTACAGATTAGAATAGAAAAGAAAGAATGCAGAGCCTAAAGAGAATTTGTTTTCTCAAGAGGAATAGGAGCTCAACAACAAGATTTTGAGCTCAACAACATGAGCTTCAAACTAAACTCAAGAAGATAAACCAAAACAAGATTTGATAAAAAAATCCCAAGACATGAGGTACCATTGCAATAGAAGCAGAAGGCTTAATGAAGAAGTAGCTAAGATCAGAGCCAATTCAAGAGAAATTTACAAGAATTACAAAGGTATCTCTAGACATTCTATTTATAGAGGTGGATTTCTTCCGAACATTTCGTTTACAGAGGCGGATCTCAAGATATTCTGTTTGTAGAGGCAGATTTCTTCAGACATGCCGTTTATAGAGACGGGTCTCAAGATATTCCGTTTGTAGAGGCGGATTTCTTCAAACATGCCATTTACAGAGGCATATCACAAGATATTCCATTTGTGGAGGCAGATTTCTTCAAACATGCCGTTTGCAGAGGTATATCTCAAGATATTCCATTTGTATAGGTAGATTTCTTCAAACATGCCGTTTACAGAGGCGAATCTCAAGATATTCCGTTTGTAGAGGCGGATTTCTTCAAATATTTCATTTACAGAGACGGATCTCAAGTATTCCGTTTACAGAGGCAGATTTCTTCAAACATTTCATTTACAAAGACGGATCTCAAGATATGTCGTTTGTAGAGGCGGATTTCTTTAAACTCTCCGTTTACAAAGACAGATTTCAACAAATCTTTCTTTACAAAGATGGACTAGTAAAAGAGTGAGGAATGAAGAATTTCATAATAAGAAGAATAACTCCATACCTCAAAAAAATGAAGAATTTCAAGAAGGAGTGTCAGACTTTAGAAGATGAAGAATTTCAAAATGAGTAGAATAGCTTCAGACTCAACAGTTTGGCAGAGGAATGAAGAATTTCATAATGAGTAGAATAGCTTTAGACTCTACAGTTTGGCAGAGGAATGAAGAATTTCATAATAAGAAGAACAACTTCAAACCTCAGAAAATGAAGAATTTCAAGGAGCAATACCAGACATCAGAAGATGAAAAATTCATAATGAGAAGAATATATTTGGACTCTATAGTTTAGCGGAAGATTGGAGAATTTTGTAATCAGAAGAACAGCTTCAAGCTTTTCTTGTTTAGAGCTGATCCAACACTTCTAAGAAGAATGAAAGATGTTCATAATAAGAAGAACTGGTTCAGACTTGACATATAGCTTATGCAGAAAGATTGTCAAGTTCATAATAAAAAGAGCTTGTTCAAGATTAAAAAGAGGCATGAAGTTTCAACATTGCTTGTCAGAGGAGCATTCAAAGTTTTATTCATATATTTTTCCTTATGATTAATACTAAAAGATTAATGATAGTTTCAACTTTTGCAGGTCATATTAACATTTTCAATAAGAATGAAGGACTCCCAATGAGAAGAGTTCGCCCCAGAGTTCCTAATAAGAAGAGCTCACCCGACAAAGAATGAAGAACTCCAAATGTAAAGAGTTCACCATGCGTAGATAGAATTCCCAATGTGAGGAGTTCGCCAGCGAAGATAGAGTTCCTAATAAGAAGAGTTCACGCAGCAGAGACATAGCTCCTAATGTGAAGAGTTCGCTTAGCAAAGAATGTAGAGCTATTAATAAGAAGAGTTTGCCAACAAAGAGTACAAAACTCCTAATGAGAAGAGTTTTCCCAGCAAAGATAGAACTCCTAATGTTAAGAGTTCACCCAGTGAAGAGAGAAACTCCTAATATGAAGAGTTCATCCCTAGTGAAGAAAGAACTCCTAATGTGAAGAGTTCGCCTAGCAAAGATAGAATCCCTAATGAAAAGAGTTCACCCAGCGAAGATAGAATTCTTAATAAGAAGAGCTAGTTCGAACTCTACGGTTATCCTTGACAGGAGGATTGAGAGGTTCCAAATGAGAAGAACTTGTTCAAGCTTCAAGAGGGAAGAAGGAAAGAAAGTTCGTGAGAGTAGGACCTTGCAGCTCAAAGCAACAACTGACAAGTTTGGACAAAATTTGTGTCTTCTCAGTCTTTGCCCTATTCTTGTTCCATAGCAATGAGCAAAGAGGGTCAGCTGTAATACCTGTTGTTCGGGGTGTACTTGTATATATTATATTTCTCTATAAATAAAACCAAATAAATAACTAAATAAATATATACCATATAACAGTCCAAAATCAGTCTATTTACATATAAATACCAGAAGCCCAAATTCCAAAATACAAGGCCTAATGATAAACTGGTTACAACCCACTTTTGGGTAAATTCTCCCAAACAAACACAAAAACCCAACTGTGTTTCTTTTTCCCGCCCATTTTCTTGCCATGTGGCAGTACAGGATTGGTCCGTGGGTGTTTCACTTAGATCAATTCCCCGCTAATGTCATCCACTGGTCAGCCTATAAATACATGAGAGAGAAAAAGTCAGACCAATTATTAACGACATTAATTACTACTATTAAATAATAATATATTAAAATAAATAATAAAGGAGGAGAGAGGATATTACCTCGGTAGTTGAACCATCACCAGAATCTGAGGCATCAACGGAGGTACGAACCGGCGCTAAAAGAGATGAATGATCATCATGCCACCTGATAGCCAAATACACTGGGAGGAAGCTAAACCATCAAAGAAGGGAAGCCACTGGGAGCCAAAAAGATCACCAGAGATCGAACCACCGTTGAAATGCGAACAGATACCGTACAAGGTCACTGGAACTTCATCGTCACCATCATCGGAGGTATATTTCCTCCACTCTTAATTTCTTGCATGAGAAACATAAAAAAGTTAAATCGAAGCATAAATGTAAAAAAACAAAAATAAAAATAAAACGGAGTTTATCTTGAGTGGTCGGAGCGTCACCGGAGTGGGAGTAGCCAAAGTGGAGTTAAAGAGGGCTCAGTTTTGGGTAGTTAGTTTAAGGGGGAAGACTGGGCGTTTTAGTTGAAATGGGAACTAAATTAGGGTTTAAGCTCGAAATCGGGTGATTTTGGGATTTTTTCTAAGGTTCCGGTGACAATAGACGGTGGTCAAAAATCGTATGGTGGCGGCGGCCGAGGTTTAAACCATGGCTGCCGGCGAACATATCAGAGCTCGGCTAGTGGTAGCATGTTGGATTGAATGGTGGTTATGGCGACGATTTATGGCCGGAGAAGATGGTGTTCATCGAGTTCTTGAAGAACTCGGATGAACACCATCTGAAAATGGTGAGTTTTGATCCGAAATGGGTGAAATTTCTAGGCAGGAGGCGTTGGTGGTCAGAGAATTAAAGAGATAGAGAGAGGTGAGGAGAGAGAGTGAAAATCAAAAAAATGAATGAAAGAAAGGAAATTTCGGTTAAAAGGGTTTTTTATAGGGATGCTTAAACGCACCATTTTGGTGCCGGGTTGGATCCTAAGATATGCGCCCTTCTTTTTAGATTCTTATGGATCCAGCCCCAAGTTTTGCTCTATATTCAATTTAGTCACCATTATCTTGTAATTTGGCTCTCAGTTTTAATAGAAGTTTAATTTGATCCCAATTACAGTTTTAATTATTTGTTTTAATTATTGTATGTTGCATGATTTTAAATATCAAACATGTAGTAAATTTGTTAGAAGATTTTAATCACTTAGTATAATTAATTAGAGCCTTTTAAGTGTAGGTTCTTTAATTGAATTTAATTAATTCAAGTAGGGAGAAAATTGTAGAAAATAAATGGATATTAAATGGACACTTTAATGTCCTAAGTTGATTAGCTTCACATTGCAATGTGATGTTAATCAAGGGGGTATTTTAGTGGAATATTTAATATCTCATTTGAACCTAGAATATTGTAATCACACATAGATAGTTTAATTAAAATAAAATTAAGATAAGATTTAAAGTAGTTAGTGTCACCAAATAATTAGGAATATTATTGATTTAGGGCCTAATATGGATAGTGCCCAATCATTTGGGTGTTATCACATAAACCCCTAAATTTGGTAATATTCATAGTTCTTTAATTAATTTAATCAATTGGAGCCCTAATTAAGTCTGAACTTAAAATCGACAAGAAAATAAATGGACAGGCATTAAAAAACCTTTTGTGTTGAGATATATTTTTGATTATAAATTTAAGTATCTTAAAGTAATTGGATGTTTCAGAACTTATATTCGCTAAAAATGTATTTTCTTACAAAATGATATCTCCGTTTGAAATGAAATTCAATTAACAATTAAAGATTTAATTAAATTCAAATTATTGCTCGAAAAGCCAAAATGCCACGTGAAATTATCAAGGTAACGGGCGTTTGTGGGCGTGCTAATCCTTCCCCACACGTAACCGAATCCCGAACCCAAATCATTTTTAAAATGAATCTCTGGTTATTTTTATGATGTCTGGTCTACCCAAGTGATCGGTGGCGACTCCAAATTGATTTTTAAGAATAAATAAAAGAAAATTTGATTTAATACAAAAAACCCTAATTTCAGATTGAATAAATCAAATGGGCAAAAAATCTTAATTTTTAAAAAGAACCAATCGTCAGACTATTTTTCACACTTCGGTTTTAAAATAGTCGTGACAACACTCATGCTTGCATGCCCTAGTTTTCTATGCCATAATCATGAGTCATCTTCATCTTTTGCAACAAAACATGCATTTGAAAAATGAATGTCATCTAAATGCACCATGTATATGTTTCTTATGCGATGACCAATAAGGACGTTTTTGTTAGTTTCAATGTTGATAATTTTGCAACCATTTAAATCAAAAAGAACATTGAAACCTTTATCACAAAGTTGGCTTATGCTTAAAAGATTATGTTTTAGACCGTTGACATACAAAACATTGTCAATAAGTATGGAAGAGTGATTGTCAATGGAACCAATTCCCTCAATATAGCCTTTAGAGTTGTCACTGAAATTCATTACTCATCCACTCATTGGTTTTAGCTCTAAGAACCAACTCTTGTCACCGGTCATGTGTCTTGAGCATCCACTATCAAGGTACCATGAGTTTGCACATGTAGCTTTGGCCTTGTAGCAATTCCCCCTACAAACAAAGATTATGTCTTGATTTTTGGTACCCAAATCATTTTGGGTCCATGAGTATTAGCTCCCAACAACTTGGTTCCCTTGGGAATCCAAGAAGACATAGCACTAATGTTGTTAGAAGTAACTAGTTCCTTAGGAACCCAAACACTTCTAACTTTCTTACCATGTGAGGGCCTTTGGAAGCCTCTTTGTTTGTAGCCTCTAAAGTTCATCTTTACATAGTTGGGTTTTAAAGAACTTGTTTTTCCAAAAATTGGTTTCCCAACTTTGCTTAGAGAAGATTTGAGATCACTCACCCCCTTGTGGTAATCATCATGAACCTTGGAAAGAAGGTTTTGCAAGTCTTGGTTTTTCTTTTCAAAATCTTTTTGACTTTCTTTCAAATCGAGAACCTTATTCTCAAGTTCTGAATTGGTTTTAGATAATGAATCATTTTGGTTTTTCAAATCGGAGATAGTTTTCTTATTTTTCAAAATTGATTCTTTATACTTTCCAACCAATTCGTCATACACCTCTTGCAACTCATCGTAAGCTTCTTGAAGCTTGTCAAATTATAAATCAAAATCAGATGAGTTAGAGGTTACCTTAGAATCCTCTTTAAAATCCATGAGGCAAAGTTTGGTAACTTCTTACTCCTATTCAACGGATGATTCCTTATCACTTCAAGAAGCAACGTTTACCTTGAGCTTCTTCTTCTTTTCGAAGCTCTTCCTTTTGAGTTGGGGGCATTCAGTTCTTATGTGCCCTAGCTTCTTGCACTTAAAACAACTAAGTTGATCCTTCTTTTCCTCTTTGTTCTTGAAATCCCCTCTTCGATGGAACTTCTTCCCCGATTGGATTTCATGAATCGAGTGAACCGTTTGGCTAGCATAGCCATTTCTTCATCTTCCTCATCACTTGAATCACTCTCTTCTTGTGAAGCTTTGAGAGCAATTCTAATTTTCTTCCTTTTTACTTCCTTTTTCTCTTCTTCTCTACCTTTCTTCATGATCTCATGAGTAAGGAGAGAACCCATAAGAGCATCGAGCTTCAAGGTTTTGCGATCCTTTACCTCGATGATGGCAGTTCTCTTTCCATCCCATGACTCAGGAAAGGAGTAGATGAGCTTTCAGACTAGATTGTTCTCGAGGATGACCTCTCTGAAGCCTTTGAGACCGTTGACTATGATAGAGAACTGATTGAACATCTTGGTTACGCTCTCATCCGGTTCCATCTTGAAATTATCGTAGCTCAAATTGAGGAGTTTAATCTTGGTCTCCTTTACATCCTTGGTGCCTTCATAGGTGGTCTCGAGCTTGTCCCAAACCTCCTTTGCACTTGTACAAGAAGACATCTTTGAGTACTCCTCTGGTCCAAGTGCACAAAAGAGCATGTGCAATGCCTTGTCATTTATTTGCAACTTCCTCCATTCTCAATCGATCATTTCTTGCTTGGACTTGGGAACTTGCCTTTCTCCTTCTTGCTTCATCGAGATAGATGGTTCGTCTTTGATTACATCCCAAAGAAGGTAATCGTTGGATTTGATGAATAGCCTCATTTGATTTTTCTAATAAGCATAGTTGTCCCTATTGAAGAATGACGAATTAATGGTCGATTGAGACTCGTATAAGTTGTTTCCAGAAATAGATGCCATGATCTCAATTGTGGATTGATGTATCTCCTTCGGATCGACTCAAGAGGATTTTATCCTTCAGAAGTAATCAATCGGTTGAGATAATCAATCAGTTGTGGAAGGCCAAGAGGGGATGAATTGGCAAATAAAAATTTGAAGGGAAGCAATTGGAAAATGAAAAAGTGAAGACACAAGGATTTATAGTGGTTCAAGCTTTTAACAAGATCTACATCCACTACCTTAGCTCCCCACTAAGGATTTCAAACAATTCACTAAGAATTCTTCCTCTTTTCTAGGCTAAGGAGACAATCGTTACAATCAATCAAAGCTTTCCACCCAAAGCTTGATCAAATTCACTCTCTTTACAAGAAAGAATGGCAAATGTAGAAAGACCTCTGAATGTAGAAAAACCACTCAAAGGTGAATAATATTCCCAATACAAGTTCACTCAAAACCCCAAACTTGAATAAAAATGAATACAATGAAAATCACTCAAGTGGGTTACAAGATATCACTATAATAGGCTCAAAGTGTTGATTTGTACTTGAATACTTTAGACTTGTTCAATAGACGTTCAATTGTGTTCAATAGTTGTTGCAGCTATGGAGACTTGATTTTATATCCCCTCATTGTTTTCTAACCGTTTGGGTACTTGGGATCATCAATAGAGCCGTTGGGCTTCTTTCTTCTCGCAATAACTGCTATTTGGTGACCTACCGTATCAATACGCGAGCAACAGTATCGGTACCCATCAAAAGAAGAAATAGTCATTGTACAAAGGGGTACTGATACGCTTGATGGGCGTATCAAAATAAGTATAGTATAAAAACATATCCGTATTGAAATGGCTAGGCCGTATCGGTACGATTTTAGCTCACTGGAATCTGATGAAAAAGTCCTTAGAAAAATGCATCAGTACCGATACAGTGTAATAATTTTTTAAAGTTTGGTGATTCCAACAACTGACAAGGTAGTGATCATATTTTAAATGCAAAGATTTTGAAGATCTTAACACCCCGTATCGGTAGAGATGAAGCCATATCGATACTCATTGCTTAACCAAAATTCCCAGGTTTGAAGGCCGTATCGAAATGGGTTCAACAGTATCAATACAATTTTGTAATTAAAATTCTAGTAGTCAAAAGTCGTATCGAAACACCTAAGGGCGTACCGAAACGCCTGGCGATTTTGGATATTTGAGTATCAAAATACTTAGAACATATTTTGGGATTTAAGTTTTTGACTTAGAAACATATTAAGGTCGAAACCTTGTCACTTTGTGAGACTTTTTGAGTAGTTAAAAAATTATTCAAGTTTACAAATTGGTCATTAAACTCTTTATTATATCAAAATCAAATATAGGTTTTACAATTACTAGATATATTTGAAAGATCTTGTTGATTGCCAAAATGAACTTGAGTCAGATACGGAGGTCTGACGGTGGTCGGGATGGTTGTTTTAGGTTGGAGCTTGTATATTGCTCTTGTTTTTGTGGGCAATGTGATAGCTCTTTAAAGAGCATGGTTTTTCCCTCGATTTTTAGGACTTATTATCCTCACATCAGCATCCATTGCATCTATTTCTGCATTCTAATTGTCTAATTCTGCATATTTTCTAACTTAGTTATTGTGGCTCAAGTTTTGTATATTTCTGCCTATTTTTGACTTTTTTTATCGCTGTATTGCTAATGTCCCTACAGAGGTTGTTTTCACCACTACAGCCAGTTCAACACTACATCTGCCAACTTTCCAGTCTACTTGAGGATAAGAACGAATATACCAACTATCTATTATGTTACAACAAATTGTACGATGCTGAGCACGCAAATAATATGTAGGAAAAGTGTTATTCCTCAGGTGGGCTATACAAGGACAATTTTGTAGGAAAGAGAAGGACACTATTCTTATTTTCACACCATCTTCTTCCTCCCAAGTTTTTATCCTCCATTAATGGTGGCTTAAGCTTATTTTCTGGAGATACGAGGCGATGTAAGGTAGATCTATCGGAGGAGATGAGGAGTTCAATGCTTATTAGAGGGATTATCTTGTTCTCCTCATAAATTTTTCTTTATTTTAATGATTTTATGAAGTTTACTTGTATTCATACTCATTATGTTCATGGTTTAATTTTCTGGAGCTCGTGGAACTTATTTAAACTATTTTCTTAGTTAATATATTTCAGTGCTAGCTTTTTCTTAAATTTCAATTGTTGGATTTGATTTACATTTTACATGAGAGTGTTAAAGCCAGTTGCTAACATCGACAGATGTAGTAACAAGTCATATTAATGATTTTTTGCAGCGAAAGTTGTCTGGATGCAACAAAAGTTGGTCCACTCGTTCAAGGGGCCTTATACTTGACTTATAACAAAAGTTGAAGCCAATCTTTGTACCTGAGTTGATAGTTGAAGGTTGAATGGAAGTTAACACTCAAGTTGACCACTGTATTGTTGATTCAACCTATCTTCAGCCCTCGATGTGCACTTGATCTTTCTGCCTAGCTGAAGCAAGGAGATCTAGGCTTATTCTCATTATTCTTCATCTTTTATTAATATCGATTATTGCTACCACATCAAATCATTTACTCTCTGTTCGACTGTGAGAGTGATTGGCAAAAGGGGTAGAAAATGTATTGGAAATTTATAAAATAGTGCCAAGATTTAGTCTTTTGCGTGCAAGTATACACGGTCGGCAAGTAATACAGCAGTAAGCTGGTTATCGAGCCCACAAGGATTGGCTAAGAGTTTGATTGCCTTGCTTGTTTACTTGTCAAAGGAAAAGTGTTGTTGGTTTGAAGTTGGTTTTGAAAATAGTTTAAAAGAAAAAAATAAAAATAAAAATAAAACAGTGTTGGCAAGGATAGTGTTTAAAGTGAATGATGAGCGTTAGCAAGGGATGCCTGATTTTCACGCTATTCATTCCATGCTAGCCTTTAATAATGTAATGTCTTGGCATTGTTTAACGAGCAGATTCAAAATTAGCATTGCCTCTCTCGATGGTCAATACCCTAAATTAACCATGTAAAAACACTTATATCTCTATAGTGATGTTTTTTCATAAATCAATTTGATTAAGTCCCAGCCTATACTCCTAAGGGGTAGATTCACTTCAGAAGTAAGCTCATCTACTTGAACATTTTCTTTTGAAGCATCCCGCCTTAGTATCTGGCAACAAATCATTGCCCCCTAAGTCTGTTAAGATATTAAGGTTCAATAAGCCAACAATGTCAGCTCTTGTAACCCCCTCAAGCTGGCCTAGTCACAAGACCGAACCGAGCGAGTCATACGGGGAATACTGAAGAAAACCTATAAAGGTTCACCTTGATAAACGACCCTTTTTTCTTTTATCTTATCTAGATGCACGTTAATATCCTATGTGGTTAAAACTCGCAGCGGAAGAAACCCTAACACAATCGGGCATCAATTTGACATCCAATTGTGTTTAGAAGCATAATAGGGATCAAATTGTAATTTTTACAGTTAATAGGGACTTAAACCAATTTTAGGTTACCAATATTTGATTAGTCATATTTCATGCCTTCATGTCTAAACTCAACTCAATTCGATCATCCAAACTCATGCAATTGCATCCACAATATTCAGTGACTAAAACATAAGAAAACAAAACTTCAGATTAAGCCAAAATAACTAACTTTATCGCTGCCCGTATCGATACACTTGAGCCCGTATCGGTACAATCCTATGTTTCCTCAAATTCTAGAATCTAGTAGCTTAAACCCGTATCGATACGCCCCCACGTATCGAAACACCCAGCCATTTTGCTCTTGGCCCGTACCAATATGGTACCCCGCATACCGATACGCTAAGCCTATTTGGCTTACTTGTACCGATACGATGGCCCGCGTACCGATATGCCTGAGCTTGTAATGCCCTAATATTACTGGTTTAACTCACTTTAATGCAAACCAATTCACCTAAACATGCTCCTAACATATATAAAACATATTCAAGGTTCGATCCATAACCAAACATATCGTAAACAACATCAATTTAACACATCATGCTGCAATTGGAAATCTATAGGCATGCTTCCTAAAAACCAAGCCATTCATAAGTCAAACACCTTATCAAAGCAAATACCAACCAATAAAGGCCATTTACAAGACTAAAACAGCAACATAATCATGCTTAAACAGGAAGTTCGGCAAATAACCCTCCCAAATGCCACTTGGTCACATTGCCCTTTATTACTACAAAGTTCATAAAACCATACTTGAGTAAAATTTAGCACTTGGCTTCCCTCCTTGCTTGCGAGCTACCTTGCCCACTTACTTCTCTGCATTGATGAGAAAAGAGAGCGTAAGCATAAATGCTTAGTGAGCGATGCTCAAGGGAAAACACTCATCAATGCATTAAAACCATTTAAACCAAAGTAAGTGTTTTAACGTCATACCAAAAATCTCATGCTTCTCAAATCAATTCAAACCTATGCATAAAACCATTTTCCAAATGTATCATGAATCTCTAGCATTCACATATGCTAACCTCAATTTAAGCCTTTACATGCTAAACCGTCCATAGCAAGCTTAAAGAGAAAATATGTATAAATCTGATTATACAAAACACAACCTTTTTCCATGATACATCATCTCATATATTGGCATTAAAGTGCCTCAAAACCAAATTCTTCCATTACAAAGACACATACATCAGATACATAAACTTCCCAGTGGTTACTCTTCCCACTTAACATACATTCTCAATCGGAGCATGTCTTACTCTTGGCCGCTCAACGGCTAATGTATACATCTACACGATGGGAGCATGGCTTACTTTTTTCCCCTCAACCATCGGGGTACTCATGTTGGAGATTGGTTTACTCTTCACCCCTCGACAAACATGAGGCGACTTATTATAGTGCAGTTTAAATCATATAGTCGGCTAACTATATCCGATAACATTTTACAAATGTCACTTGCCAATATACAGTCTCAAACCACATTACCTTGCTGTTTTTCATATGCATTCAAACGAACCAAATCTCAATACATTAAACATGTATTCTAGCTTTCTCAAAAACCATTCTCAAATCATTTCTCATATTCATGTATCACCAAAATAAGCTCATTTGGAAACTCTTTCAAAGCTAGTTATGCATATAACATTAGGTAAACATCATTAAAACATTTGCATGAGATTTACATTGATAAAACTGAAAATCAGAGCGAGAGAACTCTTTACTTAGTTCTAGGCTTAGTTAAACGTTTAAAGCTTAAACTAAACCCCCAAAATACTTTCAAACCTTTGTAAAGCTTTAAAACTCGTTTCCTCTCACCGCCTACGCAAACGTCCACGACGATACGAAAAACAAGCGTCCGATGTTTCTGAAACTTTACTTCAAGCTTCTGGATTATTGTCCCCTATTTTATCCACATAAAACCAGGTGATTAATGCATCATAATGCATTCAAAATCCCAGCAAGAAATTCCTGAACATTGCCTTGCTAAAAGCTAACAATCATCTATCCAAAACAACCGAAAACAACATCGATTAACCTCCAAACTTAACCCAGCCAAAAAATAACACTTCCAATCAACAATTAGCATCATCTAACATCTAAAAATCATCTCATAACATCCTTATACTTCCATCAACCATTAATCATCCACAACTCCTCAAAAACACAATTCTAGCAACCTAGAAATTTAGAGATTCTTATAGTTTTGGGATTCCAATGATAAAACCATTATCTCAACATTAAATAACATCAAAAATCATGATTAGAATCAATCAAAAACCCAACAAAATAGATTCAATCCGAAAATCACATAAATCCATCAATTAAACCTTGATTTAATCATATTCTTCAATTATATCATAAAACTTCATTAGAAAACATAATTAAACAGTCAAGGACTTGAGAATTTCAAAAAAGAACCATCATTAAAGGAGAAGATCGAAACTCACCTTCATTGATTAGAAATTCCTCT
Source organism: Hibiscus mutabilis (assembly GCA_019671005.1). Taxonomy (NCBI): domain Eukaryota; kingdom Viridiplantae; phylum Streptophyta; class Magnoliopsida; order Malvales; family Malvaceae; genus Hibiscus; species Hibiscus mutabilis. The sequence continues at coordinate 42,076,437 of CM033712.1, forward strand.
CAATTGGACAATTTTACACTTGGAAAACAAAGGAAATCAATAAGATTTTGTAAAAACAAGTTAAGAAATCAATTATAAATTATTAGCTTAAGAAAACAAGATCATTACCTCAAATCTTTGCTGGAAAAATGAGTGTTTGGCTGAAGAGATTTTGAGAGAAAACTTAGGAGAGAAAAGTTACGTCAAATATAGCTTTTAAGAAAAAAAACTACCTTCTTTTAATAAATCCCCTTTTTAAAACCTTTAATTAAAACACTTTAGATCTAATCCAATTGAGAGAAAAATCTGATAAAAATACTTAGGAATATTAGCTCCTTAGAGATTCTAAGTCTTGACCCTTTTACAAAATAGTCACTAAAACCAGTTTTACAACTTTACATTCTAGTCACTAGTCCCAAAATGCAGAACCTCAAAAACCCATTTTCTAAAATTGATTTCACCAAAACCATTAACATATTAAATAAGGATTTTATAACATTTTTCCATATTTTTATCAATCCTCAAAAAACATTTATTCTAATTTAAATCCCGAAACTGACTCAAATCGCCAAACCAGTTCTCTCGATCCGTCTAATCTTTCTGGTTAACATATAGGCCCAAAATTGGGGCGTTACAGCTCTCGCTTGGCAAAATTTCGATAAAACATTGTAGAACATGTCAGATAGGGAAAACAATGCTAAAGCATTTTCATTATTAAAAACTAAACATAAAAACATCGTTCAACACATACATCCCCCACCAACTATTAAATTAGTTCATGATGAGGGTATCAAACAAAAAACCTTCAACGTTTTGCAAACACGTCATCATTTAAAAGAAAATAAAAACAACTAAACAAAGAGAATTAGCGAGAATGGGTCTCTCGATGCAACCCTTCAAGGTCCAGGCTCTCGTTCAAGCTGGTCGAACTACGTCTCCTTGGTGCAGCCTGTAATACCCCAAATCATGGCCTAGTAACTTGTTATAAACCAATTAGAGTTTAGTTGTACAAACAATCTACAAATTAGAAGAATTGATTTAAACCTAGTGACTAAATTACATGGATTGATAAAGAAGTAGCCTAATCATGAAGATCAAATAGTAACAAATTGTAAATATAGGATTGCATGCAATTAAGATGAGTAATTAAGGATTTATGAAGCAATTAGACCAAAAATTTGCCAACTGGAGGCAAATAGCTAAGCCATGTGATAACACCTTGGCCAAGTGGCCATCTTGCTATCATCTTCTCCACCTAGCCGAATTTTCCTTTCATCCATCTAGGAAGAAAAATCACCATTGTTGAGAGGAAGAAAGCTTGCATGAGATCAATTGCATGAAAATTGAATAGCTAGAAAAATTGTAAGTGAATTCTAAATCCTTCCTCCCTAGCAATTTGTTTGAACTTTGAATTGACGATGTTCTTGTTGTCTTCATGAAATTGGATGAATGTTATACATGTTAGGGACATGCTAGCTTCAATTTAAACTTGAAATCTTGATTTCTAGTAACCAATTTGATATAGGATATATGTATAGTTGCTGGAAATTTGAGGAATATGAACATGATTGAAAACAGTCTTGATTAAGGACCGTTTTGATTGAGAAATTGTGTAAACATGTTAAATGAACATAGAACCCTGTTTTGATCAAGTTGCTAGGTAAAATGAAGATTGAATTGAATAGGTACCTTGCTGGAAAATGACTACACCTAATTGAACTAGTTAAATTAGGCAATGGACTGCCTAGTTGATGAATTGAATGTGTAAATGTGATCAAATAGATCAAACTAGGTTCAACTTGATTATGCCCTATTTTAAGAACATTTCTAGGTGAATTATGATGGCCTAGACATGTATGAACATGAACATGAATAGAATTTCCATGTTAGGACCTTGCTAAAATGAGTTAAGAAGCTAGAAATCCAACCTAGTGTAATCTGCCCAGAATGCTCTGTTCTGGGCAGTGACTTTGAAAAATCACTATAATTTGTGTATAATGAATTTAAGGTTGAAATTTTTATGGACAACACATTAGTATGTCTAAATCCATTATGAGAAAACAGAACTGAACTCTGGGTTATATGCTGAAATGTACAGAAGAAATACTAGGGACAGTGCAAACTGTCCAGTATAGCAAGATGCCCTGTCTTTAAGTTAAAAACTGTATTAATTGGAAAAGAAATAAAATGAAAGCCTTATTTGGTCATAATAAAAATTTTGTTATCTTTCCAACGGTGTAAACCAATTGAAATTCCAACGTACAGAATGAAAGATATGCATGATTTAGTGACTAGAGTGCAAGCTGCCTAGCAGCAGCTGCATAGGCAAATGCACACTGTTTTGTGGCATTTTACAAACTGTCTTGTAAACAGTTTTAGGCCTTTGATTATGCCTTGTTTTACATGAACTAGAATGTATAAAAGTTTAGTTAAGTGTAATGGAAAATGCACATGAGCATGCTGCCCAATATGTTAATGTTATATGCTTGTAGCATTGCTTGATTTAATGACCTTGTCTTGAATTGAATGACTTTGTGAACTTGTCTTGATATGTGTTTGCTTGTAATGTGTTAGAACCAGGATTGAACTTGGTGGAAGAGGAAAGATTGGAACAATCTAAAGCCAAGAACAAAGGAGTGTGGATCCAAGACTAGCTAGCTTGGAGTATTGTGAGTGTAATTACCTCTAGGATTAGGACTAGGTCCTAACCAATGCATTCTTGTTACATTCTTGACATGTTAAATGAATCTAATCATGAACTTGACCTAATAAGGGAAGGATGATTAAAGTAATACATGAAACTTGATCCTAGCCTTGGATGCATGTCTATTTCGAATGCTTAAGCATGAATAAGTGACAACATGGATGCTTGTATGTGCTATGATACAATGTGATTGAATGATTAAAGACTTGCTTGAGACATATTCTCATCTTGATGAAATGAAACATGAAACTACTTGATATGTGAGCTATGGCTTAATGGCCTAAGGGCCTAACATGAAATGAACTTGCATGACATGAACTTGATCTTGAAACTCTTGAATAAATGGTAAATTAAACAACCTTGGTAGCTAGTTGGACTAGGTAGAAGGGCATGCCTTAGAGTCTAGAGCTCATTGTGTAAGTGTGGACTACGGTCCAGGTCTAAGGCCCCTATTTGGCGACAAATAGAGGGTACGTATGTGGTCTTTGGCGACAGTAGGAGGGTTGGCCAGTACTACGGTGCATCTTGTGGTGACAGTTGGTTGGAGACTCGATTACCTATACAAACTAAGTACCAAGGGGGTTGTTTAATGAATAACAGTTGAAATAACAATCCTACATCATATGTTACTTGTCTTGAATGCCATGAATTTGTATGTTACTTGAATTGAAAGCATGACTCCTTGATTTCTTGTTTTGCAAGCATGTTGTGCTTGATTCATGAAGTATGAATTCTTGCTGCTTGTACCTTGTTGGCCGAATGTATGATATCCTTAGCTAGGATAATCTTGATACTTGAAAGCCTAGCTAAGATCACTCTATTGCTTGAAAGCCTTAGCTAGGTCTATACTGATTAAATGACACATGAAACTTGACATAACAATTGGTTAGACTTAGTACTACCTCACTAAGAAAATTCTTGTTCTTATCACTCTCATTTTCGTTCTTCCCAATTAAAGGTTAAGGATTCAATCGTTGCTTGATCTTGAAGCTTGATTCCTTGAGCTAGAAGCAAGTCACACAAGTTTTCCTAAGTATGATTCCATACTTGTTTTGTATATCTCCTAGAATGGTAGCACTAAAATGTTTATAGTTAGTTGAACATACATTTTGAAGCTTGTATATAATGATATTGATGGGCCTACTATGTCTTGATCTTGGATGATATTATGAAGTATGTAATGAACTTAAACTTCATGAAATGGAATCTTGATGCTGCTCAAATGATGAACTTGAATTAGAATGATCTAATTTGCTATGAAACAATTTGATAGCCTTGTCATGTTCATGTGTATGCTTGAATTAAAAGTAGAATGTGGTGAACCATGTTGATTGCTTCCCATTCGAATGACTTGGACCTAAAGGGTTGCTTGTATGTAAATATACCTTGATGTATGTGTTATATATGCTTGTATGGTTGTTTGCCGAATGCATAAAGATTGGATTAAGACTTGAATGAACTAGTTACATTCCTTGTTGTATGTTTGTGTAAATGGCCTAATGGTTAGGTATGGAAATAGGCTTGAATGGAACTAGGTACATGTAATTTGAATGTTCAAGATTTATGATAGAAATTTTGGGTTAGGTGTATATGTAAAAGTCTAAGGAACAAATAAATGAAATGGAATTAGGTTGTCTTAGATCAATTCGAATCATAAGGATCAAAGCAAGTAAAATATATTGAAAATGTAGTAACTTGTAAATGTAAGCATAGAATGATTTAAGATTAGTAATCTATTCGAAATGGTAAGATTGAAAGAAGAAAATTTGGTTGCCTTGGTCTTGTTCGAATGCCTTTAGTGATTTGAAGTCTAAGTATGAGTTGCTTGCATGATAAATAATGAATGTTAAGTTGCTTGATTGTTCTTGTATTGTTTGTGTTGCCTTGCATGTCCTTGTTTGCTTGTTAAGTAACGCTCCCGAGCCGGGTTCCTACTAGCCCGGGTAGCTAAATAGGTATGTGATTGCTTAATTAATTCTTGTATTGTATTGTTCTTGCCTATTGCCATGTCTTGTATTGCCATTGCTTGCTTGCTAAGTAACGCTCCCAAATCGGGTTGCTACTAGCCCAGGTAAGGGGTGTTACACAACCGATCGTTGATGTATCTCACGATCTCCCCCTCAATCTCAATTGCTTGCTTGATCGTTCTTTAAATAGGCGTGCAAGAAAGACCTAGGATAAGCTATTGAGTTTGAATTTTGAATGCTCAAGGAATAAGGGAAGTGATCATCTTATCCAAGGTTTGAATGTGAGCTGATCAGGTTAGGGATGACATCATCTGCTATCACTACTTCTCCAACCAAACTTGGCACTATTTTCTACTATTTTTTGGAGTTTGATCCAACTGCTATTTTCTCGCAGCCTGATCTGGTCCTATTTTTTCAGGTTCAACAGGGACGGGCATCAAAATTCTCTTCTCTGTTAACCAGAGCTTTGGCATTATTTTGTCCATCTACGCAAACAACATCTCGGCATTCTTTCTGTCATTCCTTCCTGCGCTGCCTTGCTCTGCTCTGCCAACTGCTTTGCCAAGCCTGCAATATTGCCAAGAAATAAACCCTTCACAATGGCATAGACACAAATCCTAACTCCCTATGTAAATGCATGAATTTAACAACTAAATGCAACTAAATGTACTAAAAAACAAGCAAAGGCATTGCAAAATAGGCATAAAATAATACTTTTGAGGAGGTAACACTCCCCCAAACCTAGATCATTGCTTGTCCTCAAGTAAAGCGAGTAAACATAAAATATTATGAAAATAGTACCTCAGCAAAATTTTGGTTGGAATGCCAACAAGTGCTGACAAGCAAAATTTGGCTCTATTTTTATCCGCAGGATTCTTAGTGCAGTAACGCCAAGCTGGTAGTAAATTCAAGTGCAACAATATAACTCTAATCTAAGAGCATGAAGAGTGCATGATGTTTAGGTAATATGCATCAAGTGTCCTTTTACTCCCTTAGTCCAATTTACTACCTAAACTCATAATTTTTATTTTCCTTTTATTCCTCCCAAGGGTTTTTGCTGGCAATAATGTAAGTTTGCTTCATAACACTGTTTGGCGAGAGAAATAAGAGGGAGAAAACCACGAACCCCCACGTTAATCCAGACATTACTAGGCTTTTACTCTTCAACTCATACTCTAAAGTTTTTGACTTGAGCACTAAGAGGGAGCAAACCACGAAGCCCCAAGTAACTTATTATCTTTAGGCAGAAGAGAGTTCTATTTTCTTTTTCTTGCCTTGGCAAAACATTGTTGCCTTATTAGTTTCTTTTCACCCTGGCATGATTTCTTCTTTCTCTCTCTTTTTATTATGAGCTTTGTTTCAACAGTTCTAAGATTGTTTGAGAACTATATGCATACTACGTGTTAAGTGAAAGTTCAATTCCCTAAACTAGAGATTAATTGCCAAGCAAACCTGACATTACTATTCTGATGGCATAGGTAACTAAAGATTTAAAATTTCTTCATCAGACAGACTAATCTAGATCAAATTAAACTTGCCAAACAAAGTGTTAACATTCTTCAAAATTAAATCGAGGTAAAATTTTATGTTTCTTTTTTAGTGGTTTAGCATGCATGACGTTAACCTAATTTATATGGCATACATGGCAACAAAAATGTAAACATGAATGCATGGCATGGCATAAACGTGAGGCAACGCACACCCCCAAACCAAAGGTGTGCATTATCCTCAATGCATGAAAACAACATATATGTTCAATTAACAGAAAAATAAAATGCATGAACATGTGAATGCAATGAAATGAACATGCAAAAGAGTTTAGAAAGAAAAGGACTCCTCTTCGGAGACTTCTTCTCGTATGGCACGAGTCTTTCTCTTCACGAAGGTCCTATGATCGGGGGACATTCTTTTCCTTTCTTTCATGCTTAGCTTTGAGGCGACAATGGAAGCTCCAACCTCTTTGACAATTTGCATGGGCTCCGACTCGGTAGGAGTAGCGGTGGCATCAGACGGGGCAGGTGCAACAGGCATTACAATAGGATTTGCTTTGGTTTCCTTCTATTCAACAGGGGATTCAGTACTAGCAGATTCAACTTGAACTGGAGACAATGGGACTGTGGCATCAGATGGGGTACGAGCTGATTGGGAACTAGCTGGCATGGTATCATTGTTGGCAAAGATCTTGGTAGGGAAATCTGGGAAGTCTGGTAAGACACCTGGGGACAGTCTTTCAAGAGTCTCCTAGATGGAAGCATCCCTGGCATGAACATAATGCTAGAGCTTGAGATTTCGCTCCTCAACTTTCTTAAATTTTTTTAGGATGACCTATTGGCGATGGTAGATCTATGAGAGCAGTGCCACTGCAGTAGCTGGTATGGAAGCGTCAGGCTCTGCCTTCGGCATCTTGGGCTTTGGCGTCGATTATTTTCCTTTCCTCTTACCCTTGTCTTTCGATTTGGTGGCAGTGAGTTGCCTCCATAGGGCCGGCATGATTATGGCGCCCTTAATTTCTTTGCCTTTGTCTGAATCAATCCTGGGCACACCATGCCTCATGCAAATGTTAGAATTTGGTTTCCTTCAATTCAACTGGGGATTCAGTACTAGCAGATTCAACTTGAACTGGAGACAACGAGACTGTGGCATGAGATGGGTACGAGCTGATTGGGAACTGGCTGGCATGACATCATCGATGGAAAAGATATCGACAGAGAAATCTGTGAAGTCTGGCAAGATGCCTGGGGACAATCTTTCAAGAGTCTTCTTGATGGCAACGTCACTAGCACGAACATAATTCCAGAGCTTGAGATTTCACTCCTCAGATTTCTTAAATTTTTAGAGGATGACCTCCTGCCGATGGTAGATCTGTGAGAGCAGTGCCACTGCAATAGCTGGAATAGAAGCGCCAGGCTCTGCCTTCGGCATCTTGGGCTTTGGCGTCAATTCTTTTCCCTTCCTCTTACCCTTGTTTTTCGATTAAGTGGTAGTGAGTTACCTCCATAGGGCCGGCATGATTGTGGTGCCTTTAATTTCTTGGTCTTTGTCTGAATCAATCTTGGGCACACCTGCTCATGCACATGTTAGAAATTAATAAGGGAAAGAATAAATTGCCTTTGGGCTTACCAGCACATTTACATGTCTCTTCGGTGATGATCCGCCCAACATTGATTTTGCGACCAACAATTATTGAGTGCAGTAACGCCAGTCGTTCCTCCGACACCGTTTCGTTGTAGGTGGGTGGCATGAGATTTGCCTTCAGAAAATGGTTTCACCCCATTGGCTGAGATTTTAGCACTGATATTTTGATGGTGCGGTGTCCGTTGGCAGACTCAATCCACTCCATTCCCAGTTCACACAAATTTGCCAGCAATTTCTTCATTTTGGCGACAGTCAATGACTCGACATCCCCTAGTTTGAACATGGAATTAATATAACCTTCATCAAAACGTAAGCATGTTCCCCGAATCATCAAGAAGGGATTGTCTTTGGTGGTCAAATGGGTGTAGAACTCACGAACAATGTTCGCATAAACCTCGTCTTTTTGCTGGCAGAAGAGTTTACATTTGTACATGCTTACTGCAGCCATGAAATCAGAGGGAAATCCTAAGGTTTGGTCACTGTTGAAGTCGAAGTGCTTCTCATAAAAAAGGATCTTGAAGCAAAATTTTCTTTGTGTTTTTTTTAGATTTCCTCATTGAATTTTTTAAAAAATGAGTTGATGAAGAAGCCATTGAAACGTGATGAAGCTTTGGGCGTTTTGGACAAAGGAAGAAGAAGAGAAAAGATGAATATTAGTTTCTTGCTTGATAAAGAAAGAGAGAGATGTAAAGGGTTTTGTTTCTTTGAATGGCTAGAGTAGGTGGAAAGTAAAGGGTTAAGTGTATAATGAGGTTTAATAAAGTAGCCGAATTTAACGGGGATAATAACGAAAAAGAAAAAGATTTGATTTGAGAAGTGGTTAAGTGATAAGGGTGATCTGATAAGGTTGTAAGTGATAGGTTTAAAAATTGGAGTGATAAGGTGTTTAAGTTGAATTTAAAATTCAACTTAATCCAATTTGGGTGGATAGGGTTAAGTTCAAAGAAAAATAATCTCTCTCATGGTCCGAATTTAATCAAGCTAGGGTAAATCTCTTCTTTCAAAATTCCAATTCGCCACATGCCAAGCTTTTGCACTAGCATTCTGTCTGGCCCCCCAGAATTCTCTCATTATGTCATTGTCTCATGCCAAGTCCTGCCTTGGCATTATTCTTGGCACACTAAATCTTCCATACTCAAAGAAAACCTTTCAAAACAGTAAAGAAAAATTAAAAGAAAAATAAACAAATAAAGAATTTTCTAAAAAAGAAAAACATCTAATCCTAGTATTTACAAAAAAAATTAAACCACGATGATGATGATGTTACAGTATCTCTGCCAAGAGGTAACCTCTTTGGCATGCTTCTGATCACCACCCAAATAGTGCTTTAAACGTTGGCCATTCACCTTAAAAATATCTCTCGTCTTCAAATTCTTGATGTCCATAGCTCCATGGATATAGGGCTTTACAACTTCATAAGGGCCCAATCATCTCGATCTGAGATTACCTAGAAACAATTTTAGCTGTGAGTTAAATAAAAGAACACGTTGGCCTACCTCTAATTGTCTTGGCATTATCCTACTACCGTGCCAGCATTTTGTCCTCTCTTTGTAGAGTCTATCATTCTCATAGGCTTGTGTTCTGAACTCTTCCAACTCATTTAGGTCTACTAGCCTTTTTCTCCAGCAACTCTTCATACCATATCAAGCTTTTTGATAGCCCAATATGCACTATGCTCCATCTCCATCGGTAGGTGGCATGCTTTTCCAAAAAACGCGTCTAAATGGTGAAGCACCCAAATGAGTTTTAAATGTTGTCCTATAAGCCCACAAGGATTCATCTAGTCTCAAGGACCAATCTCTCCTTGATGGATTCACAGTCTTTTCAAGGATAATCATGATCTCTTTGCTTGAAATCTCGGCCTGCCCATTTGTTTGTGGATGATATGTTGTGGCAATCCTCTGCTGAATTCCATATTTTCACAAAGCTTTAAATATTAGATTGCATTTAAAATGGGTACCCTCATCATGAATAATCACTCTGGGGGCACCAAATCGTGTAAAGATGTGTTTGTTCAAGAATTTGGCAACAACCTTGGCATCGTTCATTGGTAGAGCAAATACCTCTACCCATTTTGATAAATAGTCAACGACCACAAGAATATACACATTACCAAATGATGGAGGAAATAGACCCATGAAGTCTATCCCCCATACATCAAATAAATCCACTGACATTATGTTATGGAGTGGCAGTTGGTGTCTTCCAGAGATGTTTCCTGTCCGTTGGCCTCGATCGCATGCCTTGGCATAATTATGGGCATCCTTGTATAGTGTGGGCCAAAAGAATCCTAGCTGTAACACCTTGGCAACAATCTTTATCCCATCAAAGTGACCTCCATACGGTGCGGCATAGTATAATTGCAGTACAATGTGCTGCTCATCCTCTGGCACACACCGGTGGATACTTTGATCGGCACACTATTTGAATAGAATTGGCTCATCCCAATAATATTGCCAAACATCTTGCAGGAAACGTTTCCTAGCATTGTATGCCAAATCTGGTGGCTGAATGTTGCTTACCAAGTAGTTGACTATGTTAGAGTACCATGGCATAGCATTAACTGCAAGCAAGTACTCATCTGGAAACTTATCTCTTATGGAAGAAGTCTTACCATCTTCAAGGTGATACTCTAGGCATGATAGGTGGTCAGCTACCAAATTTTAACTGTCTTCCTTGTCTCAGATCTCAAGGTCAAATTCTTGTAGTAAAAGCATCCATCAGATCAGTCTGGGCTTGGCATCCATCTTTGCCAAGAGGTACTTCAGTGCGGAATGATCTGTATACACCACAACTTTGTTACCAACTAAATAAGATTTTCATTTATCAAAAGCAAATACAACTACAACAACTTCAGTTCCACTGTATCCTCCGATACTGTAGGCTGTTGAAATAGCTGGCAAACATCCATGAATTGCTTCAAGTGTTACCTTAGATCTCCAGTAGGTGCTCCATCAAATTGTCCTACATTCAAAAACGTTTGTATAGTTATTGACTTAAGTTCAAAATTTGATGTATTTACCTTAGGACCAATTAGTCCTGGCATCAAATTGTCAATGTTTGGTGCCGAGTGTTCTCTAATAGGTCTCTCTTCCTCCACATTAACAGTTGCGACAGCAAAAGCTGGTCCATTTTTGTTGGGCAAATTTTCCTTATTGTTTAGCACATGATTTCCTCCATTGTCTTGTTGAGTCATCTCTCGAATCTTTTTCTTTAACCCTCGCAAGGTTCTTTCATTTTTTAGATCGTATAGCCAATCTTCCACCACAGAGCGGTTTCTAGTCATACACTAGTCAAAACAAAGAAATAAAATAAAAAGCTAAAATAAAAAGAAGACAAGTAAAAATCTGAAAACAATAAACTCCGTTGCAATCCTCGGCAACGACGCCAAAAACTTTTTCGACTGTGAGGTGCTTGGCAAAAGGGGTAGAAATGTATAAACAATGCCAAGATTTAGTCTTTTACGTGCAAGTATACACGGTCGAAAAGTAATACAGTAGTAAGCTAGTTATCAATCCCACAAGGATTGACCAAGAGTTTGATTGCCTTGCTTGTTTAGTTGTCAAAGGAAAAGTGTTGTTGGTTTGAAGTTGGTTTTGAAAACAGTTTAGAAGGAAAGAAATAAAAATAAAACAGAATTGGTAATGAGAGTGTTTAAAATGAATGATGAGCGTTGGCAAGGGATGCCTAATTTTCATGTTATTCATGCCATGCCAACCTTTAATAATGTAATGCCTTGGTATCGTTTAACGAGCAGATTCAAAATTAGAACTGCCTCTCTCGATGGTCAATGCCCTAAATTAACCATGTAAAAACTGTATATCTCTATAGTGTAGATTCACTTTAGAAGTAAGCTCATCTACTTGAACATCTTCTTTCGAAGGGGTAGATTCACTTTAGAAGTAAGCTCATCTACTTGAACATCTTCTTTCGAAGCATCTCACCTTAGTATCTGGCAATAGATCGTTGGCCTCTAAGCCTGTTAAGATATTAAGGTTCAATAAGACAACAATGCCAGCTCTCGCTTGGAACAGTTTTGATAAAACATTGTAGAACATGCCATATAGGGAAAACAATGCCGAAACATTTTCATTATTAAAAACTAAACATAAAAATAGCATTCAACGCAAACATCCCCCACCAACTATTAAATTAGTTCATGGTGAGGGTATCAACCAAAAAACATTCAACATTTTGCAAACACATCATCATTTAAAAGAAAATAAAAACAACTAAACAAAGAGAATGGGCGAGAAGGGGTCTCTCAATGCAGACCTTCAAGGTCCAGGCTCTCGGTCAACCTGGTTCTAACTACGTCTCCTTGGTGCAACCTGTCGTTGATGGATCTCACGATCTCCCCCTCAATCTCAATTGCTTGCTTGATCGTTCCTTAAATAGGCGTGCAAGGAAGACCTAGGATAAGCTTTTGAGTTTGAATTTTGATTGCTCAAAGGATAAGAGAAGTGATCATCTTATCCAAAGTTTGAATATGAGCTGATTAGGTTAGAGCTGACGCCATCTGCTCTCACTACTTCACCAACCAAGCTTGGCACTATTTTTCTGCTATTTTTTGGTGTTTGATCCAATTGTTATTTTCTCACAGTCTGATTTGGTCCTATTTTTTCGAGTTCAACAGCTACTTGGCCGGGCATCAAATTCCTCTTCTCTACCAACCGGAGCTTTGGCATTATTTGCTCCATCTATGCCAATAGCATCTCGGCATTCTCTCTGGCATTCCTTGCTCTGCTCTGCCAACTGCTATGCCAAGCCTAGAATATTTCCAAGAAAACAACCCTTCACACTGGCATAGACACAAGTCCTAACTCCTTATGTAAATGCATGAATTTAACAACTAAATGCAACTAAATATACTCAAAAGCAAGCAAAGGTATTGTAAAATAAGCATAAAAATAGTAGTTTTGAGGAGGTAATACTCTCCTTTTATATTACTATTGCAACCACCATTGCACTCACAACTACCACTTTTACAATATTGTATTATAGTCACATAAGTATAAGCGTAATTCACCATCCTCATGGGATCTATATTCAAACAAGATTTCCTTGTTTCTATTCTTGTACCTATAGTGTAGCTTGCACTAAAAAGTGTGACATTTTCACACCGATCAAGTTTTGGCACCATTGCCAAGGATGGTGTTATTATGTTCTTATGTTACTACTTGTAATTATGTTTTCTTTATTTAGGTTTGTAGTTTTTTTAATAGTTTTATCTTTCTTCCCTTTTCTTTTTATTTTATTGTTCAGGTGTTGTATGACAAGAAATGCCACTACACCACTCTACATACCAAATCCTGATGTTGAAAGAATCTTTTGAAGAAGAATTCATGAAAATAGTGGAATAGATAGACAACCAAACAACAATGAGGGAATTCCTCATGTCCAAGAAAACCCACCACTGCACCCACCAGCCCAGAACTAATCAATCCCTGTGCTTGTGTTCCCTAGTTGGGCAATTTGCAACCAGGAATTGTTAGACCTCCTATTTAGGCTGAGAAATTTAATTTGAAGCTAGTGATGTTCCAAATACTCAACTTCAATGGGCAGTATGCAGGGTTACCACTTGAGGACGCTCGAGAGCATCTTCAATCTTTTCTTTTAATTTGTGCTTTATTTAGCCAACAAGTCATTCCTGATGATGCTTTAGGAATACAGTTGTTTCCCTATTCATTATAGGGTAGAGCTCGTACATGGTTAAGAGGATTACCTATTGGTTCAATCACATCGTGGAATGACCTTGCAACACAATTTGTTATGCGCTTTAATACACCGACAATGAATTCGCGTTTGAGGAATGACATTACAACTTACTATCACTTGGATGATGAAGCTCTTCACACTACATGGGAGAGATATAAGTCTTTGTTGTGACAATGTCCAAATCATGTCATTCAACTGGAAACTCAGATTGAAATTTTTGTATAATGGGTTGAATGTAGTGATGAGACATCTTGTCGACGGGTCTTCTAATTGTTCAGTACTTGATAGTACCTACATGGCTACTGTTGTGTCCTGGAGCAATTTGCTCAGATGATTTGCAATATCCTATCCCTAGAGCTGTATCATGAAAGAATGCACAGGGAGTGCTCGAGCTAGATGATTTATCTTCTCTAAGGACTCAAATTTCCACATTGGAGAACAAAATCAAGAATATGGATGGGACAAGTGAAGTTGATCCCATTCGGTTAACTCAACAAACTACCACCCCTGTCTTTTCATGTGAAATCTATAGAGGCAACCATAGTTTTAAGGATTGCCCACAACTTGGGTACACTTTACAATACAACTAATCAACAACCTTGGAATAACTCTAATTCTACTCAGCACCAAAGAGCTTACTGCTCTGGGAATAATTCATTTCAAGGTAATTCTTGTGTGCACCAAAGAAATTTCGGTTACTCATAACAACAGTTCATACAACAGACTCAAATAAAACCACAGAAGAATCGAATGGAACCACAACATATTGCATCACAGTCTCAGCAATCACAGTTTGGAATGCAATCACAATATGGTGCACCATCTCAAGCCCCACCTTATATGAGTCATTATGCTCCATCAAGTATCTCTGGCCCATTTGCTCTTCTGGAAGAGATGATGCGAGACCACTTGTCTCGCACTGAAGTGATAGTGCAAGGTCACTCATCATCAGTACACACCTTGGAAGCTCAGTTGGGCCATTTAGCTACTGATATGAATTCTAGATAGCCAGGTGCATTATCTAGTAACACTGAGAGCCCGGTGAACAACGGTAAGGAACATTGCTAGGTTGTGACTTTACGAAGTGGCAAACATACTACCGACTCGTTGTAACAAGTACCCATGTCTAGTCATGAACGGGGAGAGTCATTTGTACATGATCACACAGTGAAGGATGGAGAGCATGTCAACGAGCTGAGTAATATTCCTTTTACTATTAAACCTGCTTTAACTGATTCAACACCAACATTGTCACCACAACATCCAATGTCGACATAGCAACCAGATAACCCATCTCCACCTTTTCCTCAATAGTTTAAGAATACCAAGTTGGATAATCAATTTCAATTCTTTCATGATACTTTGTAACAACCTACAAATCAAATTCATTTGATTGATACTCTTATACAGATATCGAGCTATGCAAAGTTAATGAAGGATATCTTATCCAAGAAGAAGAAGCTCAATGCAATGGAAACCATTATGCTCACTGAGGAATGCAATGCGTTGATATCTACTCCTCTACCATGAAAGATGAAAGATCCAGACAGCTTCATCATACCTTGCTCAATTGCTAATCATTATTTTAGTAAAGCTCTTTGTGATTTGAGGACTAGTATAAATTTAATGCCACTTTCTACTTTCCAAAAGTTGGGTATTGGAGATATGAAGCCTACTGCAGTCACATTACAGTTGGTAATAGATCTTTGACTCATCCAGATGGTCAAATCTAGGATGAATTGGTCCATGCTGATAAGTTTGTTTTCCCAATTGATTTTATTATTCTAGATTGTGAGGTCGACAAAGATGTTCCTATTATTCTTGGTCACCCATTTTTAGCTACTAGGAAGGCAGTAATTGATTTATCAAAATGAGAGCTTACAATGAGGGTTATTGATGATACAATCACATTTGGGATGTTTACTATTGCTATAGGAAGGAAGTCTGAAGAATGCCACCATATTCATATTCTTGATTACATTATTCTAAACGGACGTATTCGTGTTGCGGAAGATACAACACTAACAATAGTAGAAGATGATCTCCCATGTTGTGACTATATTTTCGAGGTTCTCACTAATGCAATACATCATAAATGGCAAGTTGAATCCTTAGATCTCGCTCATTGGTCAACTTTTACGTTTAAACCATCTATAGAAGAAGCTCCTACCCTGAAACTAAGTCATTGCCGACTAACCTTAAATATGTATTCCTCAGAGATGCAGAAACACTACCAATCATTGTCTCTACAACTCTAGATGCAATACAAGAAGCTAAGTTGCTAGATATTATGAAGCAACACAAGCGTGCTATTCCGTGGACAATTACTGACGTCAAGGGCATTAGTCCATCCTTTTGTATGCACAAAATTAAGCTGTATGATGAGAACAAACATTCTATTGAGCCACAAAGAAGATTGAATGAAAAGATGAATGGAGTTGTTAAGAATGAGATCCTTAAATGGTTGGATGCATATATTATCTATGCAATTTCTGATAGTGCATGGGTTCAGTTCATTGTGTCCCTAAGAAGAGTAGCATTATTGTGTTTCGTAATGATGCTAATGAGATGATACCAACTCCTATCCCTAATGGTTGGCGTATTTGTATGGACTACAGGCGCCTCAATACAGTCACAAGAAAGGATCATTTTTCTCTTCCTTTCATTGATCAAATGTTAGATCAACTCGCGGGCAAGGAGTATTACTACTTCTTAGATGGATACTCTGGCTACAATCATATTGCTATTGCCCATGAGGACCTAGAGAAGACTACCTTCACATGACCTTTTGGGACCTTTGATTTCTGTCGCATGCCTTTCGGCCCTTTCAATGCACTAGCCACATTTCAAAGGTGCATGATGGCAATATTCTCAGACATGATTGAAAATTCCCTTGAAATATTTATGGACGATTTTTCGGTCTATGGAAATAATTTTGACCACTGCGTCAAAAAGATAGAGAAGGTTTTGCAATGATGTGAAGACACCGACTTGGTTCTGAACTAGGAGAAATGCCACTTTATGGTCATTGAAGGAATTGTGTTAGGACACAGAATTTTAAAGGCTGGAATTGAGATAGATATGGCTAAAGTAGATATTATTGAAAAACTACCACCAACAACAAATGTGAAAGGTATTCGCAGTGGGTCATGTTGAGTTCTACATGAGATTTATTCGTGATTTCTCAAAGATTACCAAGTCTTTATGTCTACTATTGGAGCAAAGAAGAAAATTCATTTTTGACGATGCATGTCTGGATGCATTCAACAAAATCAAGGCATAGCTTGTTAACGCACCGATAGTTGTTGCATCCAACTGGGAGTAACCATTTGAGCTTATGTGTGGCACAAGTGATTTCGTTGTGGGTGCGGTATTAGGACAACACAAGGACAAGGTATTCCATGCAATATATTACACTAGTAAAACTCTTATTGAAGCTCAAATTAATTATACTACCACTGAGAAAGAGTTATTAGTTGTAATTTTTGCTTTCGATAAATTTTGTTCTTACCTTGTGGGTGCAAAAATTATTGTTTTTACTGATCATTCTGCGTTGAGATACCTCTTTGTAAAGAAATATGCGAAACTAAGATTAATCCACTGGATCTTATTGCTACAAGAATTTGATATTGAAATTAAAGACCGTAAGGGATCAAAAAATCAAGTTGCTAATCACCTTTCGAGGTTAGAAGCTTGAAGCAAAGACGGCAATAAGTTGCAAATTTTTGATGCATTTCCTGATGAAAAGTTGATCTCTATAAACACAACACAGTGGTATGATGATTTAGTGAATTACTTAGCTTGCGTAAATATTATTCTGCACCGACAATTTGAAGCGAGACTTCTGGTTTTACTAGCCAACTCTCAACCACGACTGTAGCCAGAAAAACTAAAATCAACATGGTCAGGACATTTTGAAGTTGTGGAAGCATCTCTGCAAGGTGTGGTCACAATCAAATATGTAAAAGGAGGGAATCCATTCAAAGTTAATAGTCAAAGACTCAAACTCTATTGTGGTGTCTTTGACCCTAGAGACATCGACACTATTAATTTGGTTGAATTGTTTTAAAATTATCTTTAATTGTTTTATTAGGTTTAGATTTTTTTTGTTTGTTCTTTTAATTCCCTTTCATTTCTTTTTGCAGAATAATAATCTCTTCCTTTTTGTCTCTTCTCTAACAAACTTGTACAGTAAAGGGCTTTACCGAAAAGAAGATTGGAATATTGGATTTCCCTTCTTTAATCATGTAGCTTTATGAATCTAAAGGGATAAAACCCTAGAGAAATGAAAAGATGACTGCTAACAAAGGGCCCATCAACAAAATTTTATAGTTTGTTTTTTGAGAAATCTACCCAGAAGAAATTATTGAGAATGAATTGGTTGCATCCAAGAGAGTAGATGGAACCACAAAAGGACCGAAAATAAAGCTAGCTACAGTGAGACTGACGAAAGTTGTGCTCACATCGGATGAACAAGAGGCAAACCCTCTTGCAATGGTTCTTTACAAACCACCACCCAGTTCATCTTCCCTAACGATGTGGCAGATGATGTCGAAGTAGACGAGGAGCCTGAACGAGAAGAGGCAACATAATAAGAAGAACAAATTCTTCGTCCAAAGAAAGAAAAGAAGAGAAAGAGCTCCAAGTCCAAAGATTGGAGCAAATAGAAGAGAAAAGAAAAGAAGAGGAGAAAGAAGAAGAAGTAACGCTCCACCTCCTCCTCCCATGAGCCAGAAAATTGAGTTAGTTTTATTTTATTTTTTTTCGTAGACATGCATTTCATGTAGTGTAATTGCATCCACATTCTATATCCCTTTCACTGTATTCACATCTTCATTCTAGCAGCATATAATTGTAATTGCATTGCTTTCATCATTGTAGCTACATTCTGTTAATTGCATCTTGTCATTACGTTCCTTCATTCTATTTTGTTTTCTTTTGCATTGGGGACAATGCAACCTTTAAGTTTGGCGCTATAAGCCTAGGAGTTGAAATGCACCCCCATTTCAAAAATTTCAAAATAAAATTTTTCTACACAAATGTAAGGTTCTGATGCTTTGAAATTCCTAATACTTGCTTTTGATGTATAAATCTTGAATTATTCTAAATTTTAATAAGTTTGTTGGATAAACTTGATGGATATTTGCATCTCTTAGATTTGTATTGGTATATTTGTTAGTTTGATTAGAGAACATTTTGTATCATTCTTTTTGTTTTAGGATAACTTTCTCCTATTGCAGCACGTGTTATATATCTATATTTGTATATCTTGTAAATAAAAGGCATTCCAATATGAGTGCAATGAAGTTTAGAAAGTAGCTTTAAGGGGGACACTCCTTTGCATGCGTTAGAAAAATGAATCTAGCCAAAGGTTGTCACTGCATCAGCGTGTGTCGTAACAATAAGTACTTCCTAGGCTTTGTTGCAAAACATCTTATTTCTTAGGGCTTAGGGTGCTTTCTTTCTTCGATATCCTTCGCTACAATAAAAAAAGAGAAAAAGATAAATATATATATATATAATATGATATTATGTGTGCTGCTAAATAAATGTTCCTAGGAGAAATGCATCTAAGAATGTTAGGGATGTTATTAGGTATTCTTGATTTGCTAGCTGGTCTATTGATGTAGAGATTGGTTATGCATATATCCATCTTGTTAATGCATCAGATCTATTAACTGATTAGATTAATTCGAGTATCTAGACTGCCTTGGATCTTTTGATTGACCTTGTTGTTTTGGATTTTACTTGAGGACAAGTAAAAACTCAAGTTTGGGGTGTGATAGCTCTTTAAAGAGCATGGTTTTTCTCTTGATTTATAGGTCTTATTGTCTTCACATCAGCATCCATTGCATCCATTTCTACATTTTCATTCTCTAATTATACATATTTCTAACTTAGTTCTTGTTGCTCAAGTTTTGTATTTTTGCCTTTTTTGTCGTTGCATTGCTAATTTCGCTACAGAGGTTGTTTTCACCATTGCAAACAGTTCGACACTACACCTACCAGTTGTCCAATATGCTTGAGATAAAAACGAATATGCCAACTGTTCATTCTGTTACAACAAATTGTATGACGCTGAGCACGCAAATAATATGTAGGACATGTGTCCTTCCTAAGGTGGGTTATATAAGGGTGATTTTGGAGGAGATAGAAGGACATGCTATTCTTATTTTCACACCATCTTCTTCCTCCCAAGCTTTTATCCTCCATTAATGGTGGCCTAAGCTTTTTCTTGAGATTCGAGGCGATGTAACTATCCAAGAAGATGAGGAGTCAAGTGTTTATTAGAGGGATTATCTTGTTCTCTTCATAAACTTTTATTTATTTTGATGATTATATGAAGTTTACTTGTATTCGTACTCATTATGTTCATGGTTTAATTTTCTAGAGCTTGTGGAACTTATTTAAACTATTTTCTTAGTTTAATATATTTTAGTGTTAGCTTTTCATAAGTTTCAATTGTTGGATTTGATTTACGTTTTACATGATAGTGTTAAAACTAGTTGCTGACATCGATAGATGCAATAACAAGTTAGATTAACGAGTTCTTACAGCGAAAGTTGTCTAGACACAACGAAAGTTGGTCCACTCGTTTAATAGGCCTTAGACTCGACTTACAATGAAAGTTGAAGCTGATCTTTGTACCTGAATCAATAGTTGAAGGTTGAATGGAAGTTAACACTCAAGTTGGCCACTATATCGTTGATTAAACCTATCTTGAGCCCACGATGTGCACTTAATCTTTCTGCCAAGCTGAACCAAGGAGATCCAAGCTTATTCTCATTATTCTTCATCTTTTATTACTCTTAATTATTTCTAGCACATCAAATCATTTACTGTCCTTTTATATTACTAATGCAACCACCATTGCACCCACAACTACCACTTATACAATATTGTATTGTAGTCATATAAGTATAAGCATAATCCACCATCCTCGAGGTATTGATATTCAAACAAGATTTCCTTGTTTATATTCTTGCATCGATAGTGTAGATTGCACTAAAAAGTGTGACGTTTTCACACCAATCACAATGGTGTCTGGAATGGAAGGTCTCTCATTCGTCCTATTGCATGTCCTGTTTTATACTACTTAGACAAGTGTCATGATCGGGTTTTCATGGCACATTGATTGGATTGTCTATGACTTGACGTCTTAGGTTCAATTTGCCATCCGTAGCGAGCACGTGTGTAGTCATGTGGCTGCCGGATGTGATGCGATGTTGTTTGTACTCTTGCCCGTTAGCCACAGATTGTAAAGGGTATCGCATAGTTCATGGGTGATCCTATGTGTTGTGGTCCACATTTGTTGTTACACTCGTCGCTAAACATCCCTTGTGTTATATTGTTCCACAGTCTTATTTATCCTGGTCTCGACACGTGGCAGTAGGTGTTTATGGGTGCTAACAATTGCGCCCCAAGTGAGGGAAGGTTATAAAGTGACCTTGGCAAACCTGAGGAATCTAAAGAGGGCTCGATGGGCAGGATTTTGTATTTATAGATTTTGAAATTTTTAGGTTAGATTGCTTATATGAGAGTCATGAAGATTTTACGAAACATCGCGTAATGAAAATTATTGATAGACCGATCGTTTTCTTTGTTGATAAATCGTTGTATGTGAAACGTCACATTATAAACCTCTTCATTAGCGAAGCGTGTCGAGGAAGACACAGTTCGTGGTTATAAATAAACTTTAGTTGGCATTTTTGGGTTTTACTTTGTTTGTCTCATTTATTGATTTTAAGTTTTTTGAAAAGAGGAAATGAAAACTTTGGAAAGGAAAATACAAGTTTTCTTGTGTTGATGACTGAGTCATCTGTTGTAGTGAGTGACTACTAAACCAGACGAGCTGTTAAAAAACATTGGAGTGTTGGGGTCTTCTTGCTATTAATCATTTCCATTATCGGTTCAGTGTACTGGAGGGGACATTTTGCCTGAGTGCATGTTTTGATAAGGGGAGGTGGTGGTTTTTGGTCTCTTTTTTTTCTTTTGAAGTTGGGTTCCATTTACCGTTACATTCCATCTTTGTGGATTGGTTAAATTGTTTTGATGTAGCATTAGGTCAATTAAGCAGAACTAGTTGGTGGACTTGGTGACGTATTTTTTGAATTGTAAGATTCATGGGGATGAACCTTCTATCGATGTATTCCATTACTTTTATAATGTGATGGCTGGCTATGACAAGAATACAAAGGGTTTTATGACTATTTGTCACCGTAGAGGGAAGTTTTTCGTTCGCCTGGGTATGGCATCGGCCGGTGAAGGATAGGGTTGTGCCGCCTAACGTGGGGAAGATGTCGCCTGCAGAGCTGAAGCTTCTTAGAAGTCTAGAAAGTGATATGCTTTGTTGTTTTGAGGAGGTATGCACCCTTCGAAATATTTGGGTTTATTGTTTGAAGGGAAAAGTCTCAATGGTTGGGACGAAGAATATTTTAATATGTTTCTAGAGGGTTCTTTGGAGAATGTGCCTATTCATGCTAGAGGCTTGGCCCTTTGGTGAAAGGGGTGAAGAACGAGTTGCGAGGATTCTTCTGGAAAACAAGGATGAACCAGACAATTTCTTTTTGAGTATATTGGCGTTCTTACTCGCCCTTGAAGATATCATGAACAACATGACCCCAAGTGGGGTTAGTTGGGAAGCTGCTCCCATTTCTTTAAGGGCTTGTGTTAGTGTGAGCCCATCCGGCTCTTGCCGTAGTAAGGAAAAGAAATAGGTAGTTTTGAGTTTGCTTTGTTTCTAACTCGAAGGATGGAAGAAGTTGTCTACGTTTGGAATGCAGGTTGAAGAGGTGAATGGATACATGTAATAGTTTGCTATTGCCTTGAAGAAGAATGACACTTTTTGTTTATATGCTTGTTGTGGTTCATTATTATTTTTTTTGTGTTTCACAAGGGCGATGCTTTCTCCTTTGCGGGTCATTGGTGACAAAATGGGAGATCGGATTGTAGTGTTGGATATTTCACTCTCTGTGGCTAGCAGTGATGCATTAGGTTCGCAAAGGCTAGTAAAAATGACGCATTCGGATGCTTTTAGCAGTGGGGAAGTAAGTTTGCCTTGTTCGTTAGCTTTAGCTACTGCAGAGATGTCTTTGGTAAACGTAATTCTTGCTGCTCCGTATCTGGGATTCTCCTGGTATCAGAAATGCCTATGTAGAAGTCTCAGTGGATGTTGTATAAGTAGCACGGGGAAGCATGGCTAGGTGAATAAAGGCTTATGGCCCAAAAAGGTGCCCTTTGGGTGCCGAATAAAAGGTGCTTGGAAAGAGGCCAACATTTGATGTTGGGGTTACCGAAGTTTTGCTTGGGTTGAAATGTGATTGTCGCGACTGTTTTTGCGACCGAAAAAAGACAAAGGGTGTGGGAAATTGCTCAGCGATCGATTAATTTAGAAATCGGGTTCTTGTTCATTTACATTTATTAAATCTTGAGAAATTAAGGTTTTCCATATTAAATCTTTTATTTAATTTTGAAAATCAATTTAGAGTCGCTATCGGATACTTTGGTAGATCGAACACCATAAAAACAACCAGAGATTCATTTTGAAATGATTTGGGTTCGGGAGTCGATTACGTGTGGGGAAGGATTAGCACCCCCACAAATGCCCATTATCGGTACCTTTTTAATTTCATGTGGCATTTTAGCATTTTTGAGTAATAAAATAGATTTAATTTGATCATTAATTGCTAATTGAATTTCTTTCCAAATGAGGATATCATTTTGTAAGAAAATACATTTTAAATGAATACGAATTTTTGAAGTGACCAGTTACATTAGAAGACTCCAATTCGTACCCAAAAATGTATCTCAACACAAAGGTTTAAATGCATGACAAATTATTTTGTGGTTCATTTTAAGTAAAAACCTAATTAAGGCTTCAATTCATTTAATTGATTAGAGTCCTATGAATATCATTAATTTTTAGACTTATGTGATAACACCCAAATGATTGGACACTATCCATATTAGGCCCAAAAGTAATAATATTCTTACTATCAATGATACTAATTACTTAACCCCAATTTGAATGAACTAGTTATCCAATTTCATATAATAACCATATTCTAAGTTTGAATGAAAAATTAAATATTTTACTAAAATACCCCTTTTGAATAACACCACAATACAGTGTGGTACTAATCAACTTAGGGCATGGAAGTAATCATCAATATTCATTCATTTTTCTATAATGATCTTCCTCTTCAACTTCAAGTTATTTAAGATTGAGAACCTAATTTTAGGGTTCTAATTATACTAAGTGTATTTAAGGTTTTCTAAACAAATATACTACATGATTATTTAAAAACACGCATCATACAAGCAATTAAATAAATTAAATTAAAAGCTACTAAAATAAGGAGATTTAACTGCCAAGGATTAAATTGAATTAAATTGGAAATTAAAAGGCTGAATTACAAGGAATTTGGCGACTAATTTGTAAAATAGAACAAACTAGAAAGCCGAAATCTAAACCTATTGAAAATCCGGTTCAAAAACGGTTTGAACCAAGTCGAACCGGCCAATTTAAACCCCTAGATGGCTCGAACCGTTATAACGGGTCTAGAGTCGGACCACGGCCCCGTATCCATGCCTGTTTCCAAAACACGCGGGTCATTTTGACCTGGTACCCAAAATGACACCATGCTAACTCGGCCATAAATAGGCCATTTCCGAGTTAAATCGGCTATTATAACAATTTCTCTCTCTCTCTTTTCTCTCTCTATCCCTCAGATTCTCTCAGCTCAAACACTAAAAACCCAGAAAAGCCCCTCATTTTCGATCAAAACCCTCACCTTCAAACTTGTTCTTTATCTGTTCTTCATCTTTTGACTCGTTTAATCCACAAAGCCACAAAATCACCTCCTTGTTTTGTTTCTCCCGGATCAAACCCACTATTCCCTTAAGAACTCAACCCTAGTTCTTCCTACCTTCATAACTTCGATCTTCCACCACCATCAAACCCTAGCTTTAGCCTGTTTCTCGGTTGCCAGAGGTGACACCGACCATTGGTCGTCGTCTCTGGTCATCCTTTCCGATAAACCTCAACCCTCTAGCCACCATCTAGTCTAACTTCGATCATCCCTAACTTTCTATCGACCACTGTGCTCCTCTGCTAGAGTGATTTTCGGCCACCGCAAAAAACCTTAAAAACTCTATTTTCCCCTTTTTCAAGCCTAAACCCTAATCTAACCCCGAATTCATTATAATCAGCCCCCTTTTCCCATTCCTACACTATCTACCCGAGACCAGAGACCTTCCCCTATCATTTTCAACTTTGTCTTGAAACCTAACTCTCCTCTGTCCTTGAACTCACTTCGGACAGTGCTTACAATGGTAAAGGTTTAAGATAAGTGTTCGAAACCTTCTCATTTTCTGTTTTCATTTCCATTTTTAGATCCATTGTTATTTTAGGTTACTAACTTTAGATTTAGGATATATCTAGGTTTGAGACACTGCTATTACTGTTTTGAAAGATTGAGGCCAAGATTTAGTTGTTTCTGTTTGTTTAAGTGAAGGAAAATAAAGAGTAGAGGTGGAAATATAACTCTGAATGTATATCAACAGCTCCAGAAAACCTCTGGTGGTGAACCAGCTACTCTGATCGTCCTCTCCGAGCTCCCCTTTCTTTCAGGTAATCTCTTCGACTTTTATTTTCTCTCTCCTTTCAATTATTGCATAATCATTAATGCTGACTTTCTCTCTCCCATTTATAGCAGGTGACGCGGCTGACGTCAGACATGCCCTTAATCCATGTGCTGGGGTTGTAGACCAATTCGGTGGCGCCATGTGGTCAAATCTGCCAGGCGCAAGAAACACTTGTGTTTCTTAGGCTGGTAAAGGCTGATAATGGGCAAGAACTCATTTAAAGTTGGGCTATAATACTTGTAATTGGGCCTTTCAGATTTGTTGAGGCAGATTTAATGTAATATGGACTATTTTATTTAATATAGTCATTGGAGGATTATTTTTATTTAATATATTATTTTATTACTTAGTATTATTTAGCCATATGTATAGTGAGTTATATATAAAAAAGAACCGGACAAAATTTGAGTATTACAGCTGCCCCTCTTTACTAATTGTTGTAGAATAGGGATAGGGCAAAGACTGAAAAGACACAAATTTTGTCTGCTCCTGTCAACTGTTGCTCTGAGTCGCAGGACTTTATTCGAACCCTCTTCCTCTTCTCCCTCTCTGAGAACTTACCAAGTTCTTCTCACTTAGAACTTTATCTTCACTTATCGAATTCTTCTCATTACGAATTCTTTCTTTGTTGGGGATGAACTCTTATCATTTGGAATTCTATCTTTGCTAACAGGCTTCCTTCTTCATATTAGGAGTTCTGTCCCTACTGGATGAACTCTTCTCGTTAGGAGCTCTATCCTTGCTGGGTGAACTCTTCACACTAGGGGCTCTATCTTTACTGGGCGAACTCTTCACATTAGGAGCTCTATCTTTGTTGGGCGAACTCTTCACATTATGAGCTCTATCTTTGCTGGGCGAACTCTTCTCATTAGGAGCTCTATCTTTTCTGGGCGAACTCTTCTTATTAGGAATTCTATCCTCATTTCCTCTTAAGACAAACTAAAATGCATGTACGATAGTTATTATGGTCCTAGTTTTCTATATGATGCATGAATCATATTCCATTAAGATCGATCAATCAACTATCACTCCTTGAGCGACTATCCTGATGCTTCATTTTCTTCGTTCATCTCACGTTTAGGATTAGCCATCGAAAACCCCCTCCTACGTTTCTGGCCCCATGCTCTAAACCGCCCTTTCAGGTTTTCACTTTGGATTGCTTTTCTCAAAGCGCCCTTTCGGGTTTTCACTTTGGTTTTTCTTTCTTCTTTTTCTTCTTTTTTCTCAAGGCGCCCTTTCAGGTTTTCACCTTAGTTTTCTCTTTCTCTTTCTTTTCTCTTTTTCTTTTCTTTTTTCTTTTTCTTTTTTCTTTTTCTTCCAGACACGTTATGAAGCATATTTACAATCTTTGCCAATTTCAAAAGCCTTTATAAAATGATGAATCAAATCTTCATTCTCAACAGAAAAACATTAAGCCATGTATATTTGACTCAATTTAGGAAGTTA
The DNA here is from genome assembly GCA_019671005.1 of Hibiscus mutabilis. Classification (NCBI taxonomy): domain Eukaryota; kingdom Viridiplantae; phylum Streptophyta; class Magnoliopsida; order Malvales; family Malvaceae; genus Hibiscus; species Hibiscus mutabilis. The sequence continues at coordinate 42,103,032 of CM033712.1, forward strand.
AAGGACGAACAAGGCTCCTGGTACTGAGACGTTAATGATGCTCCTTTGGCTCTCACACCCATCACATTTTCCTGGGCGCGCTAAGACTGATTTTCAGTAATACCCTTTATGCGCTTCATGTCTCTTAGGTTCAATGACACCTTTTACTTTTAGACACTCTTCTTCAATAACCCAGAGCGTTAAAGTTCACTTGTATCTTTTAAAACACAGTAATACCAAGAAATTATCTGCTTTATTCACTATGTCAACCATTTAATGATGCTTTGGAATAAAGAAAGGCTTAGAAGAGAATACATGATTTTTATTGAAGTTTATTAGTACAAATTTGAATAGAATTGAACAAGTCATGGCAAACTGAAACAAAAAATCAATAAACTTCATTAGGCTTTCAAGCATTCATAGCATGAAGGATACATTTACCCTATCGACCAAAAATAGTCTTGAGCTTAACCTTTGTCCAATAGACTTCGAATGCTGTCTGAATGGTTACAGATATGAAATCCCTTCTAAAATACCGGGTAATGTCTGAGAGGTTTCAACCGACGGATGCCTATTCTTAAGCTATCTGGGCCACCCTTTACGGGTTTTCAACCCAGATCCTCCTTTGGTTTCAAGATGTCCTTTGCGAATTTTCATCTTGAACCCTCATTTTTTTTCTTTTTTTTTATATTTTTTTTCTCTTTTTCTTCCTTTTTTTGAATATCTATAGCACTCTTTTGGGTTTTCACTACAAATATATTATTTTGCGAAGTGCCCTTTCGGATTTTCACTCTACTTTTCTTTTCTTTTTCCTTCTTTTTTCTTTTCTTCTTTTTTTATTCTTCAGGCATAGTACTTTTTGACTGAATCAGAATTTACTGGTTTTTGTAATTCTTTTCCATCCATTTCAGTCAGAATCAATGCTCATCCAGAGAAGGCCTTTTTAACAACATAAGGTCCCTCCCAATTAGGCATCCATTTCCCACGATAATCATGGTGTATCTGTAAGATCTTTTTCAACACAAGATCTCCCTCTCAGAATTCCTTGGGTTGAACCTTTTTATCATAGGCCCGCATCATTCTTTTTTGGTACATTTGACTATGACAAATAGCCCTCAACCTCTTTTCTTCAATCAAGTTCAACTGATCTACCCGAGCTTGTTTCCATTCTGCGTCGTCCAACTTTACTTCTGATAAAACTCGAAGGGATGGGATTTCAACCTCAATAGGAAGTACTACTTCTGCCCATAAACTAGAGAGTAAGGAGTTGCCCCAGTTGAAGTTCGTATCAAGTTCGATATGCAAACAATGCAAAGGGAAGCTTCTCATGCAATCCTTGTATGCCTTTGTTGTCTCTGATATGATCTTCTTGATGTTTTTATTTGTTGCCTCAACTGCCCCATTCATCTTTGGGTGATAAGTTACAGAATTGTGATGTATAATGTTGAACTGCTCACATACTTCTGCTATTATCTTATTATTGAAATTGGTAGCATTATCAGTAATGATTCTTTCTGGCAATCCATATCGACAAATGATCCCTTTATTTAAGAACCTGCATACTGTTGTTCTTATGACATTAGCATAAGAAGCTGCTTCCACCCATTTAGTGAAGTAATCAATGACCACTAGAATGAAACGATGACCATTAGAAGCCTTAGGGTGAATCTGTCTAATAACATCCATGCCCCAAACGACGAAAGGCCACGGTGAATTCATCGTATGAAGTGGTACCGGTGGAGAATTGATCCTGTCAGCATATATTTGACATTTCTTTGCATGTTCAATACAATATCCTTCCATGGTTGCCCAGTAGTATCCATATCTCATAATTTTCCTGGCCGTTGCATAACCATTTGCATGTGTCCCACATATTCCATCATGCACCTCTGTCATGATGCTTCTTGCCTCATTAGCATTGACACACCTCAGCAAGATCTGATCTCTGCCCCTTCTATATAAGGGTTCCCCATCCAACACATATCACGAAGCCATTCTTCTAATAGTTCTTTTATCATTATCATTTGCTTTTAGCGGATACCTTTCAAACTTGAGGTATTGCATGATATCGTAATACCAAGGGTTTCCATCTGTTTCCTCTTCTATGCTACAACAGTGAGCATAAGCATTGTAACTCTGCATCTGGATTATCATCATGTCCTCTGGTCTGTTGGCTAAGAAAACTGAAGCCAATATAGCTAAAGCATCTGCCATCTGATTATCCTCTCTGGGGACATATGTGAAAGTAATCTCCTTGAACTTTTTTATCATTTTAAGGATTAATTTTCGATGCTCAATCAGCTTGACATCCTTTGTTTCCCATTCTCCACGAAGCTGGTAAATGACCAATGCAGAATCTCCATATACTTTTAGGCTCTCTATTTTCCTTTCAATAGCAGCTTGCAATCCCATGACACAAGCTTCATATTCTGCCATGTTGTTGGTACAAAGGAATTCCAATCTACTTGTGAAGGGATGATGCTCATTGTTTGGAGAGATCAATATTACCCCAATTCCACGCCCTAGGGCGTTTACAGCCCCATCAAAATATAACTTCCACATTTTATCCTCAGAAATTCTATTTTCTTCCATGGAGATATTCATCACATCCTTATCAGTGAAGTCAAAGTTCAACGGCTCATAGTCCTCTGCAGCACGACTTGCTAAGAAATCTGCTATAACACTCCCTTTTACTGCCTTTTGACTCATATACATGATGTCAAATTATGATAAAAGCATCTGCCAAGGTGCTAGTCTTCCAGGCAGTGCTGGTATCTCTATCATGAACTTTAATGGGTCAAGGCAAGATATCAGCCAAGTGGTGTGATACAGCATGTACTGCCTAAGTCTACGAGTTACCCATACCAAAGCACATCACAACTTTTGGATAGGTGGGTATCGCACTTCACACTCTGTAAACTTTTTGCTTAAATAATAGATGGCTCTTTCTTTCCTCCCCATGTCATCATGTTGCCCCAATACACGTCCCATTGAATTCTCATGAACTGTTAAGTAAATGATGAGTGGCATGTCTGGAACCGGAGCAACTAATATCAGAGCATTCATCAAGTACCTCTTAATCTTATCAAATGTTTCCTGTCACTCTTCATCTCATTCTCCTAGATTATTCTTTTTAAGCAATTTGAAGATTGGATCACATTTATCGATTAGTGGAGAAATGAACCGAGAAACATAATTCAACCTCCCAAGGAATCCTCGAACTTCCTTTTGTATTTTTGGTGATGGTAAGTTCTGGATTGCTTTTACTTTACCTGTATCTATTTCGATTCCTCTTTTGCTGACAACAAAACCCAGGAGTTTTCCTGATGTGACTCCAAAGGTACACTTATTTGGATTGAGCTTTAACTGGTACTTTCTTAGCCTCAAAAACAACTTTCTCAAATTTTGAATATGCTCTTCTTCAATCTGAGATTTGGCAATCATGTCATCAACATACACTTCGATCTCTTTATGTTTCATGTCATGAAACAAGGTCATCATCGCCCACTGATAGGTTGCCCCAGCATTCTTTAACCCGAAGGGCATCACCTTGTAACAGTATGTTCCCTATAGGGTTATAAATGTTGTTTAATCCATATCTTTTAGGCTTATCTTTATCTGATTATACCATGAGAATCCATCCATCTATGAAAACCATGAATGGCCTGACGTATCATCTACTAAAATGTCTACATGGGGTAAAGGGAAATTGTCCTTTGGACTAACCTTATTTAGATCTTTGGAATCCACATATATTCGTACTTTCCCATCCTTCTTTGGCACAGGAACTATTTTGGCTACCCACTCTGGATACTTGGAAACCTCAAGAAAACCATCATCGATTTACTTTGCACTTCTTCCTTTATCTTCAGTACCATTTCTAACCTCACCCTTCTAAGTTTTTGCTGAACTGGTTTACACTCCGGCTTTATGGGCAGTCTATGTACCACTATGTCAGTATTCAATCCAGGGATATCTTGGTACGACCAGGCGAAGACATCTTTAAATTCTCCCAGCAGATTAATCAACCCTTGACTAGTTTTCGGGGAGAAGGTTGTTCCTATTTTAACATCCCTTCTGATTTCATCAGTTCCCAAATTAAGAACCTCTAATTCCTCTTTATGGGGTAGGATCTGTTTGTCTTCTTTTTCCACAAACCTTAGTAATTCTTCAGGGATTTCACATTCTGTTTTATCTTCCACCGCATTGATTTCCATTAGACACACTGGTCGCTCAAGATCTACTCCAGGATTAGGTTAAGGATCATTCATGCTATCAGCTAAAAACTCGCAAAGGAAATTATAGTGTATATATTTGAAAGGAATGTGAAAAATAAAGCAAGAAACATGTTTGCCATTTGTGAATCATCATTGAAAGCATCTTTATTTAAATGACATAGTGGCCCTTTACAAATAACACTTTATACCCGCGGGCAAAGGTATAGAGCTGGTTCTTGATATATACTATGTTTTATTGAATACAACATCAAGTTCCTCAGTTGTCCAATTGCTGAGTTTTTCACCAGAGAGACACGGACGAATTTTCTCCAGGAACCTCCCAGGTTGAACTCCTTCAAAAATTCTTCTAACGAGAAGCCCTTCAAGCTTATTGCCAAAGATTTTTTCTTCGTGCATCCTCACGGTCTCTAGGTTGACCTCCATGAGATGCTCCTCAACGTTCTCAAACCCTCTGAACTTAAAGATACATGTTAAATCCAACAAAGGCATGGGTTCGGTGGAGGCTTTGGTTCCCAGCATACGAGCTTTCCTCTGTTATCCTCTTCTCTTCAAGTCTTTCAATCTATCCTTGACATTGGGCTTGAATCCTATCCTGAAACGATCCTTCTTCATAATCAGCGATTTTGGACGCAAACACCCCTAGAGTCGCTTGCCTAAGCCTTTTCTCATTTTTGCACCTCTTCCCAATGTTTCTCGTACAATCATCTTGGTGCAGTTTGATAACTTTGGTTGTGGAAAATGCTTGCCTTCGGCAACGAAGGTAGCATTTACAAACTCCAATGCCTTAAAAGAACATTCAAGAGCGTTTGCATTGGCTTCAATATAAGGCGTGTCTATGGTTACTGAGGCTATGATATCTTCCTCTGCTCCCACACTGGCCAGCTTTCCTTCAATCACAAATTTCAATCTTTGATGTAGAGACGATGGCACTGCTCCAGCCGAATGAATCCATGGCCTTCCCAACAAGCAACTATACGTGGGTCTTATATCCATCACCACAAAATCTACATTGTAAACTGCCGGTCCAATCAACAGTGGCACTTCAATTTTCCCGAGCACCTCTCGAGTAGTCCCATCAAAAGCCCTCATTGTATTCTTGCACACCTTCGTGTGTGATTCATCAACGGGTAACCTTTGTAATGTTACCATTGGCAGAACATTTAGAGCAGAACCATTGTCTATAAGCACTTCTGGCAGTACGTACCCTTTACAATGTGTGGTGATATTCAAAGCCTTTACTGATCCCATTCCTTCCTTAGGAATTTCATCATCAGTGAAGGTAATATAATTGTCAGCAGTTATATGGTTAAAATCATCGCCGCTGACAGGGCAGGAGTAACCCCTCCAGTAGCTACAAGCCCGTCGAAACCCCGCAAGGGGCTTGACCCCGATGTAGAAACAATCTAGAAAGACCTCAATTACAAACCTCGTCGTTACTATGTTTGTTTATGCATGGTGTTTGGAATGCATGGTTATAGCCCAATAGCCCATTTAGTTTTATTTATAAGGTTTTATAAATATGTCTCGTGTGTCGTGTCTTTCTCTACTTCTATTGTAATTCTCTTCTCATCTTACTCCCTCGTATGTAAAACGAGTTTCTAAAATTGTAATCTATACGAAAAAGCATGGACTAGAGGAACAGAATTACGGGCCGACAGAAAGATGCTTGAGAATTTTTTTTATCCTTAGAATAATTTGGTTCTCCCATTGGATTGGGACGGGCCACCTCAGAATATGGGTTATAAGTATTGCATTCATATTTACTGCTTTTCATGTATATGATAAAATGAATGTATAAGAGGCATGTTAGTTAATTGATAAGATCAAATGTTAAATGGCGAGATAATATTCACAAAACCACTCCATATTTAATTAAAATTAGTTATCCAATATTAGCCCTCATTAAAACCTTGATCGGTACTATGTAGGTTTTGCCAAAGCAAAATACTTAGATCTATTTTGGTTAAACGTAAAGAATAAGCAAGTGATATTCAGTTGTAGTAATATTGGTTAAACTAGGTTGTTCTAATAAGATTAGAAATCTAAAGACTAATGATTGTTCAAGAACTTTGGTGATTGAAAAACAATACGAAAGTGCATGTCTAGGATTGATTCTTTGAAAGACTTGGTATTTAAGCGTGCCCAGTACACCACCTCTCTTTTCATAAGTTACCTACCTGGTGCACTGTTCATTATTGTTCTTTCTATTAGACCATATGAACTTTTGTTTTGGACAAATAGTTGTTCATCAAATATAGCAAGTTGTTGAGGAACATTCAACAGTTTTGGAAACACAACCATTGCGAAGATCTTTGAGAGAATGCAATACGCTTGAGAAATATGGATTTCTTGTCACATTGCATGGTGATGTTCTCTTCATAGATCAAGATGAGCCTAGGACTTATCAAGAAGTAGTGACGGGCCCAGAATCTGAGAAATGGCTAGAGGCCATGAAATTCGAGATGGATTCCATGTTAGAAAATCAAGTTTGGACCTTGGTAGACCCACCTCTAGGGGTTAAGCCCATAGGGTGCAAATGGGTTTTCAAAAAGAAAACTGAAATGGATGGTAATGTACAAACATACAAAGTGTGATTAGTCAGTAAGGGTTTTGGTCAAATTCATGGTATAGACTATGATGAAACTTTTTCACCTGTTGCTATGTTTTAATCCATCCAGATCTTACTTGGGATAGCTGCATCTTAAGATTATATGATATGGTAAATAGATGATAAAACCGCTTTCCTTAATAGAAAACCAGATGAGGATGTGTACATGACACAACCTGAAGGTTTTGTCAATCCAAAAGATGGCGAAAAATATGCAAGCTACAAAGGTCCATTAATGGATTGAAGCAAGCTTCTCGAAGTTGGAATTTTCGTTTTAACGATGCAATCAAAGAGATTGATTTTATCAAAAATGAAGATGAGTCATGTGTTTTCAAGAAAATTAGTGGGAGCACTGTCATATTCTTGGTAATGTATGTGGATGATATACTGGTAATAGGAAATGACATATTTAGCTTACAGTCTGTGAAAACTTGGTTAGGAAAATGTTTTTCCATGAAAGACTTGGGTAAGGCAACATACATATTAGGAGTCAAGATCTATAGAGATAGATAAAGATGACTTCTAGGACTCGGTCAAAATACATACATAGAAGAAGTACTGAAAAGATTCAGTATGGAAGAATCCAAAAAAAGGGTTCTTACCTATGAGACATGAAATTTCACTCTCGAAGGAAATGTGTCCTTCAACATCTTAAGAAATAGAGCAAATGAGTAAGATTCCATATGCTTCAGCAATTGGATCTATCATGTATGTCATCTTTTGTACTCGTCTAAATGTATCATACACTTTAAGTATGACAAGTCGATACCAAGTAGATCCAGGTGAAGGTCACTGGGTCGCAGTTAAAAACATCTTTAAGTACTTAAGAAGAACTAAGGATACATTCTTTGTATATGGAGGTGAGGAAGAGCTAAGTATTAAAGGTTATACTGATGTCAGCTTTCAAACGGATAAGGATGATTCACGATCGCAATCGAGTTTTGTGTTATGCCTTAATGGAGGCGCTATGAGCTGGAAAGGTTCAAAGCAAGATACAGTAGCTGATTCTACAACAGAAGCCGAGTATATTGTAGCATGCGATGCTGCAAAAGAGGGTGTTAGGATCAAGAAGTTCATATCTGAACTAGGGGTTGTGCCAACCATTTTGAATGCTATAGATCTACATTGTGATAACAATAGAGCCATCACACAAGCAAAGGAACCCAAATTTCACCAACGATCCAAGCACATACTTAGGCATTACCATCTCATTCAAGAAATCATAGATCAAGGAGATGTGGAAATATGTAGGGTACCAACAAATGACAACATTGTCGATCCACTGAAAAAGCCTCTGACACAGCAGAAGCATGATCGTCACTTGGTATTAGATACATGAGTGATTGGTCTTAGTGCTAGTATGAGAGTTTTTGAGTATCCCCAAAGACCAATCATAAGATGATTGTAAATGACATTTTTTTACCTTTTTTATTCATAAAGAGACATTGTCATTATTATTTTCAGTTACAATTCTGCGTGCATAAATAAACTGAACTATAATAAAGTCCGTAGAATAATATGGTTATTCTAAAATGTCCTTAGTCGAGTATTATTGTGAGCATGGACAACAATAATGCATTAAGACTAATATGTAGTTGATTGATAACAAAGTGTTGTCATTGACATGGAGATGTCAAAATCAATACATAGTATGTGTTAGAGAGCGACATACTGGACTGACCCGCTATAATCATGTTTCTTGGATTATTATGTGACAGTCACAACATTGCTCATAGTGATAACTACATGCATCATCCTCAGACTTGAGATTATTATTATTTCAACATCGTGAGTGACATATTTTGATACGTTCAAACGTGTGTCGTAACTGACTACACTATAAAGACTGATATTGGATATGTCACAATCTATGTAGTGGAATATGGTTGATCAAGATAGGATTTGTCCCTCATACATAATAGGAGTAATATCATAGACCACTTGATTGAGTGAAACTAGAAATGCATGGCCATGCTCGAATAAGTTGATATGAGATATCATAGTTATTTGTTTATAATAGTCTACTCAAGATATCAAGAAACATTAGATGGACTATAAAAGTGTGACAGTTCCACGACTTGTGTCCAATCTAGATATAAAGGAAAAAAGGATGTAATACATAAATAGAGTTAATCACGAAAAGTTTATGTCGAATTATGATTTCTTGTAACTTAGGTGACAATAACATATTGCTAGATGTCACTCATTGTTTGTAATATTAGAAATGTTCTAATATTTACTACTAACGTTACATGAACCTACAGGGTCACACCTACAATTGAAATGAGCATATATTAAACGAATTATATATGTACAAATTTTTTGTACACAGATTTAGTTAAATTAATATATATTTGATATATATAATTTAACTATTGGGTAAATATTAAAAGAAAATAATTATTGTAATTATGACTCTTTTAATATATAAATAATATAATTCGATTTAAATCAATATATATATATATATATTGAAATCCTAGATAAGTTGAATTGGGATTATATATATTTAATATATATATTGAAATCCTAATTAAAGTTGAATTGGGATTATATATATTTAATATATATATTGAAATCCTAATTAAAATTGAATTAAGATTATATATATTTAATATATATATATATATTGAAATCCTAATTAGGTTGAATTGAGATTATATATTTAATATATATATACTAAAATCCTAATTAGGTTGAATTGGGATTATATATATTTAATATATATATTAAAATCCTAATTAAAGTTAAATTGAGATTATATATATTTAATATATATATTGAAATCCTAATCTGAGTTGAATTTGGATTACAAAGGCTATATAAAGGCATGAGAGATCTAGCAGTCATTAATGCGCTTTGGGAAAAACCCTCTAAATAGTTTAGAGAGTTTTTATATGCTTATTCCCTTCTAAATGGTTTAGAGAGTTTTATATACTCAACTGGGTGAACTACGTAGAGGTTGGAGCATTATTGTTGCGGCTTAAGAATCGACATCATGGAATCGTGATTGAATATCTATCTCCTCCAAACTCAGAATTCCAAATTTTAATCAGGTAATTCTTCACCTTATTCACCCTGATTCGTTCCTCATACATAGATCTCTGGTGGTAATTGTCGGATAATTTTTTTGCTGTCTCATGGGGTGTACCGGCATGACCCAACAGATTGTTGGAGTATGCCCAAAGACCAATCATGAGATGGCTGTAAAAGACATACTTATTTTATCTTGTTTATTAATATAAAGCCATATTATTATTTCAGTCTTATTCTGTGTATCTATAAATAAACTGAATTATAATAAAGTCCTTAGAATAATACAGTTATTCTTGAATGTCCTTAGTCAAGAATTATTGTAGGAACAACATACTAGACTGACCCGCTATGAGCATGTTTCATGGATTATTATGTGACAGTTACAACATTGCTTATGGTGATAACTACATGTACGATCCTCAGACTTGAGATCATCATTATTTCAACATCGTGAGTGACATATATTGATACGGTCAAACGTGTGTCGTAACTGACTACACTAGAAAGACTGATATTGGATATGTCATAATCCATGTAGCGAAATATAGTTGATCAAGATAGGATTTGTCCCTCCTACATAATAGGAGTAATATCATAGGCCACTTGATTGAGTGAGACTAGAAAATGCATGGCCATGCTCGAATAAATTAATATGGGATATCATAATTATTCGTTTATAATAGTCTACTCAAGATATCAAGAAACATTAGATGGACTATACAAGTGTGACTAATCCATGACTTGTGTCTGATCTAGATATGAGGAAAAAATGATGAAATACATAAAAGAAGTTAATCACGGAAAAAAGGTTAAATCGAACCATGATTTCATGTAACTTAGGTAGCAATGATGTATTGCTAGATGCCACTCATTGCTTGTAATATTAGAATTATTCTGGATATTACTGCTAACGTTACAAGAACCTACAATGGTCCCACCCTATGATTAAAATGAACAAATATCGATTAGATAGCATGTGTACAAACTTGTTGTACAAGGAACTAGTGAGAAATCGAAATTGTTATAATTATGGATAATTTCATTTTTATATATATGTTCATATTTAACATATATCAAGTAATGACATGGCTTATCAAGCAAGTCATCACATTTCATATTTAACATATATAAAGTAATCACATGGCTTAGCAAGCAAGTCATCACATTTCATATTTAACATAGCAATTTCATTCTTTGTTGTTCATTAACATAGCCTTGAGTTTCAAATTCCCAGTCTAGGTACACGAGTCCCCAACCAACTGTCACCCATGAATAACATATGGTACCTATAGTACCGGTCAATCCCTCTTACTGTCGCAAAATGACCATACATACACATCCTTCCTACTGTCGCCAAATAGGGACCACTGTCCCGGACCGTAGTCCAACCCCAAACACTGAGCTCTATAGACTCTATGGCATGCCAACTCTACCTAAGACTGGCTCGAGACCAAGGCTTTTCATTAATCATACTTTAACATATCAAGTGAGCATTGCTCCATTTCATTTATCATAACTTTGTATCATTCCCCCTTTATCTCAATTAGGGATGATAGACATGTTCACCACATGTGAACCATCAATCTCGTATCATTATTTGATGGCATCATAGCCAAGATTATGATCACATAGGATCCATCCATATTCTTTCATATCACACATGTGGTAAATTCATATTTTACTCATCATATTCTTCCTTTCATTCGAATGAATCATACAGTAGTCACTATCAATTATGATTCTAATTTCATAATAGAATCTAAATCAATTGTCAGGTTGACAGTGGTTTACTAATTAAGAAAGTATTATGCTAAAATTTCAAACAGATATCTTCATTCACATTTTGCTTTCATATAATAACAAATATTTCATAGTACACCAGCCCCAAAATCAAGACATCAAATAATCATAATAGCTTTAATTTCGAAATCAAAGCTAAACATCAAACTTAATCACATTCATACATTCTACTATAATCCATTTCCTACTTTACTCTTCACTTTTGGACATACCTTATTTTCCAAGCCAAGCTTAAGCATGGTTTGATGTATTTCAAGAGACAATGGAATAATTTTACTAAAGATGCTCGGGAAGCTATAACTCTACATCGAGACTTTAGAAATACACTCACCTCTTATCCTGATGTTACGGGATACCTGAATCCTCAACCGTATCTTGCTATTTATCTAATCCTTTCCCATCTTCTTCTTGGTTTAGGATTAACAAAGAACGTGTTTACATATATTAGAACCATTCTTTTGATAACACACACTTGACAACTACTCGAATGGCATGAATTTACCAAATTTTGCACAAAACAATCCTCTAGAATAAGCATATCAAGACAGCTCACCAAGCCTTCAAATCATTGCAAAACAGTTCCAACAATCACAATTACACAAAGGTAGTCCTTAATTACATCAACAATATAGCCTTACATTAAAACCAATCTTTATCTCACATTTACATAATTTATTCATTCAATTCCAGCTTAGGTCAACAATGTTTAAACAGCCAACAATCCAAAATACTTCATCATATACTTTCGTACCAGAAACAATCTTGCATTCTTTTACACAATCTAAACTTATTCTAAATTATTCTAATTCCAAATTTAGAACCAAAACAGCTCAATGTATAAGAATAGAACCAAAACAGTTTCATGAGGCTTCAATTTAGTCAAAAACAGTCTTTAAAGCGCCACTTATTACTCAAACACTCCCCAAAATAATCAAATGTTCAAAGCAATTTTCTAGAATGCAAATCAGTCCCTATCTTTAACTAGATAAATTCCTCGCTTTACAATTATTCCAAAATAGTTTTTAACTACACCATAACAGTCCAATACAAGCATTTTAGCTCAGATTCTGCCCAGCCACACATTGTTTCACAAATACAAACAGCACATATTCTGTCCTTTTTATGCATCAAAATAGTTTAATTTGGCCCTATATGCAATGAAAAACTGGGCAGATTACTACACTTTTGATTGCTTCTTGAATCAGTCCAATTTTCCATATTCATTCGAACAAAAACCTTGCGCATGCACCAAGTAGTTATCTTGGTTAGGTTCACTAAATGTAGTTTCTTTTGACCTAACAACATCATCTTCTAATCTCAATTGTCAATTAAACATACCATTCGATTCAAAGACCTACCAATTTCCACATTTAGATACATGCATGTTCAAATAGGTTCATACTACTCATTCATTTCTTTCCTATCTTGAAATCAAATCAAAATTTTATATTAAGAACACTTACTTTTTTCCTCTTTAGAATCGAACATCATGTAAATAAGCTCCATTCCTTCTAGTTTCCATGGATAACAACTACGTTTTTTGTCTCTCTAACTCTCAAGTCAAATTTTTGTGTTTTTTTAGATTGAAGAAAACACTTAGGATAGCTACATCCTAGTTAGTCGATCCCTTCATCCAAGTGTACATCTTGTTTGCCAAGTGTATAAATCCTTAGGTGCATAATTTGTTTAGCATGCAAACTCATATTTCACTCTATTATTCAATTTAGTCACTTATACTTAGAGCATTCTTTCTTTTGATTCTTTCTTTTTAGTCCTACACTTGATTATTCTATTAAGAACAAATTCCAATTCAACTAGTTATGATCAAGCTTATAGCATACTATTAAGCTAAAGTTGGAGTATTACCAACTCAAAACAAATTAAATCCCATTCTAACTGATAACATAATTCTAAGCCGTATTTTGGGGTACTACACCCCCTTTTATATAACAAAACCAAAATAAATTTTTAGTTCGCACCCCTTTCTTTAAGGCTAAAAGATAGTTTATTTTTGAAAAATTTATATCTCATACTTCTCCCCTTTTTTGTTAAATCAAAACCAATAGGGTAATAAACAAGATATAAAGCAATGTAACTTCAAAGATAATTAAACAACATAGATATTATAAAATTCAATGCATAATATCCAACTTAAACTTAAAACATAAACCAAAGCATAAAGCATAATATCATAGGAAATCAAATAAAACAAAAGTGCATAAACTCAAATCCTAATAGATAATATGAGATGAGATGAATGAGATGCAAAGCCTAAGAGTTGTCCTCATATTCATCATCCTCATCTTCATCTTCCTCCTCATCATCACTAAGAGCATAACCATACCATTCGATATGAAAAGCGGTAAGGGACATATCCATTGAGGCCTGACGATGCTCAACGGATGCCACTCTAGCATCCAAAGAAGTCAAATGAGCATCAATGGACTCGAACCTTATCTCCATGGTAGCAAACTTCCCATCAAGTTAAGCCATGATAGCATCAAGGGAAGGTTGAGCAACCGGAGCAACGAGAACATTCTCCACGGGAGCAGCTTGAGCACGAATGGAAAGATCCGTATTACGAACCCATTCTCTATTGTGGAAGGTGAACTTGGCTCGCTGGAGAGACTTGTCATCAATAGGATCGGTGAGAGGCACTCCAAGGTCAAGAGAACAATCGACTCAAGCTTGTGGAACATGAAGCTAAGAACGGTTCTATAGGTGAAGGAATTCATGAGGGTGCTATAACATTTTTGGACCATGTGGACTAACTCGACAAACATGATTTGGGCAAGGTTTGGACGTTGTTCCTCGAAAGTAATAGAGCCAAAATTCATCCACCATGCGAATGGTAGACCACTTACCACTATATGGTCGAAACCACCAAGTGATGAGAAAATGAAAAAAAATGCTCATGGGCATCGAGCATGGTTATTGAGCCACCATAAATTTGACCAAAAGAACTCTCATCATATATACCTACATCGTCCATCCCCAAATGTGTAATACCCCAAAATTTACTAAGTTGATTAAGGGTCGTTTAGTACTAAGATAATAGCTTAAAAGCTAACTTAGTGACTAAAATGACAAAAATGCGAAAGTTGGGATTTCTTTAATTATGGGTTTTGGAAAGGAAATTTCTAAGGTTTAAAGGTCTCATGTGATAGATAGTGAATTGAATAAGGTATTCTTAAAGTTTGGTTGAATTCCAAGGAAAATTGGAATGGGAATTGAAGTTTAAAGAGGTGGTGACCAAAATGTAAATTTTGGAAATTTTATGGACTTTGGAAAAGTTTGGGGATTAAAGTTGTAATTTACCAAAAGTTAAGGGTTTTTATTTCATAAATAAACAGATCACCTAAGGGTGTGAATCAAATGCAGAATTATTGGTTTGATCTGATATTTCGATTATTGGGAAAATCGCAGTTAAAGTTTAAGTGGAATTCGGATACCTAGAGGTTATAAAAGTCATTTCCATGTGTTCTAAATGTTTTCATTTTGATTCAAGATGAATCCTATAGTTTATTTCTGAGTAAAGGATTATTTATCGGCATATTGGATAGAATGGAAATTTTGGAGACTGATTCAAAAGACATGGAAAATTTCACAAAATATTATTTTATGAATATTTTATTTTATTTGGTTGGATTCCAACTAGATTTAGTTGAATTTTTACAAGAATGGCAAACTAGTAAATAAAAACTAGTTGGTGGGCAAATTGGTCATTTGGCCCCAACAACATTTTTGAAATAATTAAAAAGTTATAAGGGCAATTTTGGAAAGAGAAAATGGAAGATTAAATCTTGGCCCTTGATTGATGATAAAATCAATCTCAACCATTGGATAAAAAGGACAAAATTGTAATTTCACTATTAAATGAATTTAATATTCATTTAATAGATATATGTGTAAAATAATGGTGAAAAGATGAACATTCTTTTCCAGCCAAAAACGTGAGGGCTAGGGAAAGAAAGAGAAAGATTTTTCCAAGCTCGATTCAAGCCCCGAAACTCAATTTTCAGTCAAGGCCGAATCAAAGAAAGTTTGAGGTTCTATAAAGGAAAGGATCGAGTAGAATTTAGTGAGGCGTGCTAATAAATGGCCCAGGTGAGTGCAATGCATACATAACATGATACATGGTTGTTCTATACATCATTGGTAAGACTTGCGATAAGTCTACATGATTTATATGTTGGCATGATATTTATGTCATTGATCATATATTTGACATATTTTAAATATCTCAAGGGTTGAAAACAAATGCATTGATCACTAGTTATTGATGATGGTATGCTATGAATGTTATTTCGGGTATGAACTGACCAATATTAAATTATATTGATATACATTGCCATGGATGGAATAAATTCGGGAATTTTGCCCAAATGAGTCATTGAGGGACAGGGTATAGCTGGCTTGCCATAGATTCCAGCAGCATGCTGCATAATCGGGAATTCGGGATAACACTTAGTGTTAAAAGTACACTTAGTGTATGGTAAGCACGGCCTTATAAACGTGTAGGATAATGGTTAGCACGGCCTTAT
Organism: Hibiscus mutabilis; assembly: GCA_019671005.1. Taxonomy (NCBI): domain Eukaryota; kingdom Viridiplantae; phylum Streptophyta; class Magnoliopsida; order Malvales; family Malvaceae; genus Hibiscus; species Hibiscus mutabilis. The sequence goes on from CM033712.1 coordinate 42,119,237, forward strand.
AAATGTACAGGATAATGGTTAGCACGGCCTTATAAACGTATGGGATAATGGTTAGCACGGCCTTATAAACGTGCGGGATAATGGTTAGCACGACCTTATAAACGTGCAGGTTAGCACTTCGGTGCATATTTGACTCGCGTACCTAGGGTCCTCAAGGTTATATTTGGGCTTTGAAATTGGGAAACCGGGAAATCATTGATAATCGGGCTATAAATAAAGGAATAATAAATGGTAAACATGTTAGAGAGTATATGAACTCTCAGGACATATTTATATGAACACTCAGGGCAGATGGCAAGTATATCGGTAAGAAATTTATATCCGGTTTATATTATGTTGATACATGATTGTATGATGGTAATATTTATATAGTGATCATGATGCATATAAAGCATATTATGATAACCGGGCATAGATGAAAATCTTATGACATTGACATATATCATGCTATATAAACGTAGCCCTGAACTTGAATAAAGTTTAAATTATTGTTATTAATTTCCTTTATTGCCTCACTAAGTTCGTACTTAGCGTGTGTTTGATTGTACACACGTAGGTAAATCAAAATGAGAGGGAGAAAAGCATTGCATCAATATTGGAAAGCTCAACAGGTAATCACAATAATGACATCCTAATTGAGGTTGATTTTTATAGTGGCATGTATGCTTGCTATACTTAGAGATTGGCCTTTAAAGTTGTAATGGGTTTTAAGATAATTGATTCATGATTAGAACTTGAATAAATAATTTATGTTGATATTAAGTAAAGTTAAACGTGCTTGGGCTAGAGAAATTTTAGGATGGGTGACCATCGGGAAGTTTTCTGAAAATTTTAAATTACCTTGATCTTTGAATAAAGAAGTCATAGCATTTCTGACTCATATCCGGTGTACTGATAGGGGAAGGGGTGTTACATTTATTGGTATCAGAGCTACAGGTCTAATCGGTTCTGGAGATTAAACGAAGTATGGTAAAGGTCAAAAGTGTATACATGCCACTAGGATGTCAGAATTACTGATGATTTTACTTGTTGGAATGGATGCGATTGCTTACTTCATTATGATAGTAATGTTAAATTCCAATATACGAGAAAAGATTTGTGTCAGGTGTTTAGGCAAGTGAATCAACAAGAGATTCACGAGAGTGATAAAGTTAATGATAATGCTCTACCCTCAGCTTAGCATGGTGCAGAGGCACCAGGGTAACATGATATGCATGTTCTAGATTAAGAGTTTTTCTTCCAGGCATTAGATTCGATTTTGAATTAGCCTGCTTAGGCACTGATTGCAAAAGAATTAAAAGTTCTGGCATACTAGATTTTCAGAAAGATATTGATGGAGATTCTATGATTGTTAATCTATGGTCTAAGGATATAAAGGTTAGGTTGAAGGAACTCTATATTGATGATCATAGGAGACTAAAAATAAAGTAGTATCTCGTCTGAATGGATTAGACCCGTATTTGATAAAGTAATGTTAAGGTACATACTCAAAAGTTTGTTAGCTAGAGTTCTTTCTTTGAGTGTTTCGTAACAAAGTTTATCCTAGAGATGCAATGGAGTTCTTGGATCTTAATATAAGCAATTGGATTATTTACGGGTATGAGTGCAAGTTAATAAACTGAGCTGATTTGCTTCTAAACTGCTTTCTACAGACAAAAGGAGAGTCTGTTGTGACAGTTCATAGAGGGCTAGAGGTCAGGTATAAAGAAGTACTGACTGCCCTATGTATTTAAAAAAAACTATGAAGTAGCAAATTATGCTGGATGCAATGGAAAAGATTCAGAATAAGAAAATATCTAAATAGAGGTCATAGCTCGTGAAGAGGAATAGTAAATCGAGATAACCACCTTTAAAAAGTGGTGAGGATTTCTGGAAAAAATATCAAGCTGAATTTATTACATAGTTTCATAAAAAGATTGAGACAAGGAAAATTAGGAACTCTATGACATTTATAATTAATGTTGGAGATTCAAGAAAACTACAAAACCAATCATGTGAGTGTTGTGATAATTGGCATGCATGAGCATGTAGAGTTTTATTGGAATTTGTTATCAATATGAAAATGATTTAACTTATGCTATGGATACTGAGCATCAAGGATAGGTTAGGAGAGTATTCCTATTGTTTGGAAATTTTAAATGGGTTGCTTAAAGGGAGCAGTCAGACTTGATGCTTAATCGAGAGACTAAGTTTAAGAGTGGATTTAATCCAAAATGGATTTATATTGATTACCACCCGGGTTGAGAAAATGTTGTAGCAGACGTTTTGAGTCAGAAAACATTTGCTACATTACGAGCTTTAAATGCTCAGTTAAAGGGAAAATCAAATGGTTCGTTATTGGTAGAGTTGTAATTGAGATCATCATTGTTAGATCGGATTATAGAAAGTCATCAACGAGATGAAGATTGCATAACCAAGATAAAGCAAGTGGAATCGGGTGGAATTAAAGATTTTGAGATTAAACCCGATGGATGTCTTTACTATAAAGATAAAGTGTATATTCCTAAAGATGCTGAGTTGAAACAGGATTTGCTTATTAAGGCACACTATAGTCCCTTGACTATGCATCCAAAAAAAGTATCATGATTTGAAGGGTCGATATTGGTGACCTGGTATAAAAAAGAATGATATCAGAGTTTGTTGCTAAGTGCTTGACTTGTCAATAGGTGAAAGCTGAACATCAAGTACCATTAGGGAAATTGCAATCTATTTCTATTCCGCAGTGGAAATAGGATAGAGTTACAATGGATTTTGTGATAAGATTGCCATTGACTTCCAGTAAGAAAGATTCTATCTGCGTAATTGTGGATAGGTTAACTAAATCTGCTCACTTTATACCAGCTAGAATGGATTAGTAGATGAGCAAGTATGTTGAGTTGTATGTCAAAGAAATAAGGAACAAGTAAATACCATTGGTGAAAGACATTTGGCGCAATCACCAAGTGGAAAAAGCAACATGGGAATCAAAGGATGTAATGGAAAAGTAGGATTCGCACTTGTTTAAAACATGTACGTTTTGAAAATTCGAGGACGAATTTTCTTAAGAGGGAGAGAATTGTAGTAGCACAAAATTTACCAAATTGATTAAGGGTCATTTAGTACTAAGATAATAGCTTAAAAGCTAACTTAGTAACTAAAATGACAAAAATGCGAAAGTTGGGATTTCTTTAATTATGGGTTTTGGAAAGGAAATTTCTAAGGTTTAAAGGTCTCATGTGATAGATAGTGAATTGAATAAGGTATCCTTAATGTTTGGTTGAATTCCAAGGAAAATTGGAATGGGAATTGAAGTTTAAAGAGGTAGTGACCAAAATGTAAATTTTGGAAATTTTATGGACTTTGGAAAAGTTTGGGGACTAAAGTTGTAATTTACCAAAAGTTAAAGGTTTTTATTTCATAAATAATCAGATCACCTAAGGGTGTGAATCAAATGCAGAATTATTGGTTTGATCTGATATTTTGATTATTGGGAAAATCGCAGTTAAAGTTTAAGTGGAATTCGGATACCTAGATCGAACTGGAAATTTATGAAATTTTTCCATATGATAGAGAAAGGTTATAAAAGTCATTTCCATGTGTTGGAAATGTTTTCATTTTGATTCAAGATGAATCCTATAGTTTATTTCTGAGTAAAGGATTATTTGTCGGTATATTGGATAGAATGGAAATTTTGGAGACTGATTCAAAAGACATGGAAAATTTCACAAAATATTATTTTATGAATATTTTATTGTATTTGGTTGGATTCCAACTAGATTTAGTTGAATTTTTACAAGAATGGCAAACTAGTAAATAAAAACTAGTTGGAGGGCAAATTGGTTATTTGGCCCCAATGGCATTTTTGAAATAATTAAAAAGTTATAAGGGCAATTTTGGAAAGAGAAAATGGAAGATTAAATCTTGGCCTTTGATTGATGATAAAATCAATCTCAACCATTGGATAAAAAGGGCAAAATTGCAATTTCACTATTAAATGAATTTAATATTCATTTAATAGATATATGTGTAAAATAATGGTGAAAAGATGAACATTTTTTTCCAGCCAAAAACGTGAGGGCTGGGGAAAGAAAGAGAAAAAAATTTCCAAGCTCGATTCAAGCCCCGAAACTCAATTTTCACTCAAGGTCGAATCAAAGAAAGTTCGAGGTTCTATAAAGGAAAGGATCGAGTAGAATTTAGTGAGGCGTGCTAATAAATGGCCTAGGTGAGTGCAATGCATACATAACATGATACATGGTTGTTCTATACATCATTGGTAAGACTTGCGATAAGTCTACATGATTTATATGTTGGCATGATATTTATGTCATTGATCATATATTTGACATATTTTAAATATCTCAAGGGTTGAAAACAAATGCATTGATCACTAGTTATTGATGATGGTATGCTATGAATGTTATTTCGGGTATGAACTGACCAATATTAAATTATATTGATATACATTGCCATGGATGGAATAAATTCGGGAATTTTGCCTAAATGAGTCATTGAGGGACAGGGTATAGCTGGCATGCCATAGATTCCAGCAGCACGCTGCATAACCGGGAATTCGGGATAACACTATAGTGTTAAAAGTACACTTAGTGTATGGTAAGCACGGCCTTATAAACGTACAAGATAATGGTTAGCACGGCCTTATAAATATGTTGGATAATGGTTAGCACGACCTTATAAACGTGCGGGTTAGCACTTCGGTGCATATTTGACTCACGTACCTAGGGTCCTCAAGGTTATATTTGGGCTTTGAAATTGGGAAACCGGGAAATCATTGATAATCGGGCTATAAATAAAGGTATAATAAATGGTAAACAGGTTAGAGAGTATATGAACTCTCAGGACATATTTATATGAACACTCAGGGTAGATGGCAAGTATATCGGTAAGAAATTTATATCCGGTTTATATTATGTTGATACATGATTGTATGATGGTAATATTTATATAGTGATCATGATGCATATAAAGCATATTATGATAACCGGGCATACATGAAAATCTTATGACATTGACTTATATCATGTTATATAAACGTAGCCCTGAACTTGAATAAAGTTTAAATTATTGTTATTAATTTCCTTTATTGCCTCACTAAGTTCGTACTTAGCGTGTATTTGATTGTACACACGTAGGTAAATCAAGATGAGAGGGAGAAAAGCATTGCATCAATATTGGAAAGCTCAACAGGAAATAACAGTAATGACATCCTAATTGAGGTTGATTTTTATAGTGGCATGTATGCTTGCTAAACTTAGAGATTGGCCTTTCAAGTTGTTATGGGTTTTAAGATAATTGATTCATGATTAGAACTTGAATAAATAATTTATGTCGATATTAAGTAAAGTTAAGCGTGCTTGGGCTAGAGAAATTTTAGGATGGTTGACCATCGAGAAGTTTTTTGAAAATTTTAAATGACCCTGATCTTTGAATAAAGAAGTCATAGCATTTCCGACTCATATCCGGTGTACTGATAGGGGAAGGGGTGTTACATTTATTGGTATCAGAGCTACAGGTTTAATCGGTTCTGGAGATTAAACGAAGTATGGTAAAGGTCAAAAGTGTATACATGCCACTAGGATGTCAGAATTACTGATGATTTTACTTGTTGGAATGGATGCGATTGCTTACTTCATTATGATAGTAATGTTAAATTCCAATGTACGAGAAAAGATTTGTGTCAGGTGTTTAGGCCAGTGAATCAACAAGAGATTCATGAGAGTGATAAAGTTAATGATAATGCTCTAACCTGGGTAACATGATATGCATGTTCTAGATTAAGAGTTTTTCTTCCAGACATTAGATTCGATTTTGAATCAGCCTCCTTATGCACTGATTGCAAAAGAACTAAAAGTTCTGGCATACTAGATTTTCAGAAAGATATTGATGGAGATTCTATGATTGTTAATCTATGGTCTAAGGATATAAAGGTTAGGTTGAAGGAACTCTGTATTGATGATCAGAGGAGACTAAAAATAAAGTAGTATCTTGTCTGAAAGGATTAGACCCGAATTTGATAAAGTAATGTTATGGTACATACTCAAAAGTGTGTTAGCTAGAGTTCTTTCTTTGAGTGTTTCGTAACAAAGTTTATCCTAGAGATGCAATGGAGTTCTTGCATCTTAATTTAAGCAATTGGATTATTTACGGGTATGAGTGCAAGTTAATAAACTGAGCTGATTTGCTTCTAAACTGCTTTCTACAGACAAAGGGAGAGTTTGTTGTGACAGTTCATAGAGGGCTAGAGGTCAGGTATAAAGAAGTACTGACTGCCCTATGTATTTAAAAAAAATTATGAAGCAGCAAATTATGCTGGATGCAATGGAAAGGATTCAGAATAAGAAAATATCTAAATAGAGGTCATAACTCGTGAAGAGGAATAGTAAATCGAGATAACCACCTTTAAAAAGTGGTAAGGATTTCTGGCAAAAATGCCAAGCTGAATTTATTACATAGTTTCGTAATAAGATTGAGACAAGGAAAATTAGGAACTCTATGACATTTATAATTAATGTTGGAGATTCAAGAAAACTACAAAACAAATCATGTGAGTGTTGTGGTAATTGGCATGCATGAGCATGCAAAGTTTTATTGGAATTTGTTATCAATATGAAAATGATTTAACTTATGCTATGGATACTGAGCATCAAGGATAGGTTAGGAGAGTATTCCTATTGTTTGGAAATTTTAAATGGGTTGCCTAAGAGGAGCAGTCAGACTTGATGCTTAATCGAGAGACTAAGTTTAAGAGTGGATTTAATCCAAAATGGATTTATATTGATTACCACCCGGGTCGAGAAAATGTTGTAGCAGACGCTTTGAGTCAGAAAACATTCGCTACATTGTGAGCTTTAAATGCTCAGTTAAAGGGAAAATCAAATGGTTCGTTATTGGTAGAGTTGTAATTGAGATCATCATTGTTAGATCGGATTAAAGAAAGTCATCAACGAGATGAAGATTGCATAACCAAGATAAAGCAAGTGGAATCGGGTGGAATTAAAGATTTTGAGATTAAACCCGATGGATGTCTTTACTATAAAGATAAAGTGTATATTCCTAAAGATGCTGAGTTGAAACATGATTTGCTTATTAAGGCACACTATAGTCCCTTGACTATGCATCCAAAAAAAAGTATCATGATTTGAAGGGTCGATATTGGTGACCTGGTATGAAAAAGAATGATATTAGAGTTTGTTGCTAAGTGCTTGACTTGTCAATAGGTGAAAGCTGAACATCAAGTACCATCAGGGAAATTGCAATCTATTTCTATTCCACAGTGGAAATAGGATAGAGTTACAATGGATTTTATGATAAGATTGCCATTGACTTCCAGTAAGAAAGATTCTATCTGCGTAATTGTGGATAGGTTAACTAAATCTGCTCACTTTATACCAGCTAGAATGGATTAGTAGATGAGCAAGTATGTTGAGTTGTATGTCAAAGAAATAAGGAACATGTAAATACCATTGGTGAAAGACATTTGGCGCAATCACCAAGTGGAAAAAGTAACATGGGAAGCAAAGGATGTAATGGAAAAGTAGTATTCGAACTTGTTTAAAACATGTACGTTTTGAAGAAAATTCGAGGACGAATTTTCTTAAGGGGGAGAGAATTGTAATAGCAGAATGTGGAAGGTGAACTTGGCTCGCTGGAGAGACTTGTCATCAATAGGATCGGTGAGAGGCACTCCAAGGTCAAGAGAACAATCGACTCAAGCTTGTGGAACATGAAGCTGAGAACGGTTCTATAGGTGAAGGAATTCATGAGGGTGCTATAACATTTTTGGACCATGTGGACTAACTCGACAAACATGATTTGGGCAAGGTTTGGACGTTGTTCCTCGAAAGTAATAGAGCCAAAATTCATCCACCATGCGAATGGTAGACCACTTACCACTATATGGTCGAAACCACCAAGTGATGAGAAAATGAAAAAAAATGCTCATGGGCATCGAGCATGGTTATTGAGCCACCATAAATTTGACCAAAAGAACTCTCATCATATATACCTACATCGTCCATCCCCGAATGTGTAATACCACAAAATTTACTAAGTTGATTAAGGGTCGTTTAGTACTAAGATAATAGCTTAAAAGCTAACTTAGTGACTAAAATGACAAAAATGCGAAAGTTGGGATTTCTTTAATTATGGGTTTTGGAAAGGAAATTTCTAAGGTTTAAAGGTCTCATGTGATAGATAGTGAATTGAATAAGGTATTCTTAAAGTTTGGTTGAATTCCAAGGAAAATTGGAATGGGAATTGAAGTTTAAAGAGGTGGTGACCAAAATGTAAATTTTGGAAAATTTATGGACTTTGGAAAAGTTTGGGGATTAAAGTTGTAATTTACCAAAAGTTAAGGGTTTTTATTTCATAAATAAACAGATCACCTAAGGGTGTGAATCAAATGCAGAATTATTGGTTTGATCTGATATTTCGATTATTGGGAAAATCGCAGTTAAAGTTTAAGTGGAATTCGGATACCTAGATCGAACTGGAAAATTATGAAAATTTGCCATATGATAGAGAAAGGTTATAAAAGTCATTTCCATGTGTTGTAAATGTTTTCATTTTGATTCAAGATGAATCCTATAGTTTATTTCTGAGTAAAGGATTATTTATCGGCATATTGGATAGAATGGAAATTTTGGAGACTGATTCAAAAGACATGGAAAATTTCACAAAATATTATTTTATGAATATTTTATTGTATTTGGTTGGATTCCAACTAGATTTAGTTGAATTTTTACAAGAATGGCAAACTAGTAAATAAAAACTAGTTGGTGGGCAAATTGGTCATTTGGCCCCAATGGCATTTTTGAAATAATTAAAAAGTTATAAGGGCAATTTTGGAAAGAGAAAATGGAAGATTAAATCTTGGCCCTTGATTGATGATAAAATCAATCTCAACCATTGGATAAAAAGGGCAAAATTGCAATTTCACTATTAAATGAATTTAATATTCATTTAATAGATATATGTGTAAAATAATGGTGAAAAGATGAACATTCTTTTCCAGCCAAAAACGTGAGGGCTGGGGAAAGAAAGAGAAATTTTTTTCCAAGCTTGATTCAAGCCCCGGAACTCGATTTTCAGTCAAGGCTGAATCAAAGAAAGTTCGAGGTTCTATAAAGGAAAGGGTCTAGAAGAATTTAGTGAGGCGTGCTAATAAATGGCGTAGGTGAGTGCAATGCATACATAACATGATACATGGTTGTTTTATACATCATTGGTAAGACTTGTGATAAGTCTACATGATTTATATGTTGGCATGATATTTATGTCATTGATCATATATTTGACATATTTTAAATATGTCAATGGTTGAAAGCAAATGCATTGATCACTAGTTATTGATGATGGTATGCTATGAATGTTATTCTGGGTATGAATTGCCAAATATTAAATTATATTGATATACATTGTCATGGATGGAATAAATTCGGGAATTTTGCCCAAATGAGTCATTGAGGGACAGGGTATAGTTGGCATGCCATAGAGTCCAGCAGCACGCTGCATAATCAGGAATTCGGGATAACACTGTAGTGTTAAAAGTACACTTAGTGTATGGTAAGCACGGCTTTATAAACATGCAGGATAATGGTTAGCACGGCCTTATAAATATGCAGGATAGTGGTTTGCACGGCCTTATAAACGTGCGGGATAATGGTTAGCACGGCCTTATAAACGTGCGGGTTAGCACTTCAGTGCATATTTGACTCGCGTACCCAGGGTCCTCAAGGTTATATTTGGGCTATGAAATTGGTAAACCGTGAAATCATTGATAATCAGGCTATAAGTAAAGGGATAATAAATTATAAACAGGTTAGAGAGTATATGAACTCTCGGGACATATTTATATGAGCACTCAGGGAAAATGGAAAGTATATCGGTAAGAAATTTATATCCGTTTTATATTATGTTGATACATGATTGGTATAATGGTAATATTTATATAGTGATCATGATGCATATAAGGCATATTATGATAACCGGGCATACATGAAAATCTTATGACATTGACATATATCATGCTATATAAACGTAGCCATGAACTTGAATAAAATTAAATTATTGTTATTAATTTCCTTTATTGCCTCACTATGTTCGTACTTAGCGTGTGTTTGATTGTACACACGTAGGTAAATCAAGATGAGAGGGAGAAAAGCATTGCATCAATATTGGAAAGCTCAACAGGTAATCACAGTAATGACATCCTAATTGAGGTTGATTTTTATAGTGGAATGTATGCTTGCTAAACTTATTCGAGTTGAGATTGGCCTTTAAAGTTGTTATGGGTTTTAAGATAACTGATTCATGATTAGAACTTGAATAAATAATTTATGTCGATTTTAAGTAAAGTTAAGCATGCTTGGGCTAGATAAATTTTAGGATGGGTGACCATTGGAAGCTAATTTCTCTTGATCTTTGAATAAAGAAGTCATAGCATTTCCGACTCATATCCGATGTACGGATATGGGAAGGGGGTGTTAGATAATGTCCAACAATTTTTGTAGAATCAATATGTAATTTCTTTCCTATGAAATAGGACTCAGTAGCTATGGTTTCAGTTTTCTCTAGATTTAAAATACACTGTGCATTGGAGTAGAAAATACAAAAATTTTTGTAAACAATGCCGGTTAAGTTTAAAAAAGTCATAAACTTCCATTGCTTCATTAAATCAAGATACCGAAAATGAAATTCATCGGAGCACATATAGGCAAAATCAACAACTCTCTCATGACAGATTTTGAAAGTTTGAAATTGTTTAAAGTATTCCATAGCATTGGGATAGTTCGGTTTATTAAAATAATGGATAAAAAAATTGGTCAAGATTTGGCTTTGTACCATTGTTTTCGGGATTGGGATTGGAAGAACTAGACCCCATCTCTTTTATAGATCTTATCTTAGGAGGCATAGTTAAAAAACCTGCAAAATTCAAACTACAAAAACACATGTATGCATATACATCAAATTTAATCCAATAACCAAGGTAGTATAAAAATCTATATTGTATAGTTTAAAATCATATACAAGTATAAATTAAAAATTTGGTAAAGTTAAAACTTGAAAATTGGAAAATAAAATATACGAATATAATTTTATATTCGAACAAAAAAATTCAGTTTTGTAAAAGTTTTTGTAAAATCTTTGAAAAAAGGATATATACATCCTAAATATATAAATTTTAAACATAAAAGCTATACAAATAAAAAAGAATTCGAAATATAAAGAAAATAAGGTTTTTACCTTGAGTATGGATGAATGGATGAATGAGGATATGATTTGCACTAGACTTAATGATAGTAGCTTGGGTTTGAAGTTGAAACCAAAAGCCCCCCACCCCCCAAAGAGTTTTGATAAATTTTGATGAAAAATTGAGAGATTTGGTGGGTTTAAATAGAGTTTTCGGCTAGGGTTTTAAGAGAAAAAGGTTGTGTTTGAATTAAATTAGGAAAACCCTTATTTATGGCTCCAAAGAAACGCGTACCGATAAACATTTTATGCATACAAAAACCGTGTACCGATACGAGATCACTCATACCGATCCTCGACTTGTACTGGTACAGAACAAGTTGTACCAAAATGTTGCCCCTAATACCCCGTTTCGATACGATAACCCCCGTATCGATACCCTCTGACCATATTTGACAGATTTGGCTGCAAAGGACCCAAAAATTCAATTTAACTCGAATTGAAATGCATGATTATGATATGAGATCATCATGAATGGGCAAAAACAGATTCATACTCCCCCAACAACATGAATAGATTCTTATAGGAGCAAAATCACACAAACATGAATATCAACCAAATTCAAGCAAGTTTAAGACAAAAAAAACAAGGCTCTAAGGTTCAATAAAGGATAGTAAGCTCTAACTCTCTCCTAAGAGTCCAAAAATTCTCTTTATCTAAAGGTTTGGTAAAGATATCCGCTAATTGGAGTAGCTTGAGGCTTTACATTCTCCAAGACAAACTTCTTGAGCATATCTTTGATATACTTTGCTTTATTGATGAATATGTCATCCTTCCTTTGTTTGATTTGGAGCCCCAAGAAGAATGAGAGCTCCCCCATTATGCACATTTCAGACACACCTTGCATTAACTTAGCAAAATCTTGGCAAAAAGATTCATTAGTAGGACAAAAAAATATCACCAACATTGAAAAGTATTGTAACACTCTCGAATCGATCTCCAAAAACTGTCAAGAGGGTTTTATTTTGTCCTTGGATGAATTGGCTAAAAGCCAAAAGAAAGGTAGAGGAATTGCACAAGGATTTTAGAATGGTTCGACTACCCAACCGAGTCTACATCCACTACCTTAGCACACCACTAAGGATTTCCTAATTCACTGTGAATTCTTCCCCTTTTTCAAGGCTTAGGAGGCAACCTTTACAACCCTATCTTTTAATGGCTAAGATAGAACCACACTAGCTTTTACTTAGGCTTAACTAAAACCTCTCCCTTTTACAAGGTTTGTTTGGTAAACTAAATACCTCACAAGGTGGGTGTTTACACAATTTAAGCTAACAAAAGTGTATAGGATGAAAACAATAAAAACATTCTTTTAAACACTATTTACAAGAGAAATAAGGAAATTTGAATCGGAAGCTAATTTCTCTTGATCATGATGCTTGGATGTGTTCTCTAAATATCTTTAAATTTTTCAGCCTTCATATTGTAGTTAGGAATGAACTTGTGGCCGTTTGTGACCATTAGGGATGATTTGGAGTCGTTGGGTACATTTTCCAACTGTTGGAGGCAGTTTTGGTAGAGGGTATCGGTACGTGTGATGTTCGTATCGGTACCTGCATTTAAATCAGAGAACTAGCCGTTACAGGCCATTAAGCGTACTGGTACACGATACATCTATTTCGGTATGATACTAGGGGTATCAGTACACTGTTAAGCGTATCGGTACGCCCTTCTTGGAAACTAGACGTTAGGGGGTTTACAAAACAAAGTGTATCAATACGTGAAGAAGCGTATCGGTACGACCCTCTCCGTATCGATACGCATAAGTCTGTACCAGTACATGTTTTTGGTTCTAGAAAATTACTGTAGCTGAAACCCTAATGGGTAACGATACGGGGTATACCACATCGGTACGATCGTGCTGAAAATAGGAGTTTGGCTACTTAAAAAACGTTTCAAAGCCTTCCAAAACCATTTGAAAATATCTCAAACTTACTTTCAATTAGACTTAAAATAATTTTTTGAAATCTTTTCAATTTAGTCCAAAACTATTTTTTAATTATTATATCAAAACAAATATCCTAACAATCTCCCCCTTTTGATATAATAAAACCAACTTGAAAATTTGTTTTTGAGATCTCCACTTAGTAAAAATAAGTTTTGAATAAGATTTTAAAATTTAAAGATAGTTAAAGCTCCCCCTTATTCACTTGAAAATTCAATTTTTCAAAACATTTTTTTTAAAATGGTGGAGAACTGGATATCCGTTAACTAATTTACTTGCCAAGTGGTGGAGAAGTGTAATTTTGGGTGATGGTGGTGGAAGCAAAAGAAAGAAAAATATACACAATGATTTAGAGTGGTTCGGCTTTCTAATCAAAGCCTACATCCACTACCTTAGCTTCCCCACTAAGGATTTCAACAATTCACTAAGAATTCTTCCCCTTTTTAAGGCTACATCCACTACCACGAGCCACAGCCGGAGGAGGGCAAAGCTCGAACAAGAAGGAGACTAGGGCCCCGAATAAGGAAAATGAGAAGATGTCATTTACTCCACTCTTAGTATCATATGCCGAACTATACTCGCAATTGTATGAGGATGATTTGGTCCGACCTTATTATGTCACTCCTTTCAAACCACCATTCCCAGCGTGGTACGATGAAAAAACAAACTGTGAGTATCATGGTGGCGTCCTGGGACACTCAATTGAGAATTGTATTGCAATCAAGAAGTTCGTGAAAAACATGATAATTTCGAAGGTGTTGCAGTTAGACGAACCGAATGTAGCCACTAACCCGTTACCAAATCACGGGGGCCGTGGCATAAACACAATCGAAGAGGAGTAGGTTAGGAGAGCCAAGACGAATGTGTCTGAGGTCAAATCCCATTTGAGGTGGTTGTTCCAGCAGTTATGTACCGCGCGCTTAATCGATTTGGGCATGGAAATTGTGCAACAAGGAAGCGGACCGTATTGTGAGTTCCACCAAGAGGAAGGACATGACATTTAGTGCTGTGAGGAGTTTAAGCAACTAATTCAAGAAATGATGGACAATAAAGAGATTGAATTCTTCGAGAAGGATGAAGAAAGAAAGGAGTCAGATGTGTGTACGTCAGATACCTCCAAGGTCAAGTTGGGGTAGATAGGCCTTTTGTCATATCGCTCAAGCCAAAGCAAGAAAGCCCGTACCGAGATGAAAGTTCCAAAGTAACTCCAAAAATAAGAATTTCAGCTTAGACTCCCTTTCCATTTAAAGATGCTCGGAAGGTCCCATGAAGCTATACTGCCCACATCTCTATACCAGAGAATTTGGAACTACAAGGAGAGGAGAAACCATCTGGTGAAGATCCTGTAGAGAAGGAAAACCCAGTAGAATCAAACGTCGAAATGGTAAATAAAGTGGGATATTTTACACGAAGTGACAGATGCTACTCACCGAAAATGGCAAAGGTAGTAAAGGAGCTAAAAGACAAAGGCAAAGCGGTAACTGCCGAACCTGAAAAGATTTTTGGAGAGGAACCTCCCCCAAAAATTCATAAGCCGGTGACAGAGAGTCAGGAGCAAGAATTTTTGAGGTTCCTAAAGCACAGTGAATACAGCATCGTTGAGCAACTTAGAAAACAACAAGCACAAATTTCGGTGCTTGAGTTGTTGTTAAGCTCAGAAAAACACCGTGATGCATTGTTGAAAGTATTGAATCAGACATTCGTTCTAGATGATATCTCGGTAAGCAAGTTAGATATAATAGTAGGTTATATTGCTGTAGATAACTACATCACCTTTAGTGACGATGAAATTCCAGATGGAGGCATGGGATTAACTAGGGCTTTGAACATCACTACTCACTGCAAGGGGCATGTCTTACCGGGAGTGCTTATCGACAATGGGTCCACTTTGAATGTATTGCCAATGATGACCCTGCAAAGGCTGCAAATAGAAAGCTCACATATGAAGCCGTGTCAGAACTCTGTTAGAGCATTTGACAGAACCAAAAGGGATGTCATCGGGAAGATAAAGATACCTTTGCTAATCGGGCCTACCGAGTACATTGTTGAGTTTGTAGTAATGGACATTCGACCCACCTATAATTATCTATTTGGGAGGCCGTGGATCCACTCGGCCAGAGCCGTGCCTTCATCCTTGCACCAAAAGTTGAAATTTGTTATTGACGAGAAGTTGGTAAGTGTGGGAGCTGAACAAGACATCGTTGTTTCTGTAACCATCGATGCTCCTTATGTCCAAACTGACGAATATGATGTTGAATGCTCCTTCAGGGCCTTGGAATTCGTGAATGCTACCTTTGTGGCAGAGGAAAGCAAGATCCCACGCCCCAGACTATCAAACTACACCAAGATGACAGTCTGGCAAACTTTGGGGCGAGAAGCCAAGAAGGTCAAATGGCTCAGAAAGAGTTTACAAGGATGCTTGCACGCTAAGAGTGTCATCGGCAAAAATGATCAATTTGGGCTCAGCCATAAACCTAATATTCATCAGAGGAAGTTAGAATGGAAGAAAAGAGAAGAACAAAGGAAGGCCAGATTCAAGGGTGAAGATATCTCGTAGGAACCAATGACTTTCCCTCACTTAAATAATGTTTTTGTGTCTGGGGGATAATCAATATAGAGGAAAAGATACACGGAGCCAGTTTAGAAAATGCCAAGTTTAGTGAGGAGGAAATGTTCAATAAGGCGTTAGAGGGAATGGATGTCAACATGATAACCAAAGAGGGAAAGAGTGGCAAATACTTGGCCGGAATCCGCCCTTGCTTCTCGGGGGAAACACTCAGCAATTAGACTGTTGTAGACCTGCCATTAGTTTTTAGGTCAAAATTAGAGTAATGCTCAGAACCAACCTTATTCGCTTTTGCCCGCAAGTGATAGGGATCTTTTGTAAAGGGCTTCTATGTTAATCTGCTTGCTTTCAATTCAATGAAAATGATGCTTTCCGCTTTTTTTCTCAAATGGCAAACACCTTGTTTTTTGCATTTATTCATTACATTCATTATTTATTATTTATTTATTATTTATATTTGTTTTATTAATTCTATAAGAGTATTCATTTCTTGTCTCGATACATATTTGTTTTCAAATTGTTTCAAGGTCCCTATTATTAACTGTATGAATGGTTCTGAATCTAATCTCGAGATAGATTTTGAATGACCTTCATGTTTGGCAGAAATCGAGGAAGGGGATAATGAGATGGAAGTTGAGATCCCATATGAACTACTTTGATTAATGGAAAGTGAAGATAAGCAAATCTTGCCTCATCAAGAAGAGTTAGAGATTCTCAATTTGGTGACGGAAGAAGAAAGGAAAGAAGTGAAGATCGGTACTACTTTCTCATCTGAGACCCGTCATAAATTAATTGAGTTGCTTCTAGAATTCAAGGATGTTTTTGCATGGACTTATCAAGACATGCCAGGTTTGGACACAGATATTGTAGTACATGAGCTACCAATCAGGCCAAAATATAAGCGGTCCAACAAAAACTTAGAAGAATGAGACCTGAAATGTTGTTGAAGATTCGAAAAGAGGTAAAGAAACAATACGATGATGGTTTTTAGGAGTCTCTAAGTACTCGGAGTGGGTGGCAGACGTAGTCCCTATTCCTAAAAAGAACAAAAATGTCCGTATGTGTGTAGATTATAGAGACCTCAATAAGGCAAGCCCCAAAGATAATTTTCCTCTACCTCATATTGATACTCTGGTCGATAACACCGCGGGACATTTGTGGTTCTCTTTCATGGATGGTTTCTCGGGGTACAACCAAATCAAAATGCATCCTGACGACATGGAGAAAACTACGTTCGTGACTATATAGGGAATATTTTGTTATAGGGTGATGCCCTTCGGATTGAAGAACGCCGGAGCAACCTACCAAATAGCCATGGTAACCATTTTTCATGACATGATGCACAAGAAGATTGGGGTATATGTAGATGACATGATTTCCAAATCTCGAACGAAGAAGGAGCATATTCAAAACTTGAGGAAGCTCTTCCAAAGGATAAGAAAGTATCAGTTAAAACTCAACCCTGCAAAATGCATCTTCGCCGTCATGTCTGGTAAGCTTTTAGGCTTCGTGGCTAGTCGAAAAAGAATTGAGATTGACCCGAATAAGGTGAAAGCTATTCAAAATCTCCCACCACCTTAGAACCAAAAAGAAGTTTGAGGTTTCTTGGGAAGATTAAATTACATATCTCAGTTTATCTCTCAGTTAACTCACAAATACGATCCTATCTTTAGATTGCTTCGGAAGAATAATACGGAGGTTTGGGGCGAAAGGTGTCAAAAGGCTCTAGATAAGACCAAGAAATATTTTACTAACGCTCCAATTCTAGTATCGTCGATGCCAGATAGACCATTGATTTTGTATCTGACGGTTTTTGATGACTCAATGGGCTGTGTTTTGGGGCAACACAATGAGTCCAAAAAGAAAGAGAAAGTGATCTACTATTTGAGCAAAAAGTTCACTGATTGTGAGGCACGGTACCTGCCGATTCAACAACTATGTTGTGCTTTAGTATGGGCTACAAAAAGGCTCAGGCAATACATGTTGTATCACACCACGTGGTTGATATCCAAGTTCGATCCCTTAAAGTTCTTAATGGAAGCACTAGCACTAAACGGAAGTTTAGCCCGTTGGCAAATGGTGTTATCTAAATTTGACATACTATATGTGAGTCAGAAGGCTGTGAAAGAGAGTGCTATAGCGAATTTCCTAGCAACCCGCACTTCAGATGACTACGAGTCTTTGAACTTTTATTTCCCCGATGAAGACTTAATCTACATAACAGTTGAGGAAAAGGCTACTTCAGAGGATGAGTTGTGGAAGCTTTACTCGATGGGGCATCCAATGCCTTAAGCCATGGAATTGGGGCAGTGTTAATCTCTCCAGAAAACGTCTACTATCCCTTCACCAGTAGATTTGAATTCTTTTGCACAAATAACATAGCCGAGTATGAGGCTTGTGTTATGGGTTTGAATGCAGCCATTGAAAGGAAAATCAAGGTGCTTCAAGTTTCTGGGGATTTGTCCTTGGTAATCTATCAGTTACAGAAATAATAGGAAACAAGAGATTCGAAGTTGGTCAAGTATCACGACCTAATCCAAGAGTTAGTCAAAAGCTTTGAAAGAATCAACTTCACCTACCTTCCAAGGGAAGACAATCAAATGGCAGACGCCTTAGCAACATTAGCTGCAATGTTTAAAGCAAGTACCGAAGCCGAAATGAAGCCAATCGAGATGAAAATTTTCAAAATACCGGCTCAATGATGTTGTTTGGAAGAAGAAGCGGATGGTAACCCATGGTACTATGATATCCTTCAGTACATTAAGTTCCAAACCTACCCAAAGGGGCCAATAAGAACGATAAAAGAATAATTAGAAGAATGGAAGCAGGTTATGTTTTGGACGGGGAGATCTTATACAAAAAGGGAATGGACCAAATTCTACTAAGCTGTGTTAATGCTCAAGACGCTAAGAACATCCTAGCCGAAGTTCACGATGGGCTATGTGGGACGCATGCCAACGGATTCTTGATGGCTCAGAAAATCATGAGGTATGGGTACTTCTGGTCGACTAAGGAGGGAGATTGCATTGACTATGCGAAGAAGTGTCACAAATGTCAGATATATGCTGACATGATTCATTCCCCACCATTACCTCTACACACCATGAACTCGCCATGGACGTTTGCTGTATGAGGGATGGATGTCATTGGCCAGATTCACCCTAAAGTATCCAACGGGCATTGTTTTATTTTGGTTTTCATCGAGTATTTCACTAAATGGATAGAAGCAACCTCATATAACTGTATTACAAGAGCAACAGTTTGTATGTTTTTAAAGAAAGAGATTATTTATCGCTATGGTTTGCCAGAAAGGATTATCACCAATAATGCTTCCAATTTGAACAACAAGATGATGGATGAGGTGTGGGAGCAATTCAAAATAACACACCATAATTCCACTACTTATTATCCCAAGATGAACGGAGCAGTAGAAGCGGCAAACAAAAACAGCAAAAAGATCATAGCAAAGACCACAAACACCTTCAGGGATTGGCATGAAAAGTAGAGATTCACTCTATTTGCCTACCAGACATCAGTACGTACTTCCACGGGGGCAACGCCATACTCATTGGTCTATGGCACGGAGGCAGTGCTACCTATCGAAGTAGAGATTCCATCGCTTCGAATTCTAAGTGAGGTAAAGATGGAAGAAGCCGAATAGGTGCAGACTCAGTTTGACCAATTGAATCTCATTGAAGAGAAGAGATCGAAAGCCCTTTGCCGTGGCCAAATGTACCAAAAAAAGGATGATGCAAGCTTACGATAAGAAAGTTCACCCAAGAGAATTCCGAGAGGGGGATCTAGTGCTTAAAAAATATCTTGTCGACTCAAAAAGATTCCTGCAGGAAATGGATGCCTAATTGGGAAGGACCTTACGTTGTTAAAAGGACCTTTTTCGGAGGAACATTGATCCTAACAGAAATGGATGGAAAGGTGTTGAACAATCTAGTGAATTCAGATTCGGTCAAGAGGTACTATTCATGAAAAGGAACAGGGAGAAGGAAAAAGAGAAAAATAAAAAAGGAAAAAGAAAAGGGAAAGGGAAAAAGAAAAAATAAAGTGAAAACTCGGGAGGGCGCTTCGCAAAATGAAAATACCTACAGTGAAAACCCAAAAGAGCGCTTTAGGTATCAAAAAAGGAGAAAGAGAAAAGAAAAAGAAGAATACAAAAGAGGGGTTCAAGATGAAAACCAGAAAATGGTGTTTTGAAGCCAAAGGAGGACTTGAGTTGAAAACCCAAAAAGGGCGGCTCAGATGATCGTCGTAGATTAGGCATCCAAGAGAAGGAACCCTCTGAGGAGTTAAGAAGTTTCAGTAGAGAATTTCTAGCAAGAGATCTATTTCGGTCGATGGGCTCTCGCATCATTCATACAGTCAATGATTGGGACACAACATCATGCTTTGTTTTCCTTTTCTTCTATGTTTGCCATGACTTTCAAATCATTCTAAAATTCTAAAATATTAATGAAGTATTATTTCATACCTTTTCATGTCTTTTTTACAAGCATCCTGCAAGTAGGTTGACATAGATTTATGAAAAGCAAAAGATTTCTTGATATTACTATGTTCTAACCTTTTAAATGTAGACGGTGCAAATAGGTATGTTAAGGCCGAACCAAAAGGAGACTCCAATTATTAAGACATGGAAAAAAAACAAGTCCCAGCCATATCAGGTTTCAAGACTGTCACATGGAAGCAAAAGGTTTATGAGGATAAAGCCATCCCTAGGTAAAAACCCGAAAGGGCACCAAAAGAAAAAAGGAAAAAGAAAAAAGAAGAAAAAGAAAATGAAAGAAAAGCAAAAGGAAGAAGAAAAAGAAAACCAAAGTGAAAACCTGAAAGGGCACTTTGGGAAAAATAAATCTAAGGTAAAAACCTAAAAAGGCATTTTAGAACAAGGAGATTTCAGAAGATCAGAATGAAAATGGGGCATAAATGGTAGCACCTAAGTATGAAGCAAAGCACCATTCGTTGCAAAGGTCAAGAAGAAGAAGAAGAAGAAAGAAAGAAGTAAAGAATAAATCAAAGAATGATTGACCAAGGGAGTGAAGGCTTTTGGAAAAGTGATTAAATCCCGTCAGTCATGCATCATATGTAGACTAGGCATCCCCAAGATAGGAGCATGCTAACCAACACCATCATAGTATTTTATCTCTTTTTACAGATATTTAAACGACAAATTTCAAAGATTTTAGGCGAGGGATTTTGCACTCGCCACATCAGCATTTCAGAGCAAATGAGGCAGATACTCAAAGCTCAAAGATTTCAGGCAAAGGATCACAAACTCGCTATATCGGAATTTACAAGCAAAGGAGGCAGATACTCATAGCTCGGGCTTTTTTAGAGCGAAAGAGGCAGATACTCAAAGCCCAAGGATTTTAGGCGACAGATTTCAAACTCGCCGATTAAAATTTACGAGAAAATGAGTCAAATACTCATAGCTTGGGGGTTTTCTGAGCAAAGGAGGCAGATAGATACTCATAGCTCGGATTTTTTCAGAGCGAAGGAGATAGATGCTCAAAGCTTAAGGATTTCGTAGCAGAAGAGGCAGATACTCATAGCTCCAGGTTTTAGGAAGAGAAAGGGCGAACAGTTCTATACAAGAGGAACTCGTAACTCGAAATCTTCAAATGGGGAAGTTGGACAAAATTAGTGCTTTAGATCTTTGCTTTATTCTTATGATACATGAATAAGCAAAGAGGGGCAGCTGTAATCACTAATTTTGTCCGAGGTGACCTGTTTTATTTTTGTTCTTTGTGTTTACAATAATGGGCTTATATATATGTTACTACTCTAAATATTGCACCACGGGCTTTGTTTAATTTTACCCATCTTATACTATATAGATATGTGATTACCTCTAAAGTTCAAAAGAAATAAAAATACTACCATGGTTATATCCAATTTTCTATCTTGCTTTTGTTATTGTCTATTGAGAAACCCCTAAAT
This sequence comes from Hibiscus mutabilis, assembly GCA_019671005.1. NCBI lineage: Eukaryota > Viridiplantae > Streptophyta > Magnoliopsida > Malvales > Malvaceae > Hibiscus > Hibiscus mutabilis. The sequence continues at coordinate 42,140,947 of CM033712.1, forward strand.
ATTATTGTATAGTATATTATTTTTCTTAATGTCGTTTTATTATTGCTTTGTTACTATCATTGTTATCTTATTACTATTATTATTATAATATTGTTGTTAGTATTATTGTTATTACTATTTTGGTTATATTATTATTATTAAATAAAAGCCCAACATTAAATAAAAATAGTCCATATTATTAGTTCATTTTACATCATAAACCCAAAAACTAAAAATTATTACATAGCCCGTTTCGGGCCCAATAACCAAAACCCTAGTAAAATCTGATAAAGAAAACCCTAACTAAGTGTGATCATGCGCTGCAAGTTGTCCACCGTCAGATCTCATATCTGACGGTCCAAATGCGATCTGGAGTGTTCTCTCAACTTCCCAAACACGTGTGTAGCCCACGTTTGACTCTCCACCTTCGCCCACGCGCCGCACGCGCGACTCTTTTGGTCCCCTCCTCCTCATCGCTCCACCACGTCGGCACATGTGACAAGAAAAAAATGAATGAGAATGACATGCAAAGAGCAACCAACAATGTCAGAATATAGGATGAAAATGCAGAGACCAACCGGTATTATCAGAGGATGCATCAAAATGCCAAAGCCAATAGGAATTTCTTTGTAATTTTCCTATTTTTCTTAAATCATGTAATATAGCAGGGTATATATATTCGAAACCCTAGATGATTTGTAAGCATTCTGAAATATTGAATGGAATAGAGCAAAGGAAGCAAACCTCTCAACTTTGGAGGTATAATCTCTTCTTCTTTGTTTTGAACTCTTGCATAGAGAAATTAGGGTTTCGATTTTGTTTACCTTCGGCGTTGGTCTCTCGGGCCGACCTTCTTTTCCTCATCAATAAGCCTTCTGATCATTCTGGGTTCGAAACGGTGAGATGAAGAGGGAGAAGAACAAAAGGGGAAGGTGTTTAGGGTTTCTATTTTCTTCAAATCGAGAGGGTTTTTGTTAGTTTTAAGGAAGGGTGGCCTCGATTTTGAGTTAGGATCTAAAATGGGGCTCTTTTTGGGGTTTTTGGCCTCATTGGCCACCGTCGTATGGCGACCGGCACGACAGAGCGGTGGTCGTTTTCTGGAAACCGCGGCGGTGGGTCACCGGAATCTAGGTGCGTGATGAACCCAGATGAACATAGGAGGGTGGTTATAAGAGCTTAAGAGCTCTATTTTTTTTTGCCAAAAGATGTAATTATCTGAAATAAGGGGTATTTATAAAGCTTTCTTGTTTTAAAATTGGTCTAATATCCATTTAAGGACCTCCGCCCCTCTCTGTTTTCATCTTAAGGACTTCCGCAAGTCTAAATAGCAACATCAGTCCTCCTGCGTGGTATAATCGCACTCCCAAGCCATTCCGTCTTTCAAAATCCCGTCCCAGGTCCCTCGATTTTTTTTGCAGTTTTCAATTTCGTCCTTTTGTTTATCAAACCTTTTTTCTTTTAAATTGACCCCCAAGGTTTATGTTTCTTCGCGTTTTAGTCATGATTTTAGTGTTTTCCCCTTTAATCATGCATTTTAATTTTCTGCTCTGTATTTACTTTTTTCAATTTCGTTCCCTGCTTTATTTATTTGCTTTATATATGTTTGAGTATTGTGGCCTTGATACATATATGTAATGTGGTTGCTAGATCTAGTATATAGTTATAGAAATATATACATATAGTTTATATAATATATAATTTCTATGTAACATAAAGTATGTATATAATATATGATTTTTTATGTATAATATATAATATATATAATATATAGTTTTATAAAATATACCTTTTTGATAATATATAATATATGTATATATATAATATGTAGTTAATGTACTATATATGTTTTGTAAAGTACGCAAAATACATAACCCTTTTACATTTACGAGGTATATATCACATACTTGGCTTTATATGTATATAATATGTTTTATATATACGTAATATTATATATGTGTAGTATAATATATATGTGATCCTTTTTTTTTTTGCTTAGTTATTGGTTTGGGTCTTGGGGTGCTTTTGGGCTTTAGGTTCCTTAGATTAGTTTAGGATTAGATTTAGCCATTTAGAGCCTTAGTTAGATTAGGATTCGAATTGATTTAGTGAATTTAAATTTACCCTTGGCTTATTGGGGTGAATGTTAAGTTCATTAAATTAGTTGGATATTCTCTTAATCACTTTTAGGATAAAATTAATATGGAGATTAGATTGACATTTAAGTTAAAACCACGATAGATTAATTTAGTTTGTTTTAAATAATACCCTTGGCTTATTGGGATACTAGTTTGAGATCGATCAAATTAATTATCGTTTCACAAGATAATTCATAATTTGTTAAGGTTTTCTAGTTCTTAGGGTTAATCAATATAGGGTTAATATTAGACTCATTTAGTTAATAATTAGATCACTAATTGAATTTCTTATAACTTGGGCCTTTATAGGTTAGGGCTTCATGTGGGCTTTTATGTGTTTATCTTTATGCCTTTATATGACATCCATTTCATTTGTCATTCATGTGACCCCTTTATTTGATTACATGTTAATTAATTCAAACTCCTAAAAAAGAGGTGTTTATTAATTCTGATACTTGTGTCGTAACAGTCCTGTCTTAATGGATGTTGACCAAGTATCTGAATTAATTCTCATCGTCTGAAGGTAAATTTTGATCAGAAATTAAAATTTTATTTCAATGCGATGTTGCAATCAATCAATCTTAATCGCTAAAAATGGGTATTTATTAATTCCGATACTTGTGTCGTAATAGTCCTATCTTAATGCATGTTGACCAAGTATTCGAATTAATCTTTACCGTCTGAAGGTAAATGAAAACCGGAATTAAAACTCAATAAGATCATAACACCATATTTAATTGCTTGCACCATGCATAAAGGTGACGTGCGAAAGTCAAACCATAAATTAACCTGGCAGTTGGTCTTAGTCGATGTCGGTTTAATCTATGGTACGATGTATTGTCATCCTTATTAATTAAATGTCTAATTAATTTGAACACGTCAATTTGATAAAGTTTGTTCAATTAAGGTCAATTTTGCAAATTAAGAACACTAAGCTAAATTCAATTCAAAGGCCAGTGATTTTATTCGATTAAAAGCAAAAAATATTTTGGTACCAATTTTCGAGCGTGATGGGGGTACTAATCCTTCCCCACACATAACCAACTCTCGAACCCTTTCAAAATAGAATCTTTGGTCTTGTGGTGTCCGGCCTACCTTACCCAAGTGGCCGGTGGCGACTCCAAGTCTTTATCATTTTGAAAAGAAGATTTTTAAAATGAAATACCCCTTAAATCCAAACTTTCAAAAATAGGGGATACTTCGTACGCTGCGATGTTTTTTAGAAAAAAAGCATCGCTACACTACCCTTAAACCGATGGTCAATCTGAAAGGGTTATTCAAGTAACCTTACATCTCTTCTAATCATATGTATAAGTATTTTGTACCAATCTCGATTCTTCCTTGTAGATTCTAGAAGATATGTTACGAGCATGTGTTATTGATTTCGGGAATACATGGGAAAAGTCCCTACCATTGGTGGAGTTTGCATACAACAACAGTTACCAAGCCTCGATTAAAATGGCTCCTTATGAAGCTCTTTATGGGAGAAGATGTAGAACCCCTATCTACTAGGCCGAGTTGGGTGAAGGCAAGATGTTAGGCCCTGACTTACTTCGGGAAATCGAAGAAAGGGTAACCATCATTCGTGATCGGCTCAAGGCAACGTTTGACCGGCAGAAAGTTTATGCTGATTTGAAAAGAAGGGACATTCAGTATGATGGCGAAAAAGCCTTCCTTAAGGTATCTCCGTGGAAGAAGATCCTTCATTTTGGCAAGAAAGTGAAGCTAAGTCCTCATTTTATTGGCCCATTCAAGGTGATCAAGCGAATTGGACATGTTGCCTACCGAATAGCTCTCCTTAAGGAGTTAATTCAAATCCATAATGTCTTTCATGTATCTATGATACGGAAGTATCAGTCTGATCCTTCCTACATGAACGAGTTGGAGTCGGTGGAAATTTAGTCCAACTTGACAAACGAGGAGGAACTAATGCAGATCCTAGCACGAGAAGTCAAGAGACTTCGAAACAAGTCTATGCCTTTAGTAAAAGTCCTTCGGAGAAGTCACTCAGTGGAGGAAGTAACTTGGGAGCCAGAGGAAACAATGCAGAAGCAGTATCCTTATCTTTTAGTTAGAGTGAAAATTTGAGGATGAATTTTCTTAAGGGGGAGAGTTGTCACACCCCAAAAACTGGCCTAGTCAAAATTAGGTTTCCCTGATCAGAAATTTTGTACTGGTTATGCCCGAATATTGTGATTGCTAATCCTTGTACCTCATTTTGAAGTAATGAAAGTTATTTGGGCTTAATTGAAACTTTTGGAACTTTTTGTAAGGAATGGAAGTTAGGAGTTTCATTGAAATGCTAAAAATACTGAATCTGGGCAAGGCGTATCGATACGATAGGACCTGTATCGATACGACCTAACTGTTTTTAACTAACTTACCCAACTTAGCTTAGCCGTATCGATACGGCCATAAGGTGTATCGATACGGGTCCTTGTCCCAACTCGATTTAGTGACCAAATTGAAAAGATTTGAAGTAGGGAATGACTCACCTACTTGCTTGCCACCCCTCCATGTGAGAATGATCTGAAAAGGATGACAATTGGTCATCAATTGTCAAAAGTTTGAAAGGATTGAGAAAATGAATTGATTAATGGGTTAAGCAAACCCTTTGGTAAGGGAAAGCTTCCCATTGGCCAAGGGTGAGGTGGAGAATGATTGAGGCTTTAGTTACCCTAAAAAGAAGAAGGGAAAAGCTCTCTTCATTTGTTTTGAATCTCCCAAAACCAAAACTAAACCTTTGACTAAAGAAACCAAGCACACACCTCCATTTTCATCTTCCTCCTCAAACTCAAGCAAGCACCTCAATCTAATCCTTGGCCTTTGTTTGATTTCGATACATCAATGGAAAGCTTGCAATTGGGTAAGCAAAACCCCTATATCAATTTGATGATTTCATCAATCCTTAGAGTTTAATTTCAAGATTTAAGCCTTGAATGTTCAAGCTAAGCCCATGTGTTAGGAAGCCAATTTCCTTATTTTGATGTTGTCTACATGATTTGGTAAGCTTGAAAAATGTTTATGAATCATTAGTTTCAATTCTAATGCAATCCTCTAATTTTGAACTAGCTCAAGTGGTGGAAGGCAAGTCATCTTCACCATCGGCTATTCGGAACTCTTCCAACGGCAAGGGGATCGCTATCCATAAACCTTGAAGTCTTCGAGTACTAGGTGAGTGTAGTTGTGTCATGGGATTGGCTAGGTGCCATCCCGATTGCATTTGTTTTATGCTTAGAAACTTGCATCTTAGTAAGGGATCAAGTAGAGCAAATATAGGTGGATTCTATGGTAATTGTGTTAAGTCTTTCATATTTGAATACGTTATATGTGAACTTACGTATGATACTTGAATATGATATGTGTGGAATTTGATATGAACATGTTATGATATGATATTTGGAGCCAATGCTCAATTTGCAATCTGATATGGCCTAAGGGAACAAAGGTGAGTTTTATGATGATATGTGTAACCTTGGACACTTGTGGACATTGGATACAATTGGCATGCCATAGGGTTATTTGAGCTCACTAAGTAAGGGATTGGACTATGGTCTAGGGCTACGACCTATATGTAGGGAGAAAATGGTGGATTGTGTAAGGGAATTCGGAGCTACAGCTCAAGGCTAAGGCCTACTTTCGATATGTGTGGCATACATGGGAATCCGCGTATCCATTTATTGCTATTATCCAAGGGAAAATGAAGAAAATATGTGTTTGCACTTAATAGATGAGACTACTACATGTTGATGCTAAGCATAAATGGTATATGTTAATGTTATGTATATGTCATTCAAGCATGCTTACATGATATAATTGTCACTAAAGAACTTGTTTGCATTTGTTATAACTGCCTCACTAGGCTATGTAAGCCTAACATTCGTATGTCTCATGCATTTTAGGACCTTGAAGCAATTCGAGCCATGATCGTGTTGTTGAAGTTGCAAGTCACTTCCGCTAATTTCATGTATGCTTACGTTTTGTTTTAAACTCCTAGTATGGTGGCATAGGGCTTAGTCATATTACATTGGTTTATTTTGATATGTATGTAATGGCCCTAAAGTGTCTAAGTACTAAAAATAGAAGATGGTGTGGTTGTAAATAAAAAAAACTAGTTAAATTAGGCTTAAAGGCACTAAAAGGTAAAAACAAAGTAAACGGATTCAAATGGACCTAAAAATTGACATGCTGGTAGTTTTTAATGATTAAATACTGTTGGTAAAATTTTGTAAAGTTTGGACATCGTTCTACCTGTTAATTCGAATAAAAATCGGATAAAATCTGTCATTACAAGACAGACGTATCGATACAGGTCAAGTTGTATCGATACGACCTTGCATATTTGGACTTGGTAAAATAGAGCGTATTGATACGCAAAAGAGGTGTATCAATACGGATCTTGGTAGTAAGGGTTGGGAAATAAATTGCATCGATGCGGCCTTAGGCTGTACCGAAACATGTCAACCTTGGTCAACGCGTAGCGATACAGGCTTAGACGTATCGATACAGGCTTGTTACCCTGAAATCTAGAATTGAGGAATTTGGCTTAGCGTTCCGATATGGTTTCAAGTTTATCGGTACAATGTTAGTTAATTCTGTTAAAAGACTTAAACTACAGTTTCAAATAGTTTACAAATTGGTCACTAAACTTTAAATGATCTAATCAGATGGGTAAATGACCTCCATTAACAAAAAAATTTCACAGGCTAATAATTGATGAGATCAATTGAAGATTTGTAAAAATAAATTCTGATAAAGACTCTTAATTTGTAAAATTTATGATTTAGTCCCTAATTTTGAAAAAGTTTAAAATTAACCCCAAATTGGGTAAGCTATTAATAAGTTGGTTCGATAAGTTGTAAAAGAGATTAATAAGATATTCCAAATAATATTTTGAACTCTGGTTAAGCTTCCGATCTCTGAATTTGTTTTTCGGTAACATTTTTCGACCTAGTTTCTTACCAGGCCGGGAAGGGGGTGTTATACCACCACAACCCAATCATCGGTTAAAATTATAATCCACGAATGGGAGATTTCTGCACCATATAACCCCTTGACTGTTAGGGTACTTGTGGTGGAGTATTCGGTACACACAAACCCCTCAACAACCGAGGCGACTTATTATAATGCACTATCAATCCTATGGTCTGCCAACTATATCCGATAATATTTTAAACCACATCACTTGCCAATATAATTCATTATTAACATGTAAAAAACTATTTTTATATGCAATATTCAAAGCCATTTCCAATGCATTAAACTATGCATTTACAAGTATTCCTCATACTTACATGGACCATTTACCAAATGCATCCATCATCAATATGTGATCAAAAATCAGTATAAAACATACTTAAATAGTAGGTACCATGTAATTCAAAAACAAGTGCATAAAACCAATTTCGCCAAAACGCAACCGAAGGAGAAATCTCATCATACTTACTTCAGAGTTTAAACCAGCATTTCAAACTTAATTTAAACTCATAAAATAACCTTTAAACCATTTCAAAGCTGAATTCAACGTTCTCACTCACCGACTATGCAAAACTTCATATGTCGATGCGAACTACTCCTCCAAAGCTTCTGAAACGGTGCCACAAGCTTGAGGATCAACCACCCCTGATTTAACCACACAAAAACAGAGGATTCAATGCTTCTAAATGCATTCAAAGACTCGGCAACACTAATCCACAACAACTCTAACCAAAACCCTTCCACAACAACCGAAATCAACATCAAGCATCTTCCAAAGTTAACCCAGCCAAAACCTAAAGGTTTAATCCATCAATTACCTTCAATTAACATCCAAAAACAACTTAACATCATCCTTATACCTCCATCATTCATTAAACACCCATAACTCACCAAAAACACAACACTAACAAACTAGGAAAAAATAGATTCACTTAGTTTCGGGATTCCAATATTAAAACTCACTTATTAACATTATTAACTATCAAAATTATGATTAGAACCAATTAAAAACTCAGCAAAATAGATCCACAACGAAAATCACTTAATCTCATCAATTAAACCTTGATTTAACCAATTTTCCATAATTAAATCAATAAAACTCATTAGAAACATTAAACAAACATCAAATACTTGGGAATTTCAGTAAAGAAGCATTCATTAGAGGAGAAGAATGAACCTTACCTCTAATGAGTAAATTTCCCCTCAATTAGATGTTTTACTCTTGAAAAACAAAGGAAAACAATAAGATTTTGGAAAACACGATTGAAGAATCCATTAGAAATCAAGAACATTACTTGAAATCATTGATGCAAAAGAGAGTGTTTGGCTGAAGAAACTTTGAGAGAAAAGTTTTAGAGAAAAGAGTTACGTCAAAAGTGGTTTTGAGAAAATAACTACATTTCCTTAATTAAATTCTCTTTAATCCTCTAATTAAAACTTATTTAAAATAATTCAAATTGAGAGAAAAATCAGATTAAAACATTTGGTAAATTTGCTCCTTAAATATTCTAAAATTTGACCCTTTTTCAAAATAGTCACTAAAACAATTTTCACTCTTTACATTTTGGTTACTAGCCAAAATGTCCAATTTCTAAATTTCACTTTTCAAAATTGACTTTATGAAAAAATATCCATATATTAAATAATGATTTTAGGATTTTTTTTCTCATATATTTTCTCATACAAAAATATTCATTCCGATTTTTATCCTGAATCCTACTCGAATCTCTCATCAATCTAGAAACTCATAGGCCCAAAACCAAGGCGTTGCAGTACATATCCCAGAGTTCCAAAAATTATGCGTTATTGTAACATTTAATGTTGCAACACGAATGTTATCCCCATAAAGTATCGATACTAATTACTAAGTTTCGAAACTTACCGGCAACAACTGTTTTCTGTTTCTGTGTGTGTTTTTTGGGAATCTAAATCTAACGGTTAAAATCAAAAGTTTTCTCATCTAATAGCTCTAACATCCCTTCGTTTATTAGTCGTATACTAACTTGTCATTCTTTAGACTCTCCCGAAAAAGCAAAACTTTGTTTTCTATTCTAGTGGTTCAGGTTTAGGGATAAAAAAATAAACATGTGTGTTTTTGGGACTTAAAAGTCATTTATTGAAAACTTGTTAGAAAAACCTAGTGTTTCTTAGACTAGGTTGGCAGCAATTAACGACGGTGTTGTTATACTTATATGGATTTATTAAATACCTCATATGTTCTATAAAATTTGTTCCTTTTGTGTTTTAAAATTGTCTCACTTAAATTATTCTTTTAAAAAAACTCGACAACTTTTATTAAACACATTTTCTTTTCTATCCCCATTTTAATTTTTCAACAAAACAAATTTTAACTTTTTAAAGATAAAATTAACATTATTATTATTTTATAACATATCTTTTATATAATTTTTTTTTAAAACTACGTGTAAAATTAAGAAATGACAAGATTTTAGAGACGGAGGGAGTATGTGTTACGATTGATGCAGAGAGACATATAGCCGAATCTGCTGCAGGAACTGAATCAACCATCGTTGGTCTGTCCTCGCATGTAACTTGTTTCTTCCAAAAAAAAAAACTTTACCTGCTACTTTCCAATTTCTATTGGAAGATAGGGATTTTTGGAGACCTTTAAAGCTGACCACTCTGTTGGTTGCGTCACTCAAATCACCAATTTCCACGATATCAATTGAGGTTCATCTATTACTACTTGGTTATTATTTAAAAAATCACATTACTACGATAAACACCCTAATTCATTTATAGAGTATTCGAAAAACGGAACAAATTGTGCTCCTCCAATACAATATGTATATTTATACTACTCCCTTTATCTCATAAAATTTGTCTCTTTTGTGTATTAAAATTGTCTCACATAAATTGTCTCATTAAAATATTCAATCACATTTATTAGACACATTTCTTTTTCTATCATCTTTTTAGTTTTCTAACAAAACAAACTTTAATTTTTCAAAGATAAATTATTCATATACATCTCTTACACAATTTTTTTTTCTTCCTACAACTACGTAAAAAATCAACAAAGGATAAAATTTATAGGATAGAAAGAGTAATAATTAAAATGTGGGTCGAGGGCTTCGGTAAGGCTGCCTTTTGTCTCCATTATTATTTGTGATTGTAGCGGAGGCGTTGTATCAGATGATGGAGACTGCTTCGGGCATAGGGGTGATACGTGGTGTAGAGGTTGTGCCGGGGATGTCAATTTCGAATTTACAATTTGCGGATGATACCATTTTATTTTTCGAAGCGTCAGTGGGTTGTGCGCATAATGTAAAGCGTTTGTTGAATTAATTTCAAGTTTGCTCTGGGTTGAAGATAAATTTCTGCAAGTCTTGTATGTTTTCGTTTTGTGTTGACAGTGATCTTTTTGATTCGGTGGCGCACGTCTTGGGTTGCCAAAAAGGTGAATTACCATTTAAATATCTGGGAATGGCATTGGGTATTAACCCAAGGTCTATGGTAGTGTGGGAACCTGTGATTGTGAGTCCTCCTCGAAGGAAGCTGGCTGGGTGGAAGAAAACGCCAATGTCTTTTGTAGCTCGTCTTACGTTGGTAAATTATGTTCTTTCATCATTACCGGTATATTATATGGGTTTATTTCTTGTGCCAAAAGGAGTTATCGTTGCTATAGATAAGATTAGACGTACATTTTTGTGGGGTGGTGTTGGGTTACATATGAGGATGAGTCGAGTTAGTTGGGAGGTTGTGTGTAGACCACGTTATCTTGGAGGTCTTGGGGTGGCGGATTTGCGTGTTAGGAATTTAGCGCTGCTATCAAAATGGTCTTGGCGATCCTTATTATTGCTAAGTATGGCGAGAATGTTCAATGGTGGCGTTTTAATACAGATAATCAAGGTGCAATGTCAACAGTATGGAAACAGATTGTTTTATCCGTTTGTAGTGAGGGGGTAGCGCCACATATGGATGCTTCAAATTTTACTTGGAAAATTGGTGATGGGAGCAGCGTTTTGTTTTGGTTTGATCCATGGTGTGTTGAGCAGCCCTTAAAGGATTTGTTCCTACACTTATTAAATGGGACAAGTTTTATTGAAATCAAATGTGTTATTATTCAAAAGTGTTTAACTAACATGTCAATAAATTCATCAATTGACTAATCATACTGGTGGTTATACAAAAAAAAAATTGATTGAGTTTGGTGCCAAAAGTTAATTAGACATCAACTCAGTTGAAAAATCTTACTTTAAATTATAATAAGACCAAATTGATAGAATTTCTATTATTGAAATCAATTTTGTTTAACTAACATGTCAACAATTTTGTTAACAACTAACCGTTAGTAGCTTGATGAAACTAATTTGAAAGTTCAGTGATCTAATTGATAAAATTTTAGTTAAATGATTAAAAAGGAATCAGACAATTAATTTATTGACCTTAGAAGTAGTTAAAAATTTTCATTTCAATCACCAAAAATTAAAAATTACAAAAATCAATAAACTTAGATTCCACTTTCATTTTAATCACCAAATGTGGGTTGTATTTTCGTTTTAAACATTCATGGTTACTTTTTGTTAATGATACATGTCAACATAAAACGACAAGTGTCACCAAGTTAGTTGAGAAAAAAAATGTAAGACTTGAATTTGAACCCATGTCCCAAAAAAAAAAGCCTATATCATGTTTTTTAACGAAAAACTTTAATTAGACTTCACTCATCAAAAGCAAGAATTATAAAGTATAACACATTCTAATATTTATAGAGATAAAAACATCATAAAATCAAATAGCGTAAAAGATAAAATTTAACACAATCCTTCTTAAAAAACTTATTCCGCTTCGAAGTAAAAATTCAGCTAAGATAAATTTTAACTAGAAAGTCCTATGTATCAGGCATTCTTTTCGCTACGAGTTCTTGGCACATCAGCAAACTACAACGAGAGAATTCTAAAAATAATAGACCGCCGATTATCTTGTGACTTGAAACGCTCGATAATACTTGTTATCTGAACACTAAATTGTCATAACGTCAAATAATAGTGCCACAAAGACAGACAAATCCTGCAAAAAAAGACAAACAAACTGTCATACAAGCAGACAAAAAATAGTCAGAAAAGTATATGTAAAATGACTTATGTCAATGCAAAATAAAAAAATTAAACTAAAAAGAAACAAATGATTCATCATCAAAAATAAAAAATCTTATTTATATACAACTAGCGTAAACACTGAAAACTAGTCGACGACATAAAAACCGTCTGAAGAAAGTTTTGATAAAAAAGAAACTTAAGGAGGATTTTAGAAAATAACCACCTAAGAAAAAATGGAAGCAGTGAAGCCTATAACATGTTTAATCATTGCTCCTAGTTCTTAGATTTATTAAATAGTTGAAAATATAATTTTAAATAAAATTAGAACAAAAAAATAGGTTAAAATTCAAGATAGCTCCATTAAGACTTTGTTTGATTGAGTTATAATTAGATGTTGTAGATTTCAAGAGAGATTTAGGGAACCTTTTTATTTATCTTGGTAAAACTCATTATAATATTTATTCAATTTTAGATTTTGACAAAACTCATTTCTAGACTCCATGTCATAACTTTTTTATTTAACAGGAAAAAATTGAAGGAAATTTGTTTTCTCAAAAAAAATGTAATTTGAATCTTTTGATGTTCGAACAGGAAGGACAACGACAATTTACTATAATTCTGCTAATAATATTCTTAATTGAAAACTTGAAGCATGGTTCATATATTCATTTAATCGTCAGGCTCACAATACAAGTCCATTGTTGCCTCAATGAATGTTGCCTGCAGATAACAATTTTTCAAAGATGTTTATGTGAAGCAACGAAACCCCATATCTTAAAAACATAAATTTTAGAGATTCATTAATTGGCTTAGTGATTAAAGATGCTAATATTGTCTCATCTTGTATGAGTTTGAATTTTGGCAGTTGCTATTATAAATAAATTACAAATGCATTTAAAATTTATTTTTTAATATTTAAAACTTTAAAGAAATTTGGTTGTGCAATATACTCTTTCTTTCATTTTATTTTCTATTATGAACTATAGTATAGTTAAAATAGAAATTAGTTTCAATACAAGGAAAATATGAAATTATATATTTTAAGGCTATGATGCTACATTCATACATAACAATTATTTTTTAAATTTACCAAACACAAGGTAAAAAGAGTAATATATATCACAATTTTCAACAATCAAACACCTTGATGTAGTACCAACTATATTTCATCCATCTTTTTAGTATACAAGTATTATTTAACACAACATTCATCTTTTAAGTCCGATGTACCAAACAAGGCATAATTGTGTACAAAATATTAGGTTAAGTATTGCTAAATCATGACATGGGAAAATAATAAGTAAAAATATAATTAAATAAAAATAATTAAATGATTCTTCATATAGATAAAAGTAAATATACTTTAAAAAAATACTATTTTGTTCTAAGATTTTATTTTTTTTAATTAAGTGGATGTTGAGATTATTATAACTAATATAAAAACTTAAAGAAAAATTATCTAACTTTTTTTTAAAAAAAAGCTACCTAATAACTCAAACTTTAGGCAAATTCAAAATCTTTTATTCATACTATTTGTTTCAAACAAAAGTTCATTAACTTTTTATAATTCTTATAATCGAATCATATGTAATTAAATTAAAAGAATGTCTAAAGAAGAAAAGGTAATTTATACAACTTTTGAAAGCATGTTACTTACAAAAAAAATAATGTTTAATGAATAATTAATATAATTAATTTGAATTCTAGTTTAATAAAAAGAACATTTTGATTTTATTTAAAAAACTTGGCTTAATGGTATCATAAGTGATACGAGTGTTTGCCGTGGATGTGGAAAGCAATCCTATGCGTTAGACTTATTAAGAATGGTTGAAGATTGTTTCTTGATTTTTATGAATATAGAAGAACAAAATCAAAGAAAATAGATGAAATAGATAGATTAGATGAAAACTAATAAGAAACAAACAATGAATATTGAAAAAGATGAATTGAAAGATAGATAAACAAAAATTGAAAATTCAATCTTGATTATGGAGAATGCGTCAATAGGGTTGAAGAATATGATGGAATTGGCGTGTGAAGATATTTGTCCAGTGGAACCTCCTACCTGCAATTAGATAGACAACATACGTGATACAAATCTAACTGACCCTCTTAATCGTAATTGACTAGGCAACTCGGAGTGTGATGGTCCTCCCTCGCACAAACTAGTTGAAATGTTGAAGATGACTTTGAAGGCATAAGTTTGTTGACACTTGCAAACATGTAATCAAATAATACTTTTTATTAATTCTCAAATCTGTAAAACAATGAATGAGGCATATCCTTTTATAGGTGAAGGTTGGTTTAACCTAAAGCTAAGAATGAATAAAATAAACAAGGAAATATAGTCTGTTGGATTGGACTTGATCTAACGGCTTCGGTGAAGGGTTGATGGTTATTAAAGTATATAAAACCCTAAAAGCATAATTTAAATGTTAATAATTAGGTTAGGCTAAGTCTAATTCATCCAAAAGATTTATATATTAGCTTTTGGGCTGAATTTACAAAATCTCGTAGTTAAACCCGTATCCAGTTTTATGCTTGCGCAGTCTTTGGTAAAATGAACGTATCTTGAGTTCTCGATGTCCGATTGATTTTTTTCAAGATGTGTTGGAGAGGTAACTGAATGAAGGTCAATATGTTAGAAGACAACTCGACCCATACTCTCTTGGATCCCATTGGAAAATTCGTCTCAAGTCGGCTAATGCTCTAGCTTTGCAAAACAGTTTCAATTTCTTATCTAAAATGAATCTCTTTACACCTCCAATGCATGGATTATTTTGGCCCTTGTTGCTTGAATCGAACAACTTCAACTTCTTGTCCAAGATAAGTAATTTTACCCTTCTCATGCATGTATCATTCCCTGAATCCTCAAAAAGATTTGCCCTCGAATCTAAACCGGTGATTGGAGGAAGTTCATCAAAGTACCATGGAAGAGAAGTCGTCTTGAAGGATCCTTGTGCCGAGTCTTCTTTTGCAATGTGGTTTGTGAGTTCCTTCTCAATGGCAGTTTCGTTATAGTTCTTTTTTTGGTCGCAAGGCAACTCATTCTCATCTTCAAAATCGTTATCAATGCTAGAAGATGAATCACAAGCATAAAATAGAGTTTTAAAAATAATCAATTGTACATTTTTTTATTGTGGGGTACCTTCGTAGGTGTTTTCCATTTGATGATGATCAATTTCTTCTTCATAACAAGGCAAGGTAGCGTCTTCTCTACATTCTTCAGGATAGATAATTTCTTCCTCGTGATAGGGCAAGGTTAAACTCTCGATAGTAACATTTTCCTCATGTTCTTCAGAAGAACAAATTTCTTCCTCATCCTTGGATCTTGCATGGACTGGCTCTTATGAAACATCACTCTGCTATGTTTGTTTGTGAGTTCCCATTGATGCGTTCCAACATTTTTGTAAGCAATCAGCCAAGGATTCAAAGAGCTCTTGTTCGTTGATTGTCTCTTTCCCGGAACATGCAACATGCCTTGGATGCTTCTCCTCATACTCATCATGATCACATCAAGTATAAGTAGAACATTGTTGAGGCTGTTCAACATAATACTCATCAACATCATATGTAGCATTAGTATAATGTAGTTGAAGTTCAGGACATATAGCATCTTGATCAAAACTAGGATACCCTCGACTCAGCTTCAATACATGTAGTTCTTTATGCAATTCTCTTTTGGAAAGATATTACAACGTAATATAGGACATCTTGAAAAAATCATAAAAAGAAAAAAAAAAGTAAGTCCTCGTTGTTATTCACTCCAAACAAAGGCTCTAGTAGTCCAAGGAATGGTATGACACTAATTGAATTGAGTTGCAAGAAAGAAGGAATTTACGCAACTTTTAAATTTTCTACTAAAACAAGAAGGTGCTAAAAGATGTATAAGAAGCAATAAAAGCTAAAACAAAGGAAAACTAATAGCTAAAAATGAAAAGAAAAATTAGAAATAAAAACCCGAAAACCCAAGAATTGTGAAACAACTTCTCTACTTTGTTCGAGGTGTTATCGATCTCCAAAAATTATGAAATTTTTTGTGGAGACTCCTTTAACGGTGTAGATATGGTCTAGAAATTTTGGGTTCAAAATTCCTTCGTGTGATTTTTCTTCTTTTTTCAAACTTTTTAACCCGAAAATGTCAAAAATTTTCTCAAGGATCGTTCTAATATGATACCAAATGATAGGAGTGTTTGGCGTGGATGTGGAAGTAATCCTATGCGCTAGACTCGATCAAACAAGGTATGAGCAGCTTTCTTGAATTTCAAGAGAAACTAGTTAGGCGTTTCTTGAAAAATCTGAAAAGAGCAAACGAAAGTTAAAGAAAAATGATGACTAAGATAGAATCAATGGACATTAATAAGAAATCAACAAAAAACCAATAAAGATAAAGCTAAAGGATAGAAAAGAAATCTGAAAAATTTCATATTTGACTTTGGAGGAGATGGCGTCAATGGAGATTGATGTAGAAGATGAAGAAGACGTGTGAAGATAGTGGTCTCGCAGGACCCTCTTATCCATAATTAGATAGGCAACCTTCATGATATGGCTTTAACCGGCTATCCTAATCGCAATTGACTAGGCAACCCGAAGTGTGAAGATTCTCCCTCGCACAAACTAGTTGAAACGTTGAAGATGACTTCGAAGGAACAAATTTATTGACACTTGCAAACATATACTCAAACAATACATTTATTAAAACCTCAAATCTCAAACCTGTAAAACAATGAGTGATGCATCATCCTTTTATAGGTGAAGGATGGCTTTAACATAAAGTTGTGAATGAAAAAAATAAACAAGGAAATATGGTCCGTTGGATTGGACTTGATCTAACAGCTTGGGAGAATGGTGGTTTGGTTCCTAAAGTATATAAAACCCTAAAAACATAATTTAAATGTTAATATTAGGTTGTGCTAAGTCTAATTCGTCCAAAAGCTTTATATATATATATATATATATATATATATATATATATATGTTAAACTCGTATCAAGTTTTTTGTTTGCGCATCTTCGGTAAAACGAACGTATCTTGAGTTCTCGATGTCCGATTGATGCGTTGGAAAGGTAACTAAATGACGGTTAATGTAACACCCTAATTTTTCCCCAAATTTAAAACCCTAATTTAAATTAAATCCCTAATTTGTAACCTTAATTTTGGGAGTTTTAACCTAAATTTCTAATTGAATTTTAGTGGCTTAATTGTGAAATTTGGAACTATAGTGACCTTTTGGTAATGCGGGTGAAGTTGGAGGCCCTTATTGTGTAATTTACCATTTACCTAGGGTATTTATATTTCATTTTCTCAACCCTAGCTTTATTCATCCTCATTATTCTCAATTGCTTCCGTTCTCAATCCTCTCTCTCCCTCAACCTCTCGTACCTATAACCACCTCACGCTTACCTACGTTTCTAATCTAGCTTCAGCCAAGGGTTTAACGTCGGTCATTTATTGACTTGAGGCCGTCATTCTTCTCCTCACTCTGTTCCAATTATAACCTAAACATCAGAACACTGCCATCGTCCACCGTTTGCTCAGAATCCGTTCGAAACCCTTCGATTTGTTGTGCGTCGTTGTCTCCTTCGTTTTCCCTTCTTCGTTTTTAGTTCTGGAGTAAGGTTCTAGTTGCGTTTTGGTTTATTCAGATTCATTGTGTGATTAACCCCTTTTGTCAGTTGTATGTTTGGCCAAAAAACGACCGTAGTGGTCATCGAAAGTGTCACCGACGACCGGCACCGTCAAGGGTTATCAAACCCTAGCATTTAGTTGTAAGATTGGGGAAAGATTGTTTGGGCCAATGTGTGTGTGTGTGTAATCGGGCCTGAAGTGTGTAATGGGTCTAACCCAAATTATTGGTGAGCTTGAGAGAGAGAGTCCAATCTGTGTGAGTTACCAGATTGGACCGACCTGTTATGCCAAACTGAAAAAACTCAGCGGGCCAGACCGGTCCAGTGAATCGAATTGTCAGACCTATTATCTAACCCGAACCATATAATGTCAGCATTGATGTCAGCGATTTCGTCAGCGTTGACTTAACCAGATGACATCAGCGTTAACTTGACTTGATGCCATCAACATTGATGTCAGCGATGACATTGCTGTTGACTTTTGGGCATTAACTTTTTGGTCAAAGTCAACTCTACGTTTTTTAACGTCTTGATTCCAAATCTGCTGTCTATTTTCCTAAATTCAAACCCGAAAGACCATTTTGCTATTTACATTTAATTGTATTTATTATTTTTAGAAATTGTATATATTGAAATCTGATTCGAATTAATCTTGTGTTTAGGTGACGTTGATTCAGACATAGAGATACTTCCTCCTCCTCCACTTGGGCGACCTCCTATTGTACAACCTGCAAGTTCTGCACGTGAGTATAGTGGTAGTATTTATACATTAGTGTTTTGGTATAGTAGTTATGGAAACTTATGTAGTGCTTACTCTCGTAGGTGTTGATTCTATCCGACCTAGTGCTAAGGCTGAGCGTGGGAGATGTCACTCTCGGCGTTAAGCTACTAGTTGCCTATGATGTGTTCTCTTCTTGTGTTACATGTTTCGGTGCTTTGTGTATGTATGTGTGTAAATTTGTATGACTTGTGATTGACATGACTTTTTATTTCAAAAATTCCATGATCCCTTCCCGAACCAAACATGAATCTTTCGATTCATTTGGCTCTCACGCTCAATTATTTCTTATTTATTGGGAATTAATTCCCATATCTTTTTTTTCTAATGGAATAAGCTTACCCTATCCCTCTCTTCTCTAGTCATATTCCAAAATATCGAAACCGATTACTAATCCAAGACCAGAATATTCGGAGGATTCTTCTGACCAAAATAGAAAATATATCAAAAAACTGTTATGATTTATGATTACGACATGATTGATATGATTTGCGAATATGACATGACTAGTATGACTTGTGATTGTGATATGATTTGTATGATGACATGCCATGCATCATATATCACAATCAGGCTAATTAATTATTATCGAACTATTTGCACATGCATCTTCGTTTATTAAATAAGAATGCATTCGGATTTAGAAATCGAAATAACATGTCATATCATATGGGTTGGGAAAATGTACGGGGAAGATTAGTGGTTTCACCCCATCGGGCTGAATTCCACTTCGGACATGGTGATGGTATAGAGAGTGGTTTTGGGGAACCTTATTCTTCAGACGGTGATGTAAATGGGTGCATGTCATTGTATCTCGTGTATCATTTTTATACATATTTGTATATCAGAATGTTTGTTTGAGTTTTGAGTATGTTGATCGGATTACTTTGATATATGTTCTGTGTTTTGCACTTTAGAGACACACTGAGCTTCATAGCTGACTCCTCCCTTAGTCCCTATTTCAGATACTCAAACTTAGGCATACGGTACTTGGAGGAACTCGTTTTATCATACTATATTCTATTTATCAGTATGGACTATTTCGGATTTATGGACTTTATTTTATTATTTTGGTCTTATATGTAGTTTCGACTCAGACACTATTATTTGGGGTTTTATTATTCTAACATGCAAATGAACTTATTTCTGGATATTACATAAAATTTTCAGATATTATTAAACGACTGCATTTGGTACAATGGTATATTAATGTGTTTCATCACCTTTTGAATAACTTGCACAAATATTAAATTCTAAACCTAATAAGATTTCTTGAGGGTAAAGTTTTCAAACGCGACTTCATAGATTTGATTATTTCTTCTAAGCCGGGTTTAGACCACATTTAGTGGTATCAGAGCTCAGGGTTTAACCCCTCGAACTATGTGGCTCAAATTAATTTTAAACCGAAAATGATTTTTGCATGCATAATAAATGTTTTCATGCAAAATGGGAATTTCTAAAAATTTAATATATTTTGAATAGAAACTCCAAGTACCGATTCTAATCTTATGACTCATTCCTTTTGTAGATAGACTACTACGCCACCTCGTAGGAGCTCAAGATTAGCTGCTAGTCGTGGTCAAGGCCGAGGTCGTGGTCGAGGTTGTATCGCAGCAACTGAGAGTGATGCTCTGCCACCTCTGGATCAGCCACAGAATCAGGATGATATTCATGGTGCTAATATGGAGGAACAACCTGTGGATCAGACTGGAGCTTAACAAACTAGTGTTCATTAGACTGGTGGTGGGGATCCACCTGTTCAGCAGACTCAGAGTGGTGGTCCACATGATTCCGAGGATAGCGAGACTGTAGGCATGGATACTACTACAGTGCATAGAGTGTTGCTTCGTTATCTTCTTCAATTTAAGGGTGTTAGGAGACCTATATCTATCGAGTTTCTTACTGCTGGGATGATTATGTTTGACGAGAAGACGGGTACAAATCCGGCTGATGCAGAGTACTAGCTGAAGAAGCTTCAGCGTGTGTTTGTTGAGATGGATTATCCTGCTGATAGGAAGCTTAGGGCTGTTGTATCACTATTGCAAGGTGAAGCCCAGAATTGGTGGGAGGCCGAGGAAAATGTTATTTCAGCCAGTCAGATCTCTTGGGACCATTTTCGACAGGCATTTCGAGACCGTTATGTTTGGCCAGAGTATTTAGCAAAGTGCTGGGATGACTTTATGAATCTAAAGTAGAATGACATGACCGTGAATGATTATGAGATTGAGTTTATAAGGATCATTCAGTATGTCCCAGGGTTAGTGACCACAGAGAAAGAAAAATGTGACTAGTTTCTGAAAGGGTTGCGTCCAACGATTAAGACAGGTGTCGCTTTGCATATGGATAAAGAGTATAAGGAGATTACTCAATGAGCTAGGACTGGTGAGCGGAATAAGGCAGAGATGAAGCAACTTGAATCTCAAGGTACCGATCGGGGTAGGAAGCAACCGATAGTATCAGTTCAGCACAGTCAAGGGAGTCAGTCTAGGAACAGGGTTAGAGATGTGTCTGACCATCAAAGTTATTCTAGAGCTAGACTAGTGACTTCTATTATTCCAACCGCTAGTGCTGGAGGTTCGACTAGTACTCGTGGGGTGCCACGATGTTTCTTTTGCAAGAAATGGCATCCAAGCGAGTGTAGGAGACAGACTAGGTCTTGTTTCAAACGTGGTTCTTTTGAGCATCTTTTTAGAGATTGTTCACTTTCACCTCTATCGGCTTTTTTTCTGAGTCAGTCTCAGGCATCTGTACAGACTCTTGCTAGGGGGAGAGGCTATGGTAGATCTGTTACTTCGGGTTCTGCTAATAGGGGTAGGCCTGCATAGAGTAGATGATCAGTTGGATCAGGGGCAAGACAACCAGGGTTAGTTTATTATACCAGGAGGAATGAGGACCGCGATGAGCCAGATGTTATTGCTGGTACCTTTTCTATCCATTCTATCTCATATTTTGCTTTACTTGATAATGGTTCGACCCATTCTTATGTTACGAATTCTGTATCTGGGGGCCTTGAAATTCTTGTTGAGGGTGTCACTAATTCTATTACTGTACATAGTCCGGTGGGAAATTCTATTGAAGTCACCAGAGTGTACATAAATTATCCTCTTGAGATCCAAGGGGAAATATTTCCGGCTAATTTAATAGAGCTACCTTTTGGGGAGTTCAATCTCATTCTCGACATGGACTGGTTGTCTGTTCACCGAGTCAATCTTGACTGTGAAAAGAAAAGGGCAACCCTGAAGACTCCTAATGTTCGTGAGGTGGTTCTTATCGGTGAGCATAGAGGCTTTCTGTCTAATGTGATATCGGCCCTCAAAGCCGAGAAGATGATCAAGAAGGGGTTAATTGCCTACCTTGCTTACATTATTGATCTGAGACAGTTTAATTTTAGGTTGGATAAGATTCAGGTTGTGAGAGACTTTTCATATATATTTCCAGAAGAATTGTCTAGTGTACCGCCAAAACGTGATGAGTTGAGTTTGGCATCGAAGTTTATCTGGGCACAGCTCCTTTGTCTATGGCACCTTATCGTATAGCACCGAAAGAACTTACATAATTAAAGGTGCAGTTGCAAGAAAAGTTAAACAGGAGTTCTATCCGACCCAGTGTTTCTTCGTGGGGAGCCTATGTCCTTTTTGTTAAGAAGAAGGATGGGACACTTCAGTTGTGTATCGATTATCATAAGATAAACAAGCTAACAATCAAGAACAAGTATCCCCTTCCTCGCATTGATAATCTCTTCGATTAGTTTCAAGGAACTGTAGTATTTTCTAAGATAGATCTGAGATCTGGTTATTACCAACTCAAGGTTAAGGATTCTGATATGTTCAAGACAGGTTTCTGGACATGTTATTGTCATTATGAGTTCCTTGTGATGCATTTCGGATTGACTAACGCCCTTGTTGCATTTATAGACATGATGAATAGGGTGTTTCAACCCTATCTTGATCAGTTTGTTGTGGTTTTCATAGATGATATTCTGGTCTATTCTAAATTTAAGATTGAACATGAGGAATATCTCCGGATTGTATTATAGACTCCGCAAGAGAAACAGTTGTATGTAAAATTCAGCAAATGTGAGTTTTGGCTCTCGGAGGTTATGTTTCTAGGGCATATTGTTTCTGTTGAGGGTATTCAGGTCGATCCGAAGAAAGTTGAGGCTATAATAAGTTGGAAGTAGCCCAAGAATGTTCCTAAGATTCGAAGTTTCTTGGGTTTAACCGGCTATTGTCGGAGGTTTGATAAGGGTTTCTCTATCATTGCAGCTCCGTTAACTAAACTTCTGAGGAAGAACATTCCCTTTGTCTAGAGTGAGGCACAATAGTCTAGTTTTGAGAAGCTTAAGACTGTGTTAACTGAAGCACCGGTCTTGATTTAGTCTGAGCCTGGTAAGGTTTACACCGTTTATAGCGATGCTTCTCACACTAGATTAGGATGTGTTCAGATGCAGGATAGGAAGGTAGTGGCCTATGCGTTTCGACAGTTGAAACCGCGTGAGTGTAACTATCTTACCCACGATCTTGAGCTTACTGCCGTGATCTTTGCTCTGAAAATTTGGAGACAGTATCTTTATGGAGAGAAGTGTTATATCTACACAGGCCATAAGAGTCTAAAATATCTCCTCACCCAAAAGGAGCTTAATTTAAGGAAGCGACATTGGTTAGAACTTTTCAAGGACTATGGTTGCAAGATTGAGTATCATCCAGGTAAGGTGAATGTGGTTGTCAATGCCTTGAGTCGTAACGTCATTTCAAACTTGAGAGCTTTATTTGCTCAGATAAGTTTGTATGAGGATGGTAGTCTCCTGGCAGAACTTAGAGTCATTCCTACTCTGGTTTCTGATATTTGAGCTGAGCAGCCTAGCGATCCATTCTTGATGCATCGTATGAGAGAGGTTGAAGAAGGTACATCTCAGGATTTCTCTATTGATCAAGATGGTGTACTGTGTTTCTGGGGTCGTTATTGTATTCTGAGGAATTCAGAGTTGAAGCAGGTTATCTTCGTGAAGCCCATGACAGTCCTTATTCTATGCATCCTGGTGAGGACAAGATGTATAAGAATCTTCGTGAAAGGTACTGGTGGAAAGGTCTCAAGCGTGATGTTGTTGGATTTTTATCGAAGTGTTTGACCTGTCAGAAGGTTAAGGCAGAGCATCAGCGACCGTCTGGTTTACTTCAGCATATTGAGATTCCTCAGTGGAAATGGGAACGGGCGACTATGGATTTCGTCAGTGGTCTCCCTTTGACTCCAGCAAAGAAGAACTCCATCTATGTTATTGTTGATCGCCTGACTAAGTCCGCACATTTCATTCATGTTCGAGTTGACTATTCTCTAAACAAGTTGGCTCGACTCTATATTTGAGAAATTGTTTAACTTTATAGGGTACCGTTGTCTATTATTTTTGACCAGGATCCAAGGTTTACAATGAAATTCTGGGATTCTTTTCATACTGCTCTGGGTACTCAGTTAAACTTCAGTACTTTCTATCAACCGCAGACTGATGGTCAGTCCGAGCGAGTAATTCAGATTCTTGAGGACATTTAGAGGGGTTGTGTGGTCGATTATAGAGGCAGTTGGGAGGATTTATTGCCGCTTGCAGAGTTTGCCTACAATAACAGTTATCAAGCCAGTATTAAGATGACACCATATGAGGCTCTATATGGGCGTAAGTGTCGTACACCTATCGGCTGGACTGAGCTCAATGAGCACAGATTGTTGGGACCAAATATTGTTCACGAGGCTGAGCAAACTGTCAGATTGATTTGGGATCGGCTTAAGGCTACTTTTGATAGATAGAAGTCCTATGTTGATTTGAGACGTCGGGATATTAAGTATGATGTGAGAGACGGGGTTTTCCTGAAAGTATCTTCGTGGAGGAAGATACTTCCTTTTGGTCGGAAAGGCAAACTGAGTCCTCGTTTCATTGGCCCTTATCGGATTATTCATTGAGTTGGACCAGTTGCCTATCATCTTGAGTTACCACTAGAGTTTCAGCGTATTCATGATGTCTTCTACGTCTCTTTTTTGAAACGTTATCATGTTGATCTGTCTCATATTCTTCCAGTAAAGGAAATTGAGATTCGTCCTGATTTGCGTTTTGAGGAGGAGCCTGTTGAGATTCTTGTTCAAGACAAGAAGGTTCTTAGGAGGAAGACCATTAAGATGGTCAAGGTCTTGTGGCACAATCGTGGTCATGATGAGGCTACATGGGAGCCCAAGGCCGTTTTCAAAGCTCAGTATCCGCATATCTTTGGTCCATGTAAATTTCGAGGCCGAAATTTCTTTTTAGGATGAGAGAGTTGTAACACCCCAATTTTTCCCCAAATTTAAAACCCTAATTTAAATTAAATCCCCAATTTGTAGCCTTAATTTTGGGAGTTTTAACCTAAATTTCTAATTGAATTTCAGTGGCTTAATTGTGAAATTCAGAACTATAGTGACCTTTGGGTAATGCGGGTGAAGTTGGAGGCCCTTATTGTGTAATTTACCCTTTACCTAGGGTATTTATATTCCCTTTTCTGAACCCTATCTTTCTTCAGCCTCATTCTTCTCAATTGTTGTCGTACTCAACCCCTTCTCTCCTTCAACCTCTTGTGCCTATAACCACGTCACCCTCACCCACATTTCTGATCTAGCTCCAGCCAAGGGTTTAACTCTGACCGTTTGACGACCTGAGGCCATCGTTCTTTTCCCCACCCTGTTTCGATTATAACCCAAACATTAAAACACCGCCATTGTCCACCATTTGCTTAGAATCCATTCGAAACCCTTCGGTTTGTTGTGCATCGTCATCCCCTTCGCTTTCTCTTCTTCGTTTTTGGTTGTAGAGTAAGGTTCTAGTCGAGTTTTGGTTTACTCAGATTCATTGTGTGATTAACCCCCTTTTTTAGTTGTATTTTTGGCCAAAAAATGACCGTAGTGGTTATCGAAAGTGTCACCGGTGACCGGCGCCGTCAAAGATTATCAAACCCTAAGGTTTAGTTGCAAGATTAGGGGAAGATTGTTTGGGCCAATGTGTGTGTGTAATTAGTCCTGGAGTGTATAATGGGTCTAACCCAAATTATTGGTGAGCTTGAGAGAGTGTGTCCAATATATGTGAATGACCAGACCGGACCGACCTGTTATGCCAAACTGAACCAACTCAGTGGGCCAGACTGGTCCATTGATCCGAACCGTCAGACCTATTATCTAACCCGAACCAGATGACATCAACGTTGACTTGACCAGATGATGTCACCATTGATGTCGACGATGATATTAGCATTGGCTTGATGATGTCAGCATTGATGTTAGCAATGACGTCAACGTTGACTTTTGGGTATTGACTTTTTTGGTCAAAGTCAACTCTATGTTTTTCGATATCCTAATTCCAAATCCACTGCCTATTTTCTCAAATTTGAACCCAAAAGACCGTTTTGCTATTTACATTTAATTTTATTTAATATTTTGGAAAACTGTGTATATCGAAATCTGATTCGAATTAATCTTGTGTTTAGGTGACGTTGATTCGGACACAGAGATCCTTCCTCCTCCTCCACCTGGGCGACCTCCTATTGCACAACCTGCAAGTTCTGCACGTGAGTATAGTGGTAGTATTTATACATTAGTGTTTTGGCATAGTAGTTGTAGAAACTTATGTAGTGTTTACTCTCGCAGATTCTAATTTTGTCCGACCTAGTGCTAGGGCTAAGCGCGGGAGACGTCACTCTCGACGTTAAGTTATTAGCTACCTAAGGTGTGTTCTCTTCTTATGCTACATGTTTCGGTGCTTTGTGTATGTATGTGTGTAAATTGATATGACTTGTGATATTGATATGACTGGTATGATTTAAGATTATGACATGATTGATATGATTTGGGAATATGACATGACTGGTATGACTTGTGATTGTGATATGATTTGTATGATGACATGCCATGCATCATATATCGGAATTAGGCTAATTAATTATTATCGGACTATTTGCACATGCATCATATGGGTTGGGAAAATTTACGGGGAAGATCAGTGGTTTCACCCTTCGAGCTGAATTCCACTTCAGACATGGTGACGATGTAGAGAGTGGTTCTGGGGAGTAGAGAGTGGTTCTGGGGAACCTTACTCTTTGGACCGTGATGTAGATGGGTGCATGTCATTGTGTCTCGTGTATCATTTTTATACATATTTGTCTATCAGAATGTTTGTTTGAGTTTTGAGCATGTTGATAGGATTACTTTGATATATGTTCTATGTTTGCACTTTAGAGACACACTGAGCTTCATAGCTGACTCTCCCTTAGTTCTTATTTCAGATACTCAGTCTTAGGCATACGGTACTTGGAGGACCTCGTTTTATCAGACTATATTCTATTTATCAGTATAGACTATTTCATATTTATGGACTTTATTTTATTATTTTGGTCTTATATGTAAATTCGGACTCGGACACTATTATTTGCGGTTTTATTATTCTACCATGCAAATGAACCTATTTCTGGATATTACATAAACTTTTCAGATATTATTAAATGACTGCATTTGGTACAATGGTATATTAATGTGTTTCATCACCTTTTGAATAACATGCACAAATATTAAATTCTAAACCTAATAAGATTTCTTGAGGGGCAAGTTTTCAAACGCGACTTCCTAGGTTCGGTCATTTCTTCAAAGCTGGGTTTAGGGGGTTATAGTTAATATGTAAGAAGATAACTAGATCCAAAAACGTCCGGATCCCATTCGAAAATTCATCTCAAGTCGACTGATGCTCCAGCTAGGGGTGTTCAAAAATATCGGATCCGGACGATCTGATTCGAAAATTTAGATATCCGATCCGATTTTATTTCTAGATCGGATATCTGATCTGATTTTAAATTTTCCAGATCAGATACAGATCGCAATATTTCATGTTTCGGATTATCCAAAAATCTGATAATTCAAATTTCCATGAATATTAAATTTTTATTTTTAACAATTTGATGCTTGTTATATCCGAAAATTAAAAAAAATCAAAATATATTTTTGGATAATCGAATATATGAATATCTGATCCTATTATCCGATATCTAAATCCGAATATCTGATTTTTCTTGATCAAATACGGATCACTATATCGTCGATTCCAAAAACTGAATATCCGAAAAAACCAGATTGGATCTGATATCCGACAATGAACACTCCTAGCTCTAACTTTGCAAAACTGTTTCAGTTTCTTATCTAAAATGCATCTCTTTACACCTCCAATGCATGGATTGTTTTGGCCCTTGTTGCTTGCATCGAACAACTTCAATTTCTTGTCCAAGACAAGTGATGTTATCCCTCTCATACATGTATCAATAAGCCTTTAAACTTTTGAAAAAAAATCAATTTAGCCCCTGAATTTTTATACACCCAATTAAGCTCTCATACTCCAAAATTTCATCAATTTACCCCTTTAACCAATATTGACTTTTAAATCTAACAGTTTTTTGGACCAATTGGTGCAATGTGTTGTGTTATAATATTATTATTATTTTATTTTATTTTAAAAATTCTTTAAAAGTTCTAAAAAGTCTTAAAACTTATAAAAATTATACACATAGTTTTATAAAAAAAACCTATAAATATCACTTGACAAAACTGTAATGTGTCACGTGACAGCAATATATCAAAAAATCATCAACAATTAATGATCAAAATTGGTCAAAAGACTTAATTCATTCAAATTACTGGTTTGAGGGTCAATTGGGCGCAAAAAAATGTTTAGGGAATTAATTAATTTTTCCCCAAAAGTTCAATGACTTCAAGGCAAAATTATATAATCAACCATAAAACAAATGTGGGAATGTAAGTATGTAACTAATATGGGAATTAGGAGTAGTGATCGAGTGAATTGATAGCTTTTTAGGGGACTGGAAGGCTGGAACCAGATCCTACACTCATATTTGTTTTTTTTTTCTTCCAACCAACCTAAAGGTGACATGTGTCACTATTGTAAGCGTGTATCACTAAAGTAGATTAACGGGAAACCAAAATCTGATGATTTGTTTACAAATTTTATATTTTCTGCGACCAACTTGAATTTCTTTTATAGTTGGATGACCAACTATGTAGTTTACCCTTATTATTATGGATAAGCCTTGTGTTGTATTTATCCAAGAAAAATGCTACGAATCACCTATCCATGTACTTGGACAGTCATCCCGCTAGGGAATTCTCTAAGCTGCACAAATCTGTCTATTTACATCATCAAGCTGTATGCACTTGTTTTGAACTCTAATACAAACCGCCTCCCCAATACACACCAATAAGTCCTCACAATTCCTATAAACATTCCCCAATACAAACCGCCTCCCGTTGAACCAGTTGCCAGAGGCCTGTCGATTAGACCTCTACAATTTTTTATAACCATTGCTGATATGTTCCTGGTTGAACCAGTCCGACCAACTGGTTCGATTTTTTCAACACTGTCCATTCTTTGGGCAGTTTTGAATGTCAGTTTAACACAGTGAATGTTGAATATCACAGTTAAATACACAGAAAATAACACAACGAAAAAGGTTTTCAGGATATCCGAAGTGTCGCACTCTATTTGTCACATAATTTTCTTCAAATAATGTTTCTTGTACCTGAATGGGATTCTATTAGTTCTCAAACCAACTTGCTATCATACTTTAGACTAACCCTCAAAGTATGTTTGAAACCCCGGATGATTGGTGACGCATCTCTCGTAACATGCTTGTCAAGCCTTTAACCGAACCACAAATGAACCTGGAGCGAACACAAGATTAGAGGTCTGAAATGTTCTATGTTAGATCTGTTCAAATATCCAGCAATTATGTTTAAAGTTGTTCCCGAAACATGTCAACTTCATTGATTAAACTACAAAAAAGGGCAGAAAAAATCAAAAGATGTATTCAAAACAAAAGAACCATCAAACGAACTAAATGTCAGGTTTTCATGGGCCGGCATTATTGCTGTGCTCATTCCGGATTTCTTTGTTAGCAACACCTTTTTCTAATTTCTAATTTCTACGATAGAGAGCCCAAAACTAGTTGGTTTCATGTATTAAAAAACACCGGCTAATTTCCTGAAGTAGAATGTTAACCTTAACCGAGTCAAAATCATTTATAATTTGAGTTTCTCAAAACATGGTTAATAAATGTTTAGAAAAGGGACACGAAACATATCAGCAATAATCAAGTAGGTTCCTCACATGCAGGAAGGTTGGATATATCGGCAGAAACCGCACAAGGTATTCCCAAGTTTGAAAGAGCTCCCCTTATGATTCCGCATGGAAAATACAGATGCATGCTTTGCAAAGCCTTGTTTTCAGCCATGATAGAAAGCTCTTCGGATGTTCCATTTTCAGGTGATTGCTCAATTGACATGCTTGTAAGCCAACGGAAACGGTTATCTTGCAATACAAAGGTACCCTACAAGACAAGTGTAAACCGTTTCTTAAAACTCTATTATCATAAACAGTTTTGGTCAGTTTCAGTACCTAAACATACCCTATGATTTGTCTTCAAGTTGTCTATTTGCTTCTTGAAGAGTTCAAACCAAAAATCCTTGCAGATGAACTTGATTGCTTCTAAATGATCACTAAAATGTGGCCTCTCCATTGTGTACCTGATAATGACTAAACTTTGTTATACAACTTGTATTATCTTAATCTCACAAAATCTGAATATGAGGAAGAATCATTTATAACCTATGCAATTAATCCAGCCCAAAAACAACAAAATGCATTTCACCAAAGAATACTTACAAGTGTACTTCTTAAAGCTCCATAGTATATAAAATTTTGATGTCGGACAACATACAATACCAAGATCAAATGTAAAGAGATCATTAAATAAGACAAGAGGTTTAAAAATAAACCGGATGAGAGACATTGATCAATCAATACCTTATTCTATGTACTACCTTAAAATGATAAAATCTTTTCGGATTAGAGTATAAACAAATGTATACAACTTAAGAAGAGCCTCCAAGACTGCAAATCAGATCATTTGAATTTTCAATCTCCATAGTATTTAGCTTGCATTACATGATGTCACTCGAGGTGGAAATGAAATTGATGAGATGATCAACCAAGCGATACCGATACTTATGATATCCGAGCTATTTCATCCGTTAACAGCCACAATCAGAAAACATTAATTGATCATAAAATTCTACTACTGAAAATCAAAACGAAGAGCATTCATTTTTCTGACATCATAAACTACATCCAATTTAATACAATCAAGATGGGTTTTTAAACTCCGCTCAATTTCAACTAATGGGTTCTTCTTCGCCATTTCCCCAAATCCAAATAAGGACATTACGTCACATAACTTAAATTGAAGCAAAAATTACCAAAAACATAATTCAAATGGTCTGCTTGGATTCATAAATCTACTTATTAATACTCAACAAAAAAAAAGATTAGGGAGATTGGGTTTTAAGGTGTGGAGGGTTTACCGTTCAGAGAGCTGGTGGCCGACTTGATATCCAATGGCTTCGATCCGACGAGCAGCGAGTTCAGGCTTGTTGGCGTAGAAACGATTGCAATATGATGAAACCATTTCGGTTAGTAAGCTATCTACAGCTTTCTGATACCTCTCTACCCATTTTTTTCTCTGCGAAAAAAAGGGGTTTACATTTTCATTTCTCTCTTTAAAAAGTCTGCTATTCTCTTTTGGTCAAATTCTGAATTTAGCCCCTATACTACGACCAAATTAAGATTTAGTTTATTAATGTTACCTTTTACTGCTTTCTTACTTCTAACTTATACATGTGCATGGGTTAAAGCAGTGACGAAATTAACCCCCTATTCTGAAAGAATTTTTTTTCACCTTTGTCTTTTTATTTAATTTTTTTAAAATTGATCTATTTATAAATTTGCCTTCTTACTTTTAAATATTTATAGTTTAGCCTCAACCCTAAATCATTGCTCTATCTCTAAATTAAAGGTTATTTAAAAGTTTGCATTAAATACAATATTCTATTTAAAAAAATTCTAATGTATTATAAAACCTTAAAAGATTCTATTGAAAAAGCTTTTATTTAATGTATTAGGGTTTAGAATTTAAGGTTTTATAGTTTAGTGTTTAGTGCTTCATAGTTTAGTATTTTTAGGGTTTAGGGTTAGGATTTTAGGGTTTAGAGTTTACTATTTTATATTTTAGGGTTTAGGTTTTATAGTTTACAATTTAAGATTTAGGGTTTTGTTGTTTAGGGTTTTACGTTTAGAGTTTATGTTTTAAATTTTAGGGTGATTTATTTTTTTATAGTTTATGGTTTAGTGTTTAGAGTTTAGGCTTTAGGGTTTTATGGTTTAGGGTTTAGTAATACATTGAATGAGAGTTTTTTCGATAGAATCTCTTAGGAATTTGTAATACAGTGAATGATAGAGTTTTTTTCCCAAATAGAATCTTGTATTTAATGCAAGCTATTAAATGACCCTTAACCTATTGTCACGGGGCTAGTCTTCTGCTAGACAACCGTGCGGCCTTAGCTGCTTTCTCGGCTGAAAATTGGGCTAAGTCACCTGGAAAACTCCTAAGTAAAAATACTTAGAAACTACTGCGGAACAAAAGAAAAGCGATGGCAAAAGAACAAGAGAAAGTGAGTGAATACTGAGTTGTATTACTCTGGGTAAAAGCTTACAAACTGAAGCAAGTGATGAATGAATGAATGAAATGACCTGGGTTAAGCCTCCTTTTATAGTGAGAGCTCAGTACAATCAACGGTCAAGATTACAATGGATCAACGGCCCAGATGAGAGCCTATCCTATCCTCAACATTTGAATTTTAAATAAGAGATAAAGTGAGAATTATCTTTACAAATAATCACATAAATGATAAGTGAGATGCCTTATCGGATTTCACCATGGTAAATACTCTGCTTGCTCATTTTACCATGGTATATGGCCAGCTTTCTTGGGTCATTCGGCAAGCCCAAAATGCTGTAGAGATAGGCTTGGGCTGCCATGGTTGCACTTGTCTCGGTCGCGGGCTTGCGGTCCGTGACATTCTCCCCCACTAGTTCTAGCGACGCCCTCGTCGCGCGGCTAGAATAGTACTGGTCGATCTGCTCCTGGAATTGCCATAAGGCATCGGCTGGTTCCCAACTCATCTCACACTCGGGAAGACCCTTCCATTGAACAAGGTACTCATGCCTTGGTCGATTTCCCACTTGACGAACGGCTCTCTCTGAATGGATTGCTTCTACCTCTTTCTCGTATGAGACATTTACTCCGACTGGCGCTCGGTGTGATTTGCCCCGATCTGGATCATCTTCATCATGGTGATATGCTTTCAACAAACTCACATGAAACACCGAATGTGCTCGAATAGTTGGCGGCAACTCTAGTTGATAGGCCATGGTACCTACCCGCTTCACAACTTTGAACGGCCCCTCATATCGTCGCATAAGCCCCTTGTGATTTGGGTTGCGCAAGATCGAAGTCAGTTTGGCAAGGACTAGATCACCAACCTCAAAGTACATATCCCGACGCTTTCGATATGCCCACTTCTTGGTCCGCTTTCCCGCCTTACGCAAGCATGCCCAGGCTAAGTCATAAAGCTCATGCCACCCCTTGGCAAAATGATAGGCTGCTGGACTCGGCCCCCGGTACCCGGTCACAACCGCGTTTGGTGTAAGCGGCTGTTGCCCGGTTACAATCTCAAACAGACTCTGGTTTGTCGCTTCGCTCCGCTGCAAGTTGTAAGAGAACTGGGCCACATCTAACAGCTTTGGCTAGTCACGCTGATTAGCACTCACATAGTGCCTCAAGTAGATCTCAACGAGTGCATTCACTCTCTTGGTTTGCCCATCGGTCTGCGGGTGGACACTCGTCGAGAAGTTCAAGTTTGAGCCCAACAACTTGAACAACTCTGTCCAGAACCTCCCCGTGAACCTCGTGTCCCGATCACTGATAATGGATTGTGGAACACCCCAGTACTTCACTACGTGCTTGAGAAAAAGCCTAGCTGCCTCCTCAGCTGGACACACCTTGGGTGCTGGGATAAATGTCACATACTTGGAAAACCTGTCTACGACCACCATAATACTAGACTTTCCGTCAACAACTGGCAAACCGACTATAAAATCCATGGAAACACTTACCCATGGTTTCTCTGGAATTGGCAAAGGCTGCAACAACCCCGCTGGACTCTTCTGCTCGATCTTGTCTTGCTGGCACACAAGGCAAGTCTTCACATAGGCTTCAACATCACTGCCCATGTGCGGCCAATAATAGTGCTTCGCCATCAAGGCCAATGTCCGGTGCATCCCCGGATGTCCCGCCCACTTAGAATCATGGCATTCCTTCATAAGCTCCTTTCGAATTCCATCAAACTGAGGCACAAAGAGGCGACGTCCACGAACAAACAACAAGCCTCCCTCTAGCCAAAACCTCTGGGTTTTGCCCTCCTTGGCAAGTTCGATCAATGACTTGGCCGTCAGATCATCTGTCAATCCCTCCTTGATGCGCTCGAGCATCGGTCCCTCTGGCAAACTCGCAAACTCCATGGTATACCTTCGGCTTAGGGCATCGGCCAAGGAATTCACCTTTCCTGGTTTGTGCTCCAAAGTAACGTCGAACTCGGCAAGAAACTCCTGCCAACGAGCTTGCTTCGGGGACAACTTCTTCTGAGTCAAGAAGTAACTATTGGTGACATTGTCGGTGTACACCACGAACTTGGACCCAAGCACATAGTGTCTCCATGTGCGTAGACAATGCACCACTGCTGTCATCTCCTTCTCATGGATTGTGTATCTCCGCTCGGTCACATTGAGCTTCGGCTTTCATATGCAACCAGATGTCCCTCTTGCATTATGACCCCACCAATGGCAATGTCGGATGCATCAGTGTGAACTTCGAAAGGTTTGGTGTAATCTGGCAACACCAAGACAGGCGCACTCACCATGGCGAGCTTGATCTTATCAAAGGCTTTCTGGCACTCTGATCCCCAATCCCACACCTTGTCCTTCTTCAGCAAGTCGGTCAACGGTGCAGCAATTTTGGAGTAGCTTTTGACAAACCTCCGATAGTAATTCGCCAACCCCAGGAAAGATCTCAACCCGGTTACCTTAGTTGGCGCCTCCCATTCTTCAATGGCTCGAACCTTCTCCTTGTCCATTCGGATCATACCTCCTCCAACAATGTGGCCAAGGAAAGGAGCCTCTTGCCGGGCAAATGAGCACTTCTCCTTCTTGACATACAACTCATTTTCCCGCAAGACTTTGAACACCTCCCGCAAGTGTTCGACATGCTTCTCCAATGTCTTGTTGTAGATGACGATGTCATCGAGGTAAACTACAACAAACTTGTCCATGAACGGTTGTAGCACCTTGTTCATTAGGGTATAGAAAGTAGCTGGAGCATTCGTGAGGCCGAAAGGCATCACAAGATACTCGAAAGAACCATACCTCGTCACGCAAGCTATCTTCGGCTCATCACCCTCGGCTATTCTGACTTGGTAGTAGCCCGATCGCAAGTCCAACTTGGTGAACCACCTTGCACCACCAAGCTGGTCGAACAAGTCCGCAATGAGAGGAATCGGATACTTGTTCTTCACTGTGAGCTTATTCAAAGCCCTGTAGTCGATGCACATCCGTAGGGACCCATCGTGCTTTTTCTGGAACAACACCGGCGCACCGTAGGGTGCCTTTGATGGGCGGATATAACCGGCATCTAGGAGATCATTCAACTGTTTGTGCATCTCCTCTAACTCAGGCGGGGCTAGTCGGTAAGGGGCTCGAGCGGGGGGCTCCGCACCTGGCACAAGCTCAATCTTGTGATTAACATCCCTCTTCGGAGGCAACTTCTTTGGCAACTCGGCAGACATCATATCTGCAAATTTCACCAAGACTTGCCCCACCTCATTGGGGACTCCCTCAATTGCGACAGGCTCATCGCACACCAAGACTGCTAGGAAGGTCAGGTCCTCCTTGCGCGCCGCCTTTGAAAACTGAATTGCGGATAGAACTTTTGCACCTACTCCTGACCCTCGGCTCACTGGAACAATGCATTGATGCTTCGGATCTAGAATGCACAGACAATTCGCAAAAGGAACAAGGAAAGCGTTGATCCGGTCTAGAAAACTTAACCCAAGCACAAAATCAAAGTCATCGAGTGGGATTACCTTGACGGCTTCCTTACCGGTCCAACCTCCAATGTCAAGTTGAACTCCCTTTGCAACTCCCGCAATCGGTACTTCCTTGGCATTCACTGTTTTGATGGATCCACTAGACTTCTCGATAGTAACGCCAAGTTTCTCGGCAGTTTGCTCGGACATGAACAGTTCAGAGGCACCGGTGTCAACTAGTGCACTCAACTTCTGGCCAACAATAGTGATGTCGACGAACATCAACCCCTTCTTCTTTCGACCCTTCTTGACCTCCATTGTACTAATGACAGAGCCAAACTTCAGAGCCTCGCTAGTCTCGCCATCAGTTGTCTCCTTGGCGGCAGCGATTCTGTTCTTTTGGGGACAATCCCTGCAATATGCCCTTCTTTATGGCAATGGTAACACTTGTCATGCTGCTTGTCCCTTGAATCAGCATGTTTCCCATTCGAAGGCTTATTCCCGCCACTCGAATCTTTGTCGGATCGACTTGACTTCTCATTGTCTCCGCCATGACCTCTGTGCTTCGGTCTTGGTTTGGAGGAGTCAAGTTTCCTATGCCCAATCTCAATGATGGACTCGACAGTAGTCAGGGCAGTAGAGAGCTTGGTCACTCCTCGTCGCTGCAACTCCATCTTCGCCCATGGTTGTAACCCATCTACGAAGGTGAAAAACCCATCCTCTTCACTCAAGCTCGGGACCTGCAAACTCAACTCCACGAACTTTCAGACATGGTCCCTCAAACTCTTGGCATCTTCTTGCCTAAGTCGCCTCAACTTTGACCGTGCCTCATCTTCAGCATACAGAGGATAGAACTGTTCCTTGAACTCATCTTGGAACTCCTTCCAAGTCTCAATGGCAGTGTTTCCACGCTTCACATCTTCGCACCTACGTCGCCACCACGTTTGTGCAAGATCAATTAAGTAAATACTTGCAAAGCTTACCTTCTTAGCATCTTCCTCGATGCCCATGACTTTGAAGTATTGCTCCATTCCCCAAAGGAAATTCTCCACTTCCTGGGCAGACCTCGTCCCCTTGAACTTTTCTGGTTTGGGGATATCTCCCGAGGTTCTAGGAACTGCAACAGTCGCACTGTTCACAATCGCCGCTTTCAACACAAACAACTCGGTCTTGAGCAGCTCCACTTCCTTCTTCAGTTTATCTTTCTCGGAGTTGGAACTCTTTGCCTTGAGCTCCTCAACCTTACCCCTTAGAGCAACCACCATGGCCTCTAAGGCATCGCCACGCGTAGACAACGTCACATCCATCCCATTAAGAGCCTCCTGAACATCATCCTGAATTCCCTCCAAGGACTCGAGCCTCTCGAAATCCAATGAACTCAGCTTCTCAACATCCATTGACTCCAAAGGTTCCAACGTCGCCTTGGCCTCCGCCATGGACTCCTCGAGCATGGTAACCCTTCCCTGGATCGATGTGATCACGTCCTTCGACGAACCCCTCTTGGATTTGTCAGCTGTGGCCTCTGCACCCTTCTTTACTGCAGTGTTCTCTCCATCACGTGCCATCTCGAATCAGCAACTTCTCAGCAAAACTTCGCTCTGATACCACTTGTCACGGGGCTAGTCTTCTGCTAGACAACCGTGCGGCCTTAGCTGCTTTCTCGGCTGAAAACTGGGCTAAGTCACCTGGAAAACTCATAAGTAAAAATACTTAGAAACTACTGCGGAACAAAAGAAAAGCGATGGCAAAAGAACAAGAGAAAGTGAGTGAATACTGAGTTGTATTACTCTAGGTAAAAGCTTACAAACTGAAGCAAGTGATGAATGGATGAATGAAATGACCTGGGTTGAGCCTCCTTTTATAGTGAGAGCTCAGTACAATCAACGGTCAAGATTACAATGGATCAACGGTCCAGATGAGAGTCTATCCTATCCTCAACATTTGAATTTTAAATAAGAGATAAAGTGAGAATTATCTTTACAAATAATCACATAAATGATAAGTGAGATGCCTTATCGGATTTCACCATGGTAAATACTCTGCTTGCTCATTTTACCATGGTAAATGGCCAGCTTTCTTGGGTCATTTGGCAAGCCCAAAATGCTGTAGAGATAGGCTTGGGCTGCCATGGTTGCACTTGTCTCGGTCGCGGGCTTGCGGTCCGTGACACTATGCATGCATAGGTTAGACAAAACCCACTTACTATTATAGCTTAATTTGATAACATATTAAGCAGGGATGTCTTGAATGTTTTTAGAGCCTTGAGCGAAAACTCAACAATACTCTTATAAAACGAAAAATATATTTTATTTATTTAAACTATTATTTTAAGTTTTTGTTAATTAATTATAAAATGCAATTAAATTTTTTAACACACTATTTTATTGTTTTATTAAGAAATCACCTTAAATACAATTAAGATATTAAAGACCTTTTACATTTAAATTTTTGTAATGTTAGTCTTAAATTATATTACTGTTTATTTATTGTTTTAATGCAATTTGAATTAATATTTTCCTATTTTCAATATAATACCGTTTGAATTGATACTAAACCTGACCTTCTAAAAGTGGTAAAAACATGGGTAATGACGTTAACTAATTACAAGTGAGGCCCATATGATGGAAAATTGAAATTAAACCAATGCTATTGCCGTTTGGTTTGTTGACAAAACACTTTTAGGCGGTTTGGCTTGTTCACAAATTTACTATACCTGACCATCAAAGTGTAGGCCTGAACGCTTACTCAGAGTGCTCTTGCTATGAGCTGGGCCTGATATTAAAAAGTTGTCATTACTTTTTAATTAATATTTTATAAAATAAAAAACAAATAAGTAAGACACGTCTTGATTTCTTAAAAGGCTTCATCATTAATGTATCAAATAATAATTTATATAATATATTCTGATGTTAAAATAATTAACGAAGAATAAACCTATTTACGGGTCGATCACAATATGATTTGGTACAATAGATGTGGAGTTAAGATACCATGACAGCCATTGTATTTTGATCCTCTATTAAAAATAAATATTTTGAATAGAAGTAAAATGATACTTTAATTAAAATTTTTAATTTGTTTTTAAAAATTAAATGAGGTGGAAATTTATATTGATTAGGATTAAAAATGGTATACATTAAGGTTAGCATCGATAAAATTATTATTTTCTTTTTTAAGAATGTTGATGGATTGTGGCATTTAATCAGATCTAACTTAGGGTTTAAAGAAATTTGTGATCTCGGCAAATATTTAGAAGTTCATTTGCTCCACTCTCGAGTTTCTAAAAGCATCATATAGTTTCATTGTGCAAAAGGTAAGAGACTGGCTTTCGGGGTGGAAGGCCCGAGATTTATCTTTAGCCGACTAAATAACTCTGGTAAAGGAAGTCCTTTTGACTATCCCTTACCATGCAACACAATCCGCCTTATTGTCGAAAGGGACATGTGGTGAAATTGAGAAATTAATCCGATGTTTCGTCCGGGTTAATTGGGCCGTTGAGTTCTTACACTTTCATGCCTATAACTTAATTCATCCCATTATTACATCTTATATTACATATTAGAGGGACGAACCCAATCCAGAATATGAACCATAAAAGAAAATACCTATTAAATCGATCACAGGAATACCAGTTACCGTACCTATTATCCAAAGAGGAATCTTTCCAGTAGTATCGGCCATTTATCCCGCTTCCCTCCGCATTTCATCATGTGGTCGTGCTAAAGACATAAACAATCATAGATAATTATGAGATACAATCCTTCCGAATGGGATAAGAGAATTCCTACTATTATTTAATATTCTACTACTCTTTTTTTTTCTTAATTGAAGAAATAATTGGAAAACAAAACAGCAAGTACAAAAATGAGTAATAACCCCCAGTAGAGGCTGGTACGATTCAATTCAACATTTTGTTCGTTCGGGTTTGATTATGTCATAGCTCTATAATTAATTCGAATTAGGTTTATCGTTGGATGAACTGCATTGCTGATATTGACCCCAAAAAAGAAACGGTAGGTACAGCTAGTCCGTGAACAGCCAACCATCGCACTGTAAAAATTGGATAGGTTCGATCTATGGTCATTGGGTCCTCCTAAAAAGATCTACTAAATTCATCGAGTTGTTCCAAAGAATCAAAACGGCCAGTATTTATCCGGATTTCGTCCTCTCATTATCAGGTGAGAAGGTCGAAACTATTCTATATAATTATTTTTATAGATAGTTTTCATGAATAAAACAAAAAATCAAAAAGTAATCCTATGATTTTTAAAAATTATTCGTTGTACAATGAAAAAGAAAAAAAAAATCAGACATTTTTTGCTTTTGTTAGAACCTTTTGAATCACTCCACTACTTGATTCAAAAGGTTCTTGACAGCTTACAATAAGTTTTCTTATATATCGTATAATTCTTATCGTATAATTCCTATATATATTGTACAATGAAGTACCACATGAGTGGATATATAGGAATCCAAATCTGTCGAACCACTCATGTTATGATCTTCTACATCCTAGGTCTTCTCGTTCCGTCATCTGGCTTATGTTCTTCATGTAGCATTCAGACCGAATGACTCTATGAAATTACGTCGATACTTCCACATATTATGGGTAATGTAGGAGACATCTCTATTTTCCCCCCGGGGAATCTTTAGACCGTTGTATTTGCTTCTCCTGATGGTTGGTTGAGTAACAAAAATATTATATTTTCCGGTACATCTTTATGGATTGGATTAGTTTTTCTAGTGGGTATCCTTAATTCTCTTATTTCTTGAATCTATCCATTCTGGATCCAAAAATGACCCCTCCCACGAATTTTTCAGATTTTGAGACACATTCAAATTCAATATTCAATAATAATATAGAAGTAGAAGTTGCAAAAATGAAAATAAAAAAAAACAAATTAGAGGGGGTCCGTCAAACTTCTGTAATCTGTAACTTAAATGAAATAAATAGAATTTGAATGATGAATGAAAAGAAAATAATAAAATAGAAATAAAAAAATGAAATTCTAAATTATTAAATTATTTTAAATTATTATTTATTATATTTAATATTTAACTTAAATTAAAATTAAATTTTAAATAATAATATATAAATAATAAAATATATAAATAATAAGTAAGAATAAATAAGATATAATATAAGATAAGAATAATATAGAAATATAGATTTATAAATCGAAATATATTAATATAAATATATTAATATAATTTTATATTTGTAATTTCTTTCTGCTCTATCCTTAATAGCGGGTTGGTTACACCTACAACCGAAATGGAAACCGAGCGTTTCGTGGTTCAAAAACGCTGAATCTCGTCTCAATCATCATTTGTCAGGACTATTCGGAGTAAGTTCCTTGGCTTGGACAGGGCACTTAGTCCATGTCGCTATTCCTGGATCCCGGGGGGAATATGTTCGATGAAATAATTTCTCAGATGTATTACCGCATCCCCAAGGGTTATTCCCATTTTTTTCAAGGCAGTGGAATCTTTATGCTCAAAACCCCGATTCAAGTAGTCATTTATTTGGTACCTCCCAAGGATCAGGAACTGCCATTCTAACTCTTCTCGGGGGATTCCATCCACAAATGCAAAGTTTATGGCTGACTGATATTGCACACCATCATTTAGCTATTGCATTTCTTTTTCTCGTTGCTGGTCATATGTATAGAACTAACTTTGGAATTGGTCACAGTATAAAAGATCTTTTAGAAGCACATATTCCTCCGGGAGAACGATTGGGGCGTGGTCATAAGGGTCTTTATGACACAATTAACAATTCGATTCATTTTCAATTAGGCCTTGCTCTAGCTTCTTTAGGGGTTATTACGTCCTTGGTAGCTCAACACATGTACTCTTTACCTGCTTATGCGTTCATAGTACAAGACTTTACTACTCAAGCTGCATTATATACCCATCACCAATACATCGCAGGATTCATCATGACAGGAGCTTTTGTCCACGGAGCTATATTTTTTTATTAGAGATTACAATCCGGAACAGAATGAGGATAATGTATTGGCAAGAATGTTAGACCATAAAGAAGCTATCATATCCCATTTAAGTTGGGCCAGCCTCTTTCTGGGATTCCATACTTTGGGACTTTATGTCTATAATGATGTCATGCTTGCTTTTGGGACTCCGGAGAAACAAATCTTGATCGAACCCATATTTGCCCAATGGATCCAATCTGCATTGAAATGAGGTATGTAAACTAGTCCTCGAAGGTGGTTTTGGCTTTAAAAAATGGGTAAAGTATACATATGTTCACTGAATTTTTAGGACACTTTCATTTTGATCACTAAACTTTTAAATTTTTTATTAGGATCATTCAACTTTTATTTCACTTTTATTTTAGTCCCTTCCGTTAGACGTGGCTTGTTAATTTTTTGTTAATTTTTTTTCTTCAATGAAATAATATATTAAGTCCCACTTTCAGCTTCTCTTTCTTCTTCTCCTTCCCCGAATTCCACACCCCTATTTTTTTCATTCATGTAAAACATTAGCCCTTTTCATTTTCTTTTTTTTTTCTTCTTTTAAAGCATTTTGCCTTTTACAACATAAAAAGGAAAACGCAATGCCCAGAATTAATCAAAAATTTCAAAAACTAATTGTTTTCCGGTGACATACAGACAAGGTTGCAAGCATCGGCTGCTGGAGTTCCTTACAAGACATGCTTTGAAACAAATACGGTATTCATCAATTTCATTACTTTCTTAGTTTTTCAGCATCAATATGTTTTAGACATTGTTTAATAGGAGTTCATTTGATTCTTTTAACTTATCTGTGCTTAATTCTACTCAGAGCCATTTTTGAGATTTTGGTGGCATATAGACAAATTTAAAAATTGGACACCTAATAAGAAGTAT
This sequence comes from Hibiscus mutabilis, assembly GCA_019671005.1. Classification (NCBI taxonomy): domain Eukaryota; kingdom Viridiplantae; phylum Streptophyta; class Magnoliopsida; order Malvales; family Malvaceae; genus Hibiscus; species Hibiscus mutabilis. Next base: position 42,183,415 of record CM033712.1, read on the forward strand.
TAAAAAAATAAATTCGAAGAGTATAAAAATAAATTTGTTTGTAAATTGTGTTTTTTTATTACACTCAATAATTATCAAATGAAAAAATAAGAAATTTTATTAAACACCGAACAACTTACACTGCCGAAAAACTTCTTTTAGCAGATGCAACTTTCATTGGCATAGTTAAGAGGATTCAATAAGCTATTAAAATATTTGGATAACAATCCGTAACTTTGGCAAACTTGAGAATTTTCAATACCGATATTAACCCATTTGGCAAAGTCACTTACAACACTTTCAATTATGAAAAAAGACATTTGGCAAGGTTCTACTTATTTTAGAAAAAAAATATCTAAAACTCCTTTTTGTGATTTTACTAATTCTTGTGTTCGTTTTCTTTTTTTTTTCACTGCCGAAAGCATGTTTTCACGTCAACATTATACTATAAAAATTATAAAGAAAAAAAAATAGAATGATAGCATCTGAATCTTTGTAGTTGAAGCTTTGCTTCAAACTTGGTTATAGCATATTAACAGTAAATCTTATAAACCGTAATTTCCTTGAATAAATGAGTTATTACCTTCTTGGATTATAAATAAAAAGTTCAAAATAAATTGTGAGAAAATAACATAAGAAAGATGGAAAGTGATGAGAAATTGAGATGTGAAGAATAAGAACAATGTAAATATTATTTACAGGTGTATATGAAATTTTTATTTTCAATTTAAAATTGAAAAAATTAAAATATTATTATAATCTTAATTATGACCCTATAATATACTAATACCTAGACTAATTAGATATCAACAGCTTTATAACTATGACTGGTGGGCCACCATATTTTTAACGGTTCTTTTTTAAATTTATTTGATAACATAATAATAAAGAAAATAATTAAACTTAAAAAAATAATTAAAGTGAAAAAGCAATTTGGCGGGAGAGAGGTCGATTTTAATTTTCAGTTCCTTAGGAAGTCATAATTACACTCTTATTACAGCTTATAGTTTGAAGCTTAGTTTAACGTAAAAAAATAGATTTTAGTGGGCTCCTAACAATCGTGGCTGTTTTCTTCTTAGTGGCCGGTGAGCCCTGTCGCCCTGGGGCCTTGGGCCGTCGCCCCTGTTGCCCAGGCCCAGGGACAGCTCTGATTCTACTCCATTGCTCATAGTCTAGTTCATCCTCCATTGCACTTCTGTTTTAGATGTTCCCATATATGAGAAGCTCTCAATCATGTTCACGTTCAGTTCTTGGTTTTGAACCATTATGTGCCCACACCAAAACACTTGATGTTTTCTGCAAGGTCATTTGTCAAGTTGGTGCTTTTTACACTTGCTAATCATTATATTAGACTTGTTCTACGAGTGCTTGATGCAGTAACGTTCTTTTGAATAAATGTTTTTTTCTCTTTTTTAAATAAATGGGAGGATGTATTTCTTCAGTATAGGTAACAAAATCATGATTAGTCGCAGTTGATAATTAACTAAGTCAGTGTTAGATATTTTACACAATTGTGGAAGCTATTTTATCTGTCTAAGCATTGAACCTTCGATTGTATGTGCATTAGAAACCGTAAATACATACACATTTGTCTTATCTCCTTTATATGTCATTGCACCATCAATCTCTTATTTTTTGGCGATTATGTGGAGTGAATTTTTGCAAGAAGGGTTTGTCAGACTATGGAGAGGAACAAACGCAAGTTTAACATTGGCTGTCACCCCGATTTGAATCCGAAGTGCTATATTCAGGTCACCCACAAATCGACCCATCAAATTTTCAATTTAAACCATAAATTTGGTCATCAATTAAAAGCATTATAAACATTCATAAATCCATGAAGGTAAATAAGTATTAAAATCAAGTTTACAAATCAGGAGCTCTGAGTTTAAAACACCGTATACCAAAATAATATTTCAAATAGAGTTACAGACTCAACAGTGGTAAGGTCCTATGAATATATTAGCCCAAACTAAAATAACACGTACTGTACTCTGAAGCGAACGTGGTGCTAGGAAATCCTCGTCGATGAGCTCCTCTAAAAGGTGACCTGTCAACCTACGCACGGAAAAACCACACATCCGCGCGCTGAGCTAACAAAACCCAATGGTACATTTTTACTCTACCATAATTCGTGATTATCATAAAATAATCATGCAAGATAAAACAGTCTAGAGGGCATAGATAAGACTTTTCTATCTATGAGTTGTCATCTAGCCTGCTCTAGCTAGAGTTCTTAGATCATCTATCTTAAGATATTATTAAGCTTACAACAAGTCTTACATAATTTTACAAGCTTTTCCATACTCGAGGTCACATAGCCTATCGAGACACTCGAGCTCACACATCCCATCGACTTAATACATATCGTACCCTGATCACCTTGCCAACGGGTACATGAGCTATCATCTACAACATCCACACAACATACATAAGTACATCCATACATCATCCATATAATGGCCAATGAAGCCCTACTTACTCGTGCTTACACAGTCGTCGGGTTACTCGTGTTCACACAATCGTCGAGTTAAATAGACCATATCTGGATCACCATAGCCACAGATACATCCTAGACATACTTGGATCACATTAGCCACAAGTAGTCTTTACTTGAGGCCACTCAGCTAATCAAGTTACTCGAGCTCACTCAGTCGATCGAGTTTATTACCTTATCCAGATCACCATAGCCACTGATAGGTTTCTAACCGCACCCAGATCACTCGACCCATGGGTACGTTGGATGTACTTGATCATTCAGCCCGAAATACACATCTCCTTATATAAGTACCGTAGTACTAGCTTTAGGACATTCAGACTCCTTTACAACAATCATAAAACAATACATGCTCCTCGAGCATTGATACACCTCACCAAGAGGTAAGTGGCACCAAGCCAAGCCATCACAAATGTCCCAAGGCATAACACTAACCATCACATATATATCAAGTCAACATTTACTAAGCTATTACTCGTTATTCTCATCCATGAGAGTTAAATCTCGTTTTCTCAGTTTTACAATTCATTTTATCACTCTAGAAGCCCATTGGGCCCTAGCCCCTGAATTATCAACCCCTTGAACTCAACTTGATATTTTTCGGGCAAATTGCCCAGGCAGTACCGGTACTCGCCCTTGCATACCAATACAGTAAAGTGGGTATCGATACTTGCCCTTTGCGTATCGATACATGGCGTCACTAGAGAAAGGAGGAAAACAACACCCAGTACTGGTACTCGAGCTTCGAGTATCGGTACGTCTCTAGTATCGATACACCCTCGAGCGTACCGGTACACAATTTAGCTACTTATAAAACCAATATTTTATTTTGATATAACAATGATTTTAAAGGACTAAATTGTAAAATTGAATAAATTTTTAAGTACTAAAAAATGCTCATAAAGTGACAAGGATTCGAACTTAAAATTGTTTATAAGTCAAAAACTAAAACCCCAAATGTTTTCTAAGTGTTTTCATACTCAAATAGCCAATTTGGTCTAGGTTTATCGATACGCTCATAGCCATATCGATACAGTCCTTAGCTATTTGAATTTCTTTTTAAACGAGATGGCTATTGGGTACAGATACGCGTATATCTGTATCGGTACGCCATTCTTACCTGGGAACCAAATAAGCTTTGAGTATCGGTACAGCTCTACATGTGCCGATACGAGGTGTTCAAATTTACAAAATCTTTGCATTTAATTTTATAGTTGTTACCTTGTCATTTTTATTGGAACCATAATTTTTGAAAAGTGGTTATACTGTATCGATACGCCCTTAGTCGTACCGATATGAGTTTCCACTTATTTTTTCTCAGAATCTAGTGAGCAAAACCAGTATCGATACGGTACTTCCCGTATCGATATGCCTTTGTAAAATGCAGTTTTCGTACCGATACGCCCTCCCACGTATCGATACCCCTTTGTATAATGGATCTTTCTTCTTTTGGTAGGTACTGATACGACATCCTACATGCCAATATCGAGGATTAGCAGACAACATTTATTGCGGGAAAAATGATCTCCAACGGCTCTATGATGATCTCAACTACCCAAACGGTTAGAAATCAATAAGGAGGTATTTAAACAAGTCTCTAAAGTTGCAACAACAACTATTGATCAATTGAACAAGTCAAAAGTAATTCAATCACAAATCCAACCACCTTTGAGCTCTTAGAGTCAAATATTTGTAACCCACTTGAATAGTCTTTATTGTAACCATTTTATTCAAGTTTTGGGTTGTGAGTGAACTTGTAAATTGGGCAAACAAACTACCTTTGAGAGGATTTTCAGTTTGCATTCCTTTTCTTGTAAAATAGAGAGTTTGATCAAAGCTTTGGGTAGAAAGCTTTGATCGTGTAATGGTTGCCTCCTTAGCCTAGAAAATGGGAAGAAATTCTTAGTGAATTTGTTGGAAATATTTAGTGGGAAGCTAAGGTAGTGGATGTAGACCTTTTTAGAAGGTTAAACCACTATAAATCCCTAGTGTCTCATTTTTATATTTCCATTTGTTTCCCTTCAATTTTTAAATTGCCCATTCACCCCTATTGGCCAAATTGCTTTGATTGATCATCCTAACAATTGGTATCAGAGCCTAGCTCATTTGAAGGAATAACATCCCTTTAAGACGATCAAAATGTGATTTAAACACCTAAAAGTCAAGCCATGACCTCAACTTCCGGCAACAACCACTATGAGTCTTAATCTATTACCAAACTGCCTTATTTCATTGGGGATAACTATCATTGTTTGAAGAATCACATGAGGCTCTTCATCAAATCCAACGACTACCTTCTATGGGATGTAGTGGAAGATGGACCAACAATACCGATGAAGAAAGAAGGTGACCGATTGATCCCCAAGTCCAAGCGAGAGGTGACCGATGAAGATCGAGGGAGATTACAAGTCAGCGATAAAGCTATGCACATGTTTTTTTGTGCGCTTGGACCGGATGAATACTTTAAGATGTCTTCTTGCACAAGTGCAAAAGAGATATGGGACAAGCTCGAGACCACATATGAAGGCACAAATGATGTAAAGGAGACCAATATTAGACTCCTCAACTTGAGTTACGAGAATTTCAAGATGGAACCGGATGAGAGCATCACCAAGATGTTCGATCGCTTCTCTGTCATAGTCAACGGACTTAAATGATTTGGAGAAGTTATCCTGAAAGTCAATCTAGTCTGGAAGCTCATCTATTCTCTTCTCGAATCATGGGATGAAAAGAGAACCTCAATCATTGAAGCTAAGGATCTTAAGACCTTGAAGCTCGATGCACTCATGAGTTCTCTCATTACTCATGAGATTATGAAGAAAGGAAGGGAAGAAGAAAAGAAAAGAGAAGAGAAGATGATGGAAAAAAGAGGTGGAAAAGAAGAAAGTGGGAATTGCTCTCAAGGCTTTGCAAGAGGAGAGCGATTCGAGTGAAGAAAAAGAGGAAGAATTGGCCATGCTAGCCAAAAGGTTCACTCGGTTCATGAAATCCAACCGGAGAAGAAAGTTCTATAGAAGAAGGGATTTCAAGAACAAGAACAAAGAGGAAGAAAAGGATCAAATAATTTGCTATGAGTGTAAGAAGCCAGGGCACATCAAGACCGATTGTCCCCAACTCAGAAAGAAGATCTTTGAGAAGAAGAAGAAGCTCAAGGCACATGTTGCTACTTGGAGTGATGAGGAATCATCTGATTAAGAGGAGCAGGAAGTTGCCAACCTTTGTCTCATGGCACTTGAAGAGGGTCCTAAGGTAACCTCTAACTCATCTAATCTTGATTTTACATTTGATGAGCTTTAAGAAGCTTATGATGAGTTCCAAAAGGTATATGATGAGTTAGTAGAGAAATACAATGAATCGATTTCAAAAAACTAGAAAACGAGTTTCGATTTGAAAAACCAAAATGATTCTTTATATAAAACCAACTCGGAACTTGAAAAGAAGGTTCTTGATTTACAAAAAAATCAAGATGATTTTGAAAAGAAAAATCAAGATTTGAACAACCTTCTCTCCAAAGTTCATGATGATCACCAAAGGGAAGTTGGTGATCTCAAAGCTTCTCTAAACAAAGTTGGGAAAACTAGTTATGAAAAAGGACAATCTTCAAAAACCAACTATGTGAAGAGAAACTTTGGTGGCTACAAACAAAGAAGCTTCCAAAGGCCCTCTAGGGGTAAGAGGACTATGAGTGTTTGGTTTCCTAAGGAACTAATCACTTCTAATAATAATAGTGCTATTGCTTCTTGGATTCCCAAGAGAACCAAGATTTTGGGAGCTAATACTCATGGATCCAAAATGATCTGGGTACCAAAAATCAAGACTTAATCTTTGTTTGTAGGGGGAGCATTGCTACAAGGCCAAAGCTTCATGTGCAAACTCATGGTACCTTCATAGTGGATGCTCGAGACATTTGACCGGTGACAAGAGTCGGTTCTTGGTGCTAAAACCAAAGAATGGAGGAGTAGTGACTTTTGGTGACAACTCCAAAGGCCACATTGAAGGAATTGGTTCCATTGGTAATCACTCTTCTATCCTTATTGATGATGTTTTATATGTCAACGGTCAAAAACATAATCTTTTGAGTATAAGCCAATTTTGTGATAAAGGTTTCAATGTGATTTTTGATTTAAATGGTTGCAAAGTTATCAACATTAAAACTAACAAAATTGTGCTTATTGGTCATCGCATAGGAAAAATTTATATGCTGCATTTAGATGACATTCATATTTCAAATGCTTGTTATGTTGCTAGTAATGAGCATGATTCATGGTTATGGCATAGAAAACTAGGGCATACAAGCATGGGTGTTTTTAGAAAAATTGATTTCAAATGATCTTGTAAGAGGTTTGCCAAAAATAAAGTTTTCTTATGATAAAATTTGTGATGCTTATGCAAAAGGCAAACACAAAAGAGTTTCTTTTAAACCTATTATGTTTCTACAAGTAGAGTTTTAAAGTTGATCCACATGGATCTTTTTGGCCCTATAAGAACAATGAGTTTGGGTGGAAAATCATATACATTTGTCTTAGTAGATGACTACTCTAGATAAACTTGAGTTCTATTTTTAAGTATGAAGGAAGAGGCTTTAGAAAAAATTCATCATGCAAAAATAACTCAAAATGATGTTGGTCACTTTGTTTCTCACATTAGAAGTGATCATGGAACCGAATTTCAAAATATAGGATTTGGGGATTTTTGTAACTAAAATGGTATAAGCCATAATTTTTTTGCTCCTCCTACTCCTCAATAAATTGGGGTTGTTGAGAGGAAAAATCATAGTCTAGAAGAAATGGCTAGAACCATGCTTTGTGAAAACAATTTACCTAAGTATTTTTGGGCAGAAGTCACAAATACTTCTTGTTATATTGTCAATCATGTAATGATTAGGCCTATTTTTAAAGAAAACACCTTATGAGTTTCTTAAAAACAAAAAGCTTAACATTAGCTATTTTCATCCATTTGGATGTAAATGTTTTGTTTTAAACAATGGAGAGGACATTTTCGGCAAATTTGACGCTAAAAGTGATGGAGCTATTTTTCTTGGTTATTCTTTAAACTCCAAATCCTATCGAGTATTTAACAAGAGAACTTTAGTAATAGAAGAGTCTATACATGTGGTTTTGGATGATAACCTCGAGGAATGATTCTTGTGATGATGATGATGTAGGAATTTTTGTTGCCAATGATGGTGGAGAACAATCATCAAAGGTGGATGAAGTTCCAAATAAAGAAGAAGCACAGGATCCACCTCTAGAAGCCTTAAAGGACATGTCTCTAGAGGAAAAGAAGGTTACCTACCCAAGGGAGTTTAACTATGTCAAAGGTAGTGAGATTTTGGGTGATCCATCCAAAGGGGTAACTAGTAGATTTTCTCTTAGAAATACTTGTAATTTTGTTGCATTTGTCTCATGCATAGAGCCTAAAAATATCAAAGAAGCATTAAATGACGATTATTGGATATTGGCTATGCAAGAAGAGTTAAATTAATTTGAGAGAAGTCAAGTATGGACATTAGTTGATAGGCCTGGTAATAAATCTACCATATGAACTAAATGAGTTTTTAGACAACAAACTAGATGAGAGTGGTAACATAGTGAGGAACAAGGCTAGACTTGTTGCTCAAGTTTAGACTCAAGAAGGAATCTGTAACACCTCCTACCTGGTCTAGGAGTTAAACCGGTTTAGGATGTGTTACCAAACAAACATTCAAGCAAACATAAGTTAACATAACACTTTTGATCTAAACATGCCATCAGAATCATGGCAAATTTAAAACTTTTTAACTATTTAATAGGTCAACCTTCAACAACATTACATGTACAACCAATTATGCATTCACTATACTGTCCACCACAAAATGTTAGCTCTTAACATGCATCTTATTAATACTTCAGTTATCAAAGCTTACTTTATCTATTCCTCAATCCCTTATAATTTATCTTTAATCATAGACTTCAATGTTCTTAAATAAATTGTCAACTTTATGATCTTCTTAACCGTTTAAGGCCCATAGATTATTACTTCACTCTTGGTATGAGTTTCTTGTATTTAAAGTTACAATTTATTAAAACATTCTTATCAAAATAGTTTACGGGTCTATTAAGCTAACAAGGTACCAATATTTAAAAGTTCTTAAGTCTTAATATTCATATTATATAGCTTCAATTATTATTATCAAGATTGAATAGACATGTACTAAGAGTTCATATTCTTTTTAAAGTATTACAGGACAACTTTCTTTCCTTATCTCAATTATTCCTCTCAAGGCAATACGTGTACTTATGTTTTAACCAATCATGGTTGAACCCTAAGGTTCCTTACTATAGATTTTGTATTCACATAAAAATTCATAAGGGTTTCACATGTTTAAGGCCTGGTCTCAATTACTAGGTTACATTCACATAATAAACATCACTTCTAAAAAATTCAAGGCATAAGTGTACATCCATAACTCAATCATATACTTACATTCATTCATTCATTCAAAACATAGCATCATCTTTCACTTATTAATCAATGTCTCATATATAATTATCCAATTACTGTAACTTAAACCATAAGCATTCATGCATTCATACACACAAGGTTCCCTAACTCATTCAACATAGATGACCAATTATGCATCTCTTTTCTTAGCATTATTTTAACAATAATAGCATTAAGCATAATGGGCTCACTTATGATCTCTATAGTTTATTCACCCTTTTCTCTTTACTTTCTGAGATTAAAGTTCATACACACATATTCCAGGTCATTAGTACACAATCACTTATCATATTAGGCAATCATATCACACATAAGCATCAAAATATTAAAATCTTTGTACCTTCTTCATAAGGTACTATAAACATGACTTGAATGCAAAAATATGTTAACTACCCAAATAGTTAACATAAACCTTAATAATGTATTGCCACCCTAGGAATTTAAAACAATTACTACTAATCACATACTCTAATCTTAGGTGTTGTGTGACTTGCTGCCGGAAATTAACATGATCCTCGATTCACTGGGTAGCTACCTGGAAGATCAATCATTCAAGCACAAGTAAGTTTAAAAGTACTTAGTGAGGTAACTTAAACAATCCAACATACAATGATACAAGGAGATGTATTTGCATTACAAGGTCTTTATGATTTAGTTTTGATCAATTCCTTTCATTTAGTCAAAGTTCACTCTACTTACACTTTCTTTAGATCATTTCACATTTAATTTACCAAGAACTATATAGCTTAAGTTTTCAACTCATGTCTTTCATGCTTCACTTAACAGTTTACATTTTTATCTTGCAAAAATAGTCCACTTATATTACTAAACAATCCACATTTTAGCTTGCAAAATAGTCCACATTTTAGCTTGCAAAATAGTCCACTTGTATTACAAACCAGTTCACATTTTAGCTTACAAAACAGTCCACATTTTAGCTTGCAAAACAATTCACGTTTTAGCTTGCAAAATAGTCCACTTATATTACAAAACATTCTACATTTTAGCTTGCAAAACAGCCCACATTTTAGCTTGCAAAATAGTCCACTTGTATTACAAACCAGCCCACATTTTAGCTTAAAAAATAGTCCACATTTTAGCTTGCAAAACAATCCACTTTTTACCTTGTAAATCAGTCCACATTTTAGCTTGCAAAACAATCTACTTTTTAGCTTGCAAAACAGTCTACTTATATTACAAAACAGTCAACATTTTAGCTTGCAAATCAATCCACAAATTGTTTATATCAAGCAATGTAACAAAAATTCAAGTTTCAAGCACAAACTACACAATCATCAATGGTTCATTCAAATACTCAATATATCTCAATAATTCAAGCTTGTTTAATGATCCATAAAACAAGACAAATGTCATGGCTAAACTAATTGTCATGGCAAAACTAATTGTATCAACTTATCAATTCTATATAACACAAAAATAATAGAACTCATGGTTAAGCAACTTAGCATTTTAAACCATATTACAATTTCACATAACAGCATGGCAATTTATCATGTGATCTATTCGAATGATTAAATTACTTAACATTAATGTCTTATTTTCTTTGCATACAAAATTAGCATGTCAAAGATTATACAACAAGCAATTTCTTTAATTTCACTATCCTAATTTGTCCCTTACTCATAAGCACATAGATGTCTTTCATATATTTTTCAAGGATCAAGCATAACAATCAATATCATATCATGTTTTTTTATAAAGCATATTATAACAATCCTTCATATACATTATAAGAATCAAGCAAAACAATTAATATCATATATCAATTGTTATCAATACATCAATAATACAATTGACTTCTAGCAAGATTGAAGCACATTATCATATCTTAAAAGAATGAGTTGAAGTGGTGCTTAATTTAGTCTTTCTTGTTATGCAAGCAGTCATTTTGCTTAGTAATTTGGATAGTGTTTCAATCTTATTTAAATTTTATAACCTTGGTAATCAAGTAGTCTAGGTATTCGAATCCCCAACCAAACTGTCGCCAAACATAATGTACACAATGTACAGGTCAATCCCTCCTACTATCGCTAAATGAACAAACCACATCCCTCCTACTGTCGCCACATAAGGACCATAGTCCTCCCCAAATACAAGCTCAAATAGACTTTATGACATGCCAACTATACCTATGACTGACTCAAAACCAAGGCTTTGTAATTCATATCATATCACATTTCAAAAAGTGAGCTTAGCTCCATATTCAAATGATCAAAAGGAGTATAACTCCATTACTTAATTTACTTGTATCATATAATATCACATGTTTCCAAAGTTTAACAATTCATAACATAAGTCATAGATTCATACTCATCACAATATAAGCATTCATGATTCACAAATCTTATCTTATATTTCATTAGAATCTTTCAAACCAAAATTTGCATAACTTACTCAAATAAATTATCATCAAACATTCAATCAAAGAAATACCAACACTCACATAACAAGAATTTATGCTATACTTTACAATATCACCAAACTATAATTCATACAAGGGCTTACCTTGAGCTTACATGTTTTTACCATGGGTGTATCATTCGACAAAGCTTACAAAGACATATACTCATTAATTTCCATTAAGACTTACTTTGTACAAACTACTAGTACATTCAATATACATTTTTATTTCATTTCATAACATTAGCTAAATACTCAAAGCTTATCAAGTAACTATTATCTTAACTCAATTCTCAAATTGAGTTCCCAATTGCTTTCCATCTCTTTCATCACATTTAGTCATATTTCTTGTATATTTTGGTTATTTACTTTCTTTCTATCATAATTTATCCTTTATCTATCATAGGTTTTAAACCAAAATTGTATTTTGGTCTTAAATAAACATTATCACACAAAGGCATAGTTACACTCACCTTATATCTCGAAGTTACGTGATATCCCAATCCACTAATTATATTCGAGCTTCCTTCATTCAATACTTGATTCACCCAATTCCTTTGATTTTTGAACTGTCCCTTCTTGAACCTTGCTTCTTCCAGTAATCTTTAATTTAAATAATCACAATACATCCATTAATATACATATCTTTTAACACACATTAACTTAATATGCATAACCAATATCATCACTCAAGCATTAACCATGCATATACTAGTCATTCCTTAATTCCATTTCCAAGTTGGATCCGTATTTCTAACTTTTGGCAACTTGAGCTATCATCAAAGAACTATCTTTCCCGAACAAAGTATACACTAGAATTTAAATCTCTTTACACCTTTACAAACTAGATTCAACCACGGTTTTAACGGTATAAGCCTCATAATTTAACAAGTTCTATAGAAATTGGTAAATTTTTTAGAACTTTCAAAACAGAAATTGTCCAGAGAATCTGCTTCTAGATTTTTTGCACTACTTTCACTTAAAAATTTATAACTTTTGATTATGAACTCAAAATCAATCACCGTTTGTTGGAGATTAAACTAGGCTCACACATGGTTCTACCCATATGTAATTCATCCTCAAACTCAGCATATTCAATTTTCTATGAATTTCTAAACTGTCACAACCTCATTTTTGCGAGAAGCTTCGATGTTATTTGGAAAACTTAAGAAAACATGGAGTCACCACCAATATTTTTTGGAAAAGTGTGATTGGATCACTTTTAAAACAATGATTATTTTAATAAAAAAATTTTATTTATCAAAATAACATTTTTGGTCGACGTAAACAAGAAAAAACAGGTTCGGAGGTCGGTTACGTGCAAGGAAGGGTTAGCACCCCACAACGCCCAAAAATTGATACCTAATTGTTTTGAAAAAGCATTTTGAAAATTGGAATTTGCAAGTTCACAAGAGATTCAACTTATTCGTCCGTTTAATGAATATAAATCTATTTTAACGGCCTCACTGTTCAAAAAATGAACTCCAATTACTGCCAACACTTCTGGCGCTAACCCGTCATTTCTGTTTGGTAAGACACCACATTAATTAGTTTCCACTTTTTAAACAAACAAAAGATTAGGCGTGTTAAAGTCTTTTAAAACCAATAAATGATTAAATCCTAAAGAGGTCTACATTCATTTTAACAAATAAAGTTATAATATAATTAAGTGTATTTTAAAATTATGAAGGAAATTTTACTGCACACATGTTTCGATTTTAGGTTTATTAAAGAACCTATTCCTAGTGTTTCAACAAACGCATATTCACATAAACAAAAAAAACAAGAAAATAAAGTAAATTACTATTTTAAAACTAAAAGATAATTTTAAATAAAGAAAGAGATAACTATTTTAATATTTTCAAAATAATTTTTAGTTAAGGACTAAATTAAAAGGGCAACGAAATTGAAAATAATTGAAAATCTGGTGCTCAATTTGAAAGAAAAAGGACCAAATTTGAAGAATTAAAAATTGGAGGGTCACGTTACAAGGTCCATAAAATAAGGGCGCGGGTCTGAAGATGGGTACGGGTCGATCAAACGGGTTGGTATATATAGCCAAAATTATAAACAAAAAAAATTTATCCATTTCCTTTAAAATCCTGTGAAGTGTTTTTTCGTGTTCTTCATGAACTAAAGAACACGATGAACATCCTTTGTGCCAGCCAACTTCCACCGGCACCAGGCAAAATTTTGCAGAAAAATCCCATTTCCCAGATTCTAACGACCCATAAATCATATTTTACCTCGCCGAAGCTACATCGAAACCAAAATCACAGCGGCTCTATTCAAAACAAAGGTAAAAAACGTTATCCTCCTTTCTTTACTTAAAACTTGAAACATAGAGAAGAAAATTACCAGAAAATGAGCTTTATTTCTCTGATGAATACTCGATTACAGCTGCTTGCTTGCTTGCTTACAACTTCTAGAATTTGAATGCCTATTGTTCTGAATCGTATGTGTATTGTGTATCGATTGTGTAAATCGTATGAATCTTGTGTGTGTTACAAAGAATTACATTTTTATTTATAGGTACAAAAATGCTTGAATTCTAAGCTTGAATCCCTAAAAATCATCTATAATGCTTATGTTATGGCTCTAATTTTAAGCCGATTTGCTATTGACTCGCGATTTGCCTCTGTTTTGAATCCAATTTAGCTTGATTCTTGCCTTGACATCGAATTAGGGATTAGCTCATGCTGTATTTTAGGGATTTAACCCCCATTTGTTTCTTTTATGTTTTCGGTGACTGCAAATGCTGACAACACTACCGACGTGAGCAATCGAAGCGACCAAGGATGGCCTGAGCCCTGCCGGAGAAGATGAAATGTTCCCTAGAAGATGAAATGTCTCACTGCTGATCAATCTAGGTCGTTCTATTACTCCTGGATCCAACGGTGATGGGGATGCGGCGTCTGATCTTCTCAAGCTGGCATGATCCATACCGTTGGATCAGCTTCTTGACCCAATGTTCCTCTTTCAGCTGCGCATGAAACAAAAGAATAAGGGCCATTAGGGTTTAATTCAATTGTAACTAGGCTGAACGGGCCATTGTGTAATGGACTCTTTATTTTTTGTAATGGACATTTTAATATAAATACATATGGGCTGTGTACTTTTATTTTTTTGGGTTTTAATAACTAAGTATTATATTAATTAAACACTAACAAAAATGTATATAGCTATGATAACACTAACACCTCATCAATATTATATAATACTAACGTATAACAATTATACTAATCAACAATATAACACGAGTGAAAAATCAATGACAACAGCTGCCCCTCTTTGGTTATTCTGATAAAACAAGAATAGAGCAAAGAAGAAAGGACACTAATTTTCACCAATTACCAAACCTGTCACAACTCAATGCTTGAACAGACTGGCGGGTTCCGTTTTCCTCATGCTTGAAAGAATAAGCAGGATCTATTCTCCTCAAGCCCGAATAGATAGGCCGGTTCTATCCTCCTCATGCTCGGATAGATAAGCAGACTAAAAAAAGGTGTTATATTTTCCTTATGCTCAAATGGATAAACAGGTTCTATTCTCCTTACGCTCGAATATATAAGCGAGTTCTACCCTCATCATGCTCGGATAGATAAGCAGACTGAAAAATGTTCCATCCTCCTTATGCTTGGATGGATAAGCGGGTTTTATTCTCCTTATGCTCGAATTGATAAGCGGGTTCCATTCTCCTAATTCCCGAACGAATAGGCACATTTTAAAAAAGGTTCCATCCTCCTTATGCTTGAATGGATAAGCGGGTTCTATTCTCTTTATGCTCGAATAGATAAACGGGTTCCATTCTCTTGATGCCTGAACGGATAGGCGCGTTTTGAAAAAGGTTCCATCCTCCTTATGCTTGAATGGATAAGTAGGTTCTATACTTGTCAAAATTCAAATAAATGCTATGACTATGATGAACATGCCCCTAGGGATGCCTAGTCTTGAATGCATGTCACTTTTGCTTTTTATAACCCTTTTATCCGAATTAGTTTTCTTGGATCATATCATCTCAAACATTTTCTCAACTAGGATTGAAATAGGGAGGTCTGATATGAGTTCCTTTCATTGAACAAGACTTTGCACAGTGTTTACTAGGATCACAATGAGTAGAAAAGTCAGCAACCGCCCATCCTTCAATCCTAGTTGGCTTCACCAATTTCTTGTTATTAAAATTCCACCGACGATTCTCTGGAAAGAAATCTTCCCCATTACCCAGTTTTAACTTCAGGGACTGTATGCGCATTCTTCAATTTGGGTGAGATTGGGGTTCACCAAAACACCAGCGGGCTGCATCATGGGTTCAGCGCCATAATTCTCTTTGCTTCATAGAGAACATTTGATCCCTGCATATTTGTTCACCCAGTCCAGTTATCTTGTACTCTTTATTGGAAGGATTGACTTTATCTTCATATTCTTCAACACTCTTTTGGTCTTTGTCAAATTATCATTGTAGTTGATACATCAATGTTTAGTGACAAGCTTTCTTGAATAGAGATCCTACTATTCTTCCAATGTCTGTAAAATTGTTCTCATTGTTGTAGAAACAGACTATCTTGTAAAAACATCTTTGTTTTGCAATATGCTGCCTTCAACGCTTCTTTAGGACTCTCTGATTCTTGTCTCCGCAGAGGTCTTTGAATTGCTTTGTATGGGAATCTTTGCAGCAAAAACCTATTTCCACCTTGAACCTCTTCATGTGTTTACTACTTTTTATGCCCAAGCTCCAAAACTTGACCACATGATGCCTCATAATTCCAGCACTCTTTTTAAACAAATTTCAGAGTAATGCTCAAAAATCTTTTGCTTGTTTGAAATGATGTCAAACTTATTAATTCTTATTTCAATGAAAGATGCTTATGTGAAAAAGGAAGATGGTCTAAGTAAAGAAAAGAAGGCTAAAAAACAAAGTTTTATCAATTTTGTGGCAAACAAAAAAAAAGTTACAAATATTCAAATATCAATAACCAAAATTCCTCCTATTGAAACGTCGTGAGATATCCTGAATGTTACCCATGCCGAGTAGACTTCGAAAATGGTGATAATGTGAAAAGGTGTACAACTCATCTGTGTCATGTTCCCAAGAGAATTTCCATGATTATCAACTACCTGAGCCGCCCTTTGTGGGTTTTCAACTCAAGTCCTCCATTGGTTTCAAAATGCCCTTTGCGAGATTTCATTTTGAACCCCCATTTTCTTTTTCTTTTTTCTTTTTTTCCATTTTTTCTTTTTTTATTTTTCTTCTTATTCAGACATAATACTTTTTTACTGAATCTGAGTTTATCAGGCTCTAAAGTTCATCTCCATCAATTTCAGCCAAAATTAATGTCCCACCTGAGAAAACCTTTGTTACAACGTAAGGTCCCTCCCAATTTGGTGCCTATTTTCCACGAGAATCGCTTTGGATTGGTAACTTCTTCTTTAATACCAAATCACCTTCTTGGAATTCTCTCAGGCGAAGTTTCTTCTCATGTGCCCTTATCATCCTTCTTTGGTACACCTGCCCATGACACAATGCTTTCAACCTTTTCTCCTCAATTAAATTCAACTGGTCATATCTCTCCTGAACCCATTCTGCTTCTTCCAACTTTGCCTCCATTAAGACACGGAGTGATGGTATCTCTACTTCAATTGGTAGTACATCTTCCACTCCATACACCAATGAAAAGGGTGTTACCCCAGTAGAAGTTCGTACTGTAGTTCGATAGGCATATAAGGCAAATGGTAGCTTCTCATGCCAGTCCTTATAAGTATCAACCATTTTTGCAACTATCTTCTTAATGTTTTTGTTTGCAGCCTCCACTGCCCCGTTCATCTTCGGGCGATATACCACTGAATTATGATGCTTGATGTTAAACTGCTCACAGGCTCCAGTTATCATCTTGTTATTCAGATTGGAGGCATTATCAATAATGATACTTTTAGGTAGGCCATACCGATAAATAATTTCCCTTTTTAGGAATTTGCAAACTGTAGACCTGGTGACGTTTGCATACGAGGCTGCTTCTACCCACTTCATGAAGTAGTCAATAGCTACTAAAATAAAACGATGCCCATTTGACGCCTTAGGGTAAATCTGTCCGATAACATCTATGCCCCACATGGAAAAAGGCCAAGGAAATGACATAACATGAAGTGATTGTGGAGGTGTATGAACCTTGTCAGCATAACTTTGGCATTTGTGGCAATTGCGAGAGTATTGATGCAATCCCCTTCCATAGTTGATCAATAATATCCGAAGTGCATGATCATTCTGGCCATGGTGAAACCGCTAGGGTGGGTTCCACAAACTCCCTCGTGAACCTCTTCTAAAATCAACTGAGCTTCTTTTGCATCTACACATCTTAGAAGTATCTGATCTCGACTTCTCTTATACACGATCTCTCCATCAAGAAAATACCCTAATGCCATTTTCCTAATTACTTTCTTCTCAGTTTTAGTAGCCTAGGGTGGATATTCCCTAAATTTTAGGTACTGTAAAATGTCATGGTACCAAGGTAAGCCGTCTGTTTCTTCTTCCACGTTATAGCAGTGAGTTGGGGAATCTAGCATTTGCAACTTGATGAGCATCATCTCAGATCCTTCACTTGCTTTAAACAGGGTGGCTAAAGTGGCTAAGGCGTCAGCCCTCTGGTTGTCTTCTCTGGGAAGGTACTTAAAGGTGATCTCATCGAATTCTTTGGTTAATTCGAGGATCAACTTATGATATTCTATCAACTTTGAATCTTTTGTTTCCCATTCACCTTGTATCTGATAGTTAACCAATGTTGAGTCTCCAAAAACCTTCAAGTTACAGATTTTCCTCTTAATGGCCTCTCTTAGACCCAATATGCAAGCCTCATATTCTGCCATATTATTGGTGCAGAAGAAATTTAAATGACTTGTAAAAGGGCATCAATCTCCCTCTAGTGAAACCAAAACTGCCCCAATGCCGCGTCCAAAAGCATTTACTACACCATCGAACTTCAAGACCCATGATTTCCTGGGGACTCCACTATCTTCCGAAATACACATCAGGTCTTCATCGGGGAAACTAAAATTTAGTGCCATATAGTCCTTACAGGCACGACTTGCCAAAAAGTTAGCTATGGCACTCCCCTTTATTACTTTCTGGCTTACATACTGGATATCAAACTCTGACAGTAGCATCCGTCAACATGCTAATCTCCCTGACAAGGTTGGAGGTTCCATTATGAACTTTAAAGGATCCAATTTTGAGATTAGCCATGTAGTGTGATATAACATATATTGCCTGAGCCTTTTAGCTAACCATACCAAAGTGTAGCATAGTTTTTCAATTGAAGAATATCTGTTTCGCAATCAGTGAACTTCTTACTAAGGTAATATATTACCTTTTCCTTCTTTCCAGTTTCATCATGTTGGCCCAACACACAACCCGTAGAGTTTTCATATACTGTCAAGTGTAGAATCAATGGCTTATCGGGAACTGGTAGTACTAGCACAAGAGGATTAGTTAATTGCTCCTTAATCTTTTCTAAGGATGCTTGGCATTCTTCATTCCATGTTCCTGGGTTGTTCTTTCTGAGTAGTCTGAACATTGGATCACACTTATCAGTTAATTGGGAGATAAAACAGGTGATGTAGTTTAACCTCCCCAGGAAACCATGAACCTCCTTCTGTGATTGAGGTGGTGGGAGCTCTTGTATGGCCTTAATTTTGTCTAGATCAATCTCAATTCCTCTCTTGCTTACCACAAAGCCTAATAATTTTCCTGATGTAACCCCAAATGTACACTTGTTTGGGTTAAGCTTTAGCTGGAACTTCCTCAGCCTTTGAAAGAGTTTCTTTAAATTCACCAATGCTCCTCCTCAGATCGGGACTTGGAAATCATATCATCTACGTATACTTATATCTCCTGATGCATCATGTCATGAAAAAGAGTGACCATGGATCTTTGGTAAGTTGCCCATGCATTCTTTAGACCAAAGGGCATTACTTTATAACAAAAAGTTCCTCAAAGTGTTATGAATGTGGTCTTTTCCGTATCTTCTGGGCATATTTTAATCTGGTTATACCCGAAAAATCCATCCATGAAAGGGAATGTCCAGCTGTATTATCCACTAACGTGTCTATGTATAGTAACATAAAATTGTCTTTGGGGCTTGCTCTATTGAGATCCCTATACTCAACGCACATACGTACTTTTCCATCCTTCTTGGGAACTGGGACGATGTTGGCCACCCATTCAAGATACTTTGCTACTTCTAAAAATCCTGCGTCAAACTGTTTCTTTTCTTCATCCTCGATTTTTAGGAGCATTTATGCTTTTATCCTCCTGAGCTTTTGCTTCACAGGTTCGCATCCTAATTTTATAGGAAGCTGATGTACAACGATGTTAGTGTCGAGTCCTGACATGTCTTGATATGACCAGGCAAAGATATCTTTGAATTCTTTCAAAAGTTCGACCAGGCTTCGTCGAGTATTGGCCGTAATGGTGGTGTCAATCTTCACCTCACGCCTTTCTTCTTTAGTGCCAAGGTTCAGTATTTCTAGCTCCTCTTTGTAAGGTAGGATCTATTTCCTCTCCTTCTCCATTCTGAGCAAATCTCTGGGCAAGTAATATTCTTCTTCATTATCAACATCATCGACTTCCTTTAAGCATAAAGGTAATTCAAAATCAACTTCAGTGTCGGACTGAGAGTCATTTAGGTCATTGATATCTAAAGACCTGCAAAGAAAAATGACAGGGATATATACTGAGAAAAGAGATGAATGAAATGATTAGAATGATTTATTTTTTAGTTTTTATTTTAAGTTTTATTTATGAAAAGAGTTTGCCACACAAGATTTGTTGTAAGAAAGAGAACACATCTTTATTGAATTTTAAATTATAAAGTTTGACATAGATCCTTTACATAAGATCCCTAATTGCCCTCAGGTCTAAAGGCAAAAGGGTGGGTTCTGAGAATTACTCTGAAACTGTCTTAAAGACTACAGGAATTCCTTCAGTAGTCTAGTTGTCAAGTTCAGAGTAGGGGAAAATCATGGACAAGTATTTGTTCTCTCCTTTCTTGTCCGTCACAGTGTTGATGCTCAATTTCTCGAATGCTTCACACAGATCATTCTTTCCTTTCTCCTCCTCATTGACTTGGGCATCTGGGTCCAATAGGCCTCTAGATCTAAAGTTATGTCTCAAAGGCAGAAATGTCATTGGCTCCCACTCAATTTCCTCTCCTTTCAGTCTTGCCTTTCTTCTCTCTTGGTGCTTCCTTATTTCTGTCTTCCTCTGCCACTTGATGGGTTTGAATCCCAAGCTAAATTGATCCTTCTTTGCTGGGATCACCATAGGATACAACCTCCCTTGGTGCCTTTTCCCAAATCCTTTCCCAACCTCAGCTGGATAGTTCTGGCTTGGGCACCTTACTCCATTCGGTAACAAAGGTCGCATTGACTAGCTCTAATGTCCTAAAGTGACACTCAAGCACACCCTCATCAATCTCGATAAAGGGTAGATTAGTAGTTATTGATGCAATGATTTCCTTCTTTGCACCTACAGCTATATATTGGCCGTCATTATAAATTTCAACTTTTATTGTAAGGTAGATGAGACCGCTCCTATTGTGTGGATCCATGGACGCCCAAGCAAGTAGTTGTAACTAGGCCTAATATCCATAACTACAAATTCTACGTCAAAGGTTGATGGTCCAATCTGCAAGGGCACTTCAATTTTTCCCAACACATCTTTCTGTGTTTCGTCAAATGCTCTTACTGTATTTTGATATGCTCTCATATGAGAACTATCTATGGACAGCTCCTTCAGTGTTTCTAATGGCAGAACATTCAGGGCAGATCCATTATCAATAAGGACGCCCAGTAACATATATCCCTTGCATCTTGTGGAGATATGTAGAGCTTTGCACGATCCCCTCCCTTCCTCTGGTATTTCTTCATCATTGAACAAAATAAAATTGTAAACAACAATGTTACCAACCAGAATGTCCATCTTATCAGTTGTGATCTCCTTTGATACGAACGTCCAGTTTAGAATTTTCAACAAAGCCTCATGGTGGCCCTCAGAACTTAACAACAAAGATAACATATAGATTCGAGCCGGGAGTTTGTGAAGTTGCTCTACCACACTGTATTCACTATGCTTAAGGATCTTTAGGAATTCTCGAGCCTCTAACTCTTTCACCGGCTCATGGTATACTGGTGACTTTTCCTTAAATAAATCTTTATCGTCTTTTTTCTCAAGCTCTTCAGCAGCCTTTCTTTGTACTGCATCTCTATCTTCTGCTATTGGCTGGGAATAGAGCCTTCCACTCCTCGTAAAATGACTCACTTTGTTAACTGGTTCATCTTTTATCTTTTCTTCAACAGATGATTCTTCCAGGGCCGCCACCGTGCAAGCGTAGTTCCATGGGACCTGTTTGCTATCCTTGTGTGGAAATGGGGCTAGTGCCTTGATTATAAGTCATGGGATTACACCCCTCATGGATTCACTTGCTTTTGCCTTGGTCTTGATAACCAAAGGCTTCTTTCCAGTATAATCTTTCTTAGAAGATGACTTATCTGACGTATAGACATCTAACATACACTCATTGTTTCCTTTCTCAAAGAACTCAAGTTCTTTTTCATCCATTTTATCTTGGACCAATTTCTTAAACTTTAAGCAACATTCAATACCATGCCCTTCTATCTTGTGGTACTCGCAATACGACCCACCTTCAACCTTCAACTTCTGGGCTTCTCCTTCCAACATCTCAACTGCCACCATTTGGGCCTATACCTACTTCATGGGCATTTTGACCTTAACAACATTTTCCTTAATCATCTTGTCCTCATCCTCAATGACCGCATCCACTCCTACCTTCTGGTGGTTTGGCAAGGGGTTTTCTTTCTCTTTAGACGTGTCGAATGGTAACATGCCTGATTTCCTTAAATCATCTATCACTCTTTTAAACACAGTACAACTCTCAATGGTATGCCCCCTAACACCTGCATGGTGTTTGCATTACGCCTTCTCACCGTACCACGCGGGATACGGTGGTGAGAAAGGAGGAACATGGCGTGGTAGAACCATATGAGACTTGACCAATTCAGCAAACAATTTTGCATAATTCATAGGGATGGGTGGGAGGTATGGCTTAGAGTTCCCTTGATATCTTCGTTCTTCCTTTGGTGTACTTACTGCAACAGGTGCTGGAGTTGAAACATTAGCTTTATTGAAAACCACTTCTTTTGATAACTGGGGTTGTAAACATTAGTTGCATTGACTTCATTTTCCTTCTTTTTATAGGGTTTCTTCGTTTCTCCACTATCCAACTTTCCATTTTTCACACCCGCCAGAATCAGCTCTCTGTTCATCAACATGTTTGCAAAGCTTTTAGTTGCATGATTTATCACATGATCATAAAAAGAGCCCTTCAATGTCTTTACGAACATCAGTGTAATTTCATTCTCTAGTAATGGTGGTTGAACTTGAGCAGCTACATCCCTCCATCTCTAGGCGTATTGGCAGAAACTCTCACGATGCTTTTGTTCCATCCCTTGTAGAACCAATCGGGTTGGAATCATGTCTGAGACATGTTGGTAATGCTCACTAAAATCCATAGATAAATCCTTCCATGATCTAATGTTGACCTGGCTTAATTGCGTGTACCAGCGTGCAGCTGACCCTACCAAATTGTTCTGGAAGCAATGAATAAGCAGCTTCTCATTATCTAAGTACATTGACATTTTCCTACAATACATGGTTAGATGTGCTGAAGGACATGTGGTTCCATTAAACTTTTCAAAATTTGGAATCTTAAATTTCGGAGGCACCTCCAAATTAGTGACCAAGCTCAGGTCTTTGGCATCCACGCCGCCATGTATACTTCTTTCTTGAAAAGACTTAATCATTCCTTCCAACTTTTCATAATGGTCCTCCCACTTTTTCTCAGCTTTTGCCTTGTCAGCAATCTCATCGAGGTCAGGTGCTTCATAGTTGTGAGTTCCATCTGTATTGGCCTTAAACTCGTTCCAGACGGAGGACTCAGCAAAGTGGGGAGAGCTTAGCCTTTGGTGTTGAAGCTTCCTTTTGCATTCCAGGACGAGTGAAAGTCATTCCCTGGAATCAGGGCAGAGCATTGGCTTCCTCTCCAATTTCCGTTGCATCTGGGTCCTTGAATCCTAGCATTGCTGAATCGAGCTGACTGTCTTTTGGTGTACTAGCTCAATTTCTGGCTTTAAGTCAGTTTCCAACTTATCTAATCGGTCCTTGGTGCTTTTGTGGTTGGTTTCCAAGGTTGCCACTCTGTCTTCCATTGCTCTGACTTGGGACCGAGTTCCGTATTTGTGAGTTGTTTTTGCTATTTTGAAATTCTATCATGTTTTTATTTAAGTCAGATTCTTATCATGTTATGAATGCATGCAAAAACAAACAAATGTAAAGAAAACCAGCAAAACACTCAAAAGTAAATGCAAATGCATGAATGCAAGTGAATGGTCATTAATTCCATAAAATATTTGCTCAAGAAACAACTCTTTATTGAATAGGAAAGGTCCTTATTACAAGAAATTTCAAATCTTCTACAAATATTTTTCAGCACGAACTCCTAATTCCTTGACTTCTTCAATAAGCCACATAAGTCTTGGTCCCACTTCCCCTACTGGCTTAATGTACTGACGAAGGGCTGCAGCTTGAGTGGCCAGCATCATCACGTGTCGAGCCACATCCTGTACCTGGGTCATGACAGTTCTATCGAACTCATCCCGTTCCTGGAACCTTCGTGCAGTATCTCGGAGATTAGTAAACCAATAGTCATTTCCTCCATCGGCTATATCTTCAAGGACCAAAATCTTCGTTCTGTACTCCTGAATGATATTATCCATTTCTTCCACTTGCTCTCTCAGGGAATCATTCTCATTTAAGCTGGCCTAGATTTCTGTGTAAGTGTGATCATTTTGCAACCTTTGGAGAGACTGGTTCAGGACACTCATCTTGTCTTGCAATTCGGAAATAAAATTCTGGCTCTGCTTCAACTTCTTACATGTCTCATCATATGCTGCCTGCAATTCAAAAAAAAGATTCTTGTTGTCTTGGGCTTTCCTTTTCCAAACAACCACGTTTTCTTTTTCCTTCTCGTGAGCTTGTTTTCTGTTCCCATTTTCAATTGCTTGTTTTCCCTTCTTCTTTTCTTCAGCATGCACCCATCTATATCTTTCAATCTCCCACTTTCCTCGCTCTCTCTCCTTTCTCACAGCATGCTCTATTTATTATTTCCACTGTTCTAGGGTTTTTCTCAAATCAGCATTTCGAACAGTGGTCTGGAACTTGAGGAAATCAACCCTCTAGATTTCAAACTTCTTTTCTAAGTCCATGTACAACTTCATTACCCGCTTCGTCTCCCTTTTATGTTTTTCCACATCAAGATTTGACTCGAACTTGTCCCGTTGGTTCTGTTCTTGTAAGGTTTCTATCTCCAACTTGGCACTTCTCAGCTTTTCTCTTAGTATGTCAGCTTTTGTAGGGACTACCTTCAAGTGCTCTTCTAAAGATTTAGCCTGCTCAGGTGTAGGTGCTATGACTCTATCATTCGTTCTTGTATGCCTCCAAATATCATAGTCAGGGGTGTACATGCAATGATTATATGATTCAAACTCTATGCTATAATAGTGGTTCCACGAATCACTGATTGCCTGTATCTTCTGCCTGAACTCCCCTTGGAACTCGAATTTCGATGAGCTAAGACCAGTAGTGAATGGGATGAACTACCTAGACCCAAACTGACGAGATACTAATAGAGAGGCACATCCAATTCCTCCCTATAAACCAAGTAACATCAGAAAATTGAAATCCCCACATTTGTACAGGACTTTAGTATGAACCATCCAAGGAACCCTCTATCTAATGTTTTCATCACGATGGTCTTTGAAGATATCAATCCACTTGCTCTTCTTAACAACTGTCCATTTTTTGCCAATAACTCCCTGAAAGTAGAGAATTTTGGGGAAAATACATTTGACAAGGCCAAAGTTGGCACTTCCAGAAGTGACTAAGGGCCCAAACCTGGAGTAAGGGAGCACACCCACCAAAACCCACACCTTCCACTTTTCAGCATGCATTTAGGGAAATGAAAGTTTCAGCTAACACAGCTGGCACTGGGTTGACCCCTCACTTCAGTTGCTCAAAGAAATCTAACAACGCTACGTCGATATTTCCCAAGACTTTCAGAAAGATAACCAGGCCGTAGATTGCAATAGCCAAGAGGTCCACTCTCTTTTCTTTATCTGGATGAACTGGAATTATGTTTCGGATACTTGACCAAGGAAAATTAAAACTGCCTCATCTTTTCCATATCAATCCCTTAATCCAACCATCACTCATACCAGTGAAAGCTTGGAGTCTTGAATGCCAGTTTTTGTTTTTAAGCGGCTTGGCATAAATCCAGTTCTTCTTCACCTTGCGCAGATTGAAAAAGCCAAGTACTCCTCAAATGTCGGCATCATATCTTCTCTATTAAAAGTGAAGCAGTAGTATCCAGATTCCAAAACTGAACCAAGGATTTTAGAAACGGCTCATCCACCTTTACATATAGGAGATACGCTATATCACCATAAGCTTCATGGAACAACATCTTGGTTTCATAATCAAAGCGGTCCTAGATTTCTCGCAGTTCTTGCATGTTATTCTATTTAACACTGATATAGGTATACTCTGAGGTCTCTGTCTCATGATCAGCTGCTAGACTGTCTCTGAATGTTCGTTGATTAACCTCAGACCAATGTCTCACTCTTGCATTCTCATCTTCAATCTTTAGAATCCTTCCATCCATGTTGAGAGCTTTTCAAAGTTGAGCAAAATGTTTTTGAGAATCAACCCCTTCTAGATATGGAATGATGTTGCATGAATGAATATGTAAAACAACAAAACAAGAAGGAAAATATTAGAATTAAGAAAACACAAAGAGACCAAAATAATTTCACGAATAATTCTGGGCAGCACATTCCAACACTCCAAGACATGTCTTCCACTGATTATTCGCAACAATTCTTGACCAGACTCATAACCCTAGGTTTTTCGCATGGCTCTAGTGGGGTAGGCTCTAGATTCTCAAACGATCTGGTTTTAAAAGGGTACATGAGTTGCCTTTGCTATCCCCTACTAAGGGTAGCAAGGCCCTTGGTTCTCACCCATTATAGGCTTCAAACGAACCAAGTTCAACTCAGGAGGACTCACTTCCTATGTCTTCTCGAAGGATCAGTATCCTTATGAAGACATGAGGCATATGAGTCCCGAATGTACTTGCTAGGCTCATATGGAGAATCAATATTCTAACATGAGCAAAGCGTTTTCCCCCCACTTAACATTAGGACGAAGCTCGGGTAAAGAGCTTTTGCAACAATTTTAAAATGCATAAAATATAATTATATTCATTGAACGAACGAATAGATTGAAAGATTTGTGAACTTGCAAATTCCATTTCCTTTTTAAAACTTTGAAAACAACTTGTGGCCTGACCCTCTTTTGTTTTTTAAAAAAACAAAATGTCCCAGTAGAGTCGCCAAGCTGTCGTAACCTCCTTTTTACAGGAAGCTTCGACATTATTTGGAAAACTTAAGAAAAAAACACAGAGTCACCACCAATATTTTTTGGAAAAAGTGTGATTGGATCACTTTTAAAACAAGGGTTATTATAATAAAACATTTTATTTATCAAAATAACATTTTTGGTCCACGTAAACAAGAGAAAACAGGTTCGGAGGTTGGTTACGTGCAGGGAAGGGTTAGCACCCCACAACGCCCAAAAATTGGTACCTAATTGTTTTAAAAAAGCATTTTGAAAATTGGAATTTTCAAGTTCACAAGAGCTTCAACTTATTCGTCCGTTTAATGAATATAAATCTATTTTAACAGCCCCACTGTCCGGAAAATGAATCACCGCTAACACTCTTGGCGCTAACCCGTCATTTTCGTTTGGTAAGACACCACATTAATTAGTTTCCACTTTTTAAGCAAACAAAAGATTAGGTGTGTTAACATTTTAACAATTAAAGTTATAATACAATTAAGTGTATTTTAAAATTATAAAGGAATTTTTACTGCACACATGTGTTTATTCTAGGTTTATTAAAGAACCTATTCCTAGGGTTTCAACAAACGCATATTCACATAAACAAAAAAAAAGAAAATAAACTAAATTACTATTTTAAAACTAAAAGATAATTTTAAATAAAGAAAGAGATAACTATTTTAAAATTTTAAAATTTAATTTTAATTAAGGACTAAATTAAAAGGGTAACGAAAGTTGAGAGCTAATTTGAAAACAATTGAAAATTTGGTGCTCAATTTGAAAGAAAAATGACCAAATTTAAAGAATTAAAAACTAGAGGGTCACGGTACAAGGTCCATGAAAGAAGGGCGCGGGTCTAAAGATGGGTACGGTTCGGTCAAAATGGTTGGTATATATAGCCAAAATTATAAACAAAAAACATTTTATCCCTTTCCTCCAAACAGGTCAAAACCAATTCCTTTAAGATATTCTGAAGTGTTCTTCGTGTTCTTAAGAACTGAAGAACATGATAAACCTCCGCCTTGCCAGCCGCCTTCCACCAACGCCGGCCGCCGTTGCTGGCGACAAAATTTTCCAAAAAATCCCATTTCCTATATTCCGACGAACCCTAAATCATATTTTTACCTCACCGGAGCTACATCGAAACCAAAATCATAGCGGCGCTATTCAAAACGAAGGTAAAAAAATATTATCCTCCTTTCTTAACTTAAAACTTGAAAATAGAGAAGAAAATTACCAAAAAATGAGCTTTATTTCTCTGATGAATACTCGACTACAACTGCTTGCTCGATTGCTTACAACTTCTGGAATTCGAATGCCTATTGTTCTGAATCGTATCGGTATTGTGTATCGATTGTGTAAATCGTATGAATCTTGTGTGCGTTACAAAGAATTACAGTGTTATTTATAGGTACAAAAATGCTTCTGTTATGGCTCTGATTTTAAGTCGATTTGCTGTTGACTCGCGATTTGTCTCTGTTTTGAATCCAATTTAGCTTGATTCTAGCCTCGGCTTTAATTTAGGGATTAGCCTGTGTTGTATTTTAGGGATTTAACCCACATTTGTTTCTTTTGTGTTTTTGGTGACTGCAAGTGCTGACAACACTACCGGTGAGAGCAATCGAAGCGACCAAGGATGGCCTGAGCCTTGCCGGAGAAGATGAAACATTCCAGGAAGCTGGAAAGACGGCCGTGTGACTGCCATGCGTGAGTGGTGATATGCGTGTCCCACTGCTGATCAATTTAGGCCGTTCGATTGCTCTTGGATCCAAAGGTGATGGGGATGCAGCGCCTGATCTTCTCATGCTGGAGTGATCCATGCCATTGGATCAGCTTCTTGATCCAATGGTCCTCTTTCAGCTGCGCATGGAACAAAAGAATAAGGGCCATTAGGGTTTAATTCAATTGTAATTGGGCCGAACGGGCCATCGTGTAATGGACTCTTTATTTTTTGTAATGGACATTTTAATATAAATACAAATGGGTTGTGTATTTTTATATTTTTTGGGTTTTAATAACTAACTATTTTATTAATTAAACACTAACAAAAATGTATATAGCTCACATCAATATTATATAATACTAACACATAACAATAATACTAATAACAATGTAACACTAACGTATAACAATTATACTAATCAACAATATAACACGAGTGAAAAATCAGTGACAACATAAACTTACTGCCAGAACAATGCTTTTCTGGGCAGATTGCATTTGACCTTTGTTTCAATGATTCTTTATACTTCAAAACAACTTGTTGTCGCGACGTTTTAAAAACTCAAATTGGTTTGATATATCCTTCTTTTTTAAAAACATTTATTAAAAGGGGGATTTATTTTAAAATTCGCATTTTGGAAATAAAAGATTTGAAGTCGCCATCGGTCACTTGGATTAGGTAGACCGAACACCAAAAATAAAACTGGAGATTCTAGGTTCGGGAGTCGGTTACGAGTGGGGAATGTTTTGCACCCCTACTACGCCTGAAAATCTGTATCAAATTAATTATAGCTTTATTAATATTAAATTTTGCGAGTTAAAGTGACAATTAAATCAAAATTCGGTTATACATGCAAGTAAATTTTAAGGGCCCGTTATTCGTGAATAAAAGCGAACGAGCCACCACCACTACGACTGGTACTGACCATGTTTATTCCCGAATAAAAGGGCACTGCATTAGCAATTAATATACCAGATGCAACATGAAACACCATGGCAAACAATCACGGAACATAATACAAAATAAAGGATTCAAAATATCATACATTAGCATCACATTATTTAATAGGGTATTGTACATATATCTAGTTACATATACATATATAAAAAGGAAAATGGCAATAGCCATATATGTATATTATTAGAACTATATATATTACGTAATATATAAAAAAACATAATATATGCATCTATTTATATATAAACCATGTATCATATACTATATATATAATATATTATATACCATATAAGCTATATTATATAAATGTGTTGGATACATATATATGTAATACTTCGAACTATATATTATAACATAAAAATATACTTATATAAAAAACATATGTTTAATGTGTCACATGTAAAATACACGCACATATATATATATATATATATATATATATATATATATATTAAGACTCTATACTATGTATTATAAAACACATATAATATGCATATATTAATACTATAGGCTATATATAAAAATAATTGTATAGTATATACACATCCTATATTACGTACCATATATAAAAACATATTATACTATTTACTATATAAAAACAGCTACATAATATGTATATATATATATATATATATTTGCAAAACTATATACTATTTTAAAGCCTACTTAATGTGTAGATATTGTGTACCACATATAAAGAATATGTTACTTAAAAAACATATATTATATAGGACATATATCATACTATTATAATATACATATACCAAGGCATATTAAACACATACATATCATAACAAGGCAAGAAAAAAAACATTATAATAAACATTACAAACATTATGTAGGGCTGAAATGAAAAGACAATAAATTATAGGGCAGGAAAATAAAATGCATGAAGACCTGGGATGAAACAGCAAAGACTTTAAAAATCTAAGGACTACGACCGTAGTTTAAAAAGGCGGAAGAACCGCGGACGCGATTTCGTAAACGCGGAGGGATTTAAAATGCAAATATCCTATTTGCTGTTTTAAAAACAAGTATAAAATCCAATTCTTTTGCTAAAAATAGAAAAAATGCTTAAAAAACTCACCCTCTCTCCAACTCTCTCTCGACCCTCTGAAACCCAGGAAGAACACCACCGCGTTTTCATCCTTGAACCCAGAAACCAACGCTCATCGGAGGCCAAAACCCCAAAAAACCAATGCTCTCCGTCGTATCGGCCGTCACTCGCCAGCGGCCGGCGAACCCCAAATAAGCCCAAAACTGCTCCTTTTCTTCTCTGAAACGAAATCACCAATTTGTGTTTTTTACTTTCAGTGCGAGAAGTTAGATTTCTAAAGTAGCACCAATCCATGTGGAGACGATATCTATTCTATACTATAACTTGCGACGTGTACACTTGCACCAATTGCGAAGCACTTAATACGCACAACAAGTTTTTGGCGCCGTTGCCGGGAATTGGCAATAGTGACTTTGATTTTTATTTCTTGCACCTTTGATTCTTTTTGTTTAATTTTTGCTAATCGGTTTCAAGGGGCTAACATTCTTTGGTTTTGCATCTGTGTATGACTAGAGTGAGACCAATAGCACAAGACTACCCACTTGAACCTGAGATAGAATGAGTTCTTCATAGAAAAAGACGAGAACTACGAGTAGCAATGGCAGAACAACTTGTTAATCCAATTAGCAATCTGAATGCTGTAGCAATGGCAGAACAACTTGTTAATCCAATTAGCAACAGGCCCATTCGAGACTATTTAGAGGAATATCTCAACGGTCTCAATCCAATAGTTGTCGCACCTGAAATAGAAGCCGCCCACTTTGAATTAAAACTTGTGATGTTCAATATGATCAACACAATTGGTCAATTTGGTGGCTCGACAACTGAAATGCCAGACAACATCTCAAATCATTCCTGGAGATTTGTAATTCATTCAAGCTACAAGGAGTCCATGAAGATATCCTAAGGCTAAAATTATTTCCCTATTCACTGAGTGATAGGGCAAAAGTGTGGTTGAATAGTATTTCATCCAGATCGATAGGATCTTGGATGAATTTATGTAGTGATTGCATTGCTAGATTTAGTTCTACAAATATGACTGATAAGTTGCGTAATGATATTACTTCTTTTCGACAGGCAGATAATGAATCCATGTACAAGGCTTGGGAGCGATACAAAGAGCTTTCACACAAATGTACCATGCACGGATTCCCATTGTGGACACAAGTGATGATGTTCTACAACTCAGTGAATACGCTGACAATGATGATGCTAGATGCCTCGGCAAATGGCATACTCCTCGACAAGTCACCTGAGGAAGCGATAGAGATTCTGAACCGTCTTGCCAAGAACGATTATCAGTTCCCAACCACCCAAAGGGGAATAGTCAGATGCAACACCACGATAAATGAGCTTGATTCATCAGGATCTATTTTTGCACAATTGGTCACTTTAACCAATATGGTTAAGAACATGCAGCGACCTAGCAACACACAAGAGATCAAGGTAGTAAATTCAATTTGTGATTTATGTAATGGTAACCATGATTCTTCTGAGTGTATACAAAACCCAAAATCTAGCTTTTACGTTGGAAACTACAACCGAAACAACAATGTGATGTCCAACACATACAATCCATCCTAGAGGAAGCACCCTAATTTTTCATGGAGTAACAATCGAGGTTGAATATGAGACCACCATGCGGGGTTTCAGCAGAACATGTCACGGCAATAGATGCCACGACAACAGATGCCACAGCAACAATCGACACCATCTAGTTCTTTGGAAAATTCTCTCAATGCCTTCATGTTAAAAATTGAGTCTTATATGGTTGAGAATAGTAATTTCATGAAGAAGATTGATGATTTTATGAACAGGACGGAGATGAGATTACAAAATCAAGAGGCAACTTTGAAATCCTTGGAGACACAAGTTGGGCAATTCGCTCAGAACTTGAATATGAGACCACCATGCGGTTTTCCTAGCGATACTAAGGTTGCCAAAGGAATAGGCCATGAGCAGTGTAAGGTGATCACCACTCGGAGCGGACAAAAGCTTAATGATGCACCTGCCCAGCCAATAAATCGACCAGGAGAGTAATCCCTTGCTCAAAGAGAAGTAATAGACGAGAACCCCTTATCTAAAATTGATGAAATAGAAATTGCCCAAGAAATTCCAGATGCCCATGTAATTCCAGATGCCTAGGCAATTCCAATTGTCGCGGCAAGTCTAACTGCCCAGGCAAGTTGCGATGAAAATCCTAGAAAAAAGGATGAGGAGATTCAAATTCCACCACCATTCCTACAAAGGTTAAAGTGGCAAAAGCAAGAGTATCAATTCATGAAATTCCTTGACATCTTGAAACAAGTTCACATCAATTTGCCGTAGGTCGAGGCAATAGAGCAAATGTCAAACTATGCTAACTTCCTTAAAGACATCATCTCTAAGCGAACATGGCTAGGAGAGTTTGAAACCATTACTATGATAGAAGGATGCATGGCCATGTTACACAACCGCATGCCACCTAAACTTAAGGTTCCCGACAATTTCACTATACCTTGTGCAATAAAAAAATCACTATGTCGGGAAGGCATTATGCGATCTTGGAGCAAGCATAAACCTTATGCCAAAATTTGTTTTCCAGAGATTGGGAATAGGGAAGGCAAGACCAACAACAGTGATGCTACAACTTGTAGACAGATCCTATATACATCGAGGGAAAAATTGAGGATATTCTAGTAAGAGTTGATAAATTTATTTTCCCCCCTGATTTCATTGTTTTGGATTGTGAAGCAGATGAGTTCGTACCCATTATTCTTGGGAGATCGTTTTTAGCGACGAGAAGGACCTTGATCTATGTTGACAAAGGAGAACTCACCAGAGGGTAAACGGCAAGCAAGTGAAGCTTAATGTTTTCCAAACCCTTAAGCATGCCGATGATCCAGAAGAGTGCCAAGTCATCCAAGCCACAATTGAATTCAATTTCGACATGGAGGAAGATTGCCTTAACAATTGCCTCGACAATTGTATTGTCAAACTTGAGGAACTTGAAGAGCTGGGCGACGAAGAGCAGGATGAAGCCAATTGGATAGCAAGTCATCTAGGTAAGTATTTTGAACCATTGGACTACTCAGGTAAGGAAGGTGAAATCGAAAAACCCTTTACTAAACAACCTCCTATTCTTGAATTGAAACCATTGCTAGGGCAATTGAAATATGCTTATTTGGTAAACAATAACACCTTGCCCGTGATAATTTCTTCTAAGTTGCAGCCTGAACAGGAAAAGAGGTTAAATGATATGTTGGCATTGTACAAAAAGGCAATAGGATGGACAATTGCCGACTTGAAGGGAATTAGCCCGGCAATGTGTATGCACAAAATCCTATTGGAGGATGATCATAAACCAACAATTGAGGCTCAAAGGAGGCTTAACCCTGCTATGAAGGAAGTCATGATGAAGGAAATCATCAAATGGTTTAATGTCGGTATCATATATCCTATCTTTGATAGTACATGTGTAAGTCCGGTACAGTGTGTACCAAAAACGGGAGGCATAACATTGGTAAGCAATAAAAGTAATGAACTTATCCCAACTAGGACTGTGATCGGTTGGAGGGTTTGTATGGATTACCGTAAGTTAAATAAAGCTACTAGGAAATATCACTTTCATTTTCCATTTATTGACCAAATGCTTGACCGAGTTGCAGGTAAATCTTTTTACTGTTTTCTTGATGGTTACTCAGGTTATAACCAAATCGCCATAGCACCGAATGATCAGGCAAAGACCACCTTCACATGCCCGTATGGTACCTATGCTTTTCGAAGGATGTCATTTGGATTATGCAATGCTCTGTCAACTTTCTAGAGATGTATGATGGTAATTTTCTCCGACATAGTGGAAGATTTCCTAGAAATCTTCATGGACGATTTTTCGGTATTCAGAGACAACTTCGACAATTGCCTCGGTAATTTGGAGAAAGTGATAACAAGATGTGAAGAATTTGATCTAGTGCTCAATTGGGAGAAGTGCCACTTTATGATAGATGAAGGTATACTGCTCGGTCACAAGATCTTATCCAAAGGAATTGAAGTCAATAGAGCCAAGGTGGAAGTGATCGAAAAATTGCCACCACTAAATTCGGTCAAAGGAATTTGAAGTTTTCTCGGTCATACAGGTTTTTAAAGAATGTTTATTTATAATTGTTCTAAAATCTCTAAACCTTTGTGCAACTTGCTTGAACAAGACAAAGCTTTTACTTTTGATGATTCATGCGTCCAAGCATTCGAAACCTTGAAGAAGCAACTTGCCTTGGCATCTATTGTCGTCCCACTCGATTGGACCTTACCTTTTGAACTCATATGTGATGCAAGTGATTTCGAGGTAGGAGCCATTTTAGGGCAGTGCACAGGTAAGACTTTTCATGTGATTTACTACGCTAGTAAAACTCTAAATGGTGCACAATCAAATTACACCATGATGGAGAAAGAATTACTAGCAGTAGTTTTTGCATTTGATAAGTTTCATTCTACTTGATTGGTACTAATGTAATCGTTTATACTGATCACTCAGCAATTAAGTACCTATTTACTAAGAAAGATGCCAAACCTCGTTTAATTCGTTGGATTTTACTTTTACAAGAGTTTGACATCGAAATTAAGGACATGAAAGGAATAGAGAACCAAGTTTCTGATCACTTATCAAGGTTGGAAAAAGGCGATGAAGATTCAGACTCTTTGGAGATCCATGACACATTCCCTGATGAGCAGTTGTTAGTTGCCTCGGCAACTCCCTGGTACGCCGATTTGGTTAATTTCTTCGTTAGTGGTATTTTGCCTTATAACCTTACTCACCAAGGAAAGAAGTGGTTTCGACATGATGCTAAGCATTATTATTGGGACGAGCCTCTTTTGTTTAAACAATGTGCAGATCAAGTGATAAGACGATGTGTTCCCGAGAAGGAGTAGGACAATGTGCTTTGACAATGCCATTATTCACCATATGGAGGCCATTTTGGAGGAACTCGCACCGCGGTCAAGGCCTCACAATCCGGCTTGTATTGGCCTACTCTTTACAAAGATGCTTAAGAATTCTACAAGAGGTGTGATCGATGTCAGCGAATGGGGAATATTTTACGCTGACACGAGATGCCACTGCAAAATATCCTTGAGGTCGAGTTGTTTGACGTGTGGGGGATCAATTTCATTGGACCCTTCCTATCCTCATTCAGAAATTTTTATGTCCTACTTGCCGTGGACTATGTGTCTAAATGGGTAGAGGTAGCTGCAGTTCCCAACAATGATTCGAAGACCGTGCAAAAATTCTTGCAGAAAAACATATTCACACGATTTGGGACACCGAGGGCAATTATCAAAGATGGAGGCACACACTTCGACAATAGGCTAATTGCCAAAATGTTGGAGCGATTTGGAGTGACACACAAAATTGCCACGGCATATCATCCACAAAGAAACGGGCAAGCCGAAATTTCCAATTGTGAATTGAAGGTTATCCTTGAAAAAGTTGTCAATTCTTCTCGAAAGGATTGGTCTGCAAGAATTGATGAAGCACTATGGGCCTATCAAACAACATTCAAGACACCTTTAGGCATGTCGCCTTACAGACTTGTCTACGACAAGACTTGCCACCTTCCGGTGGAGATAGAGAATAAGGCTTATTGGGCGATCAAAACAGTCAACATAGATTGGGAGAGTGCTGGACAAAAGCGACTACTGGACCTTAACAAAATTGAAGAATTTCATGCCTTAGCATACGACAATGCGACAATCTACAAGGAGAAAGCGAAGTGTTGGCATGACAAGAAGTTATTACCGTGGCAATTTTTGCCAGGGCGATTAGTTATTCTCTTCAATTCTTGGTTTAAACTTTTTTCGGGAAAACTAAAATCGAGAAGGTTCGGGCCTTTTGAAGTCGTCAAACCTTTCTCCCATGGTGCTGTGATAATCAAGTCCACCATTGACGGACATGAATTCAAAGTTAACGGACAAAGATTAAAGCACTATTGTAACACCTTAAACCGAGCCTAGAATTGATACTCCTATTTAGTAGTCTAGTTAATAAAGTCATGCCTAATTGAATGGAAACTTAGGGATTTAATTATGAACAAATTAAATGAAAAGAGATTAATTAGAAACTAACCAAGGACTAAAATATAAAAGATGAACAAATAGAGAGCCGAACTCAAAAGGGACTAAATTGAATGAATCCTAAAACTAAGGGAATGCATGATAGATTAAAAGACTCTAGTGGGCATTACACATGTCCATTTATCATGAATTATTCAGCCACTAAAGTAAAGGAAGTCATCTCTTTCCTCATGCTTAGTTACCAAACCGATTCAAAACTTTAGAGAGAGAGAGAGAAGAGGATTCTTGAGTGAGGAAGCTTGCTATCCATGGATTAAACTTCGGTTAGGACAAAATTTGAGTTAGAATTCAAGATTGAGTAAGGTAACAACTTGCTTCTCCATCGATTATATGCTGGAATTTCTGATTAGGTGATGTTGTAATTGTTTGATTCGAAATGTACACATACATAAACTTGCTGCTTGAGATTATGATTAAATTGATTTGTACATAGGCTTAATTGGTTAACTTACGAGATTAGTAACAAGAATTGAATGTATACATGTTCCAAATGTTGAACTTATTGCTGGAAATTTTAGATGATAATCATAGTTCATATATATATGTGCTAGTTGCTAGAAAGAATAAACATGTTGCTGGAAATAAGTATGAACATGCTTAATTGTGTGTAATACTCTGTTATAATCACATTAATAGATGAATTGGACTGCCTAGGACTTGTATGAATGAGTATGTATATAGAAAGGCCATGTAGGAACATTGTATAAGTGATTAAAGAGACTAAAATGTGACCTAGTGTAATCTGCCCAGAAAACTCTATTTTGGGCAGTAACTTTGAAAAATCACCATAAATTGTATAGGTCGAATTAATGGCTGAAATTTATATGGATTGAAACTTAATATGTTTATTTTCATTAGGAGAAAACAGAATTGAATTCTGGATTGTGAGCTGGAATCTGGAAATGAAAACCTCTGGACAGTGCAAACTGTCCAGTAATGCAATTTCCCTGTCTTTGAACTAAAAACTGTATTAATTGGAAAAACATTAAAATGCAAGGTCTATACTGTTGGGAAGAGGGTTAAATAATCTTTCTAACGGTGTAAACTAATTGAAATTCCGACGTACGGAATGAAAGTTATGCATGATTAAGTAAGCAGTGTACAAGCTGCCTGGCAGCAGTAGTGTAGGTAATTCTGGGCAGTTTTGCAAACTGTTTTGTACACAGTTTTGGGACAGTGGTTACTGCCCTGTTTTACATGAGCAGAAATATAAACAATTGAAGTCATGTATGTTAATCTATGAAAATGAATATGCTGCCAGATTCATGTATGTTAAGTACTAGTAATGTTGCCATGGTTGAATGAAAATGTGAGCTTGTTTTGACATATGTATTTACTTGTGTAATGTGTTAGAACCAGGAGTGAAGTTGGTGGAAGAGGAAAGGGTGGAACATCCTAAAGCTAAGAACAAAGGAGTGTGGATCCAAGACTAGCTAAGTTTGGAGTATTGTGAGTGTAGTTTTGTAGGGTTAGGACCTAAGTCCTAACCAAATATGCATGCTTAAATTACTTGCCACCCTTGAATTGTTTAAATAGGCTTAATATAGGCTTGATCATGCACATAAAGGGAAGATTGGCTAAGCAAAACTTGTAAGTGAATAAAAGCATGAAAGTTGACTAGATAATCAAAAAGAAAAGTGAAAACAAAAGTGTGAATTCTTGTTCTTGAATGTGGCTATTCGAATAGTAGCATATATATATGTACTTCCATGATATATGAGGTGTGATCTTTGTGTCTTGAATGCTATTCATTCGAATGTCTGCTTGATGCCTAAGGTAGTGTATGCTAAATGTTTACTTGATGAATGAGATGGTTATGTGAATGCTTGCTTGTATGTTCTCCATGATCTAACATTTACTAACAAGATGTGATTGTGATCTACTTGACTTGCTTGATGCCAAAGATGGCATGTATTCGAAATCGCTTACTTGAATTAGCATAAATTACTTGACTTGTAAAGTATGTATAATGTTTATACATGTTAAATGTCTTGAATTGAGTATGCTAAGCTTGTATTCGAATGTTGGCTTGATAATACTCTATGATGTATGTGTCAATAGTATGAATTGAATCATGAAATAAAGACATTGCTTGTTGCCTAAGGGCATATATTTGAATACTTGCTTGAATGACAAGGTAAAAAGTGAATTGAGGAGCTAAGGCTCAACTAGCCTAAGGGCTAAGAATGATATTGCTATAACTTACTTGAATGTGATTCTTGAACACAATTATCTTGACTTGAACATGAAAGCATAAAAACAAGAAGCAACAACAATATTTAAAGTAAAATAAGAATTCTTGTACCACAAGATATCCTCTAATGAAAGTTAAGGATTTAAAAGACTTAAGTTGCCTTAAATGGAAGTCTTTGGATACATTGGTATGATGCTTGGTATTCTTGGGACTATGGTCCATGAGCCACGGCTCGGGGGACGCCCCATTACATGTAGTATGTTATTGGCAACAATAGGAGGTAACGGATGAGTTGTACGGAGATTGGCAAAAGTTGGTTGGATAGTGAGAAGTATAGGATCCTTGGAACTTTATGGTCAAACACGGACCAATGTCATTCATAATCAATTATGATCCAAGGCAAACATGTTAAAAGACATGAACCTTATGTAAATGTATGAATAAGTGTGCTGCCATGTTAAGTGATATTAAGTCTAAAACTGGACTGTTTTATGTGTGTAAATGTGTGAGTAAGTGTGCTGCCATGTTAAGTGATATTAAGTCTAAAATCGGACTGTTTTATGTGTGTAAATGTTTGAGTAGGTGTGTTTCCATGTTAAGTTATATTAAGTCTAGAAGTGGACTGTTTGCTATGCTTATTGTCTTCATGATTAAGTGAACAAGTTATAAACATATATGGACAATTTTGAACTCGATATTAGCATAAATAAACTAAAAGTCACCATGGATTGTTTTACTTGTATTGGTGTGGAAACATGTATAATAGACCACTATGAACCAAGGCCCAAAACTAAAGCAAGTAAATAAGAATTAAATGAGACATAATACTTGATATGTAAACTTGAATATTTGAAATGCTTGACATGCAATGTTTGAATTGCTTGATAAATAATTTTGAATACATGAATTGCTTGATAAGTAAGCTTGAACACTTGAATTGATTGACATGTAATGCTTGATTTTTGACATGAAACTCATGAAGTGGTAAATTCCTATACTTGAACCTTGTGGGGTATGATTTACTACTTGGAGTGTCTCATGATTTTACTTGAATTAATGATCAATTGATTTGTTTGCATGAATTCGAATTATGTATATTGCTTGATTCCATACCCTTATTCGAATGCCTTGAGATCCTTAGTTCGGATCACATGTCATTTGAATTAACTGCTACTCGAATTTGTTTGATACTTGAATTACTTGAATCTTAATATGTAAGCCATGGAATGCTTGTTACTTGATACGTAAGCCATGAAATGATTATTGCTTGATATGCTTGTTTACTATTCGAATAAATTGATAATTATACTACTTAATGATTACTTGAGATGTTGTTATGCTTGAATGTCATTCGAATGCCTTGTTTAAATGTAACATGAATTGTTTGCCATGCTACTTGAATGAATGGTAATCCATGACCTTGCTTGTCTTGTTATTTGAATGCTACACATGTTGCTATTGAGTTACATGACTACTTGCTCAATTCAAAATACTTGGAATCTTTAGTTAGGATAATACCTGACTAAAAGACACATGACTTGAAAATTTGTTAGAGCTAGGGCTACCTCACTAAGTACATTTTTGTACTTATCACTCTTCTTTCCTCTCTTCCCAAACCACAGGTTGAGTTCTTCTAAGCGACTTACTTGATTATGAAGCCTGACTCCTTGAGGCTAAAGTAAGACACAAGTAAAAGCACAAGTATGAATCCATACTTGTTTGTAATACTCCTAGTAGTTGGTGGTACATAGCTTGTATTTAGTTAACTCTAGATCATGCATTTTGGGATGTCTGAAATCTTGTATATATATATGATCTTAAAATGAGTCTTCCATGTAAATCGAACTTCGTTGCTAAAACTTGATATGTAAATACTATGATTTCCATGTATATGAAAGGGGTAATGCTGCGCATATGTATAAATATGAATGGAAATGCTTATGATCTAGCCTACCTATGTTATTCGAATGTTTTGTGTGAAAAATATGGATACTTGATAGAATGTCACAAATGCTTGCATGAACAAAGGAACATCTGAATGAATGACATGAACACTTTCTATCCATGTGTGCTAATCGAACACCTAAATTGTTTACATGTCTCGCATAAGATATCTTAGAAGATCTTGACTTGTTAATTTGGTATGTGTATGCTATTGTAAACATGTTCTAGTCTAAAGTTATAATTTGAATGCTAGGCCATTGTATACATGTTATTGTTAATCGTTACGAATTAGTCAAGTTTCGTATATGTATATAATTAATCGAAATGAAAACATGTATGCTCACTTAGGCCTTTCGAATGCTGGGTTGTATGATACGAATACAATGTTTATATATATATATATATATGATCATGAATGAGATAGAAATTGGAGTGAAAGAAACGTGCTTGTTTGTATGACCATTCAAATGCTATATGTTAACTTGAATAGAAATGCAAATGGTAAATGAAGGTGGTAACCTATAATAACTTGTAAACAAATATATGCTTGTTTGTATGATAAGATACGTATGTCTAAGTTGCTTGCTAGACAAGTAACTCTTCTAATAGAGATGAGTTCGAAAAGTTTTAAATGGTTCGTGTTTATGCTATGATTGATTGTAAATGCCTATGCTGCTAACTAGTTAAGGAACTCATTTAATAGGGATGAGTTCACCTTTCCTTGCCTTGTTCTTGCTCCATAACGCTCTCGAGCTGGTTTACTACTAAACCGGGGTAGAGGTGTTACAACTATGCCGACAACCATGTTGAGGGCAACAAAGAAGTGGTTACTTTAGGAGATGCACGATCACGCTCTCCTTTAGTATTTCTTATTTATTTTCAGTTTTATTTTTAATTATCAGACTTATTCTATTTTTGGATTTATTTTTTATTTTCAGTTTTTAGGATAAAATCGTGCTTTTAGTTTAATTTACATCTTTCCACAATTTTTTTTGAATCATTATCTTTTAGAATTTTTAGTTTATTTTATTTAAATTTTATATTTATTTAATGTTTATATTTTTCTTGTGTTTGAATTTTAGGAAAAGAGTTCAAGATATGGAAGAATTAGATTGAAGATTGAAGTTTAACCTTAGGAGGAAATAATGGGCTGATTTTGAAGGCTTATAAAAGCCTAGATTATATTAATTTTACCCTAATTTCCCCCCATAAACCTACCCTAGCCACATGACCCCTCCCCTTCATCTAATCCACTTTGCCGCATACCATACCCAATTATCTCACTATCTTTAATTCCAATCAAACTTTCCATATCTCTTTCTTTTCTCCCATTAGCCGATTACCTCACCTCACCTACCCATCATCTTCCACTTTAATCTATACTCTTCCATACTCTTTCACTCCCATAAGATTTTCTTTATCTTTCTTAATTTTTGATTCCAACCACAAGCACAAAGAATCCATGGCCAAAAACATCAAGACCATTCCTCACCCAAGTTCATCTGAAGAACCATCATTTTTGTCGATTTGCAACACCAACCATTGAAGAGAGATATCGCGCCAAGTTTGCAAATCGGAAGGTATTGGAAGAGCAAGGTTTTGCCTACACCATCGACCAAAAGAAATTCAGCCTTGATGCATTCATCTTCAAAGAGATCGAGCACCAAAAGTGGCAAATCCTTTGCCATCAACAAAAGCCGAGAAATATCTCATGGGTAAGAGAATTTTATTCTCATTCTCCTAACCCCAACAATCCCTATGTTTATGTTTGTGGTAGGGCTATCCTTATCGATGCCAACATCATCAACATATTCTATGGGATATACATCGAGAAGGATGAACACAAGGCTTTCGTCGACAACATCACAGAAGAAGGAGTCAAGAAAGTCTTCAAGGACCTCACGATCGAAGGGGCCGAATAGAATGGAGGAGCTCCAAAAGGGACGATAAATCACCTTATGCTAAAACCTGAGGCAAAATTGTGCAATAAATTTGTTAAAACTTGTTTAATGCCCACTACACACAATACCACCGTTTCATATTCTCGTCTTTTGTTGATTCATTCTATTTTGAACAAGTGAATTATTAATGTTGGACAAATTATATGTGATAAGATATTTGCTTGTAGTCAAAAGAATGTAGGTTCTCTTTTCTTTCCGAACTTAATATCCCAACTATGCGAGAAAGAGAAGGTGCCAAGTGATCCAACAGACAAAAAATTTCCCTCCAAAACTAGGTGGAATCGAGCTCAATACTTAAAGATTATGGGTGAAGAACCGGCTAAAAACCAAAAAGTGCCGAAGAAAACCCCAACACCGAAAATTACTCGGATAACCAAC
The DNA here is from genome assembly GCA_019671005.1 of Hibiscus mutabilis. NCBI lineage: Eukaryota > Viridiplantae > Streptophyta > Magnoliopsida > Malvales > Malvaceae > Hibiscus > Hibiscus mutabilis. The sequence continues at coordinate 42,226,637 of CM033712.1, forward strand.
ATTGCCTCGGCAATTCCCATGCCTTGGCAAGTTCTGATGCCCAGGCAACTGACCCTACTTCGGTGAACATGGATTGAATTGAAGAGATGCTCCACCCCCTATCCGACTAAATAGAGAGAATGGAGGCCCAATAATTGCAATTCATGCAGTACATGAGGGACCATAATGTTGCCATCACACGAGTGATCCTTGAGAAGTACCCCGACAACACCGTGCCTTTCCCGGTATTTCCTACCGAACTAGTTGCCCAAGCAACTAAAGATGCTGAGGTAATTGCTGCACACGACAAAGGTAAAGCACCTATGGCCGAACCAACTAACACTGAATCCCTACATGGATTTATCAATTTGGACGAGTCTATCTCTGAACACGTAGCATCACAACCGGTCACACCGCCAAAGCCAAAGTGAAGAGCTTTGATCATTAAAGAGACCGATGATGAGAATGAAGCACGCAAGGAGATTGCAAAGGTTCAAGCCACACCACCAGCCACCCGCATCCAACCACAGCGCTACAGAAAAAGAATCAAACAAACGGCCCAAAAGAAACTCATCATTCAAGGTGACATTCATCTTTAGTAATCGCATATAGATTGCATATGTTACTTGCTATACCTTTGATTGGATTTAATTTCTTAGACTTGTTTAATATCCGATGATGAATTTTTGCCACCGTATTTAATTGAAAGAACCTTTAAATTTTAGGATTGCAAATTAAAAGTTAATTTCTTGCTAGAGGTGCTCGAAACCGGCTTTAGTAGTTGCACATTAAAGATATCGCTAGAGGTGCCCGGAATTGGCTCTAGTCGACAAAAAATTAAATTAATTAAAATAAGAAATTGCTTGCTTTACTAGAGGTGCCCGAAATTGGCTCTAGTAAAAAGATGAGTAAATACCCTGATAATTAAATTGATGAAAGCCTATTGTTCACATAGAATATTGAAAATCAACATGTATACAACTACGCACACACATTGTCACGAGCATTACAGTTTGGTTCTAGGAAATTTTTGTGCTATCCGAAAAATTAAAAGGTGATCATACTTTGTGCCACGGTTTTGAGGTTTGAATTCTAGTTTGAAGCATGTCTTTGATGATTAAAGTCTTGGCAGGTAATTGGTTAGTTTGCATTTCTTGAGGACAAGAAATAGTTCGAGTTTGGGGGTGTGTTAAATGTTCAAAAGTGCTATTTTTAGTACCCTTTTTACTCATATTATTGTTAGACTTAAGCTCATTTTAGTTGCATTATTAGACATTCATGCACGTTTTCATGATTTCCTTCACCGTCATGCTTGATTTTGTAATCTAGTTATTTTTGTGGAAAAAGATACTGCGAATGTGTATTTTTGTGTGTGCAGGATCTAATTGCCCAAGCAAGTAGGAAATTGCCGAAGCAATTGAGGATAAGAAGAGGAGTTGCCTATTTTGAAGATATGATAAATCCAATAAATTTGAGTTAATTACAAGAAGCAAGGATAAATCCTAGAAGAGTTGGAGTTCCATGAAGAAATCAATAGGAGATTAAATTCCAAGAGTTTTATGAGGAGTTTTTGGAGGAATAACAATATAACAATAAAAGAGAGTTATTTCTTTTATTCTATTTAATTCCAACTTAACTTCCTCCTCAAGAAAGACTTTAACCTATCCATCTCCTATAAATACAAGCCCTAGCCGCCTACCTCAAAAGGTGTCGACTTGGAGAGAATTCGACTAAAGACTGCACTGTCATCTTCATATTTTTCCTCTTTGTTTGATTAGATTCATGCTAGGGATTTTTTATCTTGTGTTTATTTTGCACCCGACCATTAACTAATTTTATTTGGCTTGGGTTATTGTGTTTTTTGTGGTTGTGAGAATGATTGGATTTGTTTAGGTATTTGAGTTTGCAATTTTAATTCAAAGTTTGTTCATTCTTGGTTCTTAATTTTGCGAGTGAATTGGGAGAGGATTTCATGAATTCATCCATTTATCTAATATAGGGAGAGTTAGATTCAAGAAACGAATGAGCATGGTCTTTATTCAATCAATTGATAGTGAAGACTAATTCGACTTAGGGATAAGTTGCGAATTTCAACGGCTAAAAGGAGTGTAAGATAGGTTGTTATCCACCCATGGTTCACGCAAGGATGTATTATCAAGGCATGTACAATTAACAGTGTTTCGAGTTAGGGATAATGAGAAACCATTGAAGAAAGCTTCCCCGAACTTTGAAGGTTGTCGCCCAATTCCCCAGGCAATCGTAGAATTGCCCAGGCAATCCGACTGGATTCAATTGAAGATCGGTTGAGCTACTCTAGCACTCAATTACCACGACCGTCCATTCAACAATCACGCCACGACTCATAATAACCCGGCCTACTCTCTCTTATTCGATTACATCTTTCTTTTATTTAATTACTCTTTTGTTTTACTTGTTAATTAGAACTCCTACAATCACCAATTTGTGTTTTTACTTTTAGTGCGAGAAGTTAGATTTATGAAGTAGCACCAATCCCAATGGAGACGATATCTATTCTATACTATAACTTGCGACGTGTACACTTGCACCAATTGTGAAGCACTTAATACACGCAACACCTAATAATGCCAAATTGGTGCTAAAACTCGGTTTTTACGTATAAAACGTCGTTAAGGCCCAAAACACCTACAAAACCAAATAGGAACTGAATTAAGAGCTTTAAGATAGATTAATGTGCTAAAACATAGGATTTAATATATGAAAAACATGCAAATTAATGACTTATCATATACCCCCACACTTAGATTATGCTTGTCCTGAAGCATATTGAAATTCAAGATCTAGGGTCCCTTGAGTAATGAAGAAATGATAAGAGAAGTAATAAATCATGATTTGCAAATTAGCACAAGCAAATAATATCTCAATTAATTATCATAAAGTCAGGATAGAATAAAATCAAACACCCTCACAAAGGATTCACTCAATATCTCTCAAAGTGTTTAAGGGGCAACAACACTCAAGTCAAAGCATGAAAAGGGACTTACCATAGGCTTGCAAATATATCACATCTCCACCACTTGTTGGATCGAATTACAAGATCAAAAGGTCTTTGAATTTGGTTCTAACGGGGCTTAGGACAAGGTATGATGAGAAAGACTTTTAGGCTCTTTGAATTGAAGAACTTCACACTCATTTTTCTCCTTTGTATCAAGCTTTTGCATAATTTAATTTTGAGAGAAACAAGGGTTCAATCTTTTTCATACATTTTTTTCTTTTCTTTTCTTTGAATTTTCTTTTTGAGCAAACAAGACAATTTTCTCTTTATGTTCCTTGCTTTTCAAGATTTTCTCCATTTTCTTTCATTTTTCTTTTGCTTGATTTTTCTCTTAAAGTAATGAAAGTGTGTAGTTCTTTAATTTCGGGTGCAAATTGGGGAAATCAACAAAAGGGAATTAGTCTTGTACTATGGTTAATTTCCAAACAAAATGCTTAGGCTCAAAAGTGGTTCTTTAATGGTCATATTTACCAAGGTAGGCTTTTTGGCTCAAGGTTCATGCCTAAGTGCCTTAATCATCTCAAGTAATTTGATCCTATGTGGTCTAAACATGTATAACATTGCAATTTCTAGAAGTAATCTAATCATGCTTGACAAACACTCAATGAAGAAATATGAATCACAAGATATAGTTTGTTAAGGCTCGAGTCTCACAACGTGGTTAGTTGTGTTTAATTTTTTATCCATCCGACTATCGTATCAATTAATATGAGAAATTATTTGCATGTTTAACAAGATCTAACCAATCCTATTTTAATTCCTATATCAATTCATCTTTACCTAGGGATCCAATTTTCTTAAAAATCTTAACATGTTAAGTTCAAAAAAAATTTTCATGTGAAAGTAATACTCAAAGTCATCAAGAAGCATGCAATTTCACACAACTATATCCCATGGTTTTAGCACAAATTAAGCATATCAAAGTTAACCCCCCACACTTAAACCTAACATTTTCATCAATGTTCCCTAACCTACATGGAGAAAATAAAAGAAAGCAAATAAAAAGTTAAGGGAGAAGGGTGCTCCCTCATGCGGCATTTGTGGTTTTAGGGGTGTAGGGGTGTGGTGGGATGAACTTCGCGTGCTCGAAGAATGCCCTTTGGTTCGCCTCTACTCATTGCATTCGTTATTCCAAGCCAGCTAGACATTGCTCGGCGGTGATGTCTTACGAGGGGGAGACTTCTTCCATGGCTCAATTTGGCGCTTTCATGACATAATTCCCCCTTGCATCCTTGTCGATCATATTCATTGTTTTTAAGCAATTGAAGTTGATAAGTTCTATTTGTCTTACTACCTGCAGGTTAGTTTTTGCGGCAAGCAAGCCGTCTTTGAAAGCTAAATGACAAATATATGAACCAAGGATCAAGGGCTTACTTTTCTGATTTTCGATGATAGCAAGTTGTTGTGCAAACCAATAGGCGAGGTTTACTTTTCTCCCCTTTATCATGCACCAAAGGAAGAAAAATTCGGCTTTGTTCAATATGCTTGCCGAATTCACTCTATCGGAGAATGAATATGCTAGGAATCGCTGGATGTATTTTAGCGCCAGGTTTTTGAGTTCATGGTCTTTCGCATGGCTTGGGTTGTACCCCGAGTTGCTTGTCGAGCATGCTCGAAAGTGGATTGCAGGTTCGAAATCTGCACTATAGTCACACAAGCTTGGCACATATTCATTAGATTGTGCATATTCGTTAGAAGCAAATCCCATGGCAAGATTAAATTCTGTAATGGATAAAGAAAATTGTTTGTTCATCAACCAGAATTAATAGCATTAGAAGCATTTAAATCTACATACCCTTCATCCTTAAACTCAAAGGTAGCATAAAATTCCCATAGCAATTCAACATAACTCAAAAACGTAATAGCCATGTAGTTTGTCCAACCAATTGCATGAAAGTAATTCTTTACCTTGTCTAACAATCCAAGTCTAGAAAGAGTTTCAAAGTTAATGTACTTAAAACCTTGGATGGTTATTTTTTGCATGGCGGCTAACCTTTTTCGGTGGTTCGAAGAGGTGAATGCAAGGTTGTTGACATGGGCAGCATCGGATGGAGGCGGTTGCGTATGGCGGCGGTTGCGAGTGCAAGAGGAGGAGGTGCGAACGGGTGACTTCTAGGGCTGCTCTTCAACCAGTGGCGGCGGCTGTTCGTAGATGTTCCCTTCATCTCTTCTTGCTTGACTATTCATTTTTGGCATGCTTGAATGGTTTCTTGGAGAGAAATCCTTTGGGTGTTTTAAGATTCAAGAAAATCGAAAGTGATGTTGTGGATGAAGGTGGTTGATGAAAAGTGAAAAGGGGTTATCTCTTTATGAAGAATCTTAAATTTTAGAAAACAAAAAAGGTTAAAGATGGAAAGTATTGATTGGATGGAAAGATTTAAGGATGATAAGTTGTTTCAATTAAAGTAAATCTTTCCTACATTCTTTCCAAATTTCCGGCACCTATTTGGTAGGAGGAAGTGCCAAAGAAACTTCACCAATTATTTTACTTTCCCTCTGGTGGGAGATTTTCCCTCCAAAAATTTTCATGGAATTTTCGCAGCGTGGGCACGCCTTATTTCCAAAGTGCTTCTGTCCCTTGTACCTAAAAAATAAAAATTGCAGAAATTAATGAAACAAAAATTTATAAAACTTAAACTTAAAAATATAATAATAATAAAAATCATAGGCTGCCTCCCAAAAAGCACCTTTCTTTAACGTCTTTGGCTAGACGTAACTCCCTTTAATCCGTCGTAAAAATTGTTTGTCGAGAAATTCTTCTTTGATCGGATTAGGATTGTTGTCTTGGAGGATTCGACTTAGATGGTCGGCCACTGAGTTCTCAGTTTACTTTTTATTACGAAATTTAGATCAAAATCTTGGAGGAGCAATACCCATCTTATTAGTCAGGGTTTTGAGTCTTTCTTCATGAATAAGTACTTTAGAGCTGGGTGATCAGTGTATACAATGACTTTTACACCTAATAGGTAGGATCGAAATTTATCTAGTGCAAAGATCATGGCTAATAGTTCTTTCTCGATAGTCGAATATTTGGTTTGCGCGGTGTCTAGCGTCTTGGATGCGTAATGGATCACATGTTAGGTTTTGTCAATCTTCTGTCCTAGTACTGCTCCTACCGCATGATCGCTTGTATCGTACATTATCTCAAATGGATAGTTCCAATTTGGTGGCTTGACTATGGGTGCGGTGGTTAAGGCTTCTTTCAATATGTTGAATGCTTGTTTGCATGGTTCATCAAAATTGAATTCCATATCTTTTTGAAGAAGCTTGCCAAGTGGTATGGGGATCTTCGAAAAGTCTTTGATGAAACGCTTATAGAAACTTGCATGACCAAGGAAAGCACGAACTTCCTGTACATTTGTGGGGATAGGGTAATGAAGAAATAACATCTATCTTAGATTCATCTACTTCTATTCCTCTAGATGATACTATATGTCCTAAGATAATTCCTTGGTCGACCATAAAGTGACATTTTTCATAGTTAAGCACTAGGTTGGTTTTTGTACACCTTTTCAAGATTATCCAAACATGCATCAGAGGAATTTCCATAGACGGTAAAATCATTCATAAAAACTTCAATGATATTTTCAACAAAATCAGAAAAATACTAACCATGCATCACTGGAAAGTAGCCAGAGCGTTACATAACCCGAATGGCATGTGACAATATGCAAAGGTTCTAAATAGACACGTGAATGTCATTTTTTTTGGTCCTTGGGGCTATGGGTATTTGGTGAAATCCTGAATATCCGTCTAAGCAACAATAATGGGACATACCTGCTAGGCGCTCAAGCATTTGATCGATAAATGGGATAGGAAAATGGTCCTTTCTAGTTGACTTGTTCAATTCTCGATAATCAATACACACTCTCCATCCATTTTGAACTCGAGTAGGAACATGTCTCCATCTTGGTTTTTGATTATCGTAATGCCAGTTTTCTTTGGAACCACATGAATAAGACTTACCCATTTACTATCCGAGATAGGAAATATCACCCCCGCCTTGAGTAGTTTCACAAATTCTTCTTTTACTACCTCCATCATTGGTGGGTTCAATCTTCTTTGGGCTTGCCGTGTGGGTCTGCTCTCACCTTCTAGTAATATGCGGTGCATGCATAAAGAGGGGCTTAACCCGTGTATGTTGGTGATTGTCTATCCTATAGCCGATTTGTGACCCCCAATTGTTTGTAGGAGTTTTGCCTCCTCTTCCTTGATTAGTTTACTGGATATGATCATTGGTAGTGTTTCTTCTGGACCTAGGTAGGCATACTTCAAGTGGCTCGTCAAGTTCTTATTTCAAGTTTTAGCGTCTGCAAGAATGAAGGTAAAATTTTATCAAATTTGCTAATCGATATTGCCATAAATTCTTCTTTTTGGTCCACTAATGCTTATGTTTCCTCGCTGTCATCATAAATTTCATCTTCAAGGTTTTGGAAGGCTTCTTGTATCAAAGGTTCAATGACATCTAACACAAATAACGAAGATACATCTTCATGGTGTTTCATGGCTTCATTGATATTAAATTCCACAATTTCACCATCAAATTCCATAGTATGTTTAGCATGATGTACATTAATATTTGTTTTTGATGTTTTCATGAAAGGTCTTCCTAACAAAGTTAGACTAGGTTTAGATGAATCGTTCTCTTCCATATCTAAAATATAAAAATCAGAGGGAAATGCAAGTCCGTTGACATGCACCAAAACATCCTCCAAAACTCATTTTAGATAAACATTCGACCTATCAGCAAGTTGTATAATCACACTTGTACTTTTTAGAGGACCCATCTTATTAGCACAATATATAGAATATGGCATAAAATTAATAGATGCTCCTAAATCTAGCCTGGCTTTTTCAATCTTAATTCTTTCGATTTGACAAGGGATAGTGAACATACCTGGATCCTTGCATTTTCAAGGAGTTTTCGTTTAAGTACATCAGACACATTCTCACCCATTCTTAGCTTTTCTTTACCATCCAACCTTATCTTGTTCGTGCATAATTCTTTGAGAAATTTTGCATAGCGAGGGATTTGTTTTATCGCATCAATCAATGGAATATTTACCTCGACTTTGCAAAATGTCTCAAGAATTTCATTTTCTTGCTCCTCTCTCTTGGTTTTTGAGAATCTTTGAGGAAAAGGTGGTTGAACAATGATGGCTGAGCTACCTTGCTTGTGTCGACATCTCCCTTCTCTTGCTCAGGCTTGTGCAATTTTTCATCTTTGTCGGGAAAAGGGGTTTGCCGAAATTTTATCGGTTTGATAGACTTCCCTTCTTTCTTTTCGATGTCTTTCTTGGGTAAAGAATCCTGCAAGTTCTTGCCACTTCTCAAAGTAATTGCACTCATGTTTTGTTTTGGATTCACAATAGTTTGAGAAGGTAACTTATCTCGATTTTCAGATTGACTAAGAGATGAGGCAATTTGACTTACTTGTGTTTCAATATTCTAAATACTTGACCTCGTCTCTTGTTGGAATTGCTCGAGGTTGTGAGCAAGTTTGTATACGACATCCTCCAAGGGTGGTTTTTTCGATAAAGATGGTTGCACATAACCTCTTTGTTGATTGCTCTTTTGCCCATAGCTCATATTTGGATGGTCTTTCCAGCCCAGATTGTATGAATTTGAGTATGGATTGTACTTCTTTTGGCCGTAAAATCCTTCTATGGCATTGGCTTCTTCGGTACTTTCTTCTTGGAGTGTGGGGCACATATCAGTTGCATGATCTTGCCTTGTGCAAATCCCACATGCCTTGACTTGTTGTGCATTACCTAATGCCAATTTTTGAACAAGAGAGGTTAGATTCGAAATCTTATTTTCAAGGGAAGAGATATTTACCTCATTCACACATCGAGAGACGGTGTCATGTGTTGACCCAAATTGTTGAGAGTTTGCGGCCATAATGTTGATGAGGTCTTTGGCTTGGGTAGGAGTCTTGTTTACGATTGCTCCTCCACTTACGACATCCATCATCTTTCTTTCCATGGGTAATAAACCATTATAGAAATATTGTATGAGTAGCTGGTCTGACACTCCATATTGCAGACAGCTTGCACAAAGTTTTTTGAATCGTTCCCAATAGTCATGAAACATATCAAAATCTTTTTTTCGAACTCCACAAATTTATTTCCTAATGTTGGTGGCTCTCGAGGATGAAAAATATTTTTTGAGAAAAAAGTCTTGCCATGTTTGTCCATGTTTCAATCGATCCAGATGGTATGTAATATAACCAATCTTTGGCATGATCGGCTAGAGAGAATGGAAACGCTCGTAGCTTAACTTGATCCACGATTTCTCATATGGAATTCCTTCAAGTGTTTGCAAGGATTCTCATTCTCGCGTACCCTGAAAGTAGGAAGAAGATGTATTAGTCCAGATTTTAATTCGAATGGTACCTCATGATCTTGGTAATCAATGCAAAGAGGTTGTGTAGCGATTTCAAGTGCTGCAAGTTCTCAACGAGTTTGTTCAGCCATGTTTTTGGTTTCAAGGGGTGTTTCGGTTTGAGTGTTCTCCAAGTCGGCTTCCAAGTTTCCTTTTGTGGTCGTTGGTTTGCGTTGCTTCGCTTCCTTCCTTAGTTGTCTTTCGATTTTGTCGATATTAGGATCGAACAAAAGATTCTTGTCTGCAAGATAAGAACGAAGCATAAAAGTAGAAAAACAAAATAAAATAATCTAAAACAAAAGTAAACTTAGCTTCTTGACACCACTCCCTGGCAACGGCGCCAATATTCGATAGGTGTCAAATCCGTCAAAAAATACCTACTTGTTCTTTGGATTTGTAGTAGCGGCAAGTAGGGTCGATCCCACAGAGAGCGGTTAAGAGATTAAGTTCACAAGCAATTAAAGTAGAAAGGGGGTTTTGTGTTTGATTTGAAGAAAACAATTGAATTAAGGAAGAAATCAATATAAATTGGAACTCTAGTCAAGGTAGAGCTTGGGATATTAAATCAAGGATTTAGATCATTGACCCACAAAAGATAAATCAACATCAACTTCAAATAGCTAGATTTTAGATTAGATGAATACCACCAAATAACCCAATCTCTTCTAAGTTAGATAATCAGTTAAATAACCCATTAAAAGATTAACTCTTATTATCAAGAGTAAATTCCTAAATAACCCACTAAAGAATCATAATCTATCAAATATCATTAATGATCTTAAGAGACCCAAGCACATACTCTTACTAAGCACTAACCCGTTAACTTACTAAGAATATGAATTCATACCTTTAGAAATCTAACCCGAATTTCATTACCACTTGCGTCAATAACCCATGACTTGGTTGTATGTATACGTATAACCCAACATACACATAGAGATTAAGCACAAAATATATGAAAATACTTGAATAAGGATGAAGATAGTTGGGAACAAGAAATCTCACAAAAAACTCGAAATAATATCCTTCTAACTACACTTGACTAGAAAATGGGTTTAGCTACTCATGGAGTAGGCGATAACACAAGAAGGGGGATAGGGTTTCGGCTACTTGGGGTCCTTTTTCCTTCATCCTTTGATCATTATTTATAGGTGGAAATAAGGGGAATAATTTACATTAAACACAACAACCCTAAACAATTCTAATTATGGTAAAAGTAGAAGTCCACTTGTAGTAGGATTGCTTGTCCTCCAAGTCAAAAAGTCAAACTTGTGTAGTGCCCACGCCTTATTTTGCAAGTGCTACTAGTTTTGCGTGAAGGATTTCCTGATAACACCAAATTGGTGCTAAAACTCAACTTTTATGTATATAACGTCGTTAAGGCCCAAAAACACCTGCAAAACCAAATAGGAACGGAATTAAGGGATTTAAGATAGATTAATGTGCTAAAACATAGGATTTAATCTATGAAAAACATGCAAATTAATGACTTATTAGGTGTCAGGTAGTGAGCTTCATGTGGGAATCCAACGGTCTCCTAGGCTTGATCTGGACCGTTAGATCATGCCAGATCTGACGGTGGGGAGTGAGCTGCACAAGAAAAGATAGATTCGAGTTTTGTTGATTATTAGATTAGGGTTATTAGTTTGGGCCTTATTAGCTGGGTTGATATAACATATATATTTATTTTGGGTTGTAATTTATGGACTGATATATAAACTTGGGCTTTTAATATTTACTAATCTTTTTGGCTTTTCAATTTTGTTTTAGAATAGTGATATAACTATAGTAATGGTAATAAACAAATATATATATATATCACTAACACGTAATGATAAACATAAGACTTAAAAACTAATAATATTTAGCAATAATACTAATAATCTTTTTGTTCTTCTTTTTTCTTTTTCCCTTTTTTTTCTCTTTGAACTTGAATGGTACACACACTTAATATATAATAACACACAAATAAAGTAGATAAACCCAACCCTTTGTAGAAAAGTTTAAGATTATATATAAAAAATAGGTTAACACCCCGGATAAAATTAGTGATTACAGCTGCCCCTCTTTGATTATCCTTGTGGAACAAAACTAAAGAAAAGACCATAAGCGCTAATTTTATCCAACTTCCCTATTAGAAGATTTTGAGCTGCTAGTTTCTCCTATATAGAATTGTTCACCCTTATTCCTGAACCCTAGAGCTATGAGTTTTTTCTATATAAAACTATTCACTCTGAAGTCCTTGAGCTGTAGGTTCCTCATATATAGAACCTTGACATCCTGATGCTACGAGTTTGAAATTCCTCGCCTAAAATCCCTAAGCTTCGAGTATTTGCCTCCCTTGCCCCAAAATCCTTGAGCTACAGGTATCTACCCCTTTCACTCTGACCCTAAGCTATGAGTATCTGCCTCATTTTCTCTGAAAACCCTGAGTTATGAGTTTGAAAATCCTTGATTGAAACCATTGAGCCATGAGTATCTGCCCCAATCGCTCTGAAATCCTGGTATTGTAAGTTTGAAACTTCTCACCTAGAAATCCCTTCCGGGTTTTCACTTTTTTGTTTACTCCTTTTCTCAAGAAGTACCCTATCTAACCTTCAAATACTTGTAAAAAAAGATGGCATGCTATGATGGTATGAGTTAGCATGCTCCTAACATAGGGATGCCTAATTGAGTATGACGCATGAATTGCAAAAACTAAACGTTGCTTAAATGCCTTCACTTTCAAGGTTGATCTTTCTCGACCTTCTCTTTGCTTCCTTCTTCTTCTTGATCTTTGCAGTGACGGTACTTCATCTCATACCCAGGTTCAACCATTAGCTTTTTCCTTTCGAACTTTTGAATCTTTTGTTCTAAAGCGCCTTCGTAGGTTTTCTCTTTAGGCTTGCTTTTCTGAAAGTGCCTTTTCGGGTTTTTACTTTGATTTTCCTATCTTTTTCTTTTTTCTTTATTTCTTTTTCTTTTTTTTCTTTTTCCTTTCTTTCTTTCTTCTTTCAGCACCCTTTCGAGTTTTCACCTTGAGATCATTTCATTTTTGCAATCCTCTTGTTTTTGTGTGGCTAGCTTAGATTTCGACAAGGTCATCACTCTTCTTCTTATTTCACCTTATTCTCATATCTCGACAATTGGAGTCTTTTCTTGGTTCAAGCTTAACATACCTCTTTGTGCTACATGCAATTAAAAGGTTAGAACATAGTAATACCAAGAAATCTTTTGCTTCTTATGAATCTATGTCAACCTACTTGCAGGACGCTTGTAAAATGATAAGAGAATGACACAAAATAATACTTCATTAATATCTCGAAAGTTCAGAGTAATTTGAAAGGTCATGTAAAACATGAAAGGAAAGGAAAACAAAATATGATGCAAGGTCCCAATCATCCACTGCATGGATGATGTGAGAATCCATCGACCGAAGTAGATTCCTTGCAAGAAGTTCTTTACTAAAATCTGTGATTCTCAAGAGGGTATATTTGTCGGATGTCGAATTTCCAAAATTGATCTAAGCCGCCCTTTTTGGGTTTTCGATTCAAATCCTCCTTTGGTTTCAAGATGCCCTTTTTCCTGGGTGTTCATCTTGAACTCCATTTTTTGTTTCCTCTTCTTTTTTTTCCTTTGTTGTTTCTCCTTTTTTTCTTTTTCTTTTCCCTTTTTTTCTTTTTTGTCTTCACGCATAGCACCTCTTGACTGAATCTGAATTTATTGGATTGTTCAACACCTTGTCATCCGTCTTTATTAAGTTGAACGCCCCTCTAGAAAAGGCCTTATTGATGACATAAGGTCCTTCCCAATTAGGCATCCACTTCCCACGAGAATCACTTTGAGTCGACAAGGTTCTTCTAAGCACTAGATCCCCCTCACGGAATTCTCTTGGGCGAACCTTCTTACCGTAAGCTCACATCATTCTCTTCTGGTACATCTGACCATGACAAATGGCTTTCAACCTTTTCTCCTCAATGAGATTCAACTGGTCGAACCAGACCTATACCCATTCGACTTTTTCCATCTGTACCTCATTCAGAATTTGAAGTGATGGAATCTCCACTTCAATAGGTAGCACTGCCTCCGTGCCATAGACCAACGAATACGGTGTTGCCCCCGTTGAAGTATGTATGGACGTTCGGTAGGCAATAGAGCAAATGGCAAATTTTCATGCCATTCCTTGAAGGTGTCCCTAGTATTCAATATGATTTTCTTAATGTTCTTGTTTACTGCTTCTACTGCTCCATTCATATTGGGACGATAAGTGGTGGAATTGTGGTGCGTTATTTCGAATTACTCGCACACCTCAGCTATCATCTTGTTGTTTAAGTTGGAAGCATTATCAGTAATAATCCTTTCCGACAAACCATAGCGACAAATGATCTCTTTCTTCAAGAACTTGCAAATTTTTGCTCTTGTGATACTGGCATAGGAGGCTGCTTCTATCCATATAGTGAAATAGTCGATAATAACCAAAGTAAAACGATGCCCATTGGATGCTTTTGGGTGAATCTGACTAATGACGTCCATACCCCATACAAAGAACGACCATGGCGAGTTCATAGTGTGTAGAGGTAATAATGGTGAATGGATCTTGTCGGCATATATATGACATTTATGACATTTCTTTGCATAGTCAATACAATCCTCTTCCATAGTCGACCAGAATTACCCATATCTCATAATTTTTTGGGCCATCGAGAAACAATTGGCATGTATCCCGCGTAGTCCATCATGCACCTCGTCCAGGATGCTTTTAGCATCTCGGGCGTTGATACATTTCAGCAGCATTTGGTCTTTGCCCCTTTTGTACAAAACCTCTCCTTCTAGAACGTATCCCGCTGCCATTCTTCCAATGGTTCTTTTATCATTCTCATTAGCCTCTTTAGGTTAGGTTTGGAACTTGATATACTGAAGAATATCATAGTACCATGGGTTGCCATCCGCTTGCTCTTCCAAACTATAGCAATGAGCTGGTATTTCAAAAGTTTGCATCTCGATTGGCTTTATTTCTACTTTGGTGCTTGCCTCAAACATTGTGGCCAACGTTGCCAAGGCATCCGCCATTTGATTGTCTTCCCTCGGAAGGTAGACAAAGCTAATATTTTCGAAGTTTTTGACTAACTCTTGGATAAAATTATAATAATTGACCAACTTCAGGTCCCTTGTTTCCCATTCTTTCTAGAGCTGATAAACTACCAAGGATGAATCTCTGAAAACTTAAAGCAACTTGACTTTCCTTTCAATGGTTGCACGTAAACCCATAACACAAGCCTCATACTCGGCTATGTTATTTGTGCAAAAGAATTCTAATCTACTGGTGAAGGGATAATAGACATTTTCTGGAGAGATTAGACATTTTCTAGAGAGATTAACACTGCCCAAATTCCATGGCCTAGGGCATTGAATGCTCCATCAAAATTGAGCTTCCACGACTCAAACTCTGATGTAACCTTTTCTTCGATAGTTATGTACATCAAGTCTTCATCGGGAAAATTAAAGTTCAAATATTCATAGTCATCTGAAGCGTGGCTTGCCAAGAAATCCGTTATAGCTCTCCCTTTTGTCACCTTTTGACTCACATATAGTATGTCGAGTTCTAACAACATCATTTGCAATGGGCCATCCTCTCGTTTAGTGCTGGTGTTTACATTAAGAACTTGAATAGATCCAACTTGGATATCAACCAAGTGGTATGGTACAACATGTATTGCCTGAGCCTTTTGGTAGTCCACACTAGAGCATAACATAATTTTTGAATCGACATGTACCGCATTTTACAATCAGTGAATTTCTTGCTCAAGTAGTAGATCACCTTCTCTTTCTTCCTGGACTCATCATGTTACCCCTAAACACATCCCATCAAATTCTCAAAGACTGTCAAGTACAGGATCAACGACCTATCTGGTACTGGCGCTACTAAGACTGGAGCATTATTCAGATACTTCTTGATCTTGTCTAGAGCTTCTTGGCACTCTTCATCCTATATCCCCGGATTGTTCTTCCGAAGCAGTCTAAAGACGGGATCACACTTGTCGGTCAACTGAGAGATGAATTGCGATATATAATTTAATCTTCCAAGAAACCTCGAGCTTCATTTTGGGTCTGAGATGGTGGGAGATTTTGGATAGCTTTCACTTTGTCAAGATCAATCTCGATCCCTTTTCGGCTATCTGGTACTGGCGCTACTAGGATTAATGACCTATTTCAAAGACTGTCAAGTACATGATCAACGACCTATCTGGTACTAGCGCTACTAGGACTGGAGCATTATTCAGATACTTCTTGATCTTGTCTAGATCTTCTTGGCACTCTTCATCCCATACCCCCGGATTGTTCTTCCGAGGTAGCCTAAAGATAGGATCACACTTGTGGGCCAACTAAGAGATGAACCGAGATATATAATTTATTCTTCCCAAGAAACCTCAGACTTCTTCTTGGGTTTGAGGTGGTGGGATATTTTGGATAGCTTTCACTTTGTCAGGATCAATCTCGATCCCTTTTCGGCTAACCACGAAACCTAGGAGCTTACTGGACGTGACGGTGAAAGTGCATTTTACCAGGTTAAGCTTTAATTGATACTTTCTCAATCATTGGAAGAGCTTCCTCAAGTTTTGAATATGCTCTTCTTCGGTTCGAGACTTGGCAATCATGTCATCCACATATACCTCGATCCCCTTGTGCATCATGTCATGAAAAAAGGTTTTCATGGCTCTTTGATAGGTTGCTCCAGCATTCTTCAATCCAAAGGGCATCACCTTGTAATAGAATGTCCCCCACATGGTCACAAAAACAGTATTCTCCGTGTCTTCGGTATGCATCTTTATTTAGTTATACACCGAGAAACCATCCATAAAAGAAAACCATGAATGCCCCGTGGTGTTGTCGACCAAAGTGTCAATATGGGGCAAAGGAAAATTATCCTTGGGGCTTGCCTTATTGAGATCTCTATAATCCACACACATGCGAACTTTTCCGTCCTTCTTAGGAACAAGGACTATGTTTGCTACCCACTCTGGGTGTTTGGCCATCTTTAGAAAATCGATTTCATACTGCTTCTTCACTTCTTCCCGAATTTTCAACAACATATATGTCCTCATGCTTCTTAGTTTATGCTGGACTGGTTTACATTCTGGCTTGATTGGTAGCCTATGTACCACAATATCTGTGTCTAGTCCTGGCATGTCTTGATAAATCCATGCAAAAGCATCCTTGAATTCTAGAAGCAATTCGATCAACTTCTGTCTGGTCTTGGACGAGAAAGCAGTGCCAATCTTTATTTCTCTTCTTTCTTCCTCAGTCCCTAAATTGAGAATCTCGACCTCTTCTTGATGGGGTAAAATTTGTTTCTCTTCATTTTCCATTAATATGAGCAATTCATCTGGGACCTCACATTCTATCTCATCACCCCTTTCCTCGATTTCAGCTAGATACAAGGGTTGCTCAAAATCTGTAACATCCCCAAATTAGGCCTAGAAGTTAGCTATTTTAAGTCTTTGTGTTAAGTTCATAGTAATTAAAAGTATATATATATATAGTAGGAATAAAGAGGGCCGAAATAGAAAGAAATGGAAATATGGTAACCGATTGCTAAGGACCAAACAAAATATAATTTAAACCTTATGATTTGCATGTAATAGATTTGAGTTACCAAGGGCTTGTACACATGTTTAGCTTTGTTGTGAACATGTGGGATCGGTCAAAGAGAGGTACACCAAAGCATTCTTCTCCTCCATTCCCAAATTAACCAAGCCATTCTAAGATGAGGGAGAAAAGGGAGCAAGCTCAGGGAAAAACGTTCATGGAAGCTTGAAATAGAATCTCATTCTAGCTTAAAATTTTTAAAGATTTAGTGGCATGATTCAAAGAAAAAGGTAAGCTACTAATCTGATTATGGTGATCCTTTGAGATATGAGAATCGATTGTGTTTTATGTTTGAATGTGTGATGATAGTTTTGTTTGAAGGATAAACTATGTTAAGAATGTATGGCTTGTTCAAATGAGATGTTAGATAGAATGAATTGCTTGATGATATTGAAATAGAGTTAGATTGTAAACTGCCTTCTATCAATTCTAGAAATCATGGTCAAATGGAATCATAAAACGAGTAAAAGCAACACTGGATTTGTGAAAAATTGGTAATCATGCTTGGTGGTCATAAATTCTATGTGTTATGAACCAATATGACTCAATTAAAGATTTGTTTATAAGTTAAAGTCATGAATTGCTTGAATGGAAATTAACAGTGTTGAGGATATAAAACTGTCATGATATAGTTTCAAGGGCTGATTAGAGGTTAATAGAAAATTAAATTGCTTAAATATCATGTGGAATTAATTGGTATGTTGTTAGGACTGTTGTGTGAAAAACAGGGACTGTTTTGAAATGGTTCCAGGCTGGATTAAAACTGAAAATGGACTGATTTATGAGCTGGAATAAATAGGGGTTGTTCTATAATAAAGGGACTATTTTGTACCTTAAAATATGGAGACTGTTTTGGACAGCTGGTGAAACAAAGGAAATTGAGTAATCATATACGAACACTGTTTAAATGAAAGTTTCAGGTGTTAAAAGCTGTCCTGCATATAAGTTTTAAACGCTGGAAATTCAGTTTAATTCGGTACAGTTTTGAAAGGTATTAAGATATTGTTTTAATAATTAAATGAATGGTGTTGAAATGCTGAAGTGTAATCTTGAAATTGGATGAAAAACAACCTTAAAACTACCCAAGGAGCAGTTTAAAGAGTGTACAGTCTTTGGTAAGGGTCAGTTTTGAAATTTACATATATAAGAAAAGGAATCTTAACATACATGGAAATAAAAGGACTATTTTGGTATGTTAGAAGTAAGAAGGTTGTTTTTTTGTGCATTCGTACGTATGATAATACAATGTGGACTGTTTTGTGAAATTGAATTGTATACCATGTAGTTGCTTTGTTTTGATTCTATGAGAGTGTAAATTGTTTGATTGAGCAGGTGAATGTAAGTAAACAAATTGAGTAGTTAATTGAATCTATGTGTATGCTTATAAGCTTGAATTGTTAATAGTAAATGGATGTTAAGTAAAAATCCTAATACTTGATTGAAATTTTGTCATACTAGACCATGAAGAGCTAGGAAAGGATTGGATAAGTAGCAAGAGATGATTGAGGATTCAGGTATCCCGTAACTTCGGGATAAAAGGTGAGCGTGGTTTAATGTCTCGGAATAGGGTGAAATGATTCTGAGTGTGTTATTAATTTAATTATCAATACTTGAGTTGACAATCTAAGCTATACTTAAAATGAGCACTCAGGAGGGACAAGGTAAGTACCAATCGGGTAAGGATATAGTAATGTATTATATTTGGATTTAAAAGTGTGCTAGTAAGAAAGAATATTTCATTGCTTGAATGTGTTAGATAAAATCCTTCAGCATATTTTTGATGTCATTCGAATGTAGGGGATTAAGAAAGCATGAAACTTATGGAAAATCGAATATATATATATATCAAAGAATGAGAATTGGTAATTGGGTTTAATTAGCAACAAGAATCTGTGTGTTTGTTGATACAAATCTTATGAATTGTTATGCAATTATGTGAATTATGAGTATGTGCTATGATAAAGTTACAACTTATTATGACTAGGTGGAATTGGAGCCATGTTTGCCTTGAGATAAATATTAATGGAAGTTAAATTTTCATAATACATCATAGTTCGAATGAAATAAAGAAATTGAAATGATGTTATGCTATGAGATAAGTCTTGATGGTATGATTATAAAGATATGGAACAATGTTCCTTCACAATGAAAATTCTATGATATGAATAAGTGAATACCCAAATGAGGGGTAATGAGACATTGATAGATATGTCATGAAAAGAGGAGCAATGCTCAAATTGTATTAAGAAAAGATTATAAATGGTAAAGCATTGGTCTCGAGTCAGTCTTAGGTATAGTTGGCATACCATGGATCCATGATCTCTTGTTTCGGGTTGGACTACGGTCCTTTATTTGGCTACAGTAGGAGGGATTGACCGGTACTGCAGTACCATATGATTTGTTATGGGCGACAGTTGGTTGTGGATTCGAGTACCTAGACTAGATTCGATTCTCAAGGCTAAATTAATGTGAAATGATAAAAATTTCAAGATAACTAACTAATATAAGTAAATGCTTACCTAATGAATAATATGATCTTATTGATGTTGAGATATTCTTTTGAAAAAGGTTATATGTTTTGATTATGTATTCAAAATCCTTGATTCATGCTAAAGGTTAAACAATATGGTATCCTAGTAAAAATTTGAGAACTTATTGATATGTTAAGTTTGAACCCTTTAAGAATAGGAACAAATGATCCAAAATCTTTATGCCTAAATACTTATAGATTTTAACTCGTTATAGAGTATTAGGATGATTGAATGTTTTATTATCTATATGCTTGATGAACATGAGTGTCCTTGTTTTCTAATGGAAGATTAATGAAGTAAATGAATGCTTGTTAATTAATTATTAAATAAGAATGAATGCTTGATTGATTGTTAATAGTGTAAAGTAATACACAAGTTGATTAAGGACTAAATGAAGATGTATGATCGATTCCTTACTCAACAAGAAAGAAATCTTGTTCTGAAGTAAAATGGCTAATTCGAATGTAAGTTTAAACCATAGGCGGATCTTATAGTGTCGACACGAATAAATAAATTGATTGTTTAATTCTTTTTGTTGCTGGTTGTTGAGTAACTTGGGTTCCAAGTTATTTCTTGGGTGTATTGGATGTAGATTGAGTGGAGGAATGATTGATAATTGAATGTTAAATGAATATGAATGAACTTTGTTTCAAATGATGTAGATTGAGTAAGGGAATGCTTGTTGATTGATTGTTAAATGAGCATGAAGGCTTGATCATTTGTTAATAGAATTAAGTAATCTATTGTTTGATTTGGGTTTAAATATAGGTGTATGAGTTATAATGGGTTAAATGCTACATGAATCTGAGTGTGCTATATTTTGATCGAATGCAAATTAGTAAGGAGCAGTTGCTGGGTTGAAAACTAGAAAAAGGCTAGGAATTTTATGCTAGGTTAATTGCCAAATAGAAAGAGGATCTTTCTTAAACCTATACGACCTCTTGATCTACAAACTATAATGTAGTTTTGAGGGATGAAGTAGTCATAATTCATTTATACATTAAAGTTTAAAAAAACTTATTTTAGAGACCCAAAATAAGAAGAAAGTTTGACAGTTAACCAAAAAGAAAGAAGTGTGCGCATATGAAGTTTTATTAAGTATTTGATACTTGATGCTTTATCAGACAATTGGTTAATTAGTAACTACTAAATATTTCTTACTAGTCAAGTACCCAAGATTTGTATATGTTTATAATAAGGTTATTGTAAAGAGGGTCAAGTAATTTAAATACTGAAAATCCTTAATGAAGTTGAATCCAATAAAGATTATAAGTCTAAATGCAAGGGGTTAGAGTCATTACTTATAAGATAAGTAAGATGAAATGTTGGTATTAACTATTTTATTTTTTAAAACGAAAATGATTTTAGATAGGGTAATGGATGAAGCCTGGGCAGCTTGGTTGAATAAGTATAATATATAGTCAAGTAAACATGAATCTTAAAGTCAAGATTGAGTGATCCTAATGTTATGCTTACAAATAAATCCATGGGTTATGGCTTTTAAGGGAGGGTTCTCGCTTGGAAGAAATGTTAAGATATTTAAATAGATTGAATGATCATATGTCAAGATGATTTATGAGACTAGTAATTGATATAGATGAGGAGATTATGATCTCATCTTTGGAATCGCTACAATCAAGCCTTAAAATGTCAAAGGATCATTTGGTCACTCGAGTACTTACCTAGAAATTTGATTATGTTAAAGAAAGAATAATTTTAAAAAGCTACAGTAAATAATTGGAAATCAATGTAAGGTCCTAAAACTACCTCACTAAGCTGTTGCTTACTCTTTTCTTTCGATTCATTTCAGGATTAATATACCTTCATATATTATTCAAGCTTGGACTCAATTAAGGGCCTGCGTTTTTGGTTGAAGCCAACTTTTGAAACTCCTAGATGGTGGCACATAGGTTTCTCGTATTCTCCATGCAACCGATCATCTATTTTGATTTTGCTTGTATAATTGTATGTTAAGTTTTAATTTGGGTTGTAATGGGCCTTTTAATATTTCATTTTGATTTTCATGGTGGTTGGATGATTCTGTTTGTTTGGTTTGTGTGTTGATCTAATGATGTGTAGTTGTTTAAAGAGATATAAGTTTAGACTTAAAATGATCAACTTGTAACAAATATAGAAGATTGTTAGAAAATAATAAGGAACCTATAAGTAACTGATAAGAAAACCATATGATTATTGAAATAGTTTGGTAATTGATATAGTCAATATTTAAGTGAACTCTTGGTGATTAAGTTTAGAAACATATATAGATAAGAACCATATCGTGTTAAAGCTATGTGACTTGTGTACTTATAAGCACCTCAATATGTTTGTGTTGAATTGTTATGTACCTATGGGTTACTCAATGTTGAATGTGAGTGGTAATATTACCTATTATTTAAATATGATTCTATGCTAGACACCTAGCTTGTAAGATAAAATTTAAAGAATGGATACTAGGTAAACTCGTAGAAAGACGAATAAATAATATTGATTCTAATAAGGTGTGTACTTTTGTATCTAGAAGCGATTACAAGGCATAATTAGTCAAGCTTATCTGACGGCTGAATTATTAATTAAATTGTTATGACGCATTAATCGAAGTGTTGATGGATATCGTTATCTTGGCTGGCTTAGAGTTTTTCAATTATTGCTATGAATCTATAAACAGTTATGGCTATTGATGATTGCTTTGGTTGTAAGTCTTATAAAGATATTTAATAATCTGGAATTAGATAATTTTTGCCCTTGAAATCAAATGTGAGGGATAACAAATCTGGTGATGAATAATTTGGTATATCGAAGTTCGTTCTGTGATGAGTATTTTTGAAATAAAGTGAAAACATTGTACCTACATGTTTATTTGATAGTATGTGAATTGTTTTCTGATCTAGTTTTTGAATCATGTGGTATCACTATGTTTATTAAAAAAATTAATTTACCTGGTTTTCCAATAAGAATGAGTTGTATCTTTTGACCAAATTTTCTATTTTGGTCACGAAATTTTTTGGATCGTGTTTTGATAATATCTTCAATTTTGATTTTCTTCTAAACTGGATTGAGGGTGTTACAAAATCCACCTCGGGATTAGATTCAAAATCATTCATACAGTTAATAATAGGGACCTTGAAACAAATTTGAAATGAATATGCATTGGGAAGAGAAAGAGATATTATTTATGGAATGAATGAAATAATAAATGTGATAAAAGATGCAACAAATATGATGTTTGTCATTTGAGAAAAAAGTGGAAAACATCATTTTCATTGAATTAAAAAATAAGCAAGTTGATGTAGAAGCCCTTTACAAAAGATCCCAATTGCTCGCGAGAAAAAGCGAATAGGGTTGGCTATGAGCATTACTCTAATTCAAACCTAAAAACTACAGGTAAGTCTACACTGGTCCAATTGTTGAATGTCTCTCCCGGGAAGCAAGGGCGGATTCTGGCCAAGAACTTGTTGCTCTTTCCACCTTCATTTATCACATAGATGTCCATCCCTTATAACGCCTCACTGAACCTCTCCTCCTCATTGAGCTTGGCACTCTCTAGACTGGCTTCATGTATTTTCTATCCCATGTTGATTATCCTGCCAGACACAGAGATATTTTTCATGTCAGGATAGGTCACAGGCTCCCACGAAATATCATCGCCTTTGAATCTGGCCTTTCTTTGCTCTTCCCTCTTTTTCCATTCTAACTTCCTTTGCTGAAAATTGGGCTTGTGGCTGAGCCTGAACCATTTTTTCTTGTCGATGACACTATTGGCACGTAAACACCCTAGAAAGTTCTTTCTGAGTCCTTTACAATTCCTAGTTCCTCCCAAAGTCTGCCAAACTGTCATCTTAGTGCAACTAAACAGTCTGGGGCATGTGATCTTGCTTTATTCTGACACAAAGGTAGCGTTCACAAATTCCAAGGCCCTAAAGGAACATTTAACAGCGTCTTCATCGGTTTGGATGCAAGGAGCATCGGTGGTTACTGAAGCGGTGATATCTTGTTCAACCCCTACGCTTACCAATTTCCCCTCAATAACAAATTTTAATTTTTGGTGTAATGATGAAGGCACAACCCCAGCTGAATGAATCCACGACCTCCCTAACAGACAATTGTAAGTTGGTCAAATGTCCATTACCACAAACTCGATGATGTACTCGGTAGGTCCGATTAAAAGTGGAATCTCAATCTTCCTAATCATATCCCTTTGGGTCCCATCAAAGGCTCTAACAGAGTTTTTACACGGCTTCATATGTGAACTATCAATAGGCAACCTTTGCAATGTCGCCATTGGCAACACATTCAAAGCGGATCAATTGTCAATGAGTGGCCCTAGCAAGACATATCCCTTACAGTGGGTGGTAATATTCAAAGCTTTGGTCGATCCTATGCACCCATCCAGAATTTCATCATCACTAAAAGTGATATAGTTATCTGCAGCAATGTGGCCCACTATTCGTTCAAATTTGCTTACTGAGATGTCATTTAGAATGAATGTATAATTTAACACCTTTAAAAGTGCGCTATGGTGTTTTTTCAAGCTCAACAACAATTCAAGCACTGAAATCTGAATTTATTATTTTCAAAGTTTGACAAAGCTATACTCATTGTGCTTTAGGAACCTTCAGAACTATTGCGCTTGTGTCTCTGTTACCAGCTCATTAGTCTTTAGAGGAGTCTCTTCCCCAAAAATCTTCTCAGGCTCGGTCATTACCATTTTATCATTGTTCTTCGGCTCCTCCGCTGCCTTCGAGGTTTCTGGTGAATAACACCTACCACTTCTTATGAAATGCCCCATATCATTCACTATTTTGGCTTTTAACTCTGTTGGGTCCTCCTTCTTTGCGGACTTCTCTTCATCAAATGGCTTCTCTTCATCAAATGGCTTCTCTTCTCCTTGCGGTTTTGAATTCTCTGGTATTGAGATATGAGCGGTATAGCTCCATGGGACCTTTCGGGTATCCTTGAATGGAAAGAAGGTTAGAGCTGAAATTTGGAGCTTCAGAGCTACCTCTAAACTTTCTCCTTGGGATGGATTTTCTTTCTTTGACTTAAGTGATATGAAAAATGGCCTATCCACCCCATACTTGATCTTAGGGCTATCCGATGTACATACATCTAGCTCTTTTCTTTCCTTGTCCTTTTCAAAGAATTCAATCTCCTTATTATCCATCATCTTCTGGATCACTCGTTTAAACTCCTCACAATATTGAATATCGTATCCTTTTTTATGAAACTCGCAATATGGTCTGCACCCTTCT
The DNA here is from genome assembly GCA_019671005.1 of Hibiscus mutabilis. NCBI lineage: Eukaryota > Viridiplantae > Streptophyta > Magnoliopsida > Malvales > Malvaceae > Hibiscus > Hibiscus mutabilis. The sequence continues at coordinate 42,251,443 of CM033712.1, forward strand.
TGCACAATTTCCATGCCTCGGTCAATCACATGTGTCATGCATAGTTGTTGGAACACCCACCTCAAAGGGGACTTGATTCCGGACACATCCGTCTTGGCCTTTATAGTGTACTTTTCCTCTATTGCATTCACACCATGACCTCCATGATTCGGTAGTGGGTTGGTGGCCACATTTGGTTTATCTAACTGCAATACCCCAGCTGTTATCATGTTTTGCACGAACTTTTTAAATACAATACAGTTCTTAATTGAGTGTCCCGGAACTCTGGCATGATAATCACAGTGTGCTTTTTTGTTATGCCACGCATGGAAAGGTGGCTTGAAAGGGGTAACATAATAAGGCCGGACCAAGTTAGCTTCATGCAACTGTGAGTATAATTCGGAATAAGTCATTGGCAGAAGAGTGAAGGACATCTTCTCACTTTCTTTCTTCGGGGCTTTAGTCTTTTTTATTCGAGCTTTGTCCTCTCCCGATTGTAACTTGTGGCGAAGAAATAGTGAAACTTTTTAGGGTCGTATAGGTGCTCGTGGTATTCACCTCATTTTCTTTTCTCTTGTAGTTTTTCCGAGTGTTCTCCTCACTGTCAATCCTTCCACTCTTTCTGACTACTTCGATTGACTCCCCGGTTCTTACCATGTTGGCAAAATTCTGAGTGGTATTGTTTATCAATCGATCAAACAACACACCCCTCAAAGTATTGACAAACAACGATGTGATCTCGTGTTCAGGGATCGGTGGTTGGATCTGTGTGGTCACATCACGCCTTCTTTGAGCATACTGGCGTAAACTATCATTTGACATTTTCTTCATTTCCTCTAACATGATTTGGTTAGGGTCATGTCAGTTACATGCTTGTATTATTCCACAAAAGCCCTTGAAAGATCCTTCCACGAATTGATATTAACTCGACTGAGTTGGGTATACCATCAGGCCGCAAAACCAGTCAAGCTATCTTGAAAACAGTGGATGAGTAGCTTCTCATCCTTTATAAAAGTTGCCATCTTCCGACAATACATAGCGATGTGAGCTGAAGGGCATGTAGTTCAGTCATACTTGTCAAAATCAGGAGCCTTGAATTTCGGTGGAAGGACCAAATCCACTACAAGGCTCAAATCACTAGCATCATTCCCCTGGTCATCCATCCCCTGCAAGGTCTTGAACTTTTCTTCAAAAAAATGAAACCTCTCATCATACTTATTTTCCATCTCAACCTTAATCCTTTCCTCTACCTCATTCATCATGTTTAGGTCATGTACTTCTTTCTCATAGTTTGCCCCTAAATCAGTAGGCTGATTTGCTGAAGCTCCTAGGTGGCTAGCAGATGCCCCTACAGGATGATTGGTGGATACCCCCGCTAGGTTGATATATACTTTCTTTCTTTGGATCTAGCATTTTTAGTTGAACTTTCACATGAGATGCAATACTCTTTTTTTCTTCAACAATCGAGCTATTAACATAAATTATTTCCTTACCTTCCATCTTGATTAGCAGATAGGTCATCTGAGCAATGATAGAAGCTTGAGACTGTGTGATTTGATCCCTGATATTATGTTCAATCCCATCCAAACGGACTTCAAGGTCCTTCTGACCTTGTTCCACCTTAGCCATTCTCTCATCCATTGCTCTTGATTGCAAACGGGTACCGTACGGGTTTGGAATGGTTTTAGGTTAAACTTTCACTTTCTGCCATTATATTCCCACCATTAATTTCAGTGTTTCATTAATTAATGCATGATATATGTATGTATGTCATGAAATGTATGCACAGATGATAAAACAAATAAGAGAAAATGTACGCAAATAAGGCATTGATTCCATAGGTGATCACCCTAGAATAACTTTCATTGAAAATAAAGAGGTCCTCATTACAAAACAAGTAAAACGAGTTCATATAGATAGGCGCCAGCCCTAACTCCTAATTCTTTGACAGCTTGAAGTAGTTGAATGAATCTCGATGCTTTCTCTATCTTCGGGGAAATAAAACGGCGAAGTGCTTTGGCTTTCACGGCTAGATTTCTTACGTGTTGTGCTACATCTTGCACCGAACCATCAAAGTGGTGTAGAAGTCATCCCGGTCTTGAATCATTTGGGTGGCATCATAAAGTCACTTCAACCAATAGTTGTCTCCCACTTCTGCGGCTTCTTCAAGAACCGTGAGTTGACCCAAGTAGTCTTGAAATGCAGCCTCTAAAACCTCAATATGGGCTTGAAGTGTCGCATTCTCTTGCTGACTGGCCTGAAGTTCAAGAACGCCATTCTGATCGCGATATTCTTGGAAAGATTGATTCAACTCCGCTATGTCACTTTTAGTTGGGCATTATGAGCTTGGCTTTGATTCAAACTCTCAAAAGTGACGTTATACAGACCTTGCATCTCTAGAAGATGATTTTTATTGTCATGCAATTTTCTTTTCCAAGCGGCATTGTTCTCGCTTTCCCAATCCACTGCTTGCTTGCCTTGCTCCTTTTCTTGTTTGGCTTTCTCTCTTTCTCGATCAAATGCACTCTTACAAGCCTTTCTCTCCTTTCTGATGATCAACTTGTGGCTTTATTTTTCTTTCTCAATGGCTATCTTACCTTTCTCTTTTCTTCCTCGACCAACCGCACGTCATTCTCTCTTTCTTTCTCAACTGCTATCAACCTTTTTCGGTCGGCATTTCTTACCAAAGCTTGAAGCTTAACAGTATCATTTTGGTATAGGGTCTTCTTCTCCTTCAATTCATTAAGCTACAAGTTACTATTCGAATACTCTTCGAAAAGTAAACTGTCATTCGAGTAAGAATTGTGTCTAAAATACATGTAACCATTGAAATTGAGTCTTTCTTAGCTTGTAAGAAAGAATTCGAACAATGTCTTATGATACAAGAAACAATTCGAATAGTTCCTTGCATTGCAAGAAATCTATTGAAAATCATTCTAATGACCTTGTTAATTCTTTCGTAGCTAATACAGCTATCAATGCTCATTTCTGACTATCTAAGGGCCAAAAATTTTTGTCTGAACTTCAAGTTCAATCCGATCTAGTCTCGAGAATTAAAGAACTCCAACAAGTTGATCCAGATCCTCAAAACATCATGTCTAAGCTTACTTCTGAGTCTAGCTCTGACTTCTCCCTCAAGTCAAATGGACTCCTCTATTTCAAGGATAGAGTGTGTGTTCCTAACAATGAGGAACTAAGACAAGAAATGTTAAAAGAAGCTCATCAAAGTTCTTTCTCGATCCACCCTGGATCGATTAAGATGTATAAGGACCTAAAGCCACTATGCTGGTGGCCATGCATGAAATCTGCAATCACAGACTTCGTATCCAAGTGCTTAACATGTCAAAGAGTCAAAACTGAACATCAAGTCCCTACTGGACTGCTCCAACCTATTAAACTTCCCCAGTGGAAGTCAGATCAAATTACTATGGACTTTGTCACCGGTCTTCCTTCTACTCCAAGAAAGAATGATGTTGTATGGGTGATTGTTGATAGATTCACTAAATCTACTCACTTCATCCTTGTTCGTATGAACATGGGTTTGGAAACTCTTACCGAGTTGTACATCCGTGAAGTGATTCCGTTACACGGTGTACCTACAGCAATCATCTCCGATCGTGACCCTCGATTCGCTTATCGATTCTGGAATTCTCTGCAAAAAGCTCTAGGTGGTAAAGTACATCTAAGTATGGCCTTTCATCCTCAATCGGATGGCCAATCTGAGAGAATCATTCAAGTGTTAGAAGATATGTTACGAGCTTGTGTTATTGACTTCGGGTAGAATTGGGAGAAATCCCTACCTCTTGTAGAGTTTTCCTACAACAATAGCTATCAATCTTCTATTCAAATGGCACCATTCGAAGCTCTATATGGTCGAAGATGTAGAACTCCTCTATGTTGGTCTGAATTGGGAGATAACAAGATTCTAGGACCTCAATTGCTTCAAGAAACCGAAAAACAAGTCAAGATCATCCACGATCGATTGAAGGCAACTTTCGATAGACAGAAAGCGTATGTTGACTTGAAAAGGATAGATATCCAGTATGCGATTTGAGACAAAGTCTTCCTAAAGGTCTCACCTTGGAAGAAAGTACCTAGATTTGGAAGAAAAGGGAAGCCCAGTCCCCGATACATTAGACCATTTAAAGTTATTGAAAGAATTGGTCCAGTGGCCTATCGACTAGCTCTTCCTAGAGAATTCGATAGAATACATAATGTCTTTCACGTTTCAATGCTCAGAAGGTATCGATCTGATCCTTCACACATTCTTGAGCCCGAAGAAGTAGAATTGAATCTTGATTTGTCCTACGAAGAGGAACCTATTCAGATTCTTCACCGGGAAGTAAGAAAGCTTCAGAACAAGATTGTTCCCCTTGTTAAAATCTTATGGAGAAATCATAAGGTGGAAAAAGCTACCTGGGAATCTGAAGAAGTCATGAGGAAGCAATATCCTCACCCATTCGATTAAGGTAAATTCGAGGATGAATTTAATTTAAGGGGGGAGAATTGTCACACCCCAAATCCTATCCTAGAAGTTTTGGAACCAATTTGCATAAGTTGATAGCTTAATTGAATCTAGAATTAAGCTAAATGGATTAGTTAATGGTCTAATTGAAAAAATGAATGAAATAAGTGACGAATTTAAAGTGACTACATTGAATTAAATAAGAAAGAAGGGGAATGCATGCTAAATTCCTTATTTCCCCTAATGCCCTTTATTAAGTTAATATTAAGAATTAATTAAGGGACATTTTAGACAATGCACAAATCCAATAACATGGATTAGATGTTGTCATCTTCTCCATTATCCTTAGCTAACCGAATAGAAGAGAGAAAATAGAGAGAAAGAAAGCTTGAGAAATCAGCCATTGAAGAAGGAAAATTTAGCTTGCATGTATAGGATTTTGTAGGGAAATTAAAGCTAGAAGTAAAGTAAGTATGATCCTACCTTTGTTCAATTGAATAGGCAATTATACTTGTGGAATTGGACTGTTTTGATGATGTTAGATGAAATTAGCTATTGAATATGTGATTAGATGATTAAATTGTTGTAGAATTATGCAAATTTGAAGAATGAACACTAGGTATTATGCTGGAAATTATGTGTTTGTGATAGTGTAACAAAGCTAGGTTGCTGGAAAATTGAAATGAGATGTTGAAGTAAAAATTGAATGGTTAGAACTTGTAATTGAGCTATGGAACTAATGAATTGATTATGATCATGATTAGATATTGTAAAGGTGTTAAACAAATTGAATTGTTAGTAACCAATGCTGGAAATGAAAGATAAAAGTATGAACATAGTCACATAACATAGAAACTGTTTTATTGAATTGAAATTGTGTAAACATGCAAAATTAAGCATTGTAACCAACTTACTCTGTTTTGGCTGCTTTGAATGATGAATTAACATTGACTAAACATGTTTAGGATATCATATGAAATGAATTATAGGGCCAAAACATTAGTTAAAATGAATTTAAGGCATTAAAATGTGATTAGGTGCAATCTGCCCAGAATTGCTCTGTTCTGGGCAGTCAATTTGAAAATTCGCCAAAACTTGTACAGATCAAATTCAGGGCTGAAATTTTAATGACATGATCCTTAGTATGTCTACTTTCATTAGGTGAAAACAGAACTGAAAACTGGGTCCTATGCTGGAAACTGTAAATAGGAATTGCTGGACAGTGCAAACTGTCCAGGCAGTGTAAATGCCCTGTCTTTGAACAATAAACTGTATTAATTAGCTAAGAACTAAAATGCAAGTCTTACATGGTCTTATATAAAATTTTGTTCTCTTTCCAATGGTGTATAGCAATCCAAATTCCGACGTATGGATTAAAAGATATGGCCATTTAAAGGGACAGTGTGCAAACTTCCAAGCAGCAGTGTCCTGGGCAGTTTGGGACTGTTTTTACACCTAGATGCAAACTGTTTCCAAAACAGTTTTGGGACATAGTAACTTGTCCAGTTATGTCTTAAAATGAAGTAATAACAATGTGGAGATGAATTGGTAAGAAATGCTTAAAAGAAAGCATAAAAACAGTAGCTAAATGTTAGGTACAAATGTGATAACATTGCTACTATGATTGTGTGACCTTATGTGCTTGTTTTGATGAAATGTATGTGTTATGCTTGCTAAACCAAGGACAGCAAGTTGGGGAAGAATAAGATAGGAGTGGACATCCCAAAGCTAGAGGCAAAGGGATTTGGATTCAAGACAATTGATTGCTAGGAGTATTGTGAGAGTAACTATACTTAGGGTTGGGACTAGGTGCTAACCAACCTTGTTATTGTCTTAATTCAATGTTATTGCCATGTAACATGACCTAATACATATTTGGCTAATTAAGGGAAGAATGACATGTATTATAGCTTGTTTGATGCCATGATCTATGTGTTTACTTGGGTGTTAAGCAAATGAAATGAAATGCTTGACATGTTGCATTTCTTATGCCAAAGGTAACAAATGGCATGCTTGCTTGGAGAATAAGGTACGCACATTGCATACGTATGCATGTGTTTGTGTTTGATGTACATGGCTGATTGAAATGAAATGAACAAAGGTACCACTTTGTATTCATGCCATTCGAATGGCATGGATAAACTTGTCTTGGGAGTTAAGACTCCATAAGCCTAAGGGCTTGGCTTTTGAATGGCATAATCTTGTATTGAATATGAATTGTATAAAGCTTGAATGAAATGGATAATCAACAACCTTGGTAGCTAGTTTGGATAGATAGGAGTGCATGCCTTACAATCTTGAGCTCATATTGGCACTACGGTGTATATTGGTACGACGGTACATATTGGCACTACGGTGCATATTGGCATTTCGGTGCATATTGCCACTTCAGTGCATATTGTTGGAGATTTGATTATCTAGTAAACTACTTACCAAGGATGTTATAAGATGACTTAATAATTCAAATGAACATTGTTTGCTTATATGTATGATATGAACATTGTTTGTATTGTAAGATACTTGAAGGAACTTACTTGCCTTTAAAGATGACTCATGAATGGTTGAGTAACTAGTTACTTCTCATGGAAGAAATGTATAAATGATTACTTTGTGTAAGAATGCCTACTTGGTAATTGGAGTATTGGTTGCTTGTCTTCTAAGCAAGATGTTCGAATATCATATGGTATTGTGATGGATGTTGCTATGTTGATTGTATGATATGTAAAGATTGCCTATGTTTTCCTCCATGCATTCGAATGGTATATGATTATGGTGATGGTCTTGATTCCTTGAATTACATGTAAACTTGGATATGCATGCTTGGAAATTGGCTAGACTTAGTGTTACCTCACTAAGTACATAACTTGTACTTACCACTCTACTCTTCATTCTTCCCATAACAGATTAAAGACTTTATCAAGAGGATATCTTGAGATTGAAGCAACACCTTCAAGAAAGCCTGAAACTATGATTTCATACTCTTTGTATACTCCTAGTTTGGTGGCACTAGAACTTGTAATAGGTAGCCTTGATCATGCATTTTGTGGTGTTGTTAAGACTAGTATATGTAATGTTTTGAATGGGCCTATCATGTAACCAATTTGAATGATTTAAACTATGTATATGACTTGGTTGATATGTATATAAGTTGGTATAATGCTGCGCATAATATGTTAGAATTTCAATGTTTGTTGAACCTTGTTTAATTCGAATGCTAGACCAATGTGTATGATCATGCATTTGTTCCTATGGCCATTGATTTGAATCGGCAATGTAGAGATTGAAGCCAAGGTATGTACAAGCATGCATTAATAATGTATTTAACTAAGTGTGCCATGAAATTGTATGATTGATTCTAAAGAATCAAATGAAATGTGATTAGGGATCACCATAGGATTCGAATAAGGCATGAATGTGTAATAAGAATGTAAGTTGGATGTTTTGTATGGAACTTGTTAATTGGTTAAATAAGTAGTAACTTGAGATACAAGTAAGCTAGTTGATATATGTTTAGTGATCACCTAGTATCATTCGAATAAGATACATGGAATTGTAATAAGAATGAAAGTGAGATTATGTCTAATAGTAACTTATTGTGAAATATGTCATACTTGAGATTGTTGTTTGAATGATGTATGTGAATTGAATGGAATAGAAATATGATAATGGTAACTTAGGTTATAAGTAGGAAATGAAACAAATTAGTACCTAAATTAGCATGCTATGTATGTTGGGTTTGTTTAATGTGGACTACTTGTATGTATTGGATGACTTGAAATGTTTAGTTTGGGTTACTTGCATTGCAGGTCAAGTATACTGAGGTTACTTGTTTGACAAGTAACATATCTTTTGCTTTGTTCTCACTTTGGTAACGCTCCTGAGCGGGGTTACGGCTAACCCGGGGATGAGGTGTTACATTTATTGGTAATCAGAGCTTTTTAGTCGGTTCTAGGACTAAACTAAGCTAATTTGCATCATATAGGATATTGTGCCACCTAGGAGACTTGATATAAGCTTGTATTATTGCTTAAATGTGTAAATGTGTAAACTAAACTCTTATTGTTCTGATTGAACTAGAATGCCAAAAATAAGATTGGTCGTGATAATGAAAGTCCCGTAGGCTCCTCGAACGAAGGAGACAGTGTGAGGATGGAATAGAATCCTCCTCAACAGCAAGCTCAACATCGAGCCCAAGCTGCTGCTCAACAGGAAGCTCATGCTATCAATCTTGTGCAGCAAGAATGTCTTATAAGTATGAAAGAGATGTTCAATCATCTCGTAATTGTCTTAAAACAAGATGATCCCATTGCTCCTACTGTTGTTGTGCCAAACTGAGCCCCTATTCACAAGCTGGCTCAGCATCGGGCATATACCTTTACTAGCACTGATGAGGCTAATCCTGAAGTAGTCGAGTATTGGTTAGAGGCCACTACTCACATTCTGACTAAAAAATTGCCATGTCCTGACGAGCATAAACTCGAGTGTGCCATCACTCTGTTAGCAGACGAAGCACTAAGCTGGTGGGAAACCACTACTCTGACTGCTCCTACAGAGTCTATCACTTAGAAGTTCTTCATTGATGAGTTCAGGAAGAAGTATATCAGCGAAAAATATCTAGCCTAGAGCCGAAAGCAATTCCTGTATCTTAAACAAGCTGGCTGACCTATCGAGCAATTTGTGAGCGACTTTTGCAAGTATTGCAAGTATGGGTCCGAATATATCAAAACCGAGGCCGACAAGTGCCGAATGTTACTGAGGCATATATTCACTGCTCGGGGTATTATCGACTTCCAAAATTTTGTAAACCGAGCCATTGCTACTGAGGCAAAGATGAAAGCCTCAGAAAGACGCAAGAGCGGACACTCCTAGAAAGACACACGACCCAGGAACGATGATAAGCCACACTGGCAATCAAAGAAGTCCAAACATTCCAAGGGACACTGTTCGAACTATACCCCTAATCAGAAGAGTTGTTACATTTTGAAACCTCAAACGGTTATAAAGACTTCATCCCCTGTTATTTCTGTTGATAGCACCAGGAATCAGCCTAAAGCTAATCAATACCCTTTTTGCAAGTTCTACCAGAAACATCATACTGGCCAGTGTTGAGTTCAACAGAATTTATTCTTTTCATGTGGAGCCTCTAATCATTATATTCGGGATTGTCCCCTGAATCCCAACAAGGCTTCGAATTGAGCTTCTGCAATTGCAAGCTTAGCTCCTTCTAACCGAAACAAAGCACCCAGACAAGCTCAATACGAGAATAAAGGGAAACAGAAGGGACCCTATTCGAATGCTCTGACTCATAGGAATCTCAAGCCCCTACTCGTATATACCACATTCGTGGTAAAGATGATGAAGAAGCTCTCAATGTTATCGCAGGTACCGTTGAGTTAAATTCCAGTCCTGCTTATGCTTTAATTGATTCAGGGTCTACCCATTCATTTGTTTGTTCTGCCTTGATCAACAAGTTAAAATTGAAAACCAAAATTATTGAATCAAATCTTGTAGTTTCGAATCCATTAGGGGGAAAAACACCCATTAACTTGCGCCACAAGCAAGCTCCTTTGACTATTCGAAATATTCCCTTTCCCATTGATCTTTATGTCTTACCATTTTGTGAATTTGACTTTATATTGGGGTTAGATTGGTTAAGTAAACACGAGGCCTGGGTAGATTGACAAAATCGGAGACTGTATCTCCGGGGTTTATGGAAAGAATCTATTCTCTTAATAGACAAGAAACCAACTTCAATCTTTGCTAAGATGATTCTTCAAGATAAAATTGAATTCGGTTTGCCTAGTATGCCTATTGTTTCTGAATTCACTAATGTTTTTCTTGAGGAACTCTCTGGTGTCCCTCCGACCAGAGAAGTAGAGTTCAGGATTGAAGTTCAGCCTGGAACAGCTCCGGTGTCCATTACACCCTATAGAATGGCAACTGTCGAGTTGAAAGAATTACAAAAGAAACTTCAGGAGTTGCAAGATAAAGGTTTCATACGGCCTATCACTTCTCCATGGGGTGCTCCAGTCCTGTTCGTGAAAAAGAAAGACGAGATTATGCGACTTTGTATTGACTATCGTCAACTAAATAAGCTCACTATCAAGAATCAGTATCCCCTGCCTAAAATTGAAGATCTTTTCGATCAACTTAGGGATGCTTTCGTATTTTCTAAGATCGAGCTTAGATTGGGGTACTATCAAATGAAAGTGAAAGAACAAGATGTGCCCAAGACAACCTTTCGTACTCGATATAGCCAATTTGAATTCCTCGTAATGCCATTCGGGTTAACGAATGCTCTGGCTGCTTTCATGGATCTCATGAATCGGGTATTCAAGCCATATCTTGACAAGTTCGTGGTCGTATTCATCGACGACATTTTGGTGTACTCTCGGAATAAGGAGGAACATGCTAAACACCTCCAAATTGTCTTGCAAACACTCCGAGAACATCAATTGTATGACAAGTTCTCCAAATGTGAATTCGGGTTACCATAAGTTTCTTTCCTCGGCCACGTTATCTCGGCTGAAGGAATCAAAGTCGATCCAAGCAAGATTCAGTCTATTCTAAATTGGAGACCTCTAAAGAATGTAAGTGAGGTCCGAAGCTTTCTCGGTTTAGCCGGGTATTACAGAAGGTTTGTTAAGGTCTTTTCCTCCATTGCTGCAAGCCTTACTAAGCTTACCCGAAAGGATACACCTTTTGTTTGGTCAGAAAGCCAACAACAAAGCTTCGATCAACTTAAGCAAGCTCTGACTCATGCCCCGGTACTCATCCAACTAGAATCGGGCAAAGAATTCATTGTTTATAGTGATGCTTCTCATCTAGGACTCGGTTGTGTCCTGATGCAAGATGGGAAAGTAATTGCTTACGCTTCAAGGCAACTAAAGCCACACGAGTCTAATTATCCAACACACGATTTGGAACTAGCAGCTATTGTATTTGCTCTTAAGATATGGAGACATTATCTATACATAGAGAAATGCAATCTATTTACCGATCACAAAAGTCTCAAATACATCCTAACTCAGAAAGACTTGAATCTGAGGCAAATGAGATTGCTCGAATTACTAAAGGATTGCGACTTGGTTATCGACTACCATCTGGGGAAAGAAAACATAGTTGTTGATGCCCTTAGTCGCAGACCATACACGGGTAACTCCTAAATCTAGAATTCTGATTAAATTCATTTGAATCATGCCTTCTCTTGTTTTGCAAATAATGAGCTTAGAGTTTCCTTAAGCTACAAGTTACTATTCAAATACTCCTTGAAAAGTAAAAAGTCATCGAATAAGAATTGTCCCTAAAATACATGTAACCATTGAAATTGAGTATTTCTTAGCTTGTAAGAAAGAATTCAAACAATGTCTTGTGATACAAGAAACAATTCGAATAGTTCCTTGCATTGCAAGAAATCTATTGAAAATCATTCTAATGACCTTGTTAGTTCATTCATAGCTAATACGGCTATCAATGCTCATTTCTGACTATCCAAGGGCCGGAAATTTTTGTCTGAACTTCAAGTTCAATCCGATCTAGTCTCGAGAATTAATGAACTCCAACAAGTTGATCCAAATCCTCAGAAGATCATGTCTAAGATTACTTCTGAGTCTAGCTCTGACTTCTCCCTCAAGTCAAATGGACTCCTCTATTTCAAGGATAGAGTGTGTGTTCTTAACAATGAGGAACTAAGACAAGAAATGTTAAAAAAAGCTTATCAAAGTTCTTTCTCGATCCACCCTGGGTCGCTTAAGATGTATAAGGACCTAAAGCCACTATACTGGTGGTCAGGCATGAAATCTGCAATCACAGACTTTGTATCCAAGTGCTTAACATGTCAAAGAGTCAAAACCGAACATCAAGTCCCAACTGGACTGCTCCAACCTATTGAACTTCCCCAGTGGAAGTGGGATCGAATTACTATGTACTTTGTCACCGATCTTCCATCTACTCCAAGAAAGAATGATGATGTATGGGTGATTGTTGATAGATTCACTAAATCTACTCACTTCATCCATGTTCGTATGAATATGAGCTTGGAAACTCTTGTCGAGCTATACAACCGTGAAATGATTCGGTTACACGGTGTACCTACAACAATCATCTATGATCGTGACCCTCGATTCGCTTCTCGATTCTGGAATTCTCTACAGAAAGCTCTAGGAGCTAAAATACATCTTAGTACGGCCTTTCATCCTCAATCGGATGGCCAATATGAGAGAATCATTCAAGTGTTAGAAGACATGTTACGAGCTTGTGTTATTGACTTCAGGAAGAATTGGGAGAAATCCCTACTTATTGTAGAGTTTGCCTACAACAATAGCTATCAATCTTCTATTCAAAGGGCACCATTCGAAGCTCTATATGGTAGAAGATGTAGAACTCCTCTATGTTGGACTGAATTGGGAGATAACAAGAGTCTAGGACCTCAATTACTTCGAGAAACCGAAGAGCAAGTCGAGATCACCCATGATCGATTGAAGGCAGTTTTCGATAGACAGAAAGCGTATGCTGACTTGAAAATGAGAGATATCTAGTATGCTATTGGAGATAAAGTCTTCCTAAAGGTCTCACCTTGGAAGAAAGTGCTTAGATTTGGAAGAAAAGGGAAGCTCAGTCCCCGATACATTGGACCGTTTGAAGTTATTGAAAGAATTGGTCCAGTGGCCTATCAACTAGCTCTTCCTAGAGAATTTGATAGAATACATAATGTCTTTCACGTTTCAATGCTCAGAAGGTATCGATCTGATCCTTCACACATTCTTGAGCCCGAAGAATTAGAATTGAATCCTGATTTGTCCTACGAAAAGGATCCTATTTAGATTCTTGACCGGGAAGTAAGAAAGCTCTGGAACAAGATTGTTCCCCTTGTTAAGATCTTATGGAGAAATCATAAGGTGGAAGAAGCTACCTGGGAATCTGAAGAAGTCATGAGGAAACAATATCCTCACCTATTCGATTCAGGTAAATTCGAGGACGAATTTAATTTAAGGGGGGAGAATTATCACACCCCAAATCCTAGCCTAGAAGTATTGGAACCAATTTGCATAAGTTGATAGCTTAATTGAATCTAGAATTAAGCTAAATGGATTAGTCAAGGGTCTAATTGAAAGAATGAATGAAATAAGTGACCAATTTAAAGTGACTACATTGAATTAAATAAGAAAAAAGGAGAATGCATGCTAAATTCCTTGTTTCCCCTAATGCCCTTGATTAAGTTAATATTAAGGATTAATTAATGGACATTTTAAAAAATGCACAAATCCAATAACATGGATTAGATGTTGTCTTCTTCTCCATTATCCTCAGCTAGCCGAATAGAAGAGAGAGAATAGAGAGAAAGAAACTTGAGAAAATCAGCCATTGAAGAAGGAAAATTTAGCTTGCATGTATAGGATTTTGTAATGAAATTAAATCTAGAAGCAAAGTAAGTATGATTCTACTTTTCTTCAATTGAATAGGCAATTATACTTGTGGAATTGGACTGTTTTGATGATGTTAGATGAAATTAGCTATTGAATATGTGATTAGATGATTAAATTGTTTTAGAATTATGCAAATTTGAAGAATGAACACTAGGTATTATGCTGGAAATTATGTGTTTGTGATAGTGTAACAAAGCTAGGTTGCTGGAAAATTGAAATGAGATGTTGAAGTAAGAATTGAATGGTTAGAACTTGAAATTGAGCTATGGAACTAACGAATTGATTATTATCATGATTAGACAGTGTAAAGAAGGTGTTAAACAAATTCAATTGTTAGTAACCAATGCTAGAAATGAAAGATAAAAGTATGAATATAGTCACATAACATAGCAATTGTTTTGTTGAATAGAAATTGAGTAAACATGCAAAATTAAGCATTGTAACCAACTTACTCTGTTGTGGATGTCTTGAATAATGAATTAACATTGACTAAACATGTTTAGGATATCATATGAAATGAATTATAGGGCCAAAACATTGGTTAAAATGAATTTAAGGCATTAAAATGTGATTCGGTGCAATCTGCCCAGAATTGTTCTGTTCTGGGCATTCACTTTGAAAATTCACCAAAACTTGTATGGATCATATTCAGGGATGAAATTTTAATGACATGATCCTTAGTATGCCTACTTTAATTAGGTGAAAACAGAACTGAAAACTGGGTCCTATGCTGGAAACTGTAAATAGGAATTGCTGGACAGTGCAAACTGTCCAGGCAGTGTAAATGCCTTGTCTTTGAACAATAAAATTTATTAATTGGCTAAGAAATAAAATGCAAGTCATACATGGTCTTATATAAAATTTTGTTAGCTTTCCAACAGTGTATAGCAATCAAAATTCCGACGTACGGATTAAACGATATGGCCATTTAAAGGGACAGTGTGCAAACTGCCAGGCAACAGTGTCCTGATCAATATATTTGGGATTGTCCCTAGAATCCCAACAAGGCTTCAAATCGAGCTTCTGCAATTGATAGCTTAGCTCCTTCTAACCGAAACAAAGCTCCCAGACAAGCTCAGTCCAGGAATCAGGGGAAATAGAAGGGCTCCTATTCGAATGCTCAGACTCATCAGGAATCTTGAGCCCCTACTCGTATGTACCACATTCATGGTAAAGATGATGAAAAAGCTCCCGATGTTATCACAGGTACCGTTGAGTTAAATTCTAGTCTTGCTTATGCTTTAATTGATTCTAGGTCTACCCATTCATTTGTTTGTTCTGCCTTGATCAACAAGTTAAAATTGAAACCCAAAATTATTGAATCAAATCTTTTAGTTTCGAAACCATTAGGGGGAAAAACACCCATTAACTTGCGCCACAAGCAAGCTCCTTTGACTATTCAAAATATTCCCTTTCCCATTGATCTTTATGTCTTACCATTTTGTGAATTTGACTTCATTTTGGGTTAGATTGGTTAAGTAAACACGAGGCCTGGGTAGATTGCCAAAATCGGAGACTATATCTCTCGGGTTTAGGGAAAGAATCCATTCTCTTAATAGACAAGAAACCAACTTCAATCTTTGCTAAGATGATTCTCTAAGATAAAATTGAATTCGGTTTGCCTAGTATGCCTATTGTTTCTGAATTCACTGATGTTTTTTTCGAGGAACTCTTTGGTGTCCCTCCGACCAGAGAAGTAGAGTTCAGGATTGAAGTTCAGCCTGGAACAACTCTGGTGTCCATTACACCCTATAGAATGGCACCTGTCGAGCTTAAAGAATTAAAGAAGCAACTTCAGGAGTTGCAAGATAAAGGTTTCATACGGCCTAGCACTTCTCCATGGGGTGCTCCAGTCCTGTTCGTGAAAAATAAAGATGGGACTATGCGGCTTTGTATTGGCTATCGTCAACTAAATAAGCTTACTATCAAGAATTGGTATCCCCTGCCCAGAATTGAAGATTTTTTTGATCAACTTGGGGATGCTTCCGTATTTTCTAAGATCGAATTTAGATCGGGGTACTATCAAATGAAAGAGAAAGAACAAGATGTGCCCAAGACAGCCTTTCGTACTCGATATGGCCACTTTGAATTCCTCGTAATGTCGTTCGGGTTAACGAATGCTCTGGCTGCTTTCATGGATCTGATGAATCAGATATCCAAGCCCTATCTTGACAAGTTTGTGGTCGTATTCATCAATGACATTTTGGTGTACTCTCGAAATAGGGAGGAACATGCTGAAAACCTCTGAATTGTCTTGCAAACACTCCGAGAACATCAATTGTATGCCAAGTTCTCCAAATGTGAATTCTGGTTACTAGAAGTTTCTTTCCTCGGCCACGTTATCTCGACTGATGGAATCAAAGTTGATCCAAGCAAGATTCAGTCTATTCTAAATTGGAGACCTCTGAAGAATATAAGCGAAGTCCGAAACTTTCTCGGTTTAGCCGAGTATTACAGAAGGTTTGTTAAGGGCTTTTCCTCCATTTTCGCAACCCTTACTAATCTTACCCAAAATGATACACCTTTTGTTTGGTCGAAAAGCCAACAACGAAGCTTCGATCAACTTAAACAAGCTCTGACTCATGCCCCAATACTCATCCAACCAGAATCGGGTAAAGAATTCACTGTTTATAGTAATGCTTCTCATCTATGACTTGGTTGTATCCTAATGCAAGATGGAAAAGTAATTGCTTATGCTTCAAGGTAACTGAAGCCACACGAGTCTAATTATCCAACACACGATCTGGAACTAGCAGCTATCGTATTTGCTCTCAAGATATGAAGACATTATCTATATGGAGAGAAATGCAATCGATTTACCGATCACAAAAGTATCAAATACCTCCTCCTAACTCAGAATGACTTGAATCTGAGGCAAAGGAGATGGCTTGAATTACTAAAGGATTACAACTTGGTTATCGACTACCATCTAGGGAAAGCAAACGTATTTGCTGGCGCACTTAGTCGCAGACCATACTCGGGTAACTCCTAAATCTAGAATTCTGATTAAATTCATTTGAATCATGCCTTCTCTTGTTTTGCAAAAAATGAATTTAGAGTTTCCTTAAGCTACAAGTTACTATTCGAATACTCCTTAAAAAGTAAATTGTCATTCGAATAAGAATTGTGCCTAAAATACATGTACCATTGAAATTGAGTCTTTCTTAGCTTGTAAGAAAGAATTCAAAAATATCTTGTGATATAAGAAACAATTCAAATAGTTCCTTGCATTGCAAGAAATATATTGAAAATCATTCTAATGACCTTGTTAATTCTTTCGTAGCTAATACGACATTCAATGCTCATTTCCGACTATCCAAGGGCCAAATTTTTTTGTCTGAACTTCAAGTTCAATCCGATCTAGTCTCAAGAATTAAAGAACTCCAACAAGTTGATCCAGATCCTCAGAAGATCATGTCTAAGCTTACTTCTGAGTCTAGCTCTAACTTTTCCCTCAAGTCAAATGGACTCCTCTATTTCAAGGATAGAGTGTATGTTCCTAACAATGAGGAACTAAGACAAGAAATGTTAAAAGAAACTCATCAGAGTTCTTTCTCAATCCTCCCTGGATCGGTTAAGATGTATAAGGACCTAAAGCCACTATACTGGTGGCCAAGCATGAAATCTGCAATCACGGACTTTGTATCCAAGTGCTTAACATGTCAAAGAGTCAAAACCAAACATCAAGACCCTACTGGACTGCTCCAACCTATTGAACTTCCCCAGTGGAAGTGGGATCGAATTACTATGGACTTTGTCAGCGGTCTTCCTTCTACTCCAAGAAAGAATGATGTTTTATGGGTGATTGTTGATAGATTCACTAAATCTACTCACTTCATCCCTGTTCGTATGAACATGAGTTTGGAAACTCTTGCCGAGCTATACATCTGTTAAGTGATTCGGTTACACGATGTACCTACATCAATCATCTCCGATCGTGACCCTCGATTCGCTTCCCGATTCTAAAATTCTTTGTTGAAAGCTCTAGGAGCTAAAGTACATCTTAGTACGACCTTTCATCCCCAATCTGAGAGAATCATTCAAGTGTTAGAAGATATGTTACGAGCTTGTGTTATTATCTTCGGGAAGAATTGGGAGAAATCCCTACCTCTTGTAGAGTTTGCCTACAACAATAGCTATCAATCTTCTATTCAAATGGCACCATTCGAAGCTCTATATGGTAGAAGATGTAGAACTCCTCTATGTTGGTCTAAATTGGGAGATAACAAGATTCTAGGACCTCAATTGCTTCGGGAAACCGAAGAACAAGTCAAGATCATCCAGGATCGATTGAAGGCAGCTTTCGATAGACAGAAAGCGTATGCTGACTTGAAAAGGAGAGATATCCAGTATGCTATTGGAGACAAAGTCTTCCTAAAGGTCTCACATTGGAAGAAAGTGCTTAGATTTGGAAGAAAAGGGAAGCTCATTCCCGGAGACATTGGACCATTTGAAGTGATTGAAAGAATTGGTCCAGTGGCCTATCGACTAGCTCTTCCTAGAGAATTCGATAGAATACATAATGTATTTCATGTTTCAATGCTTAGAAAGTATCGATCTGATCCTTCACACATTCTTGAGCCCGAAGAAGTAGAATTGAATCTTGATTTGTCCTACGAAGAGGAACCTATTTAGATTCTTGACTAGGATGTAAGAAAGCTTCGAAACAAGATTGTTCCCCTTGTTAAGATCTTATGGAGAAATCATAAGGTGGAAGAAGCTACCTGGGAATCTGAAGAAGTCATGAGGAAGCATTATCCTCACCTATTCAATTCAAGTAAATTCGAGGACGAATTTAATTTAAGGGGGGAGAATTGTCACACCCCAAATCCTAGCCTAGAAGTATTGGAACCAATTTGCATAAGTTGATAGCTTAATTGAATCTAGAATTAAGCTAAATGGATTAGTCAATGGTCTAATTGGAAGAATGAATGAAATAAGTGACCAATTTAAAGTGACTACATTGAATTAAATAAGAAAGAAGGGGAATGCATGCTAAATTCCTTGTTTCCCCTAATGCCCTTGATTAAGTTAATATTAAGGATTAATTAAGGGACATTTTAGACAATGCACAAATCCAATAACATGGATTAGATATTGTCATCTTCTCCATTATCCTCAACTAGCCGAATAGAAGAGAGAAAATAGAGAGAAATAAACTTGAGAAAATCAGCCATTGAAGAAGGAAAATTTAGCTTGCATGTATAGGATTTTGTAATGAAATTAAAGCTAGAAGCAAAGTAAGTATGATTCTACCTTTGTTCAATTGAATAGGCAATTATACTTGTGGAACTGGACTATTTTGATGATGTTAGATGAAATTAGCTATTGAATATGTGATTAGATGATTAAATTGTTGTAGAATTATGCAAATTTGAAGAATGAACACTAGGTATTATGCTGGAAATTATGTGTTTGTGATAATGTAACAATCTAGGTTGCTGGAAAATTGAAATGAGATGTTGAAGTATGAATTGAATAGTTAGAACTTGAAATTGAGCTATGGAACTAATGAATTGATTATGATCATGATTATATATTGTAAAGAAGGTATTAAACAAATTGAATTGTTAGTAACCAATTCTGGAAACGAAAGATAAAAGTATGAACACAGTCACATAACATAGAAACTGTTTTGTTGAATTGAAATTGAGTAAACATGCAAAATTAAGCATCGTAACCAACTTACTCTGTTTTGGCTGTCTTGAATAATGAATTAAAATTGACTAAACATGTTTAGGATATCATATGAAATGAATTATAGGGCCAAAACATTGGTTAAAATGAATTTAATGCATTAAAATGTGATTAGGTGCAATCTGCCCAGAATTGCTCTGTTATGGGCAGCCACTTTGAAAATTCACCAAAACTTGTATAGATCAAATTCAGGGATGAAATTTCAATGAAATTATCCTTAGTATGCCTACTTTCATTAGGTGAAAACAGAACTAAAAACTGGGTCCTATGCTGGAAACTGTAAATAGGAATTGCTGGACAGTGCAAACTGTCCAGGCACGGTAAATGCCTTGTCTTTGAACAATAAACTTTATTAATTGGCTAAGAAATAAAATGAAAGTCATACATGGTCTTATATAAAATTTTGTTAGCTTTCCAATGGTGTATAGCAATCGAAATTCCGACGTACGGATTAAACGATATGGCCATTTAAAGGGACAAAGTGCAAACTGCCAGGCAACAGTGTCCTGGGCAGTTTGGGACTGTTTTTACACCTAGATGCAAACTGTTTCCAAAATAGTTTTGGGACATTGTAACTTGTCCAGTTATGTCTTAAAATGAAGTAATAACAATGTGGAGATGAATTGGTAAGAAATTCTTAAAAGAAAGCATAAAAACAGTAGCTAAATGTTAGGTACAAATGTGATAACGTTGCTACTATGATTGTGTGACCTTATGTGCTTGTTTTGATGAAATGTATGTGTTATGCTTGCTACACCAAGGGCGGAAATTTTGGGAACAAGAAGATAGGAGTGGACATCCCAAAGCTAGAGGCAAAGGGATTTGGATTCAAGACAATTGATTGCTAGGAGTATTGTGAGTGTAACTATACTTAGGGTTGGGACTAGGTCCTAACCAACCTTGTTATTGTCTTAATTCAATGTTATTGCCATGAAACATGACCTAATACATATTTGGCTAATTAAGGGAAGAATGACATGTATGATAACTTGTTTGATGCCATGATCTATGTGTTTACTTGGGTGTTAAGCAAATGAAATGAAATGCTTGACATGTTGCATTGCTTATGCCAAAGGTAAGAAATGGCACGCTTGCTTGGAGAATAAGGTACGCACATTGCATACATATGGTTTGATGCCATGATCTATGTGTTTACTTGGGTGTTAAGCAAATGAAATAAAACGCTTGACACGTTGCATTGCTTATGCCAAAGGTAAGAAATGGCATGCTTGCTTGGAGAATAAGGTACGCACATTGCATACATATGCATGTGTTTGTGTTTGATGTACATGGCTGATTGAAATGAAATGAACAATGGTACCACTTTGTATTCATGTCATTCGAATGGCATGGATAAACTTGTCTTGGGAATTAAGACTCCATAAGCCTAAGGACTTGGCTTTTGAATGGCATAATCTTGTATTGAATAATGAATTGTATAAAGCTTGAATGAAATGGATAATCAACAACCTTGGTAGCTAGTTTGGATAGATAGGAGGGCATGCCTTAGAATCTTGAGCTCATATTGGCACTACGGTGCATATTGCTACAACGATACATATTAGCACTACGGTGCATATTGGCACGATAGTGCATATTGGCACTACGGTGCATATTGGCACTTCGGTGCATATTGTTGAAGATTTGATTGTCTAGTAAACTACTTACCAAGGGTGTTATAAGATGACTTAATAATTCAAATGAACATTTTTTGCTTATATGTGTGATATGAACATTGTTTGTATTGTAAGATACTTGTAATAGGTAGCCTTGATCATGCATTTTGTGGTGTTGTTAAGACCAGTATGTAACCAATTTGAATGATTTAAACTATGTATATGACTTGGTTGATATGTATATAAGTTGGTATAATGTTGTGCATAATATGTTAGAATTTCAATGTTTGTTGAACCTTGTTTAATTCGAATGCTAGACCAATGTGTATGATCATGCATTTGTTCCTATGGCCATTGATTTGAATGGGCAATCTAGAGATTGAAGCCAATGTATGTACAAGCATGCATTAACAATGTATTAACTAAGTGTGCCATGAAATTGTATGATTGATTGTAAATAATCAAATGAAATGTGATTAGGGATCACCATAGGATTCGAATGAGGCATGAATGTGTAATAAGAATATAAGTTGGATGTTTTGTATGGAACTTGTTAATTGGTTAAATAAGTAGTAACTTGAGATGCAAGTAAGCTAGTTGATATATGTTTAGTGATCACCTTGTATCATTCGAATAAGGTACATGGAATTGTAATAAGAATGAAAGTGAGATTATGCCTAATAGTAACTTATTGTGAAATATGTCATACTTGAGATTGTTGTTTAAATTATGTATGTGAATTGAATGGAATAGAAATATGATAATGGTAACTTAGGTTATAAGTAGGAAATGAAACAAATTAGTACCTAAATTAGCATGCTATGTATGTTTGGTTTGTTTAATATGGACTACTTGTATGTATTGGATGACTTGAAATGTTTAGTTTGGGTTACTTGCGTTGCAAGTCAAGTATACTAAGGTTACTTGTTACTTATCTTTTGCTTGTTCTCGCTTTGGTAACAGTCCTGAGCTGGGTTACGGCTAACCCGAGGATGGGGTGTTACATTTATTGGTAGTGTGAAGATGGAACATAATCCTCCTCAACATCGAGCTCAAGCTGCTGCACAACAGGAAGCTCCTGTTGTCAATCCTATGCACCAAGAATGTCTTATAAGTATGAAAGAGATGTTCAATCATCTCGTAACTGCCTTAAAACAAGATCATCCCATTGCTTCTACTGTTGTTGTGCCAAACCGAGCTCCTATCGAGCAATATGTGAGCGACTTTTGCAAGTCTGGGTCTGAATACATCAAAACTGAGGTCGACAAGTGCTGAATGTTCATCAATGGATTAAATGATGAATTAAGCCCTATATTCACTGCTCTGGGTATTACCGACTTCCAAAATTTGGTAAATCGAGCCATTGCTACTGAGGCGAAAATGAAAGCCTCGGAAAGACGCAAGAACGAACACTCCTGGAAAGACAAACGACCCAGGAATGATGATAAGCCATACTGGCAATCAAAGAAGTCAAAACATTCCAAGGGACACTCTTCGAACTATGCCCCTAATCAGAAGAGTAGTTACATTCTAAAACCTCAAACGGTTATAAAGACTTTAGCCCCTGTTGTGTTTGTTGATAGCACTGGGAATCAGGCTAAAGCTAATCAATACCCTCTTTGCAAGTTCTGCCAGAAATATAATACTGGCCGGTGCATAGTTCAACATAATTTATGCTTTTCATGTGGAGCCTCTAATCATTATTTTCAGGATTGTCCCCAAAATCCCATCAAGGCTTCGAATTGAGCTTCTACAATTGCTAGCTCAGCTCCTTCTAACCGAAACAAAGCACCCATACAAGCTCAGTCCTGGAATCAGGTGAAACAGAAGGGCCCCTATTCGAATGCTCAAACTCATAAGGAATCTTGAGCCCCTGCTCATATGTACCACATTTGTGGTAAAGATGATGAAGAAGCTCCCGATGTTATCGCAGGTACCGTTGAGTTAAATTCTAGTCCTGCTTATGCTTTAATTGATTCGGGGTCTACCCATTCATTTGTTTGTTCTAACTTGATCAACAAGTTAAAATTGAAACTCGAAATTATTGAATCAAATCTTGTAGTTTCGAATCCATTAGGGGGAAAAACACCCATTAACTTGCACCACAAGCAAGCTCCTTTGACTATTCGAAATATTCACTTTCCCATTGATCTTTATGTCTTACCATTTAGTTAATTTGACTTGATATTGGGGTTAGATTGGTTAAGTAAACACGAGGCCTGGGTAGATTGCCAAAATCAGAGACTGTATCTCTGGGGTTTAGGGAAAGTATCCATTCTCTTAATAGACAAGAAACCAACTTCAATCTTTGCTAAGATGATTCTCCAAGATAAAATTGAATTCGGTTTGCCTAGCATGCCTATTGTTTCTGAATTCACTAATGTTTTTCCTGAGGAACTCTTTGGTGTCCCTCCAACCAGAGAAGTAGAGTTCAGGATTGAAGTTCAGGACTGAAGTTCAGCCTGGAACAACTCCGATGTCTATTACATTCTATAGAATAACACCTGTCGAGTTGAAAGAATTAAAGAAGCAACTTCAGGAGTTGCAAGATAAAGGTTTCATACGGCTTAGCACTTCTCCATGGGGTGCTCCAGTCATGTTCGTGAAAAAAAAAGATGGGACTATGCTGCTTTGTATTGACTATCGTCAACTAAATAAGCTCACTATCAAGAATCGGTATTCCCTGCCCAAAATTAAATATATTTTTGATCAACTTAGGGATGCTTCCGTATTTTCTAAGATTGACCTTAGATCGGGGTACTATCAAATGAAAGTGAAGGAACAAGACAGCCTTTCGTACTCGATATGGCCACTTTGAATTCCTCGTAATGCCATTCGGCTTAATGAATGCTCTAGATGCTTTCATGGATCTCGTGAATTGGGTATTCAAGCCCTATCTTGACAAGTTCGTGGTCGTATTCATCGATGACATTTTGGTGTACTCTCGGAATATGGATGAACATGCTGAACACCTCCGAATTGTCTTGCAAACACTCTGAGAACATCAATTGTATGCCAAGTTCTCCAAATGTGAATTCTGGTTACCATAAGTTTCTTTCCTCGGCCACGTTATCTCAACTGGAGGAATCAAAGTTGATCCAAGCAAGATTCAGTCTATTCTAAATTGGAGACCTCCGAAGAATGTAAGCGAGGTCTGAAGCTTTCTCGGTTTAGCCGGGTATTACAGAAGGTTTGTTAAGGGCTCTTCCTCCACTGCCGCAAGCCTTACTAAGCTTACACGAAAGGATACACATTTTTTGGGTCGAAAAGCCAACAACGAAGCTTCGATCAACTTAAGCAAGCTTTGACTCATGCCCCGGCACTCATCCAACCAGAATTGGGCAAAGAATTCACTGTTTATAGTGGTGCTTCTCATCTAGGACTCGATTGTGTCCGGATGCAAGATGGAAAAGTGATTGCTTACACTTCAAGGCAACTGAAGCCACACGAGTCTAATTATCTAACACACGATCTGAACTAGCAGCTATCATATTTGCTCTCAAGATATGGAGACATTATCTATACGGAAAGATACAATCTATTTACCGATCACAAAAGTCTCAAATACCTCCTAAATCAGACGGACTTGAATCTGAGGCAAATGAGATGGCTCGAATTACTAAAGGATTACGAATTGGTTATCGACTATCATCCGGGGAAAGCAAACGTAGTTGCTAACGTCCTTAGTTGCAGACCATACTCGGGTAACTTCTAAATCTAGAATTCTGATTAAATTCATTTGAATCATGCCTTCTCTTGTTTTGCAAATAATGAATTTAGAGTTTTCTTAAGCTACAAGTTACTATTCGAATACTCCTCGAAAAGTAAAATGTCATTCGAATAAGAATTGTGCCTAAAATACATGTAACCATTGAAATTGAGTCTTTCTTAGCTTGTAAGAAAGAATTCAAACAATGTCTTGTGATACAAGAAACAATTCGAATAGTTCCTTGTATTGCAAGAAATCTATTGAAAATCATTCTAATGACCTTATTAATTCTTTTGTAGCTAATACGGCTATCAATGCTCATTTTTGACTATCCAAGGGCCAATAATTTTTGTCTGAAGTTCAAGTTCAATCCGATATAGTCTCGAGAATTAAAGAACTCCAACACGTTGATCCAGATCCTCAGAAGATCATGTCTAAGCTTACTTCTGAGTCTAGCTCTGACTTCTCCCTCAAGTCAAATGGACTCATCTATTTCAAGGATAGAGTGTGCTCCTAACAGTGAGGAACTACGACAAGAAATGTTAAAAGAAGCTCATCAAAGTTCTTTCTCGATCCACCTTGGATCAGTTAATATGTATAAGGACCTAAAGCCATTATACTGGTGGCCAGGCATGAAATCTGCAATCATGGACTTCGTATCCAAGTGTTTAACATGTCAAAGAGTCAAAACCGAACATCAAGTCCCTACTGGACTGCGCCAACCTATTGACTTCCCAGTGGAAGTGGGATCGAATTACTATGGACTTTGTCACCAGTCTTCCTTCTACTCCAAGAAAGAATGATGTTGTATGGGTGATTGTTGATAGATTCACTAAATCTACTCACTTCAGCCTTGTTCGTATGAACATGAGTTTGGAAACTCTTGCTGAGCTATACATTTGTGAAGTGATTCGGTTACACGATGTACCTACATCAATCATCTCTGATCGTGACCCTCGATTCGCTTCTCGATTCTAAAATTCTTTGTTGAAAGCTCTAGGAGCTAAAGTACATCTTAGTATGACCTTTCATCCCCAATCTGAGAGAATCATTCAAGTGTTAGAAGATATGTTACGAGCTTGTGTTATTGACTTCAGGAAGAATTGGGAGAAATCCCTACCTCTTGTAGAGTTTGCCTACAACAATAGCTATCAATCTTCTATTCAAATGGCACCATTCGAAGCTCTATATGGTAGAAGATGTAGAACTCCTCTATGTTGGTCTGAATTGGGAGATAACAAGATTCTAGGACCTCAATTGATTCGGGAAACTGAAGAACAAGTCAAGATCATCCCCGATTGATTGAAGGCAGCTTTCGATAGATAGAAAGTGTATGTTGACTTGAAAAGGAGAGATATCCAGTATGCTATTGGAGACAAAGTCTTCCTAAAGGTCTCACCTTGGAAGAAAGTGCTTAGATTTGGAAGAAAATGGAAGCTCAGTCCCTGATACATTGAACCATTTGAAGTTATTGAAAGAATTGGTCCAGTGGCCTATCGACTAGCTCTTCCTAGAGAATTCGATAGAATACATAATGTCTTTCATGTTTCAATGCTCAGAAGGTATCTATCTGATACTTCACACATTCTTGAGCCTGAAGAAGTAGAATTGAATCCTGATTTGTCCTACGAAGAGGAACCTATTCAGATTCTTGACCGGGAAGTAAGAAAGCTTTGAAACAAGATTGTTCCCCTTGTTAAGATCTTATGGAGAAATCATAAGGTGGAAGAAGCTACCTGGGAATCTGAAGATGTCATGAGGAAGCAATATCCTCACCTATTCGATTCAGGTAAATTTGAGGACGAATTTAATTTAAGGGGGTGAGAATTATCACACCCCAAATCCTAGCCTAGAAGTATTGGAACCAATTTGCATAAGTTGATAGCTTAATTGAATCTAGAATTAAGCTATATGGATTAGTTAATGATCTAACTGAAAGAATGAATGAAATAAGTGACCAATTTAAAGTGACTACATTGAATTAAATAAGAAAGAAGGGGAATGCATGCTAAATTCCTTGTTTCCCCTAATGCCCTTGATTAAGTTAATATTAAGGATTAATTAAGGGACATTTTAGACAATGCACAAATCCAATAACATGGATTAGATGTTGTCATCTTCTCCATTATCCTTAGCTAACCAAATAGAAGAGAGAAAATAGATAGAAATAAAGCTTGAGAAAATCAGCCATTGAAGAAGGAAAATTTAGCTTGCGTGTATAGGATTTTGTAAGGAAATTTAAGCTAGAAACAAAGTAAGTATGATTCTACCTTTGTTCAATTGAATAGGCAATTATACTTGTGGGATTGGACTGTTTTGATGATGTTAGATGAAATTACTATTGAATATGTGATTAGATGATTAAATTGTTGTAGAATTATGCAAATTTGAAGAATGAACACTAGGTATTATGCTGGAAATTATGTGTTTGTGATAGTGTAACAAAGCTAGGTTGCTGAAAAATTGAAATGAGATGTTGAAGAATTGAATGGTTAGAACTTGAAATTGAGCTATGGAACTAATGAATTAATTATGATCGTGATTAGATATTGTAAATAAGGTGTTAAACAAATTGAATTGTTAGTAACCAATGCTGGAAATGAAAGATAAAAGTATGAACATAGTCACATAACATAGAAACTGTTCTGTTAAATTGAAATTGAGTAAACATGCAAAATTAAGTATTGTAACCAACTTACTCTGTTTTGGCTGCCTTGAATAATGAAGTAACATTGACTAAACATGTTTAGGATATCATATGAAATGAATTATAGGGCCAAAACATTGGTTAAAATGAATTGAAGGCATTAAAATGTGATTAGGGGCAATCTGCCCAGAATTGCTCTGTTCTGGGTAGTCACTTTGAAAATTCACCAAAACTTCTATAGATCAAATTCAGGGCTGAAATTTTAATGACATGATCCTTATTATGCCTAATTGCATTAGGTGAAAACAGAACTGAAAACTGGGTCCTATGCTGGAAACTGTAAATAGGAATTGCTGGACAGTGCAAATTGTCCAGGCAGTGTAAATGCCCTATCTTTGAACAATAAACTGCTTTAATTTGATTAAAACTAAAATTCAAGTCTTACATGGTCTTATAGACAATTTGTTTAGCTTTCCAATGGTGTATAGCAATCGAAATTCCGACGTACGGATTAAAAGATATGGCAATTTAAAGGGACAGTGTGCAAACTACCAAGCAGCAGTGTCCTGGGCAGTTTGGGACTGTTTTTACACCTAGATGCAAACTGTTTCCAAAACAGTTTTGGGACATTGTAACTTGTCCAGTTATGTCTTAGGGTTTGGACTAGGTCCTAACCAACCTTGTTATTATCTTAATTCAATGTTATTACCATTAAACATGACCTAATACATATTTGGCGAATTAAGGGAAGAATGACATGTATGATAACTTGTTTCATGCCATGATCTATGTGTTTACTTGGGTGTTAAGCAAATGAAATGAAATGAAATGCTTGACATGTTGCATTGCTTATGCCAAAGGTAAGAAATGGCATGCTTGCTTGGAGATTATGGTACGCACATTGCATACATATGCATTTGTTTGTGTTTGATGTACGTGGCTGATTGAAATGAAATGAACAATGGTACCACTTTGTATTCATGTCATTCGAATGGCATGGATAAACTTGTCTTGGGAGTTAAGACTCCATAAGCCTAAGGGCTTGGCTTTTGAATGGCATAATCTTGTATTGAATAATGAATTGTATAAAGCTGGAATGAAATGGATAATCAACAACCTTGGTAGCTAGTTTGGATAGATAGGAGGGCATGCCTTAGAATCTTGAGCTCATATTGGCACTATGGTGCATATTTGCCCTACGGTGCATATTGGTACACTGGTACATATTGGCACTACGATGCATATTGGCACGATGGTGCATATTGGCACTACGGTGCATATTGGCATTTCGGTGCATATTGGCACTTCGGTGCATATTGGCACTTCGGTGCATATTGTTGAAGATTTGATTATCTAGTAAACTACTTACCAAGGGTGTTATAAGATGACTTAATAATTCAAATGAACATTGTTTTCTTATATGTGTGATATGAACATTGTTTGTATTGTAAGATACTTGAAGGAACTTACTTGCCTTGAAAGATGACTCATGAATGGTTGAGTAACTAGTTACTTCTCATGGAAGAAATGAATAAATGATGACTTTGTGTAATAATGCCTACTTGGTAATTGGAGTATTGGTTGCTTGTCTTCTAAGCAAGATGTTCGAATAGCACATGGTATTATAATGGATGTTGCTATGTTGATTGTATGATATGTAAAGATTGCCTATGTTTTTCTCCATGCATTCGAATGTATATGATTTATGGTGATGGTCTTGATTCCTTGAATTACATTTAAACTTGGATAGGTATGCTTGGAAATTGGCTAGACTTAATGTTACCTCACTAAGTACATAACTTGTACTTACCACTCTACTCTTCATTCTTCCCATAACAGATTAAAGAATTTATCAAGAGGATATCTTGATATTGAAGCAACACCTTGAAGCAAGCTTGAAAGTATGATTTCATACTCTTTATATACTCCTAGTTTGGTGGCACTAGAACTTGTAATAGGTAGCCTTGATCATGCATTTTGTGGTGTTGTTAAGACTAGTATATGTAATGTTTTGAATGGGCCTATCATGTAACCAATTTGAATGATTTAAACTATGTATATGACTTGGTTGATATGTATATAAGTTGGTATAATGTTGTGCATAATATGTTAAAATTTCAATATCTGTTGAACCTTCTTTAATTCGAATGCTAGACCAATGTGTATGATCATGCATTTGTTCCTATGGCCATTGATTTGAATCGGCAATGTAGAGATTGAAGCCAAGGTATGTACAAGCATGCATTAACAATGTATTTAACTAAGTGTGCCTTGAAATTGTATGATTGATTGTAAAGAATCAAATGAAATGTGATTAGGAATCCCCATAGGATTCGAATAAGGCATGAATGTGTAATAAGAATGTAAGTTGGATGTTTTGTATGGAACTTGTTAATTGGTTAAATAAGTAGTAACTTGAGATGATAGTAAGCTAGTTGATATATGTTTAGTGATCACCTAGTATCATTCGAATAAGGTACATGGAATTGTAATAAGAATGAAAGTGAGATTATGTATAATAGTAACTTATTGTGAAATATGTCATAATTGAGATTGTTGTTTGAATGATGTATGTGAATTGAATGGAATAGAAATACGATAATGGTAACTTAGGTTATAAGTAGGAAATGAAACAAATTAGTACCTAAATTAGCATGCTATGTATGTTGGGTTTGTTTAATGTGGACTACTTGTATGTATTGGATGACTTGAAATGTTTAGTTTGGGTTACTTGCGTTGCAAGTCAAGTATACTGAGGTTACTTGTTCGACAAGTAACCTATCTTTTGCTTTGTTCTCGCTTTGGTAACGCTCCTGAGCCGAGTTACGGCTAACCCGGGGATGGGGTGTTACATGTTTGGTTTGCAAGGCCTTCATCCTCTTCTTTACCCTTTTTAATTCGTTTCTCAAAATATCGCATTCTAAAGGGACTATCTTCATGTGCTCTTCTAGTGTCACGGCTGGCCCTTGATCCAGCTTTGGAATTTCATCATTTATCCTCCATCACCTCCAAAAATCATAATCAGAAGTGAACATGCATTTGTTATCTCCCTCCACCTTCATACGGTAGCAATAATCCCAAGCTCTAGAGATACTGTAAACATTCTCTTTGAATTCACCTTTGAAAGCAAATTCATTATGGCTCAAACCTGAGGTAACAGGAACAAACTTTCGAGACCCAAACTCTGTTGAAACCAACAAAGGGGTGCAACCAATCCCTCTATCCAAACCCAACATCATTAGCCAATTATACTCTCCACACCAGTATAAGAAATGAGTAACACTGCCTAGCCAAGGTGCTTGCTAAACTATGTAACCGTCTTGAAGGTTCTTGAGAATCAAAGTCCAGTTCTTCTTGTTGAAATCTTCCCGCCATTCCATGGCCAAATATTCTCGTAATAGAGAAAAGCTTCCCAAGCATATACCAGGTACAATTTTCTTCGGTGTTTTCCAAAAGTGACTTTGGATCCAAACCTGAAGTAACTGAGCACAACCTCTAAGTCATCCTTCCTCGTGCCTCCAGATAGCATTCAAAGAAATAAAGGTCTTGGTCAAGATTGTCGATGTTGGATTCGCCTTCCTCTTCAAGCATTCGAGTAAATCCAAGACAACTACATCGATGCCATTCAAGACTCTTAGAAAGATTATCAAACTATATATCTCCAAGACAAATAAATCCATCTTCATAACCTCTTCCGGGTGCGTAGGTATTACATCTCAAATGCACTCCCATGAAAAAGCAACTATCACCCTGATTCTGAATCAATCCTTTTACCCAATCTTCACTTATTTCGGCTATGTTTCTGAGCTTGGTGGGATAATTCTGAGACTTTGAGTGTTTAGAATAAATCCAATCTTTCTGAACATTTATGTGATTAAGTAGTGTCGTGTACTCTTCGATTGTGGGCATCATGTCCTCCTCGTTAAAAGTGAAATAATAAAAGGCAGGGTTCCAAAACTGAAATAAAGCCCGAAATAAAGGTTCATTGATTTTGACATACATCAAATCGGCTACATCACCATAGCTATAACGGAACAAATTCTTCAACCTCAAATCCCAACTTTCCCACATCTTTTTCAAGTCATGAAGATCGCTTTGTTGTAGACTCACATAAGTATACCCCGATACTATGCGCTCGCTCGGCAAACTATCACCTTGAACTCTTTGGTTGCTCTCAGACCAATGTCGGACTTGTGAGTAGATCTCCTCCTTCTTAAGATACCTCCCATCTATAATGAAAGATCTTTAATTGGGCGAACAACTTCGAATCAACACCTTTATGTCATGTCATGTAAATGCAAAAAGGAAAAAAGCAAAGACAAAACAAAATAAAAAAAGACACAAAAGAAAAAAGTTAGTATCAAATAAATAAATGAGACAAGAAATAAAGCAGAAAATTAAACCAGCGAAACAAGAAGTAAACCTAATTGCATCCTATCTAGAACGCCTAGGTTATCCGCATGGCTCTAAAAGGGTAGGCTTTCTATATTCGCTAAATGCAGTTTTTGTACTAGGAGGGTACCCGAACTGTCCTCGTTGTCCCCTACTAAGGGTAGCAAGGACCCTGATCATCACCCATTATAGGCTCATCTCAACCAGGTTCAATTCAGGGGGACTCATTCGCTATGTCATTAAAGAAATAATATTCTCATGAAGACATGGGGTACTCGAGGACCAAAGGTACTTACTTAGCCCATACGGAGGAACGATATCCATATGGAAGCATTAGCATTTCCCCCCACTTACAAGGACGAGTTTATATGTCGATTTTTAAAATGTGTTAAAATAAACTTGCATTTATAAACAAATATTCACTTAATTGTCACTTTAATTCATAACTTCCGATATTAATAAAGCGGTAATTATATTTTGTTTTTCCTGAAAAATAGCCTGACTCAATTTAGTTTTTGAAAATCAAAACCAGTCCCCAGCGCAGTTGCCATGCTGTAGCGACGTTTTAAAAACTCAAATTGGTTCGATATATCCCTCCTTTTAAAAACATTTATTAAAAGGGGGATTTTTTTAAAATTCAAATTTTGGAAATAAAAGACTTGGAGTCGGCACTGGTCACTTGGATTAGGTAGACCAGACACCGAAAATAAAACCAGAGATTTTGGGTTCGTCAGTCAGTTACGAGTGGGGAAGGTTTCGCACCCCCACTACGCCCGGAAATTGGTACCAAATTAATTATTGCTTTATTAATATTAAATTTTGTGAGTTAAAGTGACAATTAAATTAAAATTCAGTTATACATGCGAGTAAATTTTAAGGGCCCCGTTATTCGAGAAAAAAACGAACGAGCCACCACCACTACGACTGGTACTGGCCATGTTTATTCCCTAATAAAAGGGCACCGCATTAGCAGTTAATATACCGGATGTAACATGAACACCATGGCAAACAAGCACAGAACATAATACAAAATAAACGATTCAAAATATCATACATTAGCATCACATTATGTAATAGGGTATTATACATATATCTATTTGCATATACGTATGTAATGACATATACATATATAAAAAGAAAAATGGCAGTAGCCATATATGTATATTATTAGAACTATATATATTACGTAATATATATAAAACATAATATATGCATATATTTATATATAAACCATATATCATATAATATATATAAAACAGTAATATATACCATACAAACTATATTATATAAATACGTGTTGAATACATATATATATATATGTAATACTTTGAACTATATATTATAACATAAAAATATACTTATATAAAAAACATATGTTCCATGTGTCACATGTAAAATACATATATATACATTAAGACTATATACTATGTATTATAAAACACATATAATATGCATATATTAATACCATAGGCTATATATAAAAGTAATTATATAGTATATACACATCCTATATTACGTACCATATATAAAAAAAAATATATTATACTATTTACTATATAAAAACAGCTACATAATATGTCTATATATTTGCAAAGCTATATACTATTTTAAAGCCTACTTAATGTGTAGATATTGTGTACCACATATAACGCATATATTACCTAAAAACATATAGTATATAGGACATATATCATACTATTATAATATACATATATCAAGGTCATATTAAACACATACATATCATAACAAGGCAAGAAAAAAACATTATAATAAACATTACAAACATTATGTAGGGCTAAAATGAAAAGACAATAAATTATAGGGCAGAAAAATAAAATGCATGAAGATCAAGGATGAAACGGCAAAGACTTTAAAAATCTAGGGGCTACGGCTGTGGTTTAAAAACGGGGAAGGACCGCGGGTGCGATTTCAAAAACGCGGAGGGATTTAAAATGTAAATATCCCATTTGCCATTTTAAAACAAGTATAAAATCCAATTTATTTGCTAAAAACAAAAAAAAGCTTAAAAAGTCTCCCACTCTCTCTCGACCCTCTGAAACCCAGGATAAACATTGTCGCGTGTTCATCCTTGAACCCAAAAACCACCGCTCACCAGAGGCCAGAAAACCACGCTCTCTACCGCGTCAGCCGTTGCTCGTCGGTGGCTGGGAAACCCCAAATAAGCCCAAAATCGCTCTTTATATTCTCTAAAACCATATCTAAGCCTAGACCTAAGAAAACGATAAAACCTTTTCTTTTTGAAACGAAAAATCAAAAGCCCTTCTTTTTGTTTTTTAGAAACCGTGACCCTTTTCGAAAAACAAAATCCAAAAACACCCTTCGCATGCCTGCCTCTTCAACGATTTACCCTTCGCGGCCCCAAGGAGGCTGATGGGCTTATCACCGGCGAGTAAGGTGATAGACGCGAGCGGATATCAAACAACGCGAGGAAGGCAAAACGAAACCAAGGTAAAATCTAAACTCTAGTTTTTATGTATGATGTTTTGACGATGATCTAAAAAAAGGAGAGAAAAGCTACCTCAGAAATCTAGAGGCTTTTACTTCCGTTCATTGCTCAAAATTCTGAAAAATTCCCTTTTACAATTGTTAGGGATTTTGTATATATACCCTGATTATACATGCATTTAAAAAAGTAGAAAATAAACCATAATAATCCTATTGGTTGCCTTCTGTCAATCTGCTATTTTGTTGCATTTTTTAGATTGTCAGTTTGTCCCCTTGTTATCCTTCTAATATTCTGTCTTTTGTTTATGTTATCACTGGCTTGAGGGAAATAAGGAACCAGCTGAGATGCACAGCAACTTGCGAGCCTTTGACGCCATCCTTTGTGTCTCTTCAAACGTCGTGGCCAACCGAGAGGTGGAGGGGACCAGAGGGAGAAGCTGTTTGGGGAGCAAGGTTCTATGGTGGTCGTTGGATCTCTGCCAGCGTTGAGATAAAGCGAGAAGGCGAGCAGTCACGCGTGGGGTTCTCTACGGGATGAATCGGCGAGCGTGTAGCACACGTGCGAGTGGGAGAGCTGGAACATTGCATGTGTGGCGCATGAGTAGCTGAGGTGTCGGGCGGTGAGCTTCATGCGGCAATCCAACGGTCTCTTGGGCTTGATCTGGACCGTTAATTCATGCCAGATCTGATGGTGGGGAGTGAGCTGTGCAAGAAAAGATAGATTAGGGTTTTTTTAATTATCAGATTAGGGTTATTAGGTTTGGGCCTTATTAGCTAGGTTGATGTAACAGATATATTTATTTTGGGTTGTAATTTATGGACTGATATATAAACTTGGGCTTTCAATATTTACTAATTTTTTTAGCTTTTCAATTTTGTTTTAGAATAGTGATATAACTATAGTAATGACAATAAGCAAATATATATATATATATCACTAACATGTAATGATAAACATAAGACTTAAAAACTAATAATATTTAGCAATAATACTAATAATCTTTTTGTTCTTCTTTTTTTGTTTTTCCTTTTTTTCTCTTTGGACTTGAATAGTATGCACACTTAATATATAATAACACACAAATAAAGTAGATAAACTCAGCCCTTTATAGCAAAGATTAAGATTATATATAAAAAACAGTTTAACACCCTGGATAAAATTAGTGATTACACATGTGAATTCAAATAATTGTAGGAGCCATACAAATTTCCTAAACTTAAATTTCCAGCATCATTTAACACAATTTCTCATAATCAACAGCAAGATTTCATACTTTAAACAACATTACTCCATTAAGAAAATCATTAAAACACCATTACATTCATAATCAACTCACCTTGTGCTTTAATCTCCCTTGCATTTCCAGCCCCAAAACTTCAAATTCAGCTCCAAATTAAACTTTCCTTGTTCTTCTTTATTGATAATTTCAGCCAAGGGAGAGCAAATCCCAAGAGAAAGATGGTGGAATGAGCAAATGGCTCTTTTCCCCCCTCACCACATGGTCGGCTAGTTCTCTTGCATGGCCACTTGGATTCCACTCATTCAAAGTGGTGGAATTACACATGCAAGAAGCAAGTTTCTTCCTTATTTCATTTTAGTCATACAAGCTACTCACCCCACTTTACAATTGAGTCACTAGCTCTTGTATTCTTCCTTATAATTCAATCTTTAATGTCTTGATCAAAATACTAAATTAACCTCTTAATGCTCATATGTGCTCCTTAATAATCCTTGAAATATAATTACTTTACTCATTTGCTAATTGATCTTTAGCTTAGTTAGCTTTTTCATTTTCAATTCCATTGACTTACTTATTCAATTGACTCTATTTGAGTCTTAAATAGTCTAAAGGTAACTTCTCTAAGCATGTGTTTGCCTTGTAAAACTCTTAGCCCAATTTTAGGGGTATTATAGAATTGATTTTGATGAAACCTATGTGCTCGTAGCTAGAATAGAAGGTATTAGGATGCTTCTTGCATTTGCATGTTATCATGAACTCAAGCTTTTTCAAATGGATGTAAAAACTGCTTTTCTAAATGGTTTTATAATTGAAGAAGTGTATGTAGAACAACCACCCATTTTTGAAGATCCAAAATATCCAAACCATGTTTTCAAACTTTCAAAAGCTTTATATTGTTTGAAACAAGATCTTAGAGCTTGGTATGAGAGATTATCAAACTTTTTAATTGAAAAAGGTTTTGACAAAGGAAAGGTGGATACTACACTCTTCATAAAAAGAAAAGGCAAAGACATCTTAGTAGTTTAAGTTTATGTTGATGATATTATTTTCGGTTCTACTAATAAGTTACTTTACCAAGATTTTGCTAAGTTGATGCAAGGTGAACTTGAAATGAGCATGATGGGGGAGCTTTCATTCTTCTTAGGGCTCCAAATCAAACAAAGGAAAGATGACATCTTCATCAATCAAGCTAAGTACATCAAGGATGTGCTCAAGAAGTTTGTCTTGGAGAATGTGAAACCTCAAGTCACACCAATGAGCTCATCTACAAAGTTTGACAAAGATGAAGGAGGTAAGTGTATTAATTTAAAGCTTTATAGATCTATGATAAGATTTTTGCTTTATCTTACTGCAAGTAGACCGAATATTATGTTTAGTGTTTGCTTGTGTGCAAGATTTCAAGCTAGTCCTAGAAAATCACACCTACATGTCGTTAAGATAATCCTTATATACCATAGAGACACACCTTGTTTAAGCCTTTGGTATCCTAGAGATTCCTCCTTTAGTTTGCATGCTTATTCAGATGTAGATTATGGAGGCTGTAAGATAGATAGAAAGAGTACCTCCAGTACTTGTCAATTCCTAGGTAGTATGATCATATCATAGTTTTCTAAGAAACAAAATAGTGTAGCATTATCTACCACTGAGGAGGAATATATTTCACCCGAAAGTTGTTGTGCTCAAGTCCTTTGGATGAAGCAAGAACTCTTAGATTATGGAATTGATGTAGGTACCATCCACTTAAAGTGTGACAATATTAGTGCCATTTGTCTCACTAAGAATCCCATACAACACTCTAGAACCAAGCACATAGAGATAAGACATCATTTCATTAGAGATCATGTCTTGAAAAATGAAGTAGTTCTAGAATATGTAGACACCTTGAACCAACTAGCGAATATCTTTATCAAAACCTTAGACAAAGAGCGTTTTTGGTCTCTTAGGAGAGAGTTAGGGCTTACTAGCCTTTCTTGAACCTTAGAGCCTTTTTGGTGTCTAAATCTTGCTTGAATTTGTATGATTTCCATGCTTTTGTGTTTTTGCTCCTATACGCATTTATTCATGTTGCTAGGGGGAGTATGCATCTGTTTTTGCGCATACATGATGATCACATATCATATACATGAATTTTGATTTGATTAAATTTGAATTTTTGGGTTCCTTGTAGCTAAAAATGTCATTTTTGGTCAAGGCGTATTGATACGGGGCTTCACGTATCGATACGAGTATTTGGGGCAGTGTTTTGGTACATGTAAGCTTTTACTGATACGGGTTGAAGATCGGTATGGCTAAAAACCGTACCGGTACGCGGTTTTGGTATGCACAAGTAGTGTATCGGTATGCGTGGCCACTGAAGACTTTAAATGTCATTAAAAGAGGGTTTTCCTAACTTTATTCAAACTCTTACTTTTTCTCTAAAACCCTAATCGACTCAAACCCTATTTAAACCCTTCAAACCCTTTGATTTTCTCACAAATCTTCAAAATCTTTTGGGGGGTTTTGATTTTAACATCAAACCCAAGTTAGCATCATCAAGCTCGTGCAAAATCATCTCCTCATTAATCCATAATCCCATATTCAAGGTATAAACTCTTTTTCTTTTGTTTTCAATTTATTCCATATTTGTATATTGTTTTTCATCAAAAATTATATATCTAGTATGTATACAAGATAGTTTTCAAAGATTTTACAAAAATTCTTTCAAAACTGAATTTTTTTGTTCGAATATAAAATTATACTTGTATACTTTTCTATATTATTTTTCAGTTTTTCTTTCACCAAAAATTCTTTTTATACTTGTATATTATTTTAAACTATACAATACATGTTTTTATAATACCTTGATCATTGAATTGTTTATTGGATTGAATGTGATGTTTATGCATACATTGTTTTGTGGTTTGAAATTGTTTTTTCAGGTTTTTCTAATGGCTCCTAAGAAAAGAGGGAGAAAGGAGATTGCATCTAGCTCTTCCAATCTTAATCCTATCGAACCAAATCCCAAAAACAACGGTACAAGGCCAAACCTTACCCAATTTTACCGTGAATGTTTTAATCAACCTGAAAATCCAAATGCTTTAGATCGTTTTAAACATTTTCAAAACTTTAAAATCCATCGTGAACGTATCGTTTCCTACCTTTCATGACTTCCGTTGAATTTAGTTTTCGATATCTTGATTTATTAAGGTAATGGAAGTTCATGGCTTTTCTAGGTATACCTGGCATTGAATATAAAAACCTTGTCCTTATTTTTTACTCAAATGCCCAGTGTATTTACAACCAAGATAAAACCGAGGTTATAGCTCTTAAATCTTATCTTATGGGAAAAACCTTTCGTCTTGATTCTAAAACTATAGCCGATCTTTGAGTATGGATGATATTGGTATAGATGATGAAATTAATTTTCCTCATACCTACAATGGCTCCGTAACCGTTTTAGATGCCCATGAACGTTTTCTTCACTTCCTTATCACTTGGTGGTTTCGACCATCTGGTGGTAAATGGTCTACCATTCTCCAAGTCAATGACTTTTGGCTTTATTGTTTTCGTGAAGAAAAACGTCCAATCCTAGCCCAAATCATCTTTGCCAAGCTAGTTTTCTTGTCCAAAACTTCTTCGCCTCTCAAGTTACCTCCTTCACCTATGGCACCACCTGGAGTTATATGTTCCACAGGCTTGATATCAACTGTTCTTACGACCTTGCTTCGCCTCTCACTGACCCTATTAATGATCACTCTCTTCGGCTTGCAAAGTTCACCATCTACAATGATGAATGGATTCGTATTGCGAATCTCCCTCGTGATGCTCAACCTAATCCGGTGGTTGTTCCTCCGATTGCTCAAGAAGCTCTGGTTGCTCCTCCTCTGCCTTTCCCTTGATGCTCTTATGGCTTACCTAGATGGGAAGTTTGTTGCTTTGGATTTGAGGTTAGATTCTAGCTTTGCTCTTTTGGATACTCGTTTTACCTCTTTAGAAGCTAGAGTTACATCCATGGAGAATCATCAAGCATCTATGGACATGACACTTACCGCTTTTCATGGAGAATGGTGCCGGCATGCTCTTCGTGATGATCATGAGGAATATGAAGAAGATGATGATGATGATGAGGATGCTCCTTAGGCTTTTGCATTTCATTTCATATCATATCATAGTTCTTGAGATTTATGCACCTATGTTATTTGTTTTTGAACTCCTATGCCTTATGTTTATTTTGCTTTTTGGATTATGTTTTTATGTTTTAAGTTGGATTTTTTTTAATGTTGCTTTGAACTTTATGTTTTGAATTTAATGATATTTATGTTGTTTCCTTTATGCTTGGAGTACTTTATTGTTTATATATTGTTTATCCCATTAATTTTGATCTAACAAAAAGGGCGAGAAGTAAAAGAGATTAAATTTTTCAAAAATACATCTTTGAGCCTTAAAGAAAGGAGGAGTAATTTCAAAAGTCTTAAAATTTTATTTTGGGTTTTGTTATATCAAAAATAGGGAGATTGTAAAACCAATATTTGATTTTCATATAACAATGATTTTAAAGGAATAAATTGTAAAATTAAATAAATTTTTAAGTACTCAAAATACTCAGAAAATGACAAGGATTCGAACTTAAAATTATTTCTAAGTCAAAACTAAAACCTCAAATGTTTTCTAAGTGTTTTTATAGTCAAATAGCCAATTTGGTCCTGGTATACCGATACGCTCTTAATTGTATCGATACGGTCCTTAGCTACTGAATTTCTTTTTAAACGAGATGGCTATTGGGTACCGATACGCGTATATCTGTATCGGTACATCATTCTTACCTGGGAACCAAATAAGCTTTGAGTATCGGTACGACTCTATTCGTACCGATACGGGGTGTTCAGATTTACAAAATCTTTGCATTTAATTTTATAGTCGTTACCTTGCCAGTTTTATTGGAACCATAATTATTGAAAAATGTTATACTATACCCATACGCCCTTAGTCGTATTGATACAAGTTTCCATTTATTTTTTTCTCAGAATCTAGTGAGCAAAACCCGTACCGATACGGTACTGCCTGTATCGATACGCCTTTGCAAAATATAGTTTTCGTACTGATCGCCCTCCAGCGTATCGATACCCCTTTGTACAACGGCTCTTTCTTCTTTTGGATGGTACCGATATGGCAGCCCGCGTACCGATACCGAGGGTTGGCAGACAACATTTATTGCAGGAAAAACAATCTCCATCGACTATTGATGATCTCAACTACCCAAACGGTTAGAAATCAATGAGGGGGTATTTAAACGAGTCTCCAAAGCTACAACAACAACTATTGATCAATTGAACAAGTCAAAAGCAATTCAAGCACAAATCCAACCATCTTTGAACTCTTGGAGTCAAATCTTTGTAACCCACATGAATAGTCTTTATTTTAATCATTTTATTTAAGTTTTGGGTTGTGAGTGAACTTGCAAATTGGGCAAACAAACTACCTTTGAGAGGATTTTCAGTTTGCATTCCTTTTCTTGTAAAATAGAGAGTTTGATCAAAGCTTTGGGTAGAAAGCATTAATTGTGTAACGGTAGCCTCCTTAGCCTAGAAAAGGGAAAGAAAATTTTAGTTAATTTGTTGGAATTGTAAAACCAAAGTTTGATTTTGATATAACAAATTGTTTAAGGACCTATTTGTAAAAAATAAATAAATTTTAAGTATCTCAAAGACCACAATTGACAAGGATTTTTCAAGTACAAAATTATTCAAAATCAAAAACTTAAACCACATAAATTTTTCTAAGTGTTTTTAAAGCCAAATTCAACTTTTACGCCCAGGCGTATCGATGCGCCCTCGAGTTTTTCGATACGGGCTTAACTTAAAAGGCCACTATAAGAATCTGTTTCGATATAGGCAAACCTGTTTCGATACGAGTGTTTTGATACGGTTCTTTCCGTGTCGATATGGCCTTCATATGGGTTAAGGTTTTTACTCAGGCGTTTTGATACGGTGCCATCTATTTTGATACGGCTTTCATACTGGTTTAAGATTTAACAACAGCATACCGGTATGACTACTTGTGTATCGATATGGTAGTTGAGATTTTTCAAATATTTTCATTTATGATTCGAACATTGCCTTGTCGGTTATTGGGAACATGTGATTTTGAAAATTAGTTAACCCGTATCGATACACCTACGTGGCATACTGATACAGGTTCTGGCAGAGCCCAAGTGAGCAAAAACGTATCGATACGGCCTTGCCCGTTTCGATACGTCTCCTTATAGCATTTCGATACGGCCTCTCGTGTATCGATACGCCCTTTGTTTTACCTGCACAATGGCTCTTTCTATTTCAAGTCCGTATCGATATGCGGGAGGCCGTATCGATACGGTAGGTTGTATCAGAGCATTTGTGGTGGGAAAAAGAGAGCCTAACGGCTCTATTAATGATGTCAACCACCCAAACGGTTACAAATCAATGAGATGGTATAAAAGCAAGCCTTTAAAGCTACAACAAAGATAGATCAACAAGTCAAGCACATTCAAGTATAAATCCAATCCTTTTAAGCCTTATATAGTCAAATTCTTGTAACCCTCTTAAGAGATTTTATTGTATTCATTTTTATTCAAGTTTGGGTTTGTGTGAACTTGTAATTGGGTAAACTTATCTACCTTTGAGAGGCATTTTTTCTGTTTACCATAATTTCTCTTTGTAAGAATGTCTTTGATCAAGCTTTGGATAGAAAGTTTTGATTTATTGTAATGGTTTCCTCCTAAGCCGAGAAAAGGGGACAAATTTATTGAGTGGATTGTTGAAATCCTCAGTAGGGTGCTGAGGTAGTGGATGTAGAGCTTTTTCTAAGCTTGAACCACTCTAAAATTGCTTGTGTCCAATTTTTACATTTCCATCTTGCACCCTTCAACTTTTAAATAGCCAATTCACCTCACTCTTGGCTAATTGCCATTGTTTGATCAATTCAACAATTGGTATTAGAGCTACCTTCATTCGAAGGATTAACATCCTCTTGAGTCGATCTTGGAGAAGTTGATCAACCGCACACCAAGCTACAATCAAGCCATGGCATCTACCTCGAGTCAAAGCTTGTACGAGTCACAATCCATCATGAAACCACATTTCTTCAATGGGGACAACTACCCATATTGGAAGAACTGAATGAGGCTATTCATCAAGTCCAATGATTACGCTCTTTGGGATGTAATCGAGGATTAGTCATCCATTCTGATGAAATAATAGGGTGATAGACAAGTTCCCAAGGCCAAGCACGAAACAACGAATGAAGAAAGAAGGAAGCTTCAAGTGAATGACAAAGCCTTGCCCATTCTCTTTTGTGCGCTTGGACCGTATATGTATTCAAAGATGTCTTCATGTACGAGGGCAAAGGAGGTATAGGACACTCTAGAGACCACCTACAAGGGCACTGACGATGTTAAGGAGACCAAGATTGGACTCCTCAATATGGGCTACAAAAATTTCAAGATAGAGCCTGATGAAGGTGTCACAAAGATGTTTGACCGCTTATCGGTCATTGTAAATGGTCTCAAAGGCTTCGGTGAGGTCATTCATGAAGACAAACTTGTCCAGAAACTCCTCTGCTCTCTTCCTAAGTCATGGGACGGGGAAAGAACTGCGATCATCGAGGCAAAAAATTTGAAGACACTAAAGCTCGATGCTCTCATGGGATCTCTTCCTACTCATGAGATAATGAAGCAAGGAAGAGATGAAGAAAAGAAAAGAGAGGAGAAAAAGATAGAGAAAAGGGAGGTAGAAAAGAAGAAACTCAGAATTGCTCTCAAAGCTTCTTTTGATGAGAGTGATTCAAGTGAGAAGGAAGACGAAAAGATAGAGCTTGGTATGAAAGGCTTTTCAAACTTTTTGATTGAAAAATGTTTTGAAAAAGGCAAGGTGGACACTAC
Source organism: Hibiscus mutabilis (assembly GCA_019671005.1). Classification (NCBI taxonomy): domain Eukaryota; kingdom Viridiplantae; phylum Streptophyta; class Magnoliopsida; order Malvales; family Malvaceae; genus Hibiscus; species Hibiscus mutabilis. Next base: position 42,294,974 of record CM033712.1, read on the forward strand.
ACTTTTCATTAAAAGATGTGGCAAAGAAATCTTAGTAGTTCAAATTTATGTAGATGATATTATTTTCGGTTCTACTAATGAATTGTTTTGCCAAGAGTTTTCTAAGCTAATGCAAGGTGAATTTGACATGAGCATGATGGGGGAGCTTTTATTTTCTTGGGGCTCCAAATCAAGCAAAGGAATGATGGCACCTTCATTAATCAAGCAAAGTATATAAAAGACATGCTCAAGAAGTTTGGCTTGGAGAATGTGAAGCCTCAAGCCACACCAATGAGCTTATCCATAAAGCTTGACAAAGATGAAGGAGGTAAGTGTGCCGATTCTAAGCTTTATCATTCCATGATTGGCTCATTTCTTTACCTTACCGCAAGTAGACCCGATATTATGTTTAGTGTTTGCTTGTGTGCTAGGTTTCAAGCTAGCCCCAGAGAATCGCACCTTATAGCCGTTAAGAGAATCTTTAGATACCTTAGAGATACACCTAGTTTAGGTCTTTGGTATCCTAGATATTCCTCCTTTGATCTTCATGCTTTCTCTAATGCGGATTATGGGGAATGTAAGATAGATAGAAAGAGTACCTTCGGAACTTGCCAATTCTTAGGTAGTATGATCATATCTTGGTTCTCTAAGAAACAAAATAGTGCAACTTTATCTACCACCAAAGCGAAGTATATATTGGTCGGGAGTTGTTGTGCTCGAGTCCTTTGGATGAAGCAACAACTTTTAGATTATGGAGTCGATTTAGGTACCATACCCCTTATGTGTGACAACACTAGTGCCATTTTTCTCACTAAGAATTCCATCCAACATTCTAGAACCAAACACATAGAAAATAGACATCATTTCATTAGAGATCATGTCTTGAAAAATGATATAGTTCTAGAGTATGTTGACACCTTACACCAATTAGCAGATATATTTACCAAACCTTTAGATAAAGAGCGATTTTGGACTCTTATGAGAGAGTTAGGTTAAACCAGCCTCTCTTGACCCTTTAGAGCCCTTTAAGGTAAAAAATTTGCTTGAATTCAATTGATTGATATGCATGTGTGATTTTGCTTCTTGATGCATCTATGATTGTTGCTAGGGGAGTATGTATCCATGTTAAACCATACATTTTGTTCACAAATGCATTTCAGTTCGAATAAAACTAAACTTTTGAGCAACTTGTGGACCAAAATGCATTTTTTAGGTTATCCGTATCGAAACGAGTGAAGGTGTTTCGATACATCATTCTTGTCTCAACCCAGATTGCATTTCTCAGCAAAAATGTATCGATACGGGTCCAACCGTATCGATATGGGTTTAAGAACAGGTTCCGATACAGTTGAGCCCGTATCGAAACAGTTGAGCTCGTATGAAAACGGTACTTGTATTTCGGTACACCTATATCAATATGCCATGTGGCGTATCAGTACGCGAAGCCGTCTATCCTTAAATGAGTCATTAAATGGGTTTAACTTTAATTCAAACACTTTTTGTCAAAACCCTAACTGATTTTCCCTTTAAGTACACACCCAATTCTATGTTTTTTCACATCAATTCATCAAAGATTTTGAGGGGTTTTACTCTAAAAATCATCCAAAGCTCTTTTCATCAAAGATTATGCATTGCTTCATCCTTATTCATCCATAATCCCAACTTCAAGGTATAATTTTTTTTTCTTTTTCTTTTAAATTTCATTTTGATTTATATCATGTTTTTACTTAGTTTTTGTGTTTTAATGTATACATACTATAGTTTTTCAAGTTTCTGTAAAAAAAATCAAAAACTGAAATTTTTTTATTCTAATATAAAAATATACCGTATAATTTTATTTTTTCAAAATTCTTTTTACTAAAAGTTAATTTTATACTTGTATATGTTTTTAAACTATAGATTTTTTTAAAACAATACCTTGAATTATTAGATTGAATATTGGATCGAATATGATGATTTATGCGTACATTGTTTTGTGCCTTAAATTGTTTTTCAGATTATCTATGGCACCGAGAAAGAGAGCTAGAAAAATCGAGGTTGGTGAGTCTTCAACTGAAGACAATTTGGCTCATCCCAACCTTGGCCTTATTTACCAAAAGAGTTTTTCGACCCCGGCGGCTTTAAATCACTTCAAGCAATACCAAAACTACAAAATTCACCGCAAAAGAGTAACATCTCTTCCATTCTTAAACTCTGAACGTTTCAAGTTTAAATATCTTTATCTTTTGAGACGTTGGAATTTTATTCAATTTTTGGCTATCTCGGGATTTTATACCGTAATCTTGTCTTGATTTTATTTGCTAACGTTCGGTGCATCCCTAACCAAGACCGTTTTAAGGTTATTGCTATTGAGCCATTCTTAATGGGGAAGAAATTTCGTATTGATGTTCAAACTCTTGTCAATGTTTTTGGGATAGAAGATGAGGGAATCGATGATGAGGACTCCATGGGACATGTTCTTGGCTGTTATGTCACTGTTCTTGATGCTCATGATCGCTTCTTGCATCTCATGATCACTTGGTGGTTTCGGCCATCCGGTGGTAAGTTTTCCACTATTTGACAAATGGATGACTTTTGGATTAGATTTTTCGTGAAGAGAAACAGCCCAATCTTGCTCAAATTTTGTTCGCGGAGCTAGTTTACCTCATCCAACATCGCCACACCCCTCTAGTTTTATCCTTCACTTATGAACCTATGCTTATGTTTTTAGGATTTTAAGTTTGAATTTTTCATATGTTGCTTGATTATTGCTATATGCTTCAATGAACAATATGTTGTTTTTGCTTTACTATTGCTTATCTATTGATCTATCATTGATTTTGATCTAACAAAAAGGGGGAGAAGTAAAAGAGCTTAAGTTTTCAAAAACGTTTTTAAAACCTATCTTAAAGTAAGAGGAGTTTTTCAAAAAGACTTAAAAATTTAACTTGGTTTTGTTATATCAAAAGGGGGAGATTGTAAAACCAAAGTTTGATTTTGATATAACAAATTGTTTAAGGACCTATTTGTAAAAGAAAATAAATTTTTAAGTATCTCAAAGACTCACAATTGACAAGGATTTTCAAGTACAAAATTATTCAAAGTCAAAAACTTAAACCACATAAATTTTTCTAAGTATTTTTAAAGCCAAATTCAACTTTTATGCCCAGGCATATCGAAACGCCCTCGAGCATTTCGATACAAGCTTAACTTAAAAGGACATTGTAAGAACCTGTTTCAATATAGGCAAACCTATTTCGATACGGGTGTTTTGATACGTTTCCTTCCATGTCGATACGGCCTTCATATGGGTTAAGGTTTTTACTTAGGTGTTTCGACACGGTGCCATCCGTTTCGATTAGGCTTTCATACTAGGTTTAAGATCTAAGAACAGCGTACCGATACGGCTACTTGTGTATTGATACGGTAGTTGAGATTTTTCAAATATTTTTATTTATGATTCGAACGTTGCCTTGTCAGTTATTGGGAACATGCGATTTTGAAAATTAGTTAACCCGTATCGATACAACTACGTGGCGTACCGATACAGGTTCTAGCAGTAGCCCAAGTGAGAAAAAACATATCGATATGGCCTTGCCCGTTCAATACGTCTCCTTATAGCGTTTCGATACGGCCTCTCGTGTATCAATACGCTCTTTGTTTTACCTGCACAACGGCTCTTTCTATTTCAGGTCCGTACCGATACGGCCTCCTGAGTATCGATATGGTAGGTTGCAATAGAGCATTTGTGGAGGGAAAAAGAGAGCCTAACATCTCTATTAATGATGTCAACCACCCAAACAGTTAAAAATCAATGAGATGGTATAAAAGCAAGCCTTTGAATCTACAACAAAGATAGATCAACAAGTCAACACATTCAAGTAGAAATCCAATCCTTTTGAGCCTTATAGAGTCAAATTCTTGTAACCCTCTTGAGAGATTTTATTGTATTCATTTTTATTCAAGTTTGGGTTTGTGTGAACTTGTAATTTGGTAAACTTATCTACCTTTGAGAGGCATTTTTTTGTTTACCACAATTTCTCTTTGTAAGAGTGTCTTTGATCAAGCTTTGAGTAGAAAGCTTTGATCGATTGTAACGGTTTCCTCCTAAGCCGAGAAAAGGGGACGAATTTATTGAGTGGATTGTTGAAATCCTCAATAGGGTGCTGAGGTAGTAGATGTAGAGCTTGTTCTAAGCTTGAACCACTCTAAAATTGCTTGTGTCCAATTTTTACATTTCCATCTTGCACCTTTCAACTTTTAAAAGGCCAATTCACCCCCTATTGGCCAATTGCCATTGTTTGATCAACTCAACAGAAATCCTTAGTGGAAAGGTAAGGTAGTGGATGTAGACCTTGTTAGAAGGTTGAACCACTATAAATCCCTAGTGTCTCATTTTTATCTTTCCATTTGCTTTCCTTCAATTTTTAAATTGTTAAATCACCCCCTCTTGGCCAAATTCTCTTTGATTGATCATCCTAACACTATTGGAATTTTGGTAGAACATGGGGTATTGATACCCTCCTTAGGTGTACCAATACGCCCCTCAAGAATCGCATGAGTTCATCATTTTTAACATAGGGTACCGATACGCATTCAACCTGTATCGGTACTCGAACCCATAATTTATTTTCTGGAGATCGTAAACCATCTACAAACCCTTATGGGGATGCCCTAGAACAAACCTACAAGTTATGAGAGGTGTTTTAGGTGGTTTCTTACCATTTTTACACGTTATTAACGATTAATCCGGATTTCACCATTGAAGGGCTTTAAACTACCAAACACCAACTTTAGCAACAACAAACCACAACATCAAGCAAGACAATCATTTTATGATCCTTAAGAAGAATAGGAGTCAGAGATATACTGGCCTTTAGCTAGAAATCCCGAAATCAAGCTTCCAAGTTAAACCCTTCAATTTTCTTTCTTTGACTCAAGCATGGGGGAACTCCCAAAACACATTTCCTTGCTATACCAATATGAAAATGAGTCAAGGCTTGAATTAGTAACTATGGGGAGATTCAACTACGAATTTGTAACAATATAAATGGGTTGAAGCTCTTATAACCCCCAATTTCTTTAAAAACCCATTTGTAGAAAAACTCACCTTTTTACAAGATATTACTCTTTTCTTGAAGCTCATGAGATGGAGAAAACATACTTAAATTTTGAGTCTTGAATGGAAGAAATGATTAGGAAAGCTTTGATCTTTGTTGTTGGAACAAGGCTTGAAAGAAGAAAGGAAGAAAATAGTGTGTGGGAGAAAAAAGATGAAGAGAAAATGGATGATCTCACCTTGTCTTTTTTTTTTCACGTGAAAGCCAAGGGAACATAAATGAGTGTTCAGCCTTTTATTTGAAAAAGGGGTAAAATTACAACATAAAACCTCCTAGTTTCTCCCCTATTCACAAATCGGTCACTATTCAAGCCTTTGAAGCTCAATTCTCATCCAATAGGGCCCAAACTTGGCCCAAGGGATCCAATTCCCCAAACTAACACAAGGGTCCATAACTCGGGTCAACGCCCAACGTTGACTTAGAAATTTTGGGTCGTTATAGTCAGTCTCTCTCTTTCTCCCTCAAAACTTCCTCTTCACTTCTACGGTTGCCTTGCTTTGCATGTTTTATATGAATGAAAAAAATAGATACCTTGGCGACATCAAGAGGATTAACGTTGACGGTAGAGATAAAAACAGCGCTGGCAACAGATAAGGTCATCTCGTCGAGGCTCAAATTGATGTCAATCACGACTTTGGAGTTTAGGGATGTAAAATTTGGAGGAGAAGAAGAAAGAAAAGCTGAAAAGTGGGACTAACTATATTATTTTATTAAGGAAAAGAAAAATTAATGGGCCACGTCAGCAAAATAAAAGTTGGGTGACTCAAATGAAAGTTTTAAAAACTCGGTGACCAAAATAAAATCGCCCATACTTTACCTTTAAAAAATTAGATCATCATAATGTTGCTTTCTTGATGAAAATTGGGTTTGATTTAGTACATCGGCAAGATCATTTGTGGGTAAGGATACTCCGCACTAAATATAAGTGGATCGAGGACATCCCAAAGTCCTTAGAGAGGCGGGTTTGTTCGCGGTTGTGAAAAGGGGTGAGTCTTGTCTGGAACGAAGTTTGCGATGGTTTAGTTTGGAACATTAGTGATGTGTTGAAAAGTTGATTTTTGGAGGGACTCATGGCTAGAGGATGTTGGACCGCTGCATCATTTAGTTAGTATTGGATCCAACCTCTGCCCCCCTTACTGCCGCATGTTAAGGTAACTGCCATGGTTGATGAATGGGGCGAATGAAATTGGAATAAGTTGAGTCATTTGTTAACGCAGTGGGTGTTGCAGCGACTTGCGGAAATTCCCATTGCAGATTTACCCGGATGGAAATGGAAGGCTGGTCGAGCCTTCTCGGTTAAATCAGCTTATGAACATTGAGTACAGGTTAGGCCTCAAAATTCTGGTCATTCTCCATATAGAACATGGAGTATTATTGCTAAGTTCCGTGGAGACTCCAAAGAATCATAACGTTCCTTTGGTTAATTGCTTGGGGGAAAATTCTTACAAATAGTGTGAGAGTTCATTTAGCTAATCGAGCCAATTTTGGAGTTTGTAGTTTCGTTGTGGAATCGGTGGATCATTTATTTAGGAAGTGTTCGACGGCGAGTGAGATTTGGTGTACTCTCGTTGAGAATGAGCGCATAACAGTTTATGGAGATGAACAATAAATATTGGATCAGATTTAATCTTGCCAATCCAACGTGCTTTGCAACGGAAGAGTCTGATTGGGATTTGTTCTTCAGCTGCATCTTGTGGTCCTTGTGGCTGCATCAGAACGCTCGAATTTTTGATCCGGATAGTATTGGTCCCAAAACTGTTTTGGAACGCAGTAGGAGGCTGTTGAATGGGAGCGTTGTTGCGCTGCAATCCGTGATGACCAGTCCCAATAGTAAAGTGCGATAGCAGCATGTGTTAATGAATTGAGCTGTTTTCCCTCGAGGATGTTGTAAATTGAATATTGACGGTGCTAGTGCAGGCAGTGATGGTTACACGGCGTGTGGGGGTGTCATCCGATCAAACAATGGTTCTTGGATAGTTGGCTACTCCAAATCGCTTGGTATTTGTTCAACCATGGAAGCAGAGTTATGAGGAGTGTTCAAAAGATTAGTTCAAGCATGGAGGATTGGCGAGAGGAAGGATCATTCTCGAGGTTGATAATTTGGAGGTGGTTCGTCGACTTCAAATGAGGCCTTATTCTGCCTCGTCATTCACACTTTTGAGCATGATTTTTGAGCTTTTAGATAGAGATTGGATGATTTCCATCAGACATGTCTTTCGTGAATCAAATATAGTTACAGACCGTCTAGCAAAATTGGTGAGCTTTGGTTCGTTGGAGCACCGTGTCTTCCTGAACCCTTCAGCCGATATTCTACAGCTTTTACATTTAGATTGCAATGTCTTAGATCAGGTGTAATACCTTAGTTATTCATTTTTTTCATAAAAAACTGTACACATTTATATTAAGGATTTATATTAAATCCAATTTATGTATTTATCCATTTATCTTCGGCACAATTTACAACATAGCACCAAACTTTAACACACTAAAAAATCCATAGAAAAGAAATTGGTAAAAATTGTCGCTTCTTTTTATGGAAAGAAAATCGTGAAAGGACGCTATATAATTGCAAAAAATGGGAACTCCAAACGCTGTCATGCGAAGAGCTCTGACGAAGCATAAAAAAACCAAGCTTCCTAAGGAAACATGCTCTGTTCACAGTATAAGAACAATCCGGCCTTGTCGAGATTCTCTATTAGGACCAAGCTTTGATGACTTGGATTGTCAGGCCATGGACTTGGAAAGAGATTCTGATAATGAGAACCAAGGCAAGACTCCGCAGGTGTGGAGACGAGGAATTTCCAAAGAAGAAAATGCTCGAATGAGAAAGCGGTGAACTGTAGAATTAATTGGATCATTGAAGGTAAACGGTTTTTTCCACCTCTCAACGATAAATAAAGCGATGGAGCTACAACGGAATTTTCTAACTAAAAGATTCACTGATAACAGACCAGAGAGGGATTCCGCGCTTTATCCTACAGTCTTTTCACTATCCTTTACACGACAGGAATTCACAATACTTCCTTTGATTGGCCAAGGCTGTCTGGCCGTTCAAACCTTACAAGGCTCTCAGACCCGATGGGAATCAATTAAAGTTGACAACCTCCACTATACTTTATTCTGTACATTTTCTTTGGCTTGGGCAATCCATTTTCTAGAGATTTCCCTCCATCTTCTGATGTCAAAGGTTCAATTGTTTCATTCTTCGGATATCAACGCATCAAAAGAACATTCAACAAGATGGCACCAAAACCAAATTAAGCATTCAGCAAAAGACACTTTATTAGAAATGTCAAAAACATTCATTAAGAGAACACTATTTTTAAGCTTCAAAACAAACACAAAACAATTATTTTACTTTCATTCACCAAGTTTCTAGTTCGCCTACAGAGTTTGCTCACCAGGCCATTGTATCTCCAATCAATGTATTATTCTGGTCATCAGACCAACATTTCACCCCTGCAACCCGATAATACCTGCAAATAAAATGAGAATAGAGAAAATGGGAAAAGGTATTTTAGAAGAAAAAAAATTAACATTGTAAATGATAGAGCTGGAATCTTAACACAAAAACACTACAATGATGGATGTTAACTAATAAAAGAAGAAACTCTATATTTGATTGAATTTAACTTACCGCAAGCAACTCTGCCACCAGCATTTCCTGTGCTTTTGCTAAGCTCATGCCCCCCTGCAAATATAATAGCAGTGACATTAAATGACTAAATCATTGGATATATAGCTTGGTTATTATAAGGGAGTAACAAAGAAATGATTGAACATGATAACGCCCCTAGTATAACTCGTCCGTTTAATTGTTCTTGGTGGATACTTAAGCTTAGCTAGAAGCAATCCACATACTTGCAGGCATTGACAGATCAACTAAGCCACAGAGACAAAAGCGTGAGCCATAAGTGTGTATTAAGTATTAACATTTCAAATTTGATTTTCCCATTGCAGCCAGGCAGAAAAGATAGTTTGGAGGCGGATCAATTCAAGAAGTCGACCACTTATTAACTAGTTTTCCTAGACTAGAGAAGACTCAAGTATAACAACATTAAACAACTTAAGCAGTATCAAAATTTTGAACTATTACCCTTGCCAAGGTCATCAGGATCAGCATGGACAACAACAGCTCGTCCAATAATGGAGTTTGGCCCAGTGAGAGGAATCTGCCGAAGCATAATACCACAACATTCAAAACTGAACAGAAGCATATCAGAAATGAAATTGAATTCATGCACAGAGGGAAAAGGAGTTGAAAGAAAACCTGTTTGTCGATAATTGAGAAGCTAGCATAGCCTGGACAATACAGATAAAATTAACAATGACTAAACTGGAAAAAGTTGAGTCGGAACAATTGAAAGAGAACCTAATATAGATATTTTGAATATGTTAGTAATGAACTAGAGAGCTGATGGTCATTTAAACAAGGAAAATATTCATACCATCATCACCAACAGTGACATTTCCAAGATCACCAGCATGGCGATTCGCATCTTCAGGAGCACCATGCTCTTTTCCAGCAGGATTGAAGTGAGGTCCTGCAAGATCAATCATGAGGAATTACATCCAAAGACAAAAGAACTCAATAAAGTCAATCTCCTGTCCTTCTCCCCCATTTTCCTTCCAACTCCAAACAAAAGGAAAAATAAATACAACTTTCAAACTTTTACCTGTTGACATGCAGCCATTTGTTGTGTCACCAAGGGCATGAACATGGAATCCATGGAGGCCAGGCTTTAGACCAGAAATGTTCCCTGTTACAGTAGTTGGACCTAGGAAGGGCAGAAAAGGTTAAAAAACTTTGACAAGAAAGACAAATTATCAGGGTTGTGATATACCATCTCCCTCTTGAGTGAAGTAAACAGTTCCACTAACACCTTCAGTGCTGCTAAGGACGGCAACAGCCTTCACCATTTTTCTGTGATGATTGTGATCTACACTACACAATGTTAGATATGAAAGTACATAACTTCACCCCAAGTAAAAGATATCTTTAATAAATACATTAATGAAAACAGAATAAAAGACATGAAAAGTATAATTAGGATGAACCATGCAACTTGCTTCATCAATTTCTTCCCAAATTTTGTACTCTATGACATGACATAATTATTGGATAAATTCAAATGGAATCAAACCAATAATTCTATTGCTATATGAAAGAATAAAAATTGAAATAAAAGCTTCATTTAGGTACAAATTAAAAGACAAGCTCTTATTTGATACAGTAAAAGCACAATGGAATAGTTTTGGAGCTATTTTTAATATTTTAGCCGATATAAAACCAGAAAGTACTGAAAAAAATTCAACAAGCAAGTAAAATCTAGGTAAAGAAAAAGAAGAAAAATCTAGACGGTGTACCATATAAGCTGAAGAACGGAAAAATCAAAACTTAAGATATAGATAAATGAATCCGACCAAAGCTTTAAGCAGAGAACCATTACTTTCAAACCAAAAAAAAAAGGAAGAGGAAAATTGATCAGCTTCCTTTCGAACTAGGTCTTCTTCAATATGTATTTTGTTTGATATTTTTCTTAATTTCTTCAGTCATCAACCAGCAAATAGGATTCATACAAACTTATCATACAACGAGAAAAAAAGAGAGAGAAAGAAACACAACAAGCAATAGAAATCTAGGCAGAAATCAAAAAAGAAAAATCTAGAACGATCTTCCATAGAAGCCGAAGAACTGCAAAATCAAGCACGAGATATAGAGAAACGAAGCAAATCGAGGCTTTAAAACCCTAAAAATTGAAGGGGAAGATGAAAGTCAAAAGATGCTGACCTCAGAGCACCCCTTCAGTCAGAGAACGACAGAAAACAGAGAGTGATTTGTTTGTTTAGGAATTTAATCAAATTTATAGAAACGGGTGGGAATCGCCGGATAAGCCTTTATCTCCAACTACCCATATGAGGGTACAATGGTAATTAAACTTAAAGCTGGGCTCTTATGAGCTTTTATATATTTGGGCCGTTCTCAACTTCTGCCTTTTGCATTTTTGTTGATCCTAAGTCATTTGTTGCCTATATAATATTATGTGTCAGGCTTAATCTCGAATTAAGAACATGCCTGTATTGTATGAATAGAAAACCTCCATCCTTTTTAATCAAAAAAAGAAATCGTCCGTACTTTTGGTATCCCTATTTATGCCACATGTTAAAAATTTAAGTTTAGAATTAATGGTTAATGTTAGAGTTTAGGATTAGGGTTTAAGGAATTTAGGTAAGGTGTATTATTAAGGTTTAATGTTTAGGATTTAGAAATTAGGGTTAAGACTTAAAATTTAATTTTTCAGTGTTGGGACAAAGAAAGGGAACCGAAAAGGGGCAGAAATTTTTTGTCCATATTGTATATCTTATATGCTTGAATCTATCAAATGCTAAAACATTTTTAAAGTTGTAACAAGTTATTAAGGCAGCTTGTTGAGTATATAACTTTTCGCCCATGGTCAGAATAAGATAGTGATGGTTTTAGGCGTTTCATCCCTTCTGGTTTGAGTCAAAAGCTGTAGTCAGTAGTATAAGAAATAGAGAGGAGAAAAGGAAGAGTACAAAAGATGATGAACAATGATGTTGAGATTTATAGTCCTATCTAGTGTGATTTGTGCATGGATTTATATATTCCTCACAATAGAAGTATGGTTTGTATCTAGACCTAGCAAACTTGACTCGAGACCCAAACTGATTTACTTGAACGGGACTTGATATTGACCCGAATTTGATCCGAAACGCAAAATAAATCGAACTGAAATGAAATCGATCCGAACTGAATGGACTGAATTAATTTCAGCCGAACCGAAAACAACTTGAACCGAAGAAAACCCGAAATAAAGAAAAATACTCAAATAAATAAAGAACTATGGGATGTGAACTACTACACAACTCACCAAAAAGTCATATATAAGGGTGTTAAAAATTAACCCGACCTGAAACCGACAGATCTATAGGTTGACCTGAATGAAAAATCGATTGATCTCATATTAACCTGATATTGACCTAAACCGAAATCAATGGAACCGATATTAAACGAACCAAAAATCAACTAACCCGATATGACCTAAATCACCATAGATCCAAACAAAAACTGAATTAGTCCCAAATCGAAATTGAATGTAGTCAGACTCAAAATGACCTAAACTGAACGACCCGTTCGTTACTTGGTGAAACAAATGGACTTGAAAATGACCACGTTGAGAAAGCGAAACTTTCTCTGGATGAGTCTTGGGGTTTCTTAGTTAAAAAATCCAAAGACTTCTAATAGGCTCGATGCATTCCAATTGAATCGCCAATGAAAGGTGTAAAGTCTCTTTTTGAATTTGGGAACCAAAAATCAAAATGAAAGAATGAACAATATTACACGTTCGATTTTAGAGTGGTTCGACCTTCTCAACCAAGGTCTACATCCACTACCTTAGCATCCACACTAAGGATTTCCCAATTCACTACCATGAATTCTTTCTTTTTATAGGCTCAAGAGTAACCTTTACAACCTATCGTTTCACAGGCTAAGATAGAACCCTCACCCTAGCTTTCATAAAGATCAACTATAACCTATCCCTCAACAATGATGTTGTTACCTCTCCAAAATTACTATTTTTAATGCCAATCTCACAATGGTTTTGCATGTTTTTAGGTACATTTAGTTGCATTAGGTTGTAGAATCATGCATTTGCATAAGGAGTTTAGCATCTTGTCTATGCCAGTGTGAAGGGTTGTTTTGTGGCTATTTTGCAGGGTTGACATAGGATTTGGTACAAGAATGTAGCGCAATAAAGAATGCCAGAGAGAATGTCGACTGTTGTTGACACAAAAGACCAGACAATGCCAAGCATCGGTTGACAGAGATGTGAACTTGATGCCATGCCAAGAGGCTGTTGAACCCTGGAAAATAGAATGAGATCAAGCTCCTAAAAGATAAAAATTGGATCAACCTCTAAGAAAATAGCGAATAAGGTGGTGCCAAGATATGTTGGCTATGTCATGCCAAGCTTGATTTCCAGGACAATATTGGCAATATGACATCAGCCCTAGCTTGATAATCTATCATACAGATCGAATAAGACCTTATCTCTTATCACTTGAGCATATGAAATTGAAGAGCTATCTTTTCCTAACAAAGTCGGATGATGTGCTGCTAAGACTGGTTGGTAGAATTATCCCAAGCTTGGATGCCAAAGTAGTGTTGGCAATGCGACAAAAGCCCTAATCTGATAAGATTCCATTCAAATTCAGATAAGACCTCATCTCTTATCCATTCATCATTTAAAATTCAAAGGAGAAGCTTACCCTAGCCTTCCTTACACGCCTATTTAAAGAACCGATAGAGGAGAGAAAAAGAGACGAATCGTGGAGAGCTAGAGTGATCAGATTGAATAGTTGGAGTGCTCGATGAGTGACAGTCGGCTGCACCGAGGAAGGTGGTTCAATCACTTGGCCGAGATCCTAGATCTTGAGGGCTGCATCGAGAGACCCTTCTTGCTCATTCTCTTGTTTTAAGTGTTTTTAATTTTATTTTAATAATGATGTGTTCGAAAACGAGTATGGTTTTGTTGGTTAAATCCCTCACCATGAGCTAATTTCATAGTTGGTGGGGGATGTTTGGTTTAAACGTTATTTTTATGCTCTAGTTTCTTTATTAATAACTATGTTTTGGCAATACTTTGTCTATTCGGCATACTTTGATTTTTCCTAAATACTTTGCCAAGCGAGAGCTGGCACTGTTGGCCTATTGCTCCTCAATATCTTAACAGACTTGAGGTGGCAACGATTGAGTTGTTGAATACTAAGGAAAGAAGCTTCGAGAGAAATCGTTCAAGTAGATGAACTTACTTCGGGAGTGATATCTACCCCTTGGGAGTATAGATTGGTTCTTAATCAAATTAGTTTATTTAAAAACATGCACTATAGAGATATAGAGGTTTTTATATGATCGACTTAGGGCAATGACCATCGGGAGAGGCTTTGCTAATTTTGAATCTGCTCGGCAAACAATGCCAAGACAGGTTGACATTAAATGCGGGCACGTCATGAAAAGCGTAGAAACCAGGCATTTCCTGCACTGGCTCATCACTCATTAAAATACCTTCATTGCCAACGTTTTTACTTCACTTTTATTTCTTTTCTTTTTAAGTATTCCCAAAACAAACTTTCAAAACAAACATCTTTTCTTCCAAGGCAAGTAACAATCAAACAATCGGATTCCAAGACAATCTCTGTGGGATCGATACTCAGCTTAACTGTTGTATTACTTGCATGCAAAAGACTCTTGGCACTAATTTACTAATACATACATTTTCCCTTTTTCCATCATTCATAACACGCTTCTTCTAGAGAGTCTACAAGTTTTTGGCACCGTTACCGGGATTGTAGCGGAGTTGATTGTTTTTAAATTTTTACTTGTCTTTCTTTTTATTTTACTTTTGTTTGCATCGGTGTATGAACAAAAGTCACCGTGTGGTGGACGAGTGGCCATACGGTCCGAAAAGTGAGAGAACCGTGATGAGGTTAAATAGAAGAGTTCGAGATATGAATAATCAAGGTAATCGAGGGAATGGTGTGGCGAACAATGAAGGCAATCAACATAACAATGAGATGCCACCACCACCTGTTGTCCCAATTATCGGTGAATAAAGACCTATTATAGAACACCCAGCACCTAACATTGATAGCTTGATGCCAGGATTAGCAAAGAGGTGAATGCTGTCAATTTTGAACTTAAGCCGATAATGATTCAAACTCTTTTGAATATAGGTCAATTCGATAGAGCACTTACTGGAGATCGTAGGCAACATTTAAAGCAATTCATGGAGATTTGCCAATTATTCCAACAAACTAGAGTATCTGAAGATATTGTGAAACTAAGTCTATTCACGTTTTCCTTGCGAGATAGAGCCAAGGCCTGGCTTAATTCTTTGCCACTAGGATCAATTAGTTCATGGGAAAATCTTTGCCAGAAGTTTTTAACATGATTTCAGCCACCAATACTCACTGCCAACCTGAGGGGTGAGATCATTACATTCAGGCAGGCTGATGACGAAACATTATATGATGTTTGAGAGAGATTTAAAGATCTGTTGAGAAGGTGTCCTATGCACGGATTCCCAAATTTAAACTTTCTACAACGGATTGAATGCACAAACAATGACTTTTGTTGATGCTTCAGCAACCGTTTCATTGCTAGATAAGATGTACTCAGAGGCTATTGATATTTTTAAAAGAATTTCAATTAATGATTTTGAATATCCTGTTGCCAGACTCGGGATAGGAACCAAAGCTAGTGGGAAATTGAAGGTTAATGAACTAACATCCATTCATTCCGAGATTTCCATCCTCACCACCATGGTGAGATCGTTGCAAAAGAACAACGAGTCCCAAAAAGTTAAAGTATTAGACCTCTTCTGTACAATCTGTGGAGAGAATCATCATGCAGAAGAATGCCCTGCCAATCCCGAATCGGTAAATTTTGTTGGCAATGCTAATCGTTACTATAATCCTAACTTCAATACTTATAATGCGGGTTGGAGACAACACCCTAACTTAGCTTGGGGAAATCAATGAGGTAACCAGTACAATGCACAAGGCTAGAATGCCCAGAGGAATAATTCTATGCCAGCATTCTATCAGAATACCATGCCACAGAAAGCTCAAAACAATTTCCAACAAGGGCAAAGATTCAACCAAAGAGGCACTCTCGCTGATTACATGGAGAGGAATGATGCCACAGTCCAGAGTTTGGCAGCATCAATGAGAAACTTGGAAATTCAGATCGGGCAGATTGCCAATGCATTTGGCAATCGACCCCAAGAAACACTGCCAAATGACATGGAGGATGCTCGACACAAAGATAATGAGCAATGCAAAGCTATAACTCTTTAGAGTGGTAAGCATTGTGAGGCAGAGACAGCTACCAAGCAGCCAATTAACTGCCAAATTGTAAAACTAATGCCAACAGACAGTCCTAGGGAAGAAGAGAATGAGGAAATTAAAACAGATAATGCCAGCAGTAATGCCAGTACCAGTGCTAGAACCGAAGCCAATATTGATGCCAGCACCAATGCAAAAACGGATGCCAATGTCAATGCAAACAGACTGATGCCAACACTACCTTGGCAAAGCCAGTAGTACCAGCATATGTGTATCCGCCACCACCGTTTCCAGAAAGACTTCAAAAGTACAAGCAGGACTAGCAATTCAAGCGCTTTTTGGAAGATCTTAAGCAGTTGCAAATCAACATTCCATTAGTAGAAGCCCTTGAGCAAATGCCCAACTACGTGAAATTCATGAAGGATATTTTGTCCAAAATGAGGAAGCTGGGAGATTTTGAAACTATCGCTCTAACTGAGGAATGCAGTGCCATGATTCAGAACCGAATGCCACCGAAGCTAAAAGATCCAGAGAGTTTTACTATTCCCTACACCATTGGCAACAAATTCATTGGCAGGGCACTGTGTGACCTAGGAGCCAGTATCAACTTGATGCCAATGTCAGTTTTCAGAAAGCTTGGCATAGAAGTAAGACCTACCATGGTGACACTTCAGTTGGTAGGCCGATCCTACGCCCATCCCAAACGTAAGATCGAGGATGTGTTGGTAAAGGCAGACAAATTCATTTTTCCAACTGATTTTATCATTTGGATTATGAGGCTGATGTCATTATACCGATTATTTTAGGCAGGCAATTCCTTTCACAAGTAGGGCTCTTATTGATGTTTATAAAGGGGAATTAACAATGTGTATGAATGACCATCAAGTTACATTTAATGTGTTTCGAGCTTTGAAATGTGCAGATGAACCTGATGAATGTCAAGCTGAGGAGATGATGGAGTCCATTTATACTTTGGACATGGAACAACTATGCCATGATACAGAATTTGATGCCAACATGCTTGATGGCATAGCTGAACTATTTAAAGAACTTGAGGAATTAACCTTATAGGCTGAAGATGTAAGTTATTTTGAGCCTCTATGGTTGATCGACGGAGAGATAAAAGATCCTAAACCATCAATTGAGGAACTACCAGAGTTGGAGCTAAAGCCACTACCAAATCACTTGAAGTATGTTTATCTAGGTAAACACTCAACTCTGCCAGTGATCATCGCCACTGATCTCACTAATGATCAAGAGGAGAGATTGCTGGCAATATTAAGAAATTATAAGAAAGCGTTGGGTTGGACCTTGGCAGACAACCAAGGTATTAGCCCAACCATTTGCATGCACAAAATCATTTTGGAGGAGTACCATGGCAGGACCATTGAAGGCCAAAGAAGGCTAAACCCAAGCATGAAAGAGGTAGTAAAAAAGGAGATCATAAAATGGCTTGATGTCGGGATCATTTATCCCATTTTCAATAGATCATGTGTTATCCCGGTTCAATGCATGCCAAAGAAGGGTGGCATGATCGTGGTACAAAATAGTAAAGAAGAATTAATTCCCTCCGAAACTATCACAGGATAGAGAGTGTGCATGGATTATATGAGGCTGAATAATGCCACAAGGAAAGACCACTTTCCATTGCCTTTTATCAACAAAATGTTAGACAGGTTGGCAGGCAAAACTTTATATTATTTTTTGGATGGTTATTCATGTTATAATCAGATTGCCATCACCCCTGATGATCAAGAGAAGACCATGTTCACGTGCCCCTATGGGACGTTTGCTTTTAGAAGGATGTTATTCGGCCTTTGTAATGCACCGACAACATTCCAATGTTACATGATGTTCATTTTTTCCGATATGATAGATCACAATATGGAAGTATTCATGGATGATTTCTCAGTGTTTGGCAAAACATTTGAGGATTGCATTCATAGTTTGTAGCAAGTCTTAAAAAGATGCATTGAGATGAACCTAGTGCTGAACTGGGAAAAATGCCACTTTATGGTAAAGGAAGGCATTGTTAGAGGATTAGAAGTTGGCTGAGCAAAAGTAGAGGTAATCAAGCAATTGTCGCCCCCGACAAGTGTAAAAGGTATAAAGAGTTTTTTAGGACATGCCAGTTTTTACCTGCATTTTATTAAAAAATTTCAAAAATTGCTAAACCTTTATACTAGTTATTAGAACATAATGCCAGTTTTACATTTGACGATTCTTGTTTGAGAGGATTCCAGGAGCTCAAAGAAAGATTAGTTAATGCCCCTATAGTTATAGCACCGGATTGGAATGAGCCTTTTGAGCTCATGTGCGATGCTAGCGACTATGTCGTCGGAGCAGTTTTGGGACAACGAGATGGCAAGGTTTTCCATGCCATCTACTATTCCAGCTGAACTTTGAATGAAGCACAACTTAATTACTTACAACCGAAAAAGAATTTTGTAACACCCCTTTCCCGGTCTAGTAGGAAACCAGGTCGAAAAGTGTTATCAAAAAACAGATTGGAAATTTGGAAACAAACTCGGAGTTTAGATCTTTATTCGGAATGTCTTAATAGTCAATTAGAAAGTTTAGTGGACCTGTCATTACTAATCTTATCAGAATTAAGGCCAATTTTAAACTTTTCAAACTTAGGGGACTAAATCGTAAATTTTGAAAATTAGCAATCCTAATTAGAATTCCTTATGAGCAACTTGTAATTAAAATTACCAACTATTACTCCGTGAAGTTTTGTTACCATCAGATATCATTTACCTACTCAATTAAGCTATTCGGGTTTTAGTGACCATTTCATAATCTATCTAATGTTCATTTTAAGCATTCTTAACCGAATTAACTAATACCGTATTGATACCCTTTGAGTTGTATCGATACACTAAACTTAATTTCAGATTTCTAGATTTACGGGTTGACAAACCCGTACCGATACAACTAAGCCCGTATCAATACTGATACACTCTAAATCGTATCGATACCATTTTCCAAACCAAATTCCAGTGACCAAAATTCGTATCGATACGCCCTAGCCGTATCGATGCTCCTTGCTTCATTAAGCCAATTTATGCCTAGACGTATCGGTACACCATCAACCGTATCGATACACATTGACCTGTAACGACAAAATTTTACTGGTTTTTATTCGAGTCAACCTAGAAAACGTTGTCCAAATATTACTAAATTTTACCAGCAATCCATTAAACTATAATTCTAATAGTATGCAAAATTTTAAAGCATTTCAAATTCGTTTACTAGGATTTTACCAATTAGTGTATTTAAGCTCATTTTAACTAGGTTACCAACCCCAAAACATACCATATTACACATACATCACTTAAGCTCATTTGGGCTATTACAAACATATCAAAATAGGCCATTAAAATAGGTTTAGACCTTATGCCACCTTACTAGGAGTTTGGAGAGAAAGTAAACATACATATAACTTGTGGAAGTGATTTGCAACTGGGAGATTAAACGATCGTGCTCGGAAGATTTCAAGATTCTAAAATGCATGGGATACACACACATGTTAGGCTTATTTAGCCTAGTGAGGTAGTCATAGACACATAAACAACAACGATAACATATAAGGCATGCTATGAACATGAATGGCATATTAGCTTACTCAAGCATCATGATCACATTCTTTTAGTCACATAGTTCATACTTAGGTTCTTTTGTAATACCCTAAAATTGGCCTAGAAATGTTACCACAATTTAAAATATAGGATAATTGAATATATGTGGTAACCAATTTAAAGGAGAATGAATATTGGTCATCCTTAAGATCAAATAAGTGAAATTGAACCAAATTGAATTGAAATTAAAACTAGAAGGCATAAATAGAAGAATAGAAATGTGAACATGCAAAATTCTATAGATTGCATGTAAAATAGAAATTAGATCAAGGCCTTGACACATGTTCTAATTGGAAGAGAACATGTGCTAATTTGGATGATGACTCATGGCCAAGGAGGAAAGATGAACAAACATATTGTCATCTTCATCCCATTATCATCCTCCATAGCCGATTGTGAGAGAGAAAGGGGAAAGAAAGAAAAGCTCCATTCATCACCTTCAATTCAAGTTTTTTGATTCAACTATTGATCAAATTTAGCTTGGAGAAGGTATAATGCTTGACTTTACATGTTATAGATTGTTTGAATATGCAAATGATGATGTTCTTGTTGCCTAGATGGAATTGGATGATTGTTATGCATGTGTAGGGTCATGATAGCTTCAATTAGAACTTGGAAATTGAATGCTAGTAGCTAAATTACTAATGAAATATATATATGGTTGCTGGAAATTTAAGAAATGTGTACATGGTTGAAAAAAGTCTTGATTGGGGACTGTTTTGATAGAGAAAATGTGTAAACATGTCAATTGGATATAGAACTCTGTTTTGATTATGTTGGTAGATAAAATGAAGATTGAATTGAATAGGTAACTTGCTGGAAAATGGCTACACCTAATTGTACTAGTTAAAATAGGTAATTGCCTAGTTGATGAAATGGATGTGCAATGTGATCAAGTAGATCAAACTAGGTTCAACATGATAATGCCCTGTTTTAAGCTCATGGCTAGGTGAATTAGAATGCCCTAGACATGTAAGAACATGAAAATGAATGGAATTGCCATGTTAGGACCTTGCTAAAATGAGTAAAGAAGCTAGAAATTCAACCTAGTGTAATATGCCCAGAATGCTCTGTTCTGGGCAGTAACTTTGAAAAATTACTATAAGTTGTATATAATGATTTTAAGGCTGAAATTTTTATGGACAACACCTTGGTATGTATAAATTCATTAAGAGAAAACAGATCTGAACTCTGGGTTATATGCTGAATTATAGAGAAGAAACACTAGGGACAGTGCAAACTGTCCAGTGTAGCAAAATACCCTGTCTTTAAGTTAAAAACTATATTAATTGGCAAAGAACTAAAATAAAATCCTTATATGGACATAAAGAAAATTTTGTTATCTTTCCAACAGTGTAAACCAATTGAAATTCCAAAATACGAAATAAAAGTTATGCTTGATTAAGTGACTAGAGTGCAAGCTGCCTGACAGCAGCAGTATAGGCAATTACACAATGTTTTGTGGCATTTTGTAAACTATCTTGTAAACAGTTTTAGGCCTTTGATTATGCCTTATTTTACATGAACTAGAATGTAGAAAAGTGTAGTTAAGTGTAATTGAAAATGTATATGAGCATGCTGCCAAATTTGTGATTGTTGTGTGCTTGTAACTTTGTCTTGATTTGGTGATAATATGATCTTGTTTTGACATGTGTTTGTACTTGTAATGTGATAGAACCAGGAGTAAACTTGGTGGAGGAGGATAGAGTGGATCATCCTAAAGCCAAGAACAAAGGAGTGTGGATCCAGGACTAGCTAGCTTGGAGTATTGTGAGTGTAGTTACCTCTAGGGTTAGGACTAGGTCCTAACCAATGTATTCTTGTTACATTCTTGAAATGTTAAATGAATCTAATCATGAACTTGACTTAATAAGGGAAGGATGATTAAAGAAATGCATGAAACTTGATCTCAACCTTGTAAACATGTTTGATTCGATTGATAAGCATGTTGAGTGGTAATGTTAGCGTTGTATGCTTCATGTAGCATGTGATCAATGTTTAAAGAACTTGTTTGAGATAACATATCATCTTGATGAAATGAATCATGAAAACTACATGATATGTGAGCTATGGCTCATTAGCCTAAGGGCCTAATATGAAATGAACTTGCTTGACATGATCTTGATCTTGAAACACTTGAATAAATGGTAAACCGAACAACCTTGGTAGCTAGTTGGACTAGGTAGAAGGGCATGCCTCAGAGTGTAGAGCTCATTGTGTAAGGGTGGAGTACGGTCCAGGGCTAAGGCCCCTATTTGGCGATAAACGGAGGGTTGGCCAGCACTACGGTGCATCTTGTGGCGACAGTTGGTTGGAGACTCGATTACCTATACAAACTAAGTACCAAGGGGGTTGTTTAATGAATAACAATGGAAATAACGATCCTACATCATATGTTACATGTCTTGAATACCATGAATTTGTATCTTACTTGACTTGAAAGCATGACTTCTTGATATCTTGTTTTTCAAGCATGATGTGCTTGATTCATGATATGAATTCTTGGTTCTTGCTCTTGATAGCCGAATGCTATGATCCTTAGTTAGGATTAATCTAATTCATGATATCCTTAGATAGGATTTTCTTGATGCTTGAAAGCCTAGCTAAGATCACTCTAATGCTTGGAAGCCTTAGCTAGGTCTATACTTGATTAAATGACACATGAAACTTGACATAACAAATGGTTAGATTTTGTACTACCTCACTAAGTACATTCTTGTATTTATCGCTCTTGTTTTCATTCTTCCCAACTACAGGATAAAGGATTTAATCGTTGCTTGATCTTGAAGCCTGATTCCTTGAACAAGAAGCAAGTCACACAAGTTTGCCTAAGTATGATTTTATACTTGTTTTGTATATCTCCTAGAATGGTGGCACTAGAATGTATATAGTTAGTTGAACATGCATTTTTGGTACATGTATATAACGTTCTTGATGGGCCTACTATGTTATGAACCTATTTTCAAGTATGTAATGAACCTAAAGTTCTTATAATGGAATGTTGTTGCTGCGCATATGATGTTGGAATGAAATGATCTAATGTTTGATTTAGAGTACCTTGATCCATTCGGAAGTCTTGCTTAGTGTACGTGTCTTGCTTGAAATGAATAGTGTGTAAGATGAACCTTGTTGCTTGCCTTCCATTCGAATACATTAGAAACTCTATGATCACTTGTGAGTGTGTATATACTATGATGCACATGTATTGGTATTTGTATAGGTGATTGCTGAATGTATAGGCATAATGTATGACTTGAATGGAAGTTAGTTTCATGTAAATTGAATGATCAAGAGATGTTATAAATTAGGGATAAGATGTACATGTATATGTCTAAGGATCAAACAAATGAAATGGAATTAGAATGTTATCTTAGGGCAATTCGAGTGATAAGGATCAAAGGAAGTAAAATATATTGATAATATAGTAACTTGTAATTGAAAGCATAAAAGGAATTAATCTAGTGGCCTTGTTTCGAATGTCTTTTGTGATTTGAAACCAAATATGAGTTGCTTGTATGTTAAGTAAGTATGTTTGGATGCTTGGTTGTATTGTATTGCTTGTATTGTCCTTGTCCATGTCATTGCTTGCTCATGTAACGCTCTCGAGCCAGTTTGCTACTAGCCCGGGGTAGGGGTGTTACATTTAATAGGTAATCAGAGCTTTAGGTTTAGTCGATTCTAGGACTAAACTAGGTTATCATGCATCATATAGGATACTTGTGCCACCTAAGAGACTTGTATTGAATAACTTGTGTCTTGCTTATTAAACCGAACCCCTAATTGTTCTATTTGAACGTAGAATGTTTGAAACAAGACTTGGTTGGGATAATGAAAGTATTGAAGGCTCCTCGAATGAAGGAGATAGTGTGAGGATGGAGCAGAATCCTCCTCAACAACAAGCTCAAACCCGAGCCCAAGCTGCTGCTCAACATGAAGCTCCTGCTATAAATCCTGTGCAGCAAGAATGTCTCCTAAGTATGAAGGAGGTGTTCAATCATCTAGTAACTGCTTTAAAACAAGATCATTCTATTGCTCCTCCTGTTGCTGTGCCAAACCGAGCTCCGATTGACAAGCTGGCTCAACATCGGGCCTATGCTTTCACTAGCACTGATGAAGCTAATCCCGAAGTAGCTGATACTGGTTAGAGGCCACTACTCGAATCTTGACTAAAAAACTACCTTATCTTGATTAGCACAAGCTCGAATGTGCCATAACCCTATTGGCAGATGAAGCTCTAAGCTGGTGGGAAACCACTACCCTAACTGCTACTGCTAAAGCCGTAACTTGGAAATTCTTCCTTGAGAAATTCAAGAAAAAATATATCAGTGAACAGTACCTGGCCGAGCACCGGAAATGTTTCTTGTATCTCAAGCAAGGTGACTGACCCATTGAACAATACGTGAGTGACTTCTGCAAGTATTGCAAGTACGGGTTAGAATACATCAAGACCGAAGCTGATAAATGTTGAATGTTCATTGATGGACTGAATGATGAACTAAGTCCAATCTTCACTGCCCTGGGTATCACTGACTTCTAGAATTTGGTGAACCGGGTTATTGCAACCGAGGCAAAGAAGATGGCTAGAATTGCTTAAAGATTACGATTTGGTTATCGACTACCATCCGGGGAAAGCAAACGTGGTTGCTGATGCCCTTAGTCGCAAACCATACTCGGGTAAACCCCTAAATCTAAATTCTAGAATATTTCATTCGAATTTAATCTTTCTTGGATTACAAGTAATCCATTCGAAATGATCTTACTTGTCTTGCAGGTAACAACTAAAAAATTCTACCTTAATGATCTTGTTCTTTCATTTGTAGCTTCCTTGGCTATCAATGCTCATTTCCGTTTATCCAAAGGACGAAAATTCTTGATGGGCCTACTATGCCATACCAAGATATCTCTTCTTTTCAACTTACTATATAGGCCGTAGCCCTGGACCGTAGTCCACCCTTACTTATACTATCTCAAATAACCCTATCGCATACCAATTGTATTCAAAACTCACAAATGCCTAAGGTTACACATATTTCATCATTTTTCTCACCTTTATGCCCTTAGGCCACAATGTATCGGAAACGGAAATAAGCCTTAGCTCCATGTACATATCATCACATATTCATATCATATCTTATTATGGCATGTTCATATCAATCTCAATTTCATAGCATATTTACATTAATTCCATTGTCTTGGCATATTCTCAATTGTCACATATTAATTCATGGCATATCAACCAAATCAAGACTTACCATGCTTACCGTAAGCATCCATACAAGCTTGCTCTATTTGAGTTTTAACACATGAATATAAAAAATCATAATTGAATGCAACGGGATGGCACCTAGCTTATCCCTTGACACGACTGCACTCACCTTGATTACGATGCTCTCGAATCGAAATTTTGATGTGCCTAGCTTCCTTCGAGGATGACAGGAAGTCCTTCTCCAACACTTAAGCTAACATAAATTAAGGGTCATATTAGAGTTCGAATCAGGATTCAGAAACATATTTTGAACTTATCAAAGCTTAGAATTAAGGAATTCAAACTCCTAATTCATGGGTTCCTGCTTGAACTGAGAAACCTAATTTTGAAATTAGACTTCAACGGAAGATCGAATCATCAATTCAATTGAGGGGTTTTACTCACCGAGTTGTGAGCTTTCAAACAAATTATTGAACTTGAACGAAGATCGAAGATTGCACCGAGGTGCTAGCTTAGCCTGGAGATTGAAGATGAAGATGTAGATGGAGGAGCTTGCTTAAGGGAAGACAAGGTGTTGGGTTTGCTTTCGGTAGTTCAAAGGTGAAAAGATGAGAGCCTCATCACCCATTTAAGAAAACCAAGGGCTTTGGTCGATCCCCACCACCACAAGGGCCAATAGCAATGCTTTCCTATGTCCAAAGGTAAGCTTATTTTACTAATTCTTTTCAACTCATAACTCTTTTAGGATTTTAAGGCATTTGATATCTATCCATCTTTTCATCTGAAACCAATCACGTAGGGAAGGAGGCAAGCTAAGAGGTGAGTAAGCTAATTGCTTACTTCTTTTCAAATTTTGACTTTGAATGAATTCAAAACAAGTGACTCGTATCGATACGCTCGTGACTGCATCGATATGCTCATGCCAAAACAGATAAGTTAGTTATTGACAGTTGGGCCGTATCGATACGCCTTGCTCAAAATTTGCATTTAGGGTTTCGAATTTCATACAAGAAGTCCACTTAATCAAATGGGACCAAATTGTGATCTCATTACAAAACAAGGGTACAATGGTCATTCATTACAACATTTTACATATCAGATTCAAAACTTCTGGTCACTGGAACCTAATTCCGACTAGGCCAGTTTTCGGGATGTGACAACTCTCCCCCTTAAGAAAATTTGTCCTCGAATTTTCATTTTGAACAAAAAGATGTGGGTACTACTTTCGCATGGTCTCTTTAGGTTCCCATGTTGCCTGTTCAATAGAACGACTTCTCCACAGAACTTTCACTAAGGGCACAGACTTGTTACGAAGTCGTTTGACTTCTCGGGTAAGGATCTGTACATGTTCCTCCTCGTACGTTAGATTGGACTGAATCTCTACAGTCTCCAGCTCGATCTGTTGGAGGGACCTGACTGGTATTTGCGTAACATAGATACATGTAAGACATTGTGAGTCTGACTTAACTCATCGGGAAGAGCTAATCGGTATGCTACAGGCCCAACTCTTTCAATCACTTCGAACGGGCCAATGAAATAGGGGCCTAGCTTCCCTTTCTTGCCGAAACGGATGATCTTCTTTCACAGAGATACTTTGAGGAAATCCTTTTCACCAACCTCATACCAGATATCTCTTATTTTCAAATCAGCATATGATTTCTGTTAATCAAAGGCAGCCTTAAGCTGATCACGGATAATGATTGTCCTTTCTTCGATCTCCCGAAGCAAGTCAGGACCTAGTATCTTGCCTTCACCAAGTTCAGTCCAACAAAGGGGAGTTCTGCATCTCCTTCCATACAAAGCTTCGTACGAGGCCATTTGAATTAAACCTTGGTAACCGTTGTTGTATGCAAACTCGACTAAAGGTAGGGATTTCTCCCACGTATTTCTGAAGTAGATTACACAAGCTCAGAGCATATCTTCCAGAATCTAAATAACTCTCTCAGATTGGCCATCTGTTTGAGGATGGAAAGTAGTGCTAAGGTGCACTCGCGTTCCCAAGGCCTTGTTTAAGGTCATCTAAAATTGAGCTGCGAATCGAGGGTCACGAGCGGCGATAATAGACACAGGGACTCCGTGTAACCGAATGACTTCATAGATATACAACTCTGCGAGCTTAGGCAAACTAAAATCCATTCTCATCGGAAGAAAATGAGCGAACTTAGTAAATCGGTCCACAATGACCCAAACATCATCATTCTTCTTCGGTGTCATAGGTAGGCCACTTACGAAGTCCATTGTAATTCACTCCTATTTCCACTGTGGAAGCTCGATAGGCTGTAGAAGACCAGTAGGCACCTTGTGCTCGGCTTTGACTCGTTGGCAAGTCAAACACCTAGTCACAAAGTCTGTGATCTCATTCTCCATTCCGGACCACTAATATAGCTCATTTAGATCTTTGTACATTTTAATAGCCCCCGGTTGAGTAGAGAATGGGCTACAACGAGCTTCACTCAAAATTTGATTATGAAGATCATCATCATCGGGCACACAAATACGATTGCGGAAACATAACAAGCCTTCGGAATTCATAGCAAAGTCAGGATCTGTGTTATCCTTGACCTTAGCAATGAGAGGCTACAACTCTTCATCATATTCTTAGAATGCTTTGATTCAGGATACAATGGTTGACTGTACCCTCAATTCAGCCAATAACTTGTCATGCTTCTTGAGTTGAAAGTGAGGGTTCAAACATCTTGTAGAGGGGCAGGTTTCCGACTAAGAGCATCATCTACGACATTGGCTTTAACAGGATGGTAATCAATAACCAAGTCATAATCTTTCAGAAGTTCCATCCACCTACGCTGACAGAGATTCACCTCTTTCTGAGTTAAAATGTACTTCAAACTTTTATGATCAGTGTACAAATAACACTTTTCACCATGCAGATAGTGTCTCCAAATCTTCAAGGTGAAATCTATAACAGCTAATTCTAGATCATGTATCGGATAGTTCAATTCATGATTTTTGAGTTGACGCAAAGCATAAGCTATGACTTTGCCTTCTTGCATCAGTACATAGCCTAATATCAAGTAGGATGCATCACTGTACAAGGTGAAGTCTTTACCCGACTCGGGTTGCACCAAAACATGAGCATGAGTAAGGACTTGCTTAAGCTGATCAAAACTCCTTTGCTGATCTACTGTCCACACAAAAAGAGTGTCATTGCAAAAGAGTTTTGTCAGGGGGTAGCAATCAGTGAGAATCCCTTAACAAATCTATGTTAGTAGCCTGCAAGGCCAAAAAAACTACGAACTTCTCCAACATTCTTCAGAGGAATCCAATCAAGGATTGCTTGAATCTTCTTTGGGTCAACTTGAATTCCCGCAAAAGAGATCACATGGCCAAGGAAGGATACTTTGGATAGCCAAAATTCACATTTGCTGAACTTGCCGTATAATTGTTTCTCTCGGAAAGTTTAGAGTACAATATGGAGATGTTCCTCATGGGTGGCATAATCTTTAGAATAGATCAAGATTTCATCTATGAAGACAACCATGAATTTATCAAGGTAGGGTCGTAATACATGATTCATCAGGTCCATAAAAGCTGTAGGTGCATTTGTGAGCCCAAAAGGCATCACTAGAAATTTATAGTGGCCATATCTGGTTTAGAATGCAATCTTTGGAACATCAGACTCCTTCACTAGCATTTGGTAATATCCGGATCGGAGATCTATCTTGGAAAACACAGAAGCATTTTTCAACTGATCAAAAAGGTCATCGATTATCGGTAATAGATGCTTGTTTTTAATTGTCACCTTGTTCAACTGACGACCCATCCTTCTTCTTAATGAACAACACCGGTGCTCCCCAGGGTGAAGAACTCGGTCGAATGAATCCCTTATCCAAAAGGTCTTGGATTTGGGCCTTTAGCTCTTTTAACTACATCGGGGCCATTCTATATAGAGTGATAGAGATCAGAGTAGTCCTAGGTTGCACTTCTATCCCAAATTTCACTTCTCAGGTGGGAGAGAGTCCCAGAAGTTCATTGGGAAACACATCAGAAAATTTTTTCACAATAGGTACATTTTCAAGTTTTAGCTCTTTCATGACATACATAAGAGTCTTCTTAGGCTTGGGTTAGAAATTCATCAAGGTTTTGCTTTCCTTTCTGAGTCCATGGAGATATAACTTCTTCTTATAACAGTCCACCCATGCTTGGTGTTCAGCTAGCTAATCAAGGCCTAGAATGAGATCGAACTCATGAAAGGGTAGAGCCATCAGATTGGCCAGGAATGGGATCCCTTGGATCCTCAAAGGACAAGCTTTGCAAACCCGTCGAATAACCACACTATCTCCTAACAAATTAGAAACAACCATCTTGGAAGCAACCAGTTCAGATTCCAAAGCATACTTAGCAATCAAAGGTTCACTAATAAAAGAATGCGTAGAGCCTGGATTTACCAAAGCAAAAACAAGGTTAGAACAAAATTCCACCATACCTGCAATCACATTAGGATCACCCTCCTGCTCACGACCCCGAACATGGTACATCTGGGCTAAAGTCTGAGGGTCATGACTAATCGTAGGGGTATTGGTGTTGCGAGGTCTCCCCGCTGATCTAGTTTACACTTGTTTTCTCCTCTTCCTTTGCTAGGGATGTTCTGAGAAGCTACAGAGGTAGGAGTGTGCGAATTCTGTAGGTACTGTTGGATAAAGTGGCCAGACTCAGCATAGAGATAACAGGATCCAGACTATCTGCGGCACTACCATTGGTGCATTTTCTGGCAGAAACTACACAGAGGGATCTAAAAACCTTTCGTAGAACCACCTGTACTATCTACAGAAATTGTGCAAGCAACAAATGTTCCTGCAAACTGGAACTGTGGTACGTAACCGGATCGTGGTAGCTGTTGAAAGGTAGCAAACTTCTAGTCCTACTGTCTACCCTTCTTCTAAGATGTGGGTGGCTTGGAATCATCTCAGAACCTCTTATCAAATTGGGCATGGTTCCCTTTCCTTATTTCGGAAGCCTTCTGAGAGGCTTCAACAACAATGGCTCGATTAACCAAAGTTTGGAAGTCCTCTAACTCCAAGATGTTGAGAGAGAACGAAGTTCGTCACAGAGGCCATCAACGAACATTCAACATTTATCTTTCTCCTTGCGTACAATCTCAACACCATATATTGCATACTTGCAGAATTCCTAGATATACTACTCTACGTGCTTTCCTCCTTGCCTAAGATGGAGGAATCTCTTACGCCTCTCAGTGATGTAATGATCACTAATATACGTTTTGCGGAACTCTTGAAGGAAGAAATCCCACGTAACTCTGTGTTCAGGCACAGTGAGTGTCACTGTATCCCACCAACTATGGGCCTCCTCAGTAATCAAGGCTAAGATGCACTCGAGCTTATGTTCTTCGGGGCACTTCATTTGCTTATTCAACACTTTCAGAGTGTTCTCCAGCTAGTATTCTGCGGCTTCAGGGTTATCCAGGTCCTGGCCAGTAAAGGTGTAAACCGGGTATTGTTTGAGCTTGTCAATAGGTGCCCTCGAGACAGTCGGGGTGGCTGTAGTAGGCTGAGGGGGTGGTTATTGTCGAAGAGACACAACCACTTACTTAATCATGTCGGCCATGGACATCAGATATTCTTGCTGAGCGGGCGACATCGATAGGGGATGAGGTGGACCATTTTCCCCCACTCATTCGTGCCTAATTTTTGCCCTCAGATTATCCCCTTGAGTAGAGGAGGAGTCGGGATTCAGTTCATTAATAGCGCGTTTATCAGTAGGCGCCAACATTTTTAGATCTAATCATAAAAAAGATTGAATCGTGTAAGATGCAAGTCCCAGATAACATATATAGATAACTCCTACGTGGAATAAGTACATATAGACTCGTAACAAGCTTCAGTTTAATCCTAGAATCGACTAAACCTAGGCTCTGATACCACAACTGTAGCACCCCTTCCTGGTCTGGTAGGAAACTGGGTTAGAAAATGTTATCAAAAAATAGATTGGAAATTCGAAAAAGAAATCAGAGTTAAGATCTTTATTCGAAATGTCTTAATAGCATATTATAAAGTTTAGTGGATCGGTCATTACTAATCCTATCAAAATTAAGTCCAATTTTAAACATTTCAAACTTAGGGGACTAAATCATAAATTTTGAAAATTAGCGATCCTAATCAAAATTATTTATTACCAACTTGTAATTAAACTTACCAATTTTTACTCCGTGAAGTTTTGTTACCATCGGATATCGTTTACCTACTCAATTAAGCTATTCGGGTTTTAGTGACCATTCCGTAAACTGTCTAATGTTCATTTTAAGCATTCTTAACCGGATTAAATAATACCATATTGATACCCTTTGAGCCGTATCAATACACTAAGCTTAATTTTAGATTTCCATATTTACAAGTTGACAAACCCACACCGATACAGCTAAGCCCGTATCGGTACCGGTTGATTGCGTTGACCACGTACCGATACGCTCTAAATCGTATCGATACCATTTTCCAAACCAAATACTAGTGAACAAAATATGTATCAATATGCCCTAGCCGTATCGATACTCCCTACTTCATTAAGCCAATTTATGCCTAGACGTACCAGTATGCCATCAACCGTATCATTACGCATTGACTTGTAACGACAGAATTTTACTGGTTTTTATTCGAGTCAACCTATCAAATGTTGTCTAAATATTACCAAATTTTGCCAGCAATCCATTAAACTATAATTCTAATAGTATGCAATTTTTTAAAGCATTTCGAATTCGTTTACTAGGATTTTACCAATTAGTGTATTTAAGCTCATTTTAACTAGGTTACCAACCCCAAAACATACCATATTACACATACATCACTTAGGCTCATTTGAGCTATTAGAAACATATCAAAATAGGTCATTAAAACAGGTTTAGACCTTATGCCACCTTACTAGGAATTCGGAGACAAAGTAAACAAACATATAACTTGCAGAAGTGACTTGCAACCAGGAGATTACACGATCGAGCTCAGAAGATCTCAAGATCTTGAAATGCATGGGACACACACACATGTTATGCTTATTTAGCCTAGTGAGGTAGTCATAGACACATAAACAACAACGATAACATATAAGACACGCTATGAACATGAATGGCATATTAGCATACTCAAACATCATGATCACATTCTTTTAGTCACATCATTCATACTTAGGTTCTTTATCATAATTTCATATAATCAGATTAAAGCTTGTATACATATTAATCCATTGGACAATGTAACAAATAGATACTCGGATTCTCCTTTACACCAACACGTATCGGAAATAGGTCGTAGCTTTGGAAAGTCCCTTACACAATCCGTCCATATTTCCCCTACATATAGGTTGTAGTCCACCCTTACTTATACGAGCTCAAATAACCCTATGGCATGCCAATTGTATCCAAAACTCACAAATGTCCAAGGTTACACATATTTCATCATTTTTTTCACCATTATGCCCTTAGGACACAATGTATCGGAAACGGAAATGAGCCTTAGCTCCATGTACATATCATCACATATTCGTATCATATAGTATTATGGCATGTTCATATCAATCTCAATTTCATAGCATATTTACATTAATTCCATTGTCTTGGCATATTCTCAATTGTCACATATGAATTCATGGCATATCAACCAAATCAAGATTTGCCATGCTTACCGTAAGCATCCACACAAGCTTATTCTATTTGAGCTTCAACACATGAATATCAAAAATCATAAATTGAATGCAACGGGATGGCACCTAGCCTATCCCTTGACACGACTACACTCACCTTGATTACGAGGCTCTCGAATCGAAATTTCGATGTGCCTAGCTTCCTTCGGGGATGACAAGGAGTCCTTCTCCAACACTTGAGCTAGAACAAATTAAGGGTCATATTAGAGTTCTAATCAAGGATTTGGAAACATATTTCGAACTTATCAAAACTTAGAATTAACGAAATCAAACTCGTAATTCATGGGTTTCTACTTGAACCGGGAAACCTAAATTTGAAATTAGACTTCAACAGAAAATCAAACCATCAATTCAATTAACGGGTTTTACTCACCGAGTTCCGAGCTTTCAAACGAAGCATTGAACTTGAATGAAGATCGAAGATTGCACCGAGGTGCTAGCTTAGCCTGGAGATTGAAGATGAAGATGGAGGAGCTTGCTTAAGGGAAGACAAGGTGTTGGGTTTGCTTTCGGGAGTTCAAAGGTGAAAAGATAAGAGCCTCACCACCCATTTAAGAAAGCCAAGGGCTTTTGTCGATCCCCACCACCACAAGGGCCAATAGAAATGCTTTCATATGTCCAAAGGCAAGCTTATTTTACTATTTCTTTTCAACTCATGACTCTTTTAGGATTTTAAGGCATTTTATGGCTATCCATCTTTTCATCTGAAACCAATCACATGGGGAAGGAGGCAAGCTAAGAGGTGAGTAAGCTACTTGCTTACTGTTAAGTG
This sequence comes from Hibiscus mutabilis, assembly GCA_019671005.1. Lineage (NCBI taxonomy): Eukaryota > Viridiplantae > Streptophyta > Magnoliopsida > Malvales > Malvaceae > Hibiscus > Hibiscus mutabilis. Next base: position 42,328,205 of record CM033712.1, read on the forward strand.
TTCAAAAGTACTATTTTTATAACCTCTTTTACTCATATTATTGTTATACTTAGGCTCATTTTAGTTGCATTATTAGGCATTCATGCACGTTTTCATGATTTTCTTCACCGTCATGCTTGATTTCATAATTTAGTTGATTTTGTGGAAAAAAGTACTACTGGTGTGTATTTTTGTGTATGTAGGTTAATTGCCTGGGCAAGTATTGCCGAGGCAATGAAGGAAACAAGGAAGCTCCTGATTTCTCCATGGATTCAACCCTATATATAGTTGAAAATTCCAAGGAATCCTAGAGGAGTCGAAGTACTATGAGGAGATTAAAAGGAGATCAAATTCCAAGAGATTTAGGAGGATTTTTAGGAGGATTTCAAGAAAGACTTTGACCTAGCCATCTCCTATAAATACAAGCCCTAGCCGCCAACTTCAGGAGGTGTGCAATTGGGAGAGAAAACTAGGGTTGCTCGTCATCTTCTTATTTTTCCTTCTTTGTTTTTATTTGATTCATGTTTAAGGATTTTATTCTTGACTTTATTTTGTGCCCAACCATGAACTAAACTTATTTGGCTTGGGTTATTGTGTTTTTGTGGTTGTTAAAACGATTGGATTTGTTTAGGTATTGAGTTTGCAATTTTACTTCATAGTTTGTTCGTTCTTGGTTCCTAAATTCTTTGAGTGAATTGGGAGAGGATCTCGTGAATTCATCCATTTATCTAATATCGGGAGAGTTAGATTCAAGAAATGAATGGGCATGGTTTTCATACAATCGATCGATGGTGAAGACTAATTCAACTTAGGGATAAGTTGCGAATTTCAACGGCTAAAAGGAGCGCATGATAGGTTGTTGTCCACCCATGGTTCACGCATGGATGTATTATCAAGGCATGCACAATTACAGTGTTTCGAGTTAGGGATAACGAGAAACCATTGAAGAATGTTTCACCAAACTTTGAAGGTTGTCGCCCAGTTGCCCAGGCAATCGCTCCATTTCCAATTGCCCAGGCAATCGCTCTATTCCCAATTGCCTAGGCAATCGCAGAACTGCCCAGGCAATCGCAGAACTGCCCAGGCAATCGCAGAATTGCCCAGGCAATCTGACTGGATTCAAGTACTGAAGCAATTGAGCGACTCTAGCACTCAATTACCACGACGGTTCATTCAACTATCACTCAACAACTCACGATAACCTGACCTAATCTCTCTTATTCAATTACATCTTTCTTTTTATTTAATTTCTCTTTTATTTTCTTGTTAATTAGAACCCCTACTATCACCTACTTGTGTTCTTACTTTTAGTGCGAGAAGTTAGATTCCCATAGTAGCACCAATCCATGTTGAGATGATATCTATACTATACTATAACTTGCGACGTGTACACTTGCACCAATTGCGAAGCACTTATTACACGCAACAAGTTTTTGGCACCGTTGCCGGGGATTGGCAATAGCGACTTTGTTTCTAATTTCTTTCACCTTTTCTTTTTATTTTAGTTTTATTTCTAATCGGTTTCAAGAGACTTACAACTTTACTTTTGCATCTGTGTATGACCAGGGTGAGACCAACAGCACAAGACTACCCATTCGAACCTGAGATAGAACGAGTTCTTCATCAAAGAAGACAAGAACAACGAGCAGCAATGACAGAACAACACGATAACCTAGACAGCAATCTGAATGCCAATGGTAACCAGAATGTCGTAGCAAGAGGAGAAGGATATCCAGTCGTACAACCTGTTCGGAATAGACCTATCCGAGACTACTTAGAGGAAGATCTCAACGGTCTCAATCCAGGAGTTGTCGCACCAGAGATAGAAGCTGCCCACTTTGAATTAAAACCTGTAATGTTCAATATGATTAACACAATTGGTCAATTTGGCAGCTTGGCAACTGAAGATGCCAGACAACATCTCAATCATTATTGGAGATTTGTAATTCATTCAAGCTACAAGGAGTCCATAAATATATCCTAAGGCTGAAATTGTTTCCCTATTCACTGAAGGATAGGGTAAAAACGTGGTTGAATAGTATTCCATCCGGATCTATAGGATCTTGGACGGATTTGTGTATTGATTTTATTGCTAGATTTAGTTCTACAAATATGACTGATAAGTTGCGTATTGATATTACTTCTTTTCGGCAGGCATATGATGAATCCATGTATGAAGCTTGGGAGCGATACATAGAGCTTTTACACAAATGTCCCATGCATGGATTCCTATTGTGGACGCAAGTGATGATGTTCTACAACTCAGTGAACACGCATACAAGGATGATGCTAGATGCCTCGGCAAATGACATACTCCTCGACAAGTCACCTGAGGAAGTGATAGAGGTTTTGAACCGTCTTGCCAAGAACGATTACCAGTTCCCAACCACCCGAAGGGGAATAGTCAAATGCAATGCCACGATAAGTGAGCTTGATTCATCAGGATCTATTTCTGCACAATTGGACGCTTTAACCAATATGGTTAAAAACATGCAGCGGCCTGGCAACACACAGGAGATCAAGGTAGTAAATTCAATTTGTGATTTATGTAATGGTAAACATGATTCATCTGAGTGTTCGCAGAACCCAGAATCTAGCTTTTACATTGGAAACTACAACCGAACAACAATGTGATATCCAACACATACAATCCACCTAGAGGAAGCACCCTAATTTTTTGTGTAGCAACCCAAACAATGCCATTAATTAGAACAGTCAGAACACACAAGCATCGGGATTCCAGTAGAACATGCCACGATAACAGATGCTGTAGTAATCGACACCATCTAGTTCTTTGGAAAATTCTCTCAATGCTTTCATGTTAAAAACTGAATCTTATATGGCTGAGAATAGTAATTTCAATAGGATTGAGATGAGATTGCAAAACCAAGAGGCGACCCTAAAGTCATTAGAGACACAAGTAGGGCAATTTGCTCAGAACTTGAACACAAGACCAATGGGCAGTTTACCTAGTGATACTGAGGTCGCCAAAGGAATAGGCCATGAGCAGTGTAAAGTAATCACCACCCGGAGTGGACTAAAGCTTAATGATGCACCTGCCCAGCCAATAAACCGACCAGGAAAGCAACCCCTTATCCAGATAGATGAATCAAGTAACAAAACCTCCAATAAGAATGACGAGTCAAAAATTGCCAAGGCAACTCCACATACCCTTGCCTCGGCAGGTCTTGAAGCCATTGCCTCTATAATACCCGATGCTATCGCCTCGACAACCAAGCATGTGTCGACAAGTCCTGATGCATCGGCAATTCCTCAAATCAAATTCCAATGCAAAGAACAGATTGAGGACATCCGACTTCCACCACCATTCCCACAGAGGTTGAAATGGCAGAAGCAAGAATACTAGTTCAAGAAGTTCCTTGACATCTTGAAGCAAGTCCACATCAACTTGCCATTGGTTGAAGCAATAGAGCAAATGCTGAACTATGCTAAGTTCTTTAAAGACATTGTCTCTAAGAGAATAAGGCTAGGAGAATTTGAAACAGTTGCTGTAACGAAATGATGTATGGCCATGCTACATAACCACATGCCACCCAATCTTAAAGATCCTGGTAGTTTCACCATACCATGTTCAATCAGAAACCATTATGTCGGGAAGGCATTGTGTGATCTTGGAGCAAGCATAAACTTGATGCCAAAATCAGTTTTCTAAAAATTGGGAATTGGGAAGGCAAGACCAACAACAGTCATGCTATAGCTTGCTGAAAGATCCTACATGCACCTAGAGGGAAAACGATTGTGAAGCAGATGAGATCGCCTCGATTATTCTTGGGAGACCTTTCTTAGCTACAGTAAGAACGTTGATTGATGTTGAAAAAGGAGAACTCACGATAAGGGTGAATGACCAGCAAGTCAAGCTGAATGTATTCCAAACCTTAAAACATGCCGACAATCCATAAGAATGTCAATTAATCCACGCTACAATCGAATTTGATTTTGATGTGGAAGAATATTGCCGCGATAATAACATTGCCAAGGAGAATTACCTCGGCAATTACATTGCCCAGGCAATTGAACCTGAAGAGTTTGAAGAGCTGAACGATAACGAACCTGAGGAAGCCAATTAGATGGTAAGCAAACCAGATACATATTTTGAACCGTTGGACTACATAGGTAAGGAAGGTAAACTCAAGAATCCTTCAATTGAACAACCTCCCATTCTTGAGTTGAAACCATTGCCAGGGTAATTAAAATATGCTTACTTAGGAATCAATAATACATTACCTGTAATTATTTCTTCTAAGTTGCAGCCTGAACATGAAAAGGAATTGATCGACATGTTAATGCTGCACAAAAAGGTAATAGGATAGATAATTCCCGACTTGAAGGGAATTAGCTTGTAGTGTGTATGCACAAAATCCTATTGGAGGATGATCATAAACTGACAATCGAGGCACAAATGAGGCTTATGAAGGAAGTCGTGAGGAAGGAAATCATCAAATAGCTTGATGCCGGTATCATCTATCCTATCTCTGATAGTACATGGGTAAGCCCGATACAATGTGTACTGAAAAAGGGAGGTATAACCGTGGTAAGCAACGAAAGCAATAAACTAATCCTAACTAGGACTATGACTGGATGGAGGGTTTGTATGGATTACCGCAAGTTAAATAAAGCTACTAGGAAATATCACTTTCCTTTTCCATTTATTGACCAAATGCTTGACCGACTTGCAGGTAAATCTTTTACTGTTTTCTTGATGGCTACTCAGGTTATAACCAAATTGCCATAGCACCATATGATCAGGCAAAGACCACTTTCATATGCTCGTATGGTACATATGCTTTTCGAAGGATTCCGTTTGGATTATGCAATGCTCCAGCAACTTTCCAGAGATGTGTGATGGCAATTTTTTCGATATGGTACAAGACTTCCTTGAGATTTTCATGGACGACTTTTCTGTCTTCGGCAATGACTTTGACAATTGCCTCGGCAATTTGGAGAAGGTGTTGGCAAGATGCGAAGAAACCGATCTAGTGCTCAATTGGGAGAAGTGCCACTTTATGGTAGATGAAGGTATAGTGCTCATTCACAAGATCTCCTCCAAGGGAATTGAAGTCGACAGAGCCATGGTGGAAGTGATCAGAAAATTGCCACCACCAAATTCGGTCAAGGGAATTCGAAGTTTCCTCGGTCATGCAGGTTTCTATCGGAGGTTTATTTATAATTTTTCCAAAACCTCTAAACCTTTTGTAACTTTCTTGAACATGACAAAGCTGTTAATTTTGATGATTCATGTGTCCAAGCATTCGAAACCTTGAAGAAGCAGCTTGCATCAGCGCCTATTGTTGTACCACCAGATTGGACATTACCCTTTGAACTTATGTATGACGCAAGTGACTTTGCAGTAGGAGCAGTACTGGGTCAACGAATAGGTAAAATCTTTTATGTGATTTACTACGCTAGTAAAACTCTTAATGAAACTTAAGTGAACTACACCACTACGGAGAAAGAGTTACTAGCTTTAGTTTTCGCTTTTGATAAATTTCGTTCATACTTGATCGGGACCAAGGTAATTGTTCATACTGACCATTCGGCAATTAAGTACCTTTTTGCCAAGAAAGATGCCAAACCTTGTTTAATTCGTTGGATTTTACTTTTACAAGAGTTTGACATTGAAATTAAGGACATGAAGGGTACCAAGAACCAAGTCGCCGACCATTTGTCACGCCTCGAACGAGGAAAAGATGATGACACAAACGTGGAAATCCATGATGCATTCCCGGACGAGTAGTTGTTAATCGTCCAGGCAACCGCAGTAGGGACTGCCTCGGCAATACCTGTGGCAACAGCAGCAGCAATTGCCTCGGTAATTCCATGGTATGCAGACTTAGTGAATTTCCTTGTTAGTGGAATTTTACCTCATGATCTTACTCACCAGGGAAAGAAGCGGTTCAGACATGATGCTAAACGTTATTATTGGGACTAGCCTCTTTTATTTAAACAATGTGCATACCAGGTTATTAGGCGATGCATCCCAGAGGAAGAGCAGCAAACGTGCTCCGACAATGCCATTCATCACCATATGGAGGTCATTTTGGAGGCATTTGCACCGCGGCCAAAGTCTTGCAATCCGATTTCTATTGGCTAACACTTTACAAAGATGCTCAAGACTTCTACAAAAGGAGTGATCGATGTCAGCGAATAGGGAATATTTCACGCCGACACGAGATGCCACTACAAAATATCATTGAGGTCGAGTTGTTTGACGTGTGGGGGATCGATTTCATTGGACCCTTCCCATCCTCATTTGACAATGTATACATCCTACTTGCCATGGACTACATGTCTAAATGGGTAGAAGCAGCTGCAGTTCCCAGCAATGATTCCAAGACTGTGCAGAAATTCTTGCAGAAAAACATATTCACACGATTTAGAACACCAAGGCAATTATCAGTGATGGAGGCACCCACTTTGACAATAGGCTAATTGCCAAAATGCTGGAGCGATTTGGAGTGACACACAAAATTGCCACGGTATATCATCCACAGACAAACGTGCAAGCAAAAATTTCCAATCGTGATTTGAAGGTTATCCTTGAAAAAGTTGTCAATCCTTCTCGAAAGGATTGGTGGGAAAGAATTGATGAAGCACTATGGGCCTATCGAACAACATTCAAGACGCCTTTAGGCATGTCGTCCTATAGTCTTGTTTACGGCAAGACTTGCCACCTTACGGTAGAGATCGAACACAAGACTTATTGGGCGATCAAAACTGTCAACATGGATTGGGAGAGTGCTGGACAAAAGTGACTACTGGACCTTAACGAAATTGAAGAATTTTGTGCCTTAGCTTACGACAACGCAAGAATCTACAAGGAAAAAACGAAGCGTTGACATTATAAGAAGCTATTGCCGCGATAATTTTTGCCTGGGCAATTAGTTCTTCTCTTCAATTCTCGGTTAAAACTCTTTACAGGAAAATTGAAGTCGAGATGGTCCAGGCCTTTTGAAGTCATCAAACCTTTCTCCCATGGTACCGTGATAATCAAGTCCACTATTGAAGGGCATGAGTTTAAAGTTAACGGACAAAGATTAAAGCACTATGCCGGTAACCATGTTGAGCATGACAAGGAAGTAGTTACTTTAGGAGATGCATAACCATGCTCTCCTTTGGTATTTCTTATTTACTTTTAGTTTTATATTTTTAGAATTATTCTATTTTTGGATTTATTTTTAGGATAAAAGTATGTTTATAGTTTGATTTTTATTCTTTTTATCTTTATCTTTCCACATTTTCTTTTTTTTCTTTGTTTTTAATTCCACAACCACAATCACCATGGCCAAGAACATCAAGACAATTCCTCACCAGCTAAGGAATAAGAAGTGCCAAAGAAAGCTCCAATAGTGAAACTTGCCTGAGCAACCAAAATTGCCTTGGCAATTCCTGCTGCCTCGACAATTCCTGCTCCCTCGAAAAGTCTTGATGCCTAGGCAACCGACCCTACTTCGATGAATATGGAGGACCGGCAATTGACTTACTCGCCCCAGCAACTAAGAATACAACACCAACCACCCACATCCAACCACCGCGAATTGACAAAGAATCAAGCAAACGACTCGAAAAAACTCATTATTCAAGGTGACGACCTTTCTGACTAACTCATTTGCATTTTATTTTAGTTTTTGCATGCATTGAGGACAATGCTTCTCTCGAGTTTGGGGGTATTTGTTTCTAGTTAATTTCATTCTTAGTTGCATTCATCTTTATTAATAGCATATAGGTTGAATATGTTACTTGCCATGCCTTTGATTAGATTTAATTGCTTAAACTTGTTGAATATCCGATGATGATTTTTTGCCACTGCACTTAATTGAAAGAACCTTTAAATTTTAGGATTGCATGAAAAGAACTTAGAATTTTACTATGATGCTAAATATTATGAACACGGTTGTGGCTTGTTGATTGAAAGAAACTTAGTGAACTTAGGTTACTTAAAATTTGGGTGAATTTAAATTAAAAAATTAAAAGTTAATTTCTTTCTAGAGGTGCCCGAAACTGGCTCTAGTAGTTGCAAATTAAAGATATCGCTAGAGGTGCCCGATATTGGATCTAGTCGACAAAAAAATTAATTAAAATAAGAAATTGCTTGCTTTACTAGAGGTGCCCGAAATTGGGTCTAGTAAAAAGAAAAATAAATACCTCGGTAATTAAGTTGATGAAAGCCTATTGTTCACATAGAATCTTGAAAATCAACTTGTACACAACTACGCACACACATTGTCACAAGCATTATAGTTTGGTTCCGGGAAATTTTTTGTGCCATCCGAAAAATCCAAAAGGTGATCATACTTTGTGCCACGGTTCTAAGGTTTGAATTCAAGTTTGAAGCATGTCTTTGATGATTAAAGTCTTTGCAGGTAATTATTAGATTTGCATTACTTGAGGACAAGCAATAGTTCAAGTTTGGGGGTGTGTTAAGTGTTCAAAAGTACTATTTTTATAACCCTTTTTACTCATATTATTGTTAGGCTTAGGCTCATTTTAGTTGCATTATTAGGCATTCATGCATGTTTTCATGATTTCCTTCACCGTCATGCTTGATTTCAAAATTTAGTTGATTTTTTGGAAAAAGGTATTGTTGGTGTGTGTTTTTGTGTATGCAGGTTAATTGCCCGGGCAAGTATTGCCGAGGCAATGAAGGAAACAAGGAAGCTGCCGATTTCTCCATGGGTTCAGCCTTATATATAGTCGAAAATTCCAAGGAATCCTAGAGGAGTCGAAGTACTATAAGGAGATTAAAGGGAGATCAAATTCTAAGAGATTTATGAGGATTTTTAAGAGGAATAAAATAATAAAATAAAAGAGATCTATTTCTTTTATTATATTATATTTAATTCCAACTTAATTTCCTCCTCAAGAAAGACTTTGACCTAGCCATCTCTTATAAATACAAGCCCTAGCTGCCAACTTCAGGATGTGTGCGATTAGGAGAGAAAACTAGGGCTGCTCGACATCTTCTTATTTTTCCTTCTTTGTTTTTATTCGATTCATGTTTAGGGATTTTATTCTTGAGTTTATTTTGTGCCCAACCATGAACTAAACTTATTTGGCTTGGATTGTTGTGTTTTTGTGGTTGTGAAAACAATTGGATTTGTTTAGGTATTGAGTTTGCAATTTTACTTTAAAGTTTGTTCATTCTTGGTTCCTAAATTCTTCGAGTGAATTGGGAGAGGATCTCGTGAATTCATCCATTTATCTAATATCGGGAGAGTTAGATTCAAGAAACAAATGAGCATGGTTTTCATTCAATCGATCGATGGTGAAGACTAATTCGACTTAGGGATAAGTTGTGAATTTCAACGGGTAAAAGAAGCGCAAGATAGGTTGTTGTCCACCCTTGGTTCACGCAGGGATGTATTATCAAGGCATGCACAATTACAATGTTTCGAGTTAGGGATAACGATAAACCATTGAAGAACGCTTTGCCAATCTTTGAAGGTTGTCGCCCAGTTGCCTAGGCAATCGTTCCATTCCCAATTTCCCTGGCAATCACAGAACTGCCCAGGCAATCACAAAACTGCCCAGGCAATCGTAGAATTGCCCAAGAATCTGACTGGATTCAATTGCTAAAGCAATTGAACGACTTTAGCACTCAATTACCACGACAGTCCATTCAACTATCACTCCACAACTCACGATAACCTGACCTACTCATCTTATTCAGTTACATCTTTCTTTTCATTTAATTGCTCTTTTATTTTCTTGTTAATTAGAACTCCTACTATCACCTACTTGTGTTCTTACTTTCAGTGCGAGAAGTTAGATTCCCGAAGTAGCAGCAATCCCTTTGGAGACGATATCTATACTATACTATAACTTGCGTCATGTACACTTGCACCAATTATGAAGCACTTATTACGCGCAACACTTACTTCTTTTCAACTTTTGACTTCGAATGAATTAAAATAGGGTACCCTTATCGATACGCTCATGAACGTATCGATACGCTCATGCCCAAATGGATAAGTTAGTTATTGACAGTTGGGCTGTTTCGATATTAGCTTGACCGTATCGATACGCTTTACTCAAAATTTGCATTTTGGGCTTCAAATTTCATACAAAGAAGTCCACTTACCCAAATAGGACCAAATTGTGAACTCATTACAAAAGAGGGGTACAATGGTCATTCATTACAACATTTTACATATCAGATTTTAAACTTCCTGTCACCAGAACCTAATTTCGACCAGGCCGGGTTTTGGGATGTGTCAAATTTCTTGCAGTTGTATTCGCTTTCGATAAATTTAGATCTTATTTGATTGATAACAAGGTTGTAGTTTTTACAGATCATTCGGCACTGAAGTATCTCTTGGCAAAGAAGGATGCCAAGCTCAGGCTAATCCGATGAACGCTCTTACGTCAAGAATTTAACCTAGAAATCAAAGACAAAAATGACAGTGAAAACTTAGTAGCTGACCACCTCTCACGTTTAGAGCATCATCTTGAAGATGGTAAGACCAATGTTATTAGAGATAATTTTCCTGACAAATATTTACTTGCAGTTAATGTCATGTCATGCCATGGCATGTTGACATTGTCAACTACCTGGTGAGCAACATTCTTCCAGCAGACTTGGCATACAATGCCAAGAAAAGGTTCATGCGAGATGTTAGGCTGTAATATTGGGATGAGCCATTGTTGTTTAAACAATGTGCCGACCAAGTGATCCGCCAGCGTGTGCCTGAAGATGAGCAGCAAAACATATTGCATTTATGCCATGCCGCACCATACGGAGGTCACTTTGCTGGGATGAAGACTGCTACCAAGGTGTTGTAGTTATGATTCTTTTGGCCGACACTATACAAGGATGCCCATGATTATGCCAAGGTATGTGACCGATGCCAACGAACAGGAAATATCTCAGACAGACACTAACTACCACTTCAAAACATAATACCTGTGGACTTATTTGATGTATGGGGGATAGACTTTATGGGTCCTTTTCCTCCATCATTCAGTAATGTATATATACTTGTGGTTGTTGACTATGTATCCAAATGGATAGAGGCTATTAACCTGCCAACAAGTGATGCCAAGGCCATTGCCAAGTTTTTGCACACACATTTGACCCAATTTGGTACCCCTAGAGCAATAATTCATGATGGGGGTACTCATTTTAAACGTTATCTAATCTCTAAAGCTTTGTGTAGATATAGTATTCATCAAAGGATAGCCGCAACATACCATCCTAAACAAATGGGCTAGCTGAGATATCAAATAAGGAGATTAAGAACATTTTAGAGAAGACTGTAAATCCATCAAGGAAATACTGGTCCTTGGGACTAGATGAGTCTTTATGGGCTTATAGAACTGTGTTTAAAACTCTTTTGGGTACTTCACCATTTAGACTCATTTTCAGAAAACCATGTCATCTGCTAGTAGAACTTGAACATGAAGCCTACTAGGCCATCAAAACACTTGACATGGCATGGAAAGTTGCTGGAGAAAAAAGTTACTAGATCTGAATGAGTTAGAGGAATTCAGAACACAAGCCTATGAGAGTGCCAGGATTTACAAGGAGAAGACAAAACGCTGGCATGATAGTAGGATAACGCTAAGATATTTTGAGGTAGGCCAACGTGTACTATTGTTTAATTCACACCTTAAACTATTTCCAGGGAAACTCAAATCGAGATGGATGGGTCCTTATGAAGTTGTAAAAACCTACGCCCATGGAGCTGTAGACATTAAGAACTTAAAGACAGGAGAAATTTTCAAGGTGAATAGCCAACGTCTAAAGCATTACATGGAAGATGATCAGAACAATGCCAATGAGGTGATCCTCTTGGCAGAGGTAACATGAAACCATCATCAAGTTTGAACTTTTTTTAAATATTAGGATAGTTGTTTTTATTTGTTTTAGGATTTAGGATTTTTAATTGTTTTTCTTTATGTTAATTTTCATTTTTATTCATTTATTGTGTTGAATAGTTTCCTTTAAGTGTGCGTAGAGTTACTACTGAAAATAATGCCAGAATTTCTGCCAGGAAATTTGCCAAAACTATTGCAACGATCATTGCCTAGTGCAATGCCAATACAGCTTTGCATGCATCGGATTGAATGATGGAAAGAAAAAAACATGAAACCCTAGCTTGATTAATGAGAGAATATCTTCTTGATTCTTAAACCCTAGTCGCCCAAAATTAGGTTAAAATTTAAATTTAACCTAATCACCATATCACTTCAAATTCTTACCCAATCCTATCACTTTAACCTTATCACTTTACCCTTATCACTTTAAATCCTTCCCAATCGAAACCTTTTTAAACTTCCATCATTATCCCTGTTTATTCATCTATCATCATTAAACCCTCTTAAACACTCAAACTTTTTACTTTCTTTACCCTAGTCGAATATCAAGAATCATATCTCTCTCTTTTCTTTTTTCAAGCAAGATTCAAGAACACAATTATCTTTTCTTCTTCTTCCTTCATTCAAACCGACTCAAGCTTGTAATCACTCATTTTTATCTAAGTATCATATTAACATATTAGTGCATGATTACATATGTGTGTGCGCGTGTATATGTTAGTATATTACATAATGATATAGGTGTGAATGTATGCATGGTGCATATATTTGTGTGGTGTATTACGTACCTATTAATATATGTGTGATATGGAGTATCGTATAGTGTATGTTAGTATATGAGTAGGTCTATATATGTTTGCATGTATATATTATTAATGTCCTTGTTATTATTAAATATATACGAATAAATGTTGCATGTATTATTAAGTATATGTACGTGTGAACGTATTTCATCACAATTGTCTGTATGTATACGTAAGTATGTATGTGTCTGTATTTACTATTATATTAATATATTATTATTAATATGTATGGACAAACTTAAAAAATAATAGAAAAGCCCACTTAAATTAAATGTCCATATTTTTACAAAAAAAACCATAAAATACAAGGCCCGGTTGGCCCAAAACCCCATCTAACCCGAATTACTCTTTGCGCAGCTAACTAGGAGCCGTTGGATCAAAATGTGGATCCAACGGCCACGATCAAGGAAGGATAAATATCTAGCTGGCCGCGTGAACTACACGTCTGGACGGTTCGAATACCACGCGCGGACTCTTCGATATCCCACGCGTGCGTGAGTCCCACGCGCTATAACCCCTCGACTACTGAGCCCCACGTGTCACGATCTGGAGCCGTTTCACCGATCGAGGTTTCATCTGGACCGTTCATCCTTCAAGCCATCCTGACCGTTAGATCGGATCTGATCCAACGGCCGAGAACGCCTCTAGCCGAAGACATCTCCCCCACACCTCCACCATGCCGGTCTCCAACCACCGCGTTCAGACATATCAGAACAACACAAAAAAGAGGATATGTCAGTGTCTGTCTAGATCTAAAAAATATTTTACATTACTTGCTACCAAACCAAAAAGACAGTGATATATGTATGAAACAAGTAATTGTAAACCAGTCCAATTGTAATCGGAAAAAAAATAACACAGAAAAAGCACAAAGTTTTCAGTGGTAACGCTCTTTTCTTTTTTTCTTACTTCTTTGCATGCATAACGGAAAATATACGTAGCAATAGCAAAAAAGAGAGGGATTTAGAGTTGTAACCCTCGTCGCCTGTGGATCTCCCCTCACCAGTGACAAGCCTCTTCGGCTTTCGAAAGCTGAACATGGTGAACTGAAGGGAGCGGGAGGTCCCTTTTGGTTTCACTTTGGTCAAATATAAACAATTTTTTTTTCCGTTTTGTATTTACTTAGATCTAGGCAAAATGGTGAGTCTTAGCGTAGATCTAAGTTCATATTCGGGTTCGGTTTAGAAAAAGGTTGTTTTTGGGTGTTTCTTTTAGTTCGCCGGTGCCGGTTAACGGTGGTCGGCGGCGGAAGGGACGGTAGAAAGTCGCCGGTTTCTGGGTTCATCACAGGTTCAAGGAGGATAGTTGAGAGAAAATGAAAGAATGAAGGGTCATTATAAAACGGATCGAAGGGAAAATTGAGGAAAATTTGAGATTAGGCTGAAAAAGAGGGTTTTATAGTTATTTTATTTTGTGAAATGGGTAAATTCGGAAATAAATCCCCCCGCGTTTTTGATATTTTCATTTCTGTCTCGCCGCGTGGGATATTTACAATTCCAGTCCCTCTTATATTTTGAAATCTTGCAATCCAACCCCTAAATTAAATTGAATCAGTTTTTAAATGGCAAAATTACCTAATTAGTCCCACCGCGTTTTTGAAATTTTCACTTCAAGTCTGCCCCTTGGTCCAATTACAGTTTCAGTCTTTTCAAGTTCGGTCCTGCTTGCATTTTCATCCCTAAATCGCATACTATTGTCTTTTAATTTCTGTTCCTTATGTTTATTTCTTTTCATTTCAGTCCTGTTCCATATGTAAATATTCATGTTCGTTTATTATGATCGTGTATGTTGATATAGCCTGTTGCCTTTTCATATATCCCTCGTACATGCTTTGTATTTTCATGTTTACATGTATATATGTGTTAAGTTTATGGCGATTATGTATTTTATGCATTTGTTCGGTTGTTCGTATCACACATGTTAGATTGATATTTGAGTCGGCTCGAACCCAACATGTTTTATATTTTAGCATGTATTGCATGTTTTCTTTGCTTTTAGGCTACGTGTTGGTATATTTCTTGGTCATGTATAATGCCATATTCTACGTATGTTACAATGTGTCTTATTGTAATATGTACATTTTTGTAATATGTGTTTTTGTCCCATGCCTTGTAATTGTGACATGTTAAGTTTATTTTTAGTCACGAGTAGGGATAAATTTGTATGCATGTATGTTTTAGATTAGCATTTTATTTATGTTCGGTTAATAGTTTATTATGTGAATATGTATTGTATTTAAATTATTTGCCATGCTTTATATTTTGTTCACTAAGGTTGCATAATGAAATATATAATGTCAATGCGGTGCCCTTTTATCCGAGCGTAAACGGGGCCAATATCAGGCGTAGTGATAGTGGTTGGGCGTTTACTCTCGGATAACGGGGCCTTTAAAATTTATTCGCAATTATAACCGAATTTTAATCTAATCGTCACTTTAACCCAGAAAATCAATATTAATAAAGCGGTAATTATTAAAGTACCAATTTTGGGCGGTGTGGGGGTGTTAATCCTTCCCCATCCGTAACCGACTCCCGAACCCAACAGTTTTTAAATCTCTGGTTTTATGGTGTCCGACCTACCTAAGTGGCCGGTGGCGACTCCAATTTTTAAATAAAATGTGGTTTTTTAAAACCCCACGGAATAAACATTTTATATCCGAAAAACGACAAACACTTCGAAAACTCGGTGTTTTTTAGTGAAACGGACATCGCAACAGATGGGGACTCCGCTGGGGACTATTTTTTGTTTTTAACAAAATAAAGAGAGTCAAGCTTTTTCAAATAATTACCGCTTTAATAATATTAGAAGTTCCAGATTAAAGTGACTATTAAATTAATATTCGGTTGTAATTGTACGTTTATTAAGTGGGGGAAATCGCTAATGCTTTCGTGGAGATATCGTTCTCCCGTGTAGGCCTAGCAAGTACCTTCGGGGCTCGAGTACCTTATGCTTTCGTAAGGATATCATTCCTTCGTGCAGGCATAAGCGAATGGGTCCCCCTGAATTGAACCCGGTTGAGAGGAGCCTATAATGGGTGATGATCGGGGGCCTTACTACTCTTAGTAGAGGACAACAAGGACAATTCGGGTACCTCCTAGCACCAACACTGCATGTGGAGAACATATAGAAACCCACCCCTTTAGAGCCATGCGGATAACCTTAGGTGTTTTAGACGGGATAAATAGGGTTTTTTCTTTTTTTTTTGTTTTTGTTTGTTTACCTTATTTAATTTATCATTTTATTTATGTATTCATTAATTCTATCCGGTACTGACTTGTTTCCTTTTTGCTATTTTTTTCATGCATTATTACATTCGCATTACATAAAGGTATTGGATCAAGTGGTTTACCCGATCAGAAAGTCTTTCACCATGGAAAAAAGGTGTCTTAGAAAAGAGGAACTCAACTTGTCTGTTAGACATTGGTCAGAAGTCAACCAGAGGGCCCAAGGGGACAGTTTGCCAAGTGAGCGCGTGAAAGCAGGGTACACCTATGTGAGTCTTCAACAGAACAACTTAGGGGATCTTCAAAGTATCTGGGAAGAATGGGACCAGAGGTTACAAGATAGGTTCTGTGATAGTTATGGCGACATTGCACAGTTGATGTACATTCGGGTCAACCAGCCCCTACTCCGAGCCATTTTTCAGTTCTGAAATCCTGCCTTTTGCTACTTCACCTTCAATGGACAGGACATGATGCCCACAGTAGAAGAATACACCGCTCTGCTCAATCATAAAAATGTTCAGGAAGATTGGATCTACGCAAAACCTCCGAGGAATCAGAATTACGCTTCCAAGCTTAAAACGTTTACCGGAATGAGCGACGATTGGGTCAATGGCTTGATCCGACTTCGAGGAGATAGTACAGTATTCGCATGGGAGAACATTCGAGACATCCTACCTGCACATCCGGATGAGGAGAAAAAGATAGACATGCTTGCCTTGGGAATATATGGGTTGGTGATCTTTCCAAGAATTCTGGGAAACATTGATGTGGCCATTCTAGATCTGTTTGAACGGGTAAAACGACGAGCAAACCCAGTACCAGCTATTTTGGCTGAGACCTTTATTTCTTTGAATGCCAGTCGGAAGCACGAAGAAGGACGTTTCCGAGGATGCGCACAACTGTTACAGGTATGGATTCAGAGCCACATGTGGAAGACGCCGACGAGGGTTCTACTGGGGATATCCTTCCAAGGTTTTTCGCCTTTACAGGAATACTTAACAAAAGAGTGGCGAGAGGACTTGAAAACAAGAAAATGGGCTAGTTTCTTCAGGAACATCCAAGGCGAAGACATAGTATGGAGGGTCCTGTGGCTCGATAGAGTTAATTACTTTTTATATAGTTGCGGTGATTTCAACTGGCTGATGATGTTGGGACTGCATGGAGGGATTGCTTGTGTTCCGCTTCTGGTGTCCCGACAATTCGGATCACGACAGTTCATTCCCAATACCGCCGGGTTAAGTCGAGCTGAATTTCTTTTCAAAGGGGAGTTCAAAGAGAAAGTTCAAACTATCATGAGGGCTTGGGACCATTGTTACTGGATTAGGGTGGAAGGAGACACCGAGTAAATGACCACCCCAGACTACGACCTTTGGTGACGTTTGAGGGTAAACGATATGATTCCCGAATCTGATCAAGGACATGTGTTGTCACTTGAGGAGCTTACAAGGGTGGTGCCATCTGAAGCCGATATATTACGGAATGAACTCAAAGAAATTAAGAAGAAAATGGACACCGAACAGACTCAACATGCGAGTGAGCTCTATAAAGCAAGCTTAGAGGTCGACAAATGGGATGGGATCATTAGACAGTTGAAGAAATTAAATGTAGATTTGAGTGACAAGAACGCTCTTTACCAAAAGGATACCCTTCTACTTCAAGCGAAAATACATAAGGCCGGCCGAAGTCAGTTCATAGCCGTAGAAAAAGAAAGGATGAATGATATCCTTTTGTTGGAAGAAGAACGAGAAATCAGCAAAAGAGCAATCGAGAAGGAGATAGAAAGCTGCCGGTCGGCTATCGAGGAAGAAAAATAGTCCTCCAAGAAGACCATTGACCAAGAAAAGGAAAGAATCAGGCAAGAAATCAGCAAGGGAAAACAAGCAGCCAATCATGAGAGAGAAAACGTCGCCGTATGGAAAAGAAAGTCCATGAGTAGCCGGAATAGACTGTTAGAAATGCAAAAGTTGTACGATGACACTATTCAAAGTCTGGATCAAAGCCGAAGTCAAAATGATGAATTGACAGAAAAGGTGGTAGAGGTATAACACTTCCTTCGAACGTACTGCCAGAGAAATGGCTTCACTGAGCTACAAGAAAGAGAGCGCGAAGTAGGCATGTTAAGAGCCCGAATTAAGTCCCTTGAAGCAACTGTTGAAGATTATAAGGAGAGAATTAGTGTGTTCGAAGAGGCTACAGCCGGAAGGGACACTTATTGGCAAAGGAGACTGTGTGACGCTGCCCGGATGGTACAGGATAGGGACCAATATTACGCAAACCTAATGGTGGACATACAACGAGTCGCCAGGAATGTGAATGATTTGGCCGTCGAGGTTGAAACACTTCGACCTTTCATAGTCCCAGAAGTGGAAGAAGCTCCCAGGTTCATCAAGTTGCTCAGGGCAATTGGAAAATTATGAGATAGAGCTAGGGCTTATCTATAGGGCTCTGTGTTGTAATTAGCTCTTTTGTATTAGGAATCTTCATTTTGTAATACGAACTCTGTTGTAATTTAGACCCTTTAATTCCTGTGGAAGTAGTTCAAAAGGGTGATTACCAGCGGAATCAGTACCTTACCTGCATACATTCTTGCATTGCATCATGACATGCATTTATTTTTCTTACAACCATATTAATGTTATGAATATTGTTTCAGTGTGTGTGAAAATAAAAGTTAACCCGCAATCATTCATCATCCATACCTTACCCGATTACAAAGCAAGCTCATGGAAGACAGGATAATCAGTCTAGAAAAGGGGCAGAGAGAGCTCGAGGATAGGCTTGAAGAGGCTCAAAGAAGCCTCAGTGACCAGATTGCTCAATCGCAAGCATCGATAGTATCCGACATAACCGTATTGTTGGCTAAGAGTTTGGGAAAAAGAGTGGAAGGAGAAACCATTCAAGAACTAGAGGGTACCCCAGTTCACTACAAGGTTCAACCGGCTGCGCCAAACCCGGCTAGAAAGGTGTATATCGACCCTGCAGGAATGTCAGCTAGTCTTCAGATAGGGGTACCTAAAACTCAACCCCTAGACACTGAAACACTCTATGAAGAGGAGGTGCCAGACCTGAATGTGGTCGAAAGGATCAGGACAGAGGTAGAGAAAAAGTGGGAGGAGAGGTTTCGCCTCATGGAGGAAAATTTTAAAATGTTACAATCTACGGAAGAGTCAGGAAACGGCGTTAGTGACTTAAGTCTGGATTCCGATCTTGTCCTACCGCCAAAATTTAAAACACCATAGTTCGACAAATACGATGGAACCACGTGTCCTTCCGTGCACATAACAATGTACTGTCGAAAGATGGCGGCCTACCTTAAGGATGAGAAGCTATTGATCCACTGTTTCCAAGATAGCCTAACGGGAGCGGCGTTACGGTGGTACACCCAGTTGAGCAAGGCAAATGTTAAGACATGGAAAGATCTGTCAAGAGCATTCATTGAGCAATATAAGCATGTAACAGATATGACCCCCAGTAGAATCATGTTGGAAAATATGGGGCAGAAGTCCAACGAAAGTTTACGATAATACGCTCAAAGGTGGCGGGAAGTGGCCGCCCAAATTCAGCCACCCCTCCCGGAACATTAAATTACGCCGTTATTTGTTAATACTTTGAAAGGGGCACTCTTTGATCGCCTCATTAATAACACAACACAGTGTTTTGCTGATTTAATTAGGACTGGGGAGTCCGTTGAATTGGCAATTAAGAGTGGTAGAATTGATAGCGGGGAAGGGTCTCAGAAATATAGCAAGAAGAATGAAGTAAACGCCACCAGCACTTACACCTCCCCGAAGAACTTTACAGTCTCACAGCCACAAGCACCTGTGGGAAAAGCACCAAACTCGAATCAAAGAGAGGAGAGAACCTCCAGAAAACAGAAAGAGAGGAAAACTTTCACTCCCCTACCCGTTTCGTACTCAGAGCTTTACTCTTAGTTGTATGAAGCAGACCTGGTCCTTCCATACATCGTTACTCCTTTCAAACCATTATTCCCTTCTTGGTATAACCCGAACACGCATTGCGACTATCACGGCGGTGCCCCTGGACATCCCACCGAGAACTGCCTTGCCTTCAAAAAACTTGTGCAGAATTTAATTGATTCTGGGATATTGAAGTTCGAAGAACCAAGTGTAGCTACTAACCCGCTACCTAATCATGGGAACAGAGGAGTAAATGTTATTGAAGAATACTTTACCAGGAAGATTAAGGATGATGTGTCAGAAATCAAATCTCCTCTGCGGTGGGTATTTCAACAATTATGCATGGCCCGTGTGATCGACAAAGGCATGATAATAAGGCAGAAGGGATGTGAAGTGTATTGTGAATTCCATCAGAATGAAGAGCATGACATCCAAAAGTGCGTTGAGTTCAAGAGATTGGTACAACAATTGATGAATGAAAAGCAAATAGAATTCTTCGAAGAGCCCATGGGAAAGAAGGGGTCGGACGTACATATGACGGATAACCCCAAATCTAAATACGGGAAGGACAAACCTTTTATCATCTCTTCCAGGCCTGGGAATCCAGTTGCTTCCCAAAGAGAAACCCCCAAGGTAAATCCCAAGATCATCATTTCAGCACCATCCCCGTTCCCATTCAAGGATATGCGGCAAAACCCCTGGAACTATGCTATAAATGTGACCACGCCAGAAAAGCCAGAACATGGTCAGGTAAAAGAACCTACGCTAAAAGACGAACAAAGCCAAAGCGATGTAAATGTTGGTGAGGTGGGCCATTTCACAAGGAGCGGCAGATGTTATTCCTCTGAGGCTTTGAGAGCAGATGAAGCGGTCAAAGATAAGGGAAAGAATACAACGGTTAGCCTCACGCAGATATTCGGTGAAGAACCTCCCCCAAAAATGAATGAGCCGGTAACTGAGGCCCAGGCCAAAGAATTTTTGAAGTTCTTGAGACATAGTGAGTACAACGTAGTGGAACAACTACGAAAGCAACCGGCTAGGATCATAGTGCTAGAATTACTCTTGAGTTCAGAAAGGCACCGTGAGGCACTATTAAAAGTACTAAATCAAACTTTTGTGCCCTAGGATATTTCTGTGACAAATCTGGACAGGATAGTGGGGCATATCACTGCCTATAATCATATAACATTCAGTGATGATGAGATCCCCGAGGGAGGAATGGGGTCCACCAAAGCCCTTAACATCACAACTCACTGCAAAAGGTATGTAGTACCTGAGGTACTGATTGACAACGGGTCAGCATTGAACGTGCTGCCTATGGTGACCTTGCAGAAACTACCAATAGATGGTTCTCACCTAAAGCCCTGCCACAATTCAGTAAGAGCCTTTGACGGTACACAGAGAGGAACAATGGGAAAAATTGAGGTGCCTCTATTGATCGGACCGACTGAGTATGTGATTGATTTTGTGGTAATGGACATAAAACCATCTTACAGCTGCTGATTGGGAAGGCCATGGATCCACTCCGCAGGAGTTGTCCCCTCATCATTGCATCAGAAATTAAAATTTGTAGTCGAAGGCAAATTGGTCACAGTAGAGGCTGAGCAGGAAATTGTTGCTTTAGTGACATCGGATGCCCCTTATATTCAAAATGACGAGGATGCTGCAGAATGCTCTTTTCGAACATTAGAGCTAGTGAATGCCACGTTCGTCGCGGAGGGAGGTCGGATCCCTTGTCCCAGGTTATCTAATTGTACCATGATGACCGTCGCAGAAACTTTGGGCCGAGGAGCCAAAGTAGGAAGAGGGTTGGGGAAGAAATTACAAGGGAACCTAAGAGCCAAAAGTATGATAACCAAGAAGGATCGTTTTGGGCTGGGTTACAAACCAAATGCCCAACAGAGAAAAGAGGAATACAAGAGAAAAGAAGAGCAAAGAAAAGCCAGATTTAAAGGAGAAGACATCCCGTGGAGACCAATGTCCTTCCCTAGTTTGAAAACCACTTTTGTCTCCGGAGGATTCTACCGGCCAGGTCAAGAAGTTGAAGAGGCAATCCAGGAAAATGACGTACTCAACCAGGAGTAGATATTCAATGAATCACTTGAAGGGATGTACATCAACATGATAGCTGGAAAGGACCAAGGCAACAAAATGTTGACCAACATCCGCCCCTACCGTCCCGGGGAAACACTTGATAACTGGAGCTGCATTGATCTACCTGTGGTTTTTAGGAATAGATCAGAGTAATGCTCCAAATCAACCTTTTGTTTTTGCCCATAAACAATGGGGATCTCTTGTATAGGGCACCTATGTTAACTTTTTTGTTGAAATGAAAATATCCCCACTTTCCTGAATGACCAACATTTCATTTATTTCATTCATGCATTCTTCATGATTCATTCCCTTCATATAAAGCCATCCTCTTCCCAATACAATTCATTCTTATTTAATGCAGGTCGCTCATGATTTACTATATGAATGATACCGGATCCAATCCCGGAGTGAATTTTGAATGCCCTGAGATCTCAGAGGGAATTAAGGAAGAAGATGATGAGATAGAATGTGAGGTCCCGGAAGAGTTGAAGAGAATGATGGCCAACGAAGAAAGGCAGATCATGCCCCACCAAGAAGAAACAGAAGTTGTAAACTTGGGGACTGAAGAAGAGAGAAAAGAAGTGAAAATAGGGACGACGTTTTCCTCGAAAACCAAGCACGAACTGATAACCCTACTTCAGGAATTTAAGGATGTGTTCGCCTGGACCTATCAAGATATGCCAGGGTTGAATACTGACATAGTGGTGCACAAATTGCCAACAAAGCCAGAGTGCAAACCAATACAGCAAAAACTTCGGAGAATGAGACCATACATGCTATTAAAAATCAGAGAAGAAGTAAAAAAACAATTTGATGCTGGTTTCTTGGAGGTAGCCAAATACCCCGAATAGGTTACAAACATTGTACCAGTACCAAAGAAGGACGAGAAAGTTCGTATGTGCGTAGATTACAGGGATCTAAACCGAGCTAGCCCTAAAGACAACTTCCCCTTACCACATATTGACACGCTGGTTGACAACACCGCAGGACATTCATGGTTTTCATTCATGGACGGCTTTTCAGGGTACAACCAGATAAAGATGGACTCTAACGACATGGAGAAAACTACGTTCATAACCATGTGGGGCACTTTTTGTTATCGGGCGATGCCTTTTGGGCTCAAGAATGCAGGGGCAACGTACCAAAGAGCAATGGTGACTCTTTTCCATGACATGATGCACAAAGAAATAGAAGTATACGTGGATGACATGATTGCCAAGTCCCGAACAGAGGAGGAGCACCTACAGAACTTGAGGAAACTATTCCAAATACTACGGAAGTACCAGTTGAGGCTCAATCATGCCAAATGTACCTTCGCCATTACTTCTGGAAAACTCTTAGGGTTCGTGGTAAGCAGAAGAGGGATCGAGATCGATCTAGATAAAGTGAAAGCCATCTAGGATCTCTCACCACCCCACACTCAGAAGGAAGTTCGCGGTTTCCTGGGGAGGTTTAATTATATCTCTCGGTTCATTTCCCAATTAACCGACCGATGTGTCCCGGTCTTTAGACTTCTTAGAAAGAATAATCCTGGTGTGTGGGATGAAGAATGTCAAAGAGTACTAGAAAAGATCAAAAAGTACCTGACAAATGCTCCGATTTTGGTCGCACCAGTACCAAATCGACCATTAATTCTCTACCTGACAGTCTTTGAGAATTCAATGGGATGCGTATTGGGGCAACACGATGAGTCAGGGAAATGGGAGCAAGCCATCTATTACCTAAGCAGGAAATTCAATGATTGCGAAACGCGGTACCCGCCAGTACAGAAGCTGTGTTGTGCTCTAGTTTGGGCTACCAAGCGGCTTAGGCAGTATATGTTGTACCATACTACTTGGTTGATATCCAAGCTAGACCCATTGAAGTTCTTAATGGAAGCGCCAGCACTAACAGGAAGGATGGCCCGATGGCAGATGCTCTTATCCGAATTCAATATTGTATACGTAAGCCAGAAAGCCGTAAAGGGGAGTGCCGTAGCAGATTTCCTAGCTAGTCGCACTTCAGACGACTATGAGGCGTTGAACTTTAATTTCCCAGACGAAGACTTGATGTGCATTACAACCGAGGAAGAGGTTTCAAATGATAAATCATGGAAGCTTTACTTTGATGGAGCCTCTAACGCCCTCGGACATGGGATAGGAACCGTGCTAATTTCTCCTGAGGATGTCTATCATCCTTTCACCAGCAGATTGGAAATCTTCTGTACTAACAATATAGCTGAATATGAAGCTTCGAGTAATTTACCAATTACGTGGGGAATGGGAAACCAGGGACCCGAAGTTGGTCAAATATTATGAATTGATTCAAGAGCTCACCAAGGAGATCGAAAGGGTCAGGTTCAATTACCTTCCCCGAGAATAAAATCAGATGGCAGACGCCTTGGCGACCCTGGCATCCATGTTTAAAACAAACACTTGGGCAGAAATGAAGCCCATTAAGATGCAAACGTTTGAAAGGCCTGCTCATTGTTGTAATGTGCAGGAAGAGATTGATGGAAACCCATGGTACTATGACATCTTGCAATATGTCAAGCTTCGAAAGTATCCGGAAGGGGCAAATGACAATGACAGAAAAACACTCAGAAGAATGGCAACAAGATATGTCCTAGATGGGGAGATCCTATATAAGAGAAGTCATGATCAGACATTGCTGAGATGTGTGAATGCCCGGGAGGCGAAGGAGATTTTAGCCGAGGTACATGATGGGCTCTGTGGAACGCACGCCAACGGGCTGTCTATAGCCCAGAAAATTATGAGATATGGCTATTTTTGGTTGACCATAGAGGGAGATTGTATCGATTACACCAGAAAATGCCACAAATGCCAAATTTACGCGGACAAGATTCACGCACCCCCATCGCCTTTACACACCATGAATTCTCCGTGGCCTTTTACGGCGTGGGGCATGGACGTCATCAGGCAGATTCATCCGAAAGCTTCCAATGGACACCGTTTCATTTTGGTCGCCATTGACTATTTCACTAAATGGGTAGAGGCATCGTCTTACGCCAACATCACAAGGACTACAGTATGTAAGTTCCTAAAGAAGGAGATTATTTGTCGATACGGTTTGCCAGAAAGGGTCATCACCGACAACGCTTCCAATCTGAATAACAAAATGATGACGGACGTATGCACTCAATTCAAGATAACACACCATAATTCCACAGTCTATCGTCCTAAAATGAATGGGGCAGTGGAAGCAGCAAATAAGAACATAAAGAAGATCATAGCAAAGACGACGGATACCTACAGGGATTGGCATGAGAAGTTGCCATTTGCCCTTTTCGCCTATAGGACGTCCGTTCGCACATCAATAGGGGCAACACCCTACTCCTTGGTGTATGGTACCGAAACAGTACTCCCCATCGAGGTAGAGATCACGTCTCTTCGGGTCTTAAATGAAGTAAAATTGGAAGAAGCCAAATGGGTGCAGGCCAGACTCGACCAGCTAAATCTCATCGATGAAAAGAGACTAAAGGCCATTTGTCATGGTCAGGTGTACCAAAAGCGGATGATGCAGGCATACAACAAAAAGGTGCGTCCAAGAGAATTCAAAGAGGGGGATCTGGTGCTCAAGAAAATCCTCCCGATTCAGAAAGAATCTCGAGGAAAGTGGATGCCCAACTAGGAAGGGTCGTACGTGGTAAAAAAGGCCTTCTTGGGAGGAGCCCTAATCTTAATAGAAATAGATGGAGACGAGCTGAAAAACCCTATAAATTCTGATGCTGTTAAGAAATACTATGTTTGAAAAAAAAGAAAAAAAAGAACAAAAATGGAGAGCTCAGGGCGAAAACCAGAAATAGGGCGTCTTGAAGCAAAAGGAGGACCGAGTTGAAAACCCGTAAAGGGCGGCTCGGATAAATTGAAAGGTTGGGTATCCGAGGAGAAGGGTTATCCCCATGAACACTGTGAAGAGGGAGCTTCAGGCAAAAGATTCTACGCCGGTTGACAGGATCATGTATCATTCATACCGAAGATAATGAGGGATCTTGTATTTCATATTTAGCTTTTCTTCTTCCTCATATGTGTCATAACTCTCTCAAAGTATCTCAAACCCTTAATCGTAATAAAATCGTATTTTTGAGCGTCCATTCCTTGTCTTCTTGTTAATTTTAGGCAAATAAGCTAACATAGGCTTAGGGTAAACAAGAGATTTCTGAGCATTACTGTGATCTAACCTTAAAGATGCAGGTGATTAGAAGACGATGTTAATTTTTACCCTTTAATTCCCCATATAACGGCCATTGATAGGGAAGGAAGAAGGCTTCAAGCAACAGGGTAGGATGACCAATGGCGTACGCCCTGCTTATTCAAAGAAAGCATACAAGATAACAAGAGAGATCTCCCAGGTGAAAACCCATAAGGGCACCCCTTGAAAAAAAACTCTAAAGCGAAAACTCGAAAGGGCACTTTAGAACCCCAAGTCTGAAATTGAGAAAAAGAAAGGTTGTAATGGTTGAACCCGACAGTGAAATGGGGTATCGTCGCTAAAAAGGGAGAAAATGAACAACGTGAAGACGAGATCAACTGAGGACTAAAGCAGGCCCACCAAGATATTGACACTCATGCACCATGAATAGTTAGACATCACTAAAATTATGAGCATGTCAATTCATTTGTCATGAGCATTTTGTTTTATCTTAGACAGGTATTTATGGATTCAAAGAGACATCGGTAGCCATCATGGTGTAAATCCCAAATGTGAAGATGAAGGTTATATATACAAAAGGCCTATGTTTCCAAGCGCCCACAGAGAGAAGTTCTATATAGGAAGAATCCGCCGCTCCGAGGCTTCAGAAGCTGAAAGTTTTATATAGGAAAGGCTTGCAGCTCCAGGGTGAAGACTAGCAGTTCTATATAGGAAGAACTCTCAGCCAAAGGAATTCACCCATAACATACAAGGTTATATAGGAAAACCTGTTGTGTCTGAAAGCGAAGAGTCTTATATAGGAAGGGCTCCGAACTTCACTATCTTAGAGTAAAAGATTCTGTATAGGAAGAACTTGTAGCTCCGAGATTTCAGAAGCTAAAAGTTCTATGTAGGAAGGACTGGCGACTCTAGGGTGAAGAATAGCAGTTCTATATAGGAAGAACTCCCAGCCGAAGGAATTCACCCATGACACATAAGGTTTTATATAGAGAAAACCCGTTGTGTTGAAGGCGAAGAGTCCTATATAGGAAGGGCTCCGAGCTTTACTGTCTTAGAGTGAAAGGTTCTATATAGGAATAACCTGTAGCTCTGAGATTTCAGAAGCTAAAAGTTCTATATAGGAAGGACTGACGGCTCCAGGGTTTGAAGACTAGTAGTTCTATACGGGGAGGAACTCCCAGTCAGAAGAATCCATCAGCGACGCAGAAGGTTTTATATAGGAGAAACCAGCGTTGAAGGCAAAGAGTTCTATATAGGAAGGACTCCAAGCTGCACCGTCTCAGAATGAAAGGTTTTTTATAGGAGGGACTCATAACTCGAGGCTTCAGAGTGAAGGGTTCTATGTAGAAAGAGCCTATAACTCCAAGATCGGAAGGTGACGAAGCTCTATATAGGAAGAACTTACGAGCCTGAAGATTCATCTAAGGAAAAGTGGAGGGTTCCAGAAGAGCACGTGTTTCCGAAGCTACAAATAGGGAAGTCGGATAAAAATGAGTGCTTATGAATCTTTGCTTTGTTCCCATTCCATGAGAACAAGCAAAGAGGGGCAACTGTAATCACTCATTTTTATCTAAGTATCATATTAACATATTAGTGCATGATTACATATGTGTGTGCGCGTGTATATGTTAGTATATTACATAATGATATAGGTGTGAATGTATGCATGGTGCATATATTTGTGTGGTGTATTACGTACCTATTAATATATGTGTGATATGGAGTATCGTATAGTGTATGTTAGTATATGAGTAGGTCTATATATGTTTGCATGTATATATTATTAATGTCCTTGTTATTATTAAATATATACGAATAAGTGTTGCATGTATTATTAAGTATATGTACGTGTGAACGTATTTCATCACAATTGTATGTATGTATACGTAAGTATGTATGTGTCTGTATTTACTATTATATTAATATATTATTATTAATATGTATGGACAAACTTAAAAAATAATAGAAAAGCCCACTTAAATTAAATGTCCATATTTTTACAAAAAAAACCATAAAATACAAGGCCCGGTTGGCCCAAAACCCCATCTAACCCTAATTACTCTTTGCGCAGCTAACTAGGAGCCGTTGGATCAAAATGTGGATCCAACGGCCACGATCAAGGAAGGATAAATATCTAGCTGGCCGCGTGAACTACACGTCTGGACGGTTCGAATGCCACGCGCGGACTCTTCGATATCCCACGCGTGCGTGAGTCCCACGCGCTATAACCCCTCGACTGCTGAGCCCCAGTGTCACGATCTGGAGTCGTTTCACCGATCGAGGTTTCATCTGGACCATTCATCCTTCAAGCCATCCTGACCGTTAGATCGGATCTGATCCAACGGCTGAGAACGCCTCTGGCCGAAGACATCTCCCCCACACCGCCACCATGCTTCCACCATGCCGGTCTCCAACCACCGCGTTCAGACATATCAGAACAACACAAAAAAAGATGATATGTCAGTGTCTGTCTAGATCTAAAAAATATTTTACATTACTTGCTACCAAACCAAACAGACAGTGATATATGTATGAAACAAGTAATTATAAAGCAGTCCAGTTGTAATCGAAAAAAATAACAGAGAAAAAGCACAAAGTTTTCAGTGGTAACGCTCTTCTCTTTTTTTTCTTACTTCTTTGCATGCATAACGGAAAATATACGTAGTAATAACAAAAAAGAGAGGGATTTAGAGTTGTTACCCTCGTCGCCTGTGGATCTCCCCTCACCAGTGACAAGCCTCTTCGGCTTTCCAAAGCTGAACATGGTGAACTGAAGGGAGCGGGAGGTCCCTTTTGGTTTCACTTTGGTCAAATATAAACAATTTTTTTTCCTTTTTGTATTTACTTAGATCTAGGCAAAAGGGTGAGTCTTAGCGTAGATCTAAGTTCATATTCGGGTTCGGTTTAGAAAAAGGTTGTTTTTGGGTATTTCTTTTAGTTTGCTGGCGTCGATTAGCGGCGGTCGGTGGCGGAAGGGACGGTGGAAAGTTGCCGGTTTCTGGGTTCATCACAGGTTCAGGGAGGATAGTTGAGAGAAAATGAAAGAATGAAGGGTCATTATAAAACGGATCGAAGGGAAAATTTGAGATTAGGCTGAAAAAGAGGGTTTTATAGTTATTTTATTTTGTGAAATGGGTAAATTCGGAAATAAATCCCCCCGCGTTTTTGATATTTTCATTTTTGTCTCGCCGTGTGGGATATTTACAATTCCAGTCCCCCTTATATTCTGAAATCTTGCAATCCAACCCCTAAATTAAATTGAATCAGTTTTTAAATGGCGAAATTACTTCATTAGTCCCACCGCGTTTTTGAAATTTTCACTTCAAGTCTGCCCCTTGGTCCAATTACAGTTTCAGTCCTTTCAAGTTCGGTCCTGCTTGCATTCTCATCCCTAAATCGCATACTATTGTCTTTTAATTTCTGTTCCTTATGTTTATTTCTTTTCATTTCAGTCCTGTTCCAAATGTAAATATTCATGTTCGTTTATTATGATCGTGTATGTTGATATAGCTTGTTGCCTTTTCATATATCCCTCGTACATGCTTTGTATTTTCATATTTACATGTATATATGTGTTAAGTTTATGGCAATTATGTATTTTATGCATTTGTTCGGTTGTTCGTATCACACATGTTAGATTGGTATTTGAGTTGGCTCGAACCCAACATGTTTTATATTTTAGCATGTATTGCATGTTTTCTTTGCTTTTAGGCTACGTGTTGGTATATTTCTTGGTCATGTATAATGCCATATTCTACGTATGTTACAATGTGTCTTATTGTAATATGTACATTTTTGTAATATGTGTTTTTGTCCCATGCCTTGTAATTGTGACATGTTAAGTTTATTTTTAGTCACGAGTAGGGATAAATTTGTATGCATATATGTTTTAGATTAGCATTTTATTTATGTTCGGTTAATAGTTTATTATGTGAATATGTATTGTATTTAAATTATTTGCCATGCTTTATATTTTGTTCACTAAGGTTGCATAATGAAATATATAATGTCAATGCGGTGCCCTTTTATCCGAGCGTAAACGGGGCCAGTATCAGGCGTAGTGATAGTGGTTGGGCGTTTACTCTCGGATAACGGGGCCTTTAAAATTTATTCGCAATTATAACCGAATTTTAAACTAATCGTCACTTTAACCTGGAAAATCAATATTAATAAAGCGGTAATTATTAAAGTACCAATTTTGGGCGGTGTGGGGGTGCTAATCCTTCCCCATCCGTAACCGACTCCCGAACCCAACAATTTTTAAATCTCTGGTTTTATGGTGTCCGGCCTACCTAAGTGGCCGGTGGCGACTCCAATTTTTAAATAAAATGTGATTTTTTAAAACCCCACAGAATAAACATTTTATATCCGAAAAACCACAAACACTTCGAAAACTCGGCGTTTTTTTAGCGAAACGGACATTGCAACAAAGCGCTCGTCAAAGGCTTCCTCATCTACCCTATTCAACTAGTTTTTCAATGAAGAAATCTGGAAGAGATTTGAAGCAAGCTTTGCTTCAAGTTCTTTTTTGTTATGAGAAGCATTTTGATTTCAAGACCGACACCACCACTGGACTTCTTGCCGAGTTTATGGCCATAGTCAACATGCACAAGTGGAGTCCCTTTTGCCAACAACAAGAGGAGATCTACGCGACATTAGTTCAAGAATTTTATGCCCATCTTGTGACAAAGTATTCACCATTTTTGATGATTAGAGGTAAATGTGTGCGTTTCGACGAAGGTATATTAACTCTATGTTTGTGTTGAATGATGCAGGGGATGAATATTATGACTATGTTGAGTCCATGAATGTTGCCAAATGCAAGAAAATGCAGGCAACTTGTGTGAATCTGGCATGGTTTGGACAGTTTCATCAACGGGCCACCGAACGGTGAAATAGTTGGTATTGAAGCCACAAATGAGAGGCTGGAATCACTTTATCAAGGCAAATCGGATGCCCACATCTCATAACGAGACCGTCTTAGAAGAAAGATTGATTTTATTGCACTCCATCATTAAGGGGTACAAAATCAACATTGGTAAGATCATCACCAAGAAAACCTATAAATGTACAGTAAGAGGTAAAGGCATTTTGTTTTTCCCTTTGCTTATTTCTAACATTTGCATGCGCCATGATGTGCCTAGGCTTGATGACGAATGAGGCCAGGTAATCAAGAGAACGACAATCACTGCTGTCATATGGAAAAATCTCACTACTATGGAGCCAAAGGACAAGGGTAAAGGGAAAGCAAAACCTGCTATGCCAAAGGCAGAGCAAAGCACTGTGCCAGAGACCATACCAACAAGTTCGTTGGCAGTGTTGTCCCAGATTTATCACCGCTAGAAGATTATTCTCCTAAAGCTAGAGACAGTTGAGGAACTCAATGTTAAGATGAGGCACTACACAAAGGAAAGGGATGCTATAATCAGGGATGTTTTGGAAAAATTATCCCCTGATTTTGTACCAGCATTCCTTGTTTTCCATGCCGAGCCTGCTGCTAGTGGAAATGCTAGTCCAGTCCTGCCAGCCAATTTAGTTATGCCAGCCAGTCCTGCCAGTCAAGCATCCGATGCCAGAATTCCCCTATCTCCAGCCCAAGTTGATTTTTCAAGTATAGATTCCTCATCTAAACTAGAGGAAACCACAGTTAAAACACTAGCTGAACCTGCCAAGCCAAAAGGAGGATGTTGGAACCTCTACTGCTGCTTCAAAACCAAGCATGAAAGGAAGGAAATGAATGGCCCCTGATCGTGGGACATTTGGGAGTCCTCTTCTTCTTAAACTCCTTTGCATTCCATTACATTGCATTCACATGATCATGCATTTTCTTTTTTCTGTTTTAATTTTGTATATAACTGTTGTTTCATGCATTGAGGACAATGCACATCTTAGGTTTAGGGGTTTGAGTTTCCTCACATTTATACCATGCATTTTATGTTTAATTTATGTTTCCATTCTATTTTAGGTTATTTAGAATAGATACATGCCGAACCACTAAAAAAAGAAAATTTTGCTTCTGATTAATTTTGAAGAATGTTAACATTTGTTAGGCAAGTTTAATTTGATCTAGTGTCTACCCGATAAGGAAATTTTAATCTTTAGTTGTCATACCATGCCAGCAGAGTAGTATGCCAGGTTAGCTTGGCAATTGATCTCTAGTTTAGGGAATTGAATTTTCACTTAACACGTGATATGTATCTAGTTCCCTAGCAAACTTAAACTATTTGAAACTATGCTCAGATTGAAATAAAATTGAAAAATGATGCCAAGATAAAAAGAAACTAATAAGGCATCAATGTTCAGCCAAGGCAATAAAAAATAGAACTCTCCTCTACCTAGGGATAATAAGTTACTTGGGACTTCATGGTTTGCTCCCTCTTAGTTCTCAAGTCCAAAACCCTAGGGTATGAGTTGAAGAGAAAGCCTAGTGATGTGTGGATTAAGGTGGGGATTTGTGGTATGCTCTCTCTTATCACTCACGCTAAACAGTGTCATGAAGCAAGCTTAAATTATTGCGAACAGAACCCTTGGCAAGAAAGAAAAAAAGAAAAAATGATGAAAATAAAGATCTGAGTTTAGGTAGTAAAATTGACGAAGGGAGTGAAATGATATTGGATGCATATTGCCTACACATCATGCACTCTTCATGAACTTAGACTAGAGTTATATTGTTGCACTTGAATTATTACCTGCTTGGCATTATTGCACTGAGATACTGAAGGCATAAATAGAGCCAAATTCTGTTTGCCAACACTTGTTGGCATTCCAACCAAAATTCTGTCAAGGTAACTTTTTTTCACAATTTTTAATTTTCTTTGTTTGTGTTACTTGAGGACAAGCAATAAGTTAGGTTTGGGGGCATGTTACCTCTCCAAAATTACTATTTTTAATGCTAATCTCACAATGTTTTTGCTTGTTTTTAGATACATTTAGTTGCATTAGGCTGTAGAATCATGCATTTGCATGAGTTTAGCATTCTGTCTATGCCAGTGTGAAGGGTTGTTTTGTGGCTATTTTGTAGGGTTGGCATAGGATTTGGCACAAGAATGCAACACAGTAAAGAATGCCAGAGAGAATGCCAAGTGTTATTGGCAAAGAAGGACCAGATAGTGCCAAGCATCGGTTGGTAGAGAGGTGAACTTGATGTCATGCTAAGAGGCTGTTGAAATCTAGAAAAATAGGATGAGATCAAGGTCCTAAAAGATCGCAATTGGATCAACCTCCGAGAAAATAATGAATAAGGTGGTGCCAAGATATGTTGGCTATATCATGCCAAGCTTGATTGCCAAGACAATGTTGGCAATATGAAATCAGCCCTACCCTGATAAGCTATCATACAGATCAAATAAGAACTTATCTCTTATCCCTTGAGCATTTGAAATTGAAGAGCTATCCTATCCCAACAAAGTTGGATGACGTGGTTCTATGACTGGTTGGCAGAATCATGGCAAGCTTGGATGCAAAGGCAGTGTTGAGCATTTGAAATTGAAGAGCTATCTTATCCCTTCAGCATTTAAAATTCAAATGAGAAGCTTACCTTAGCCTTCCTTACACGCCTATTTAAAGAACTGATGAAGGAGAGAAAATGAGACGAATCGTGGAGAGCTAGAGTGATTGGATTGAGGAGTTGGAGTGCTCGATGAGTGACGGTTGGCTGCACCGAGGAAGGTGGTTCAATCACTTGGCCGAGAGGCTAGATCTTGAGGGCTGCATCGAGAGACCCCTCTTGCCCATTCTATTGTTTTAAGTGTTTTTTATTTTATTTTAATGATGATGTGTTCGACCCCGATTATGGTTTTGTTGGTTAAATCCCTCACCATGAACTAATTTCATAGTTGGTGGGGGATGTTTGGTTTAAACGTTATTTTCATGCTATAGTTTCTTTAATAATAACTATGTTTTGGCAATACTTTGTCTATTTGGCATACTTTGATTTTTCCTAAATACTTTGCCAAGCGAGAGCTGGCACTATTGGCCTATTGCTCCTCAATATCTAACAGACTTCAGGTGGCAACGATTGAGTTGTTTAATACTAAGGAGAGAATCTTTGAGAGAAGTCATTCAAGTATATGAACTTACTTTCAGAGTGATATCTACCCCTTAGGAGTATAGATTGGTTCTTATTCAAATTCGTTTATTTAAAAATATGCACTATAGAGATATAGGGGTTTTTATATGATCGACTTAGGGCAATACCATCGAGAGAGGCTTTGCTAATTTTGAATATGCTATCAAACAATGCCAAGAAAGGTTGACATTAAAGGCTGGCACGATATGAAAAGTGTAAAAACCAGGCATTTTCTGCCAACTCTCATCACTCATTAAAAGACCTTTCTTGCCAACGTTTTTACTTCACTTTTATTTATTTTCTTTTTAAGTATTCCCAAAAAAACATTCAAACAAACATCTTTTCTTCCAAGGCAAGTAACAATCAAACAATCGAATTCCAAGACAGTGTCTGTGGGATCGATACTCAGCTTAACTATTTTATTACTT
The DNA here is from genome assembly GCA_019671005.1 of Hibiscus mutabilis. Lineage (NCBI taxonomy): Eukaryota > Viridiplantae > Streptophyta > Magnoliopsida > Malvales > Malvaceae > Hibiscus > Hibiscus mutabilis. Next base: position 42,362,705 of record CM033712.1, read on the forward strand.
GCAGACCGTGCATACTTGTACGCAAAAGACTATTGGCACTGATTTACTAATACATACATTTTCCCCTTTTGCCAGCATTCATACACACTTCTTCTAGAGAGTCTACATATGTCTTGACATTTGTAAACAAAATACCTCTCTAGGTGGGTGCCTACACTTTTTGGCTCACTAGGATTGGACTAAAGAAATACAAGAGATTACAAGAAATAGACAATAAAATTCTACTCTCTTGATCTTTAAGTTTTGATGTTCTTCAAGTGTCATTGGCTTGTATTTATAGAGTGGAATGAAAAACTAGCCGTTTATAGCCGTTGAGGATGAAAACTAGCCGTTGGGGACTTTAATTTCAACCATAAATGCATTTCAACAACCTTATCGGTACTCGAAAGTCCGTATCTGCACTTGCCAACACAAGAAATAACTATTGCACATAAATGCAGAGCGTACTAGTCCAGGATACATCTGTATCGGTACGGTACTTCGGGTATTGGTACAGAGGCTTTTGTATCAGTACGCGAAGTGCTCTATGAAATTTTAAAAACAAAACGTATCGGTACATGGCATTTCCATACCGGTACGAGCAGCTTAGTATAGGTACTGGGAGTATCGTACCGATATCGAAGGCCTATTTTTGCATTTAAATCATTTTGAAAATATTTGTTCAAGTCAAAAACACTTTTAAAAGCTCCCAAACATATTTTTCAAGTGAAATGGACTTTGAAATGTTTTTGCAATATTTGTTCAAGTCAAAAAACATTTTTCACTTTGTTATATCAAAATAAATATCTCAACAATCTCCCCTTTTATATAACAAAACCACTTGAAAAGTTGGTTTTGAAAATCTCTTTCATAGAAAAATAATTTTAGAAAAATATTTAAAGCCCATTTTTTCTTTTTGAAATTAAAATTTTCAAACTTATTTGTATTGATAGGATCGATGCACTCGAGCCAAATTGTCAATGAAAGGTGTAAAAACTCTTTTTGAATATGGGAACCCAAAATTGAAAGGAAAGAATGAACAATATGACATGTTCAATTTTATAGTGGTTCAACCTTCTCAACCAAGGTCTACATCCACTACCTTAGCATCCAGACTAAACATTTCCCAATTCACTACCATGAATTCTTTCTTTTTACAGGATCAAGAGTAACCTTTACAACCTATCATTTCATGGGATAAGATAGAACCCTCTCCCTAGCTTTTATAAGAATCAACTAGAACCTATCCCTCAACAATGAGGTGTTGACATTTGTAAACAAAATATCTCTCTAGGTGGGTGTTTATACTTTTTGGCTCACTAGGACTGGACTAAAGAAATACAAGAGATTACAAGATATAGATAATAAAACTCTACTCTCTTGATGTTTAAGCTTGGGTGTCCATCCACTTCTTCTTCAAGTGTCCATGGCTTGTATTTACATAGTGGAATGAAAAACTAGCTGTTTATAGCCATTGGGGATGAAAACTAGCCGTTGGGGACTTTAATTCCAGCCATAAATGCATTTCGGCAACCTTGGGTATTGGAACTCGGAAGTAGATATCGGTACCTGCAAAAAAAGAAATAGTGGTTGCACATAAATATAGAACATAATGATACACGATACATCTGTATCAATACGATACTTTAGGTATCGGTGCGAAGGCTTTCATACCGGTACACGAACTGCTCTCTGGAATCTTATAAACAAAAGTGTATCGGTACATGGCATTGTCGTACTGGTACGTGCAGCTACGTACCAATACTGGGAGTATAGTACCGGTACCAAATGCCTGTTTTTGACACTTAAACCATTTTGAAAGTATTTGTTCAAGTCTAAAACACTTTTAAAAGCTTTCAAACATATTTTTTCAAGTTAAATGGACTTTGAATTGTTTTTACAATATTTATTCAAGTCCAAAAACATTTTTCACATTGTTATATCAAAATAAATATATAAACAACTTTGGGACTCTATTAGAAGAGAAGCGACACTAAAGAATTAGCATCACATGTAATGATCTAAATATCAGGTTAGTGAATCAGGTCTCGAACTCATGTATTGGGCCTAGTGGAAAAGAAAAAGAAGAAGAGTATTTATGAAATTATTTTATCTAATGTTGCGAGAGGGGTTTTTGAATTTAAAAGGGGTTGGTGGGTGTAAAAGGGGGAAGACATTATTAGAGAGAGAAAAGTGGTGGACGAGAGAAAAAGAGGAAGGAGTTTTGAACCTTGGTTTGCCCTCGTCAGAGCTGTCATGGGCTACACTGCCCCTATTACTGGGTAGAGCTCATCGAGACGCTTCTATCGGTGGTTGCCATGTCACCGTCGCCATCGTCACTAGTTGGGGTAAGGGGAAAAAGATCTGGCAAAGCCCGTTTAGCTAGTTTCACCAGCTGCCTTCGAGAGTCGTCGCCCTCGTTAGAACCCCAGCCCGAGATCTATCAATCTGTGAAGTTTGGTCATCGTCTATCGAGAGAAGGTGCCGCATGTGCCACTTGCCGTACGTGGGCATGGTTCTGCTTCAAGAAAGCCATCTAAACTGAGTTGGACCAAGTTGAGCTGAGTTGAACCGAGTTGAGCTATACCGATTCGAGTCAAATTGGGTTAAGCTGAGCTAAGCTGAGCCGAACCAGTGGGTTCTCGATGTTCTGAGCCCGTTGGCACAATTTGTTTTGTCAAATTAAAATCCAATAAGCTATTTTTACGCATTTGACCTTGTGGTTTAGTTAATGAGTAAGGTTACTTAATATTTATGGTATTTGTATATTTATGAGGATTGTTCGGGTTCAAGTACCTAATCAAGGGGAGTGTTTAAGGAGCTCGAGTAAGGATTTATCAATAATCGCTTAAGGTTAGTAAACCTCAAACTCCTATTGCTTCATGAGCATCATAAATGTGATTGCTTTGCATGTTAGTATCTGCAAAATAGGTAGACGATGAATGATCATGTTTGGGAGACTGATAGTATGAGACTTGATATCTATGATATGTATGATGAGGTTACGAATATGATGAGACTCACTAAGACTTTAGAGATCGTGTAGGGTCGTTTGAGATGCTTGTATAATTACTTGATGATTGGTTGATTGATTGATAATTGTGATGCCTTATATGTTTGTTCGAAATAAATTAACATGATTTGAAGAGAATTATGCTTAAAGGATAAATACTCGATTAAGTTATTATGAAGCTGGTAATTAATATTAATTGATTGAATATGTTAGTAAACAAACCCTAATAATTTTCATAAGCTTTAAGGACCGAATAAAGTATTATAATATCATAATCTGAGGAAAATGATATGGACCCGTGAGTAGGGTATTGATACGAGCTTTGACCGTATCGGTACGCAATTGGGGGCTATATTGGTACGGGTCGACCCATACCGGTACTTATGGAAATGAAGAATTTCCAGTAACCTATGTCAGTATCGGTACGCGTGTAAGTACCGGTACCAGAGCGTATCAGTACTTGTGTTCGAGTACATATACCTACTAAATGAGATAATTTATAATGCTAATAAAAAGATGGAAATTAACGTAGGATGTAAATGAGATAACATAGATTAATAAGATAATTAATGAGGATGATTAATGTACTCTTCCATAATGTATTAACAAGTTGGTAAACTTAATTTGGTGCTTTTATAATTGATAGAAACCATAGAGTTATGGTCCGCTTGGCAGTGTTGTGTGTTGTATGGTAATTGTGTCAATGATGTATGTGGTTTGGACAATTGTTTGGTTGAATCACCAATGATTGTTAGGATCCGAACACCCAGAGAGCGTGTTGCAACACCATAGTTAGAGATGCAGAATGCACGTTCCCGGCGTTGTGTGACATCGGGCCTCATTCGATGATACTTGAGCAGAGATGTCGAGTATGGGTATATGTTCCTAAGGCCATGTGACACTAGGCCTCTCCTAGATAGAGTGTATGTTCCCAAGGGTGTGTGACACTGAGCCTCACTCTAGGTTTGTGGTATGACTTTGTGTGCTTTTTCTCGGATGATCTGGTGAGATCCTGGGTATGGTTAGGCCTTATGTGTCATGTATAATGTTTTGTATGATGGGAACATGTGTTTAGGTGACTAGTGGTAGCTCCACGTGTTTATTTATCTCTATTTTTTGCTCGTATTAGCTTGCAAGCTTATGTTTATGATTAAAATGAAGTATAGCAGAGTATATGTGTACCACTAAGCTTTGTAAGCTCAGCACTAAGAATTGTTGTTTTTGTGTTTAGGTTGATCGTCGGATTGTGGGATCGAGGAGCACTATTAGTACGAGATTTCAACATGTGGTGATTTCAAGAGTATGGTACTTGTGTTTAATGGGCTGTGTATTCATAGGACCTTACGCGGTGGAGTCTGTAATTCTTATTTTGAAATTTATATTAATCAAATCGGATGTTCAAATGTTTTAAATTAAATTGGAGCTCCTTTCTAACGTTTTGGTTATTTATCTATATTTTCAACTATTTGATCTAAATGTTTTTGGAAAATTCATTATTGGGCTAAACCGAATTGAGAAATTTTATGGTAACAATTTAGGCTTAAGGCCCAAATGTGGCATTCGGGTTTAGGGTGTTACATTAGAAGACTTTAAAGACAAAGGTAAAACACTTATTAATGAATGATGTAACTTTGCTTATATAGGTTTTTTAAAGAAATATAGGCCTCATTAAAACTCCATCTACATCATTACCGAGGAAAACCGACAATGATCCTAATGGGGAAAAGAGTACCCATACCTATTAAGATTTCTAAATATCAGAGTTTACAAAGGAAACAACAATATCAGGACAAACCGATTTAGAGAACATAGAATTAAAAGGATTAAAGGACTGCAATGCCCAAAAAGCAAGTGCATGGCCCACCCTATTGGTAGAATGATGCACAAACATGATCTTAAAGCCCCTATTGCTATCCAAAATATCACGGGTTGTTCCCAAGGATGAGCTAAGAGATGAGAGATCAGTGTGAACAGGCTGGCCCAACTTGTTGATCACCATTGCATAATCTAATTCTATGAGCACATCACTCTAGCTTATGTCATGGGCCAAATGCAACCTGTCAGTCATGGCTGTAATCTCATCGAGAAGGTTCCCAAAGGGGAAATATTTTACCTTGAAAACACGTGAAACAAGGGAGTTATGGTCAATGATAAAGCGCCAAAGTTGCTTACCAAGCATGGCAACACTGAAGTTGTGCAAGTTGTGAAGGCCAAGCCCTCTAACTCGTTTAGGGGTTCATATTGGATCCTAGGTGAGAAAGGGACATCTTCTCTTGTTCATCTTTCGTCTAGCATGGATTATGGGAGAAGGTAGCTCGTCATGACATTTTGAGGTAAGGCATGAAGCACAAACTTGAGGAAGACTTCTCGGCAACCAACAAATAGGAGATTTTTGGTCCAGCCAGTAACACGAGTGGTAATCTTGTCTCAAACGAACCCAAGGGTGTTGGTTTTGCTCTTGCCAACAAGAAGGGGAATGCCCAAATACATGCTAGGGTCATCTACTTCTCGGACATTCAGGATAGATGATAGGTGAGCTCTATGTGAAGAAGCTGTGCTGGGCTGAAATAGAGGGTGGATTTTTCATAGTTGATTTGTTTTCCAGAAGAGGTAGCATAGAGTTGAAGAATTTCCTTCAGCCGAAAGGCCTTAGAGGTTGAGTTTTTTAGAAACACAATGACATCATCAGCGTAATATAGATGATTGACCTGAGGCCCATTTTAATAGTAGCAAGGTTGCTGAGAGACCCTGCATACAAATAAGGAAGAGGAAGGGCAACATGGGAACTCCTTATCGCATCCCTCTTTCAGGTGAGAATTTAGCAATTAAGGAGCCATTAATACGAGCAGAAAAGGATACAGACGAGACGCAAGACATGATCAGATCAACCCAATTAGAATTGAAGCCCATTTTTGGCACGACATTATGCAAGAAAGGCCACTCGACTCTATCGAAGGCCTTTTCCATGTCTAATTTGAGCCTGCTCCTTTGTTGGGGCCATTATTAGGTAAATGTAGGTAGTGTATAAGCTCGTGATACAATAGAGGAGTGGAAGATGCGTAACATTTGTTTTGTTGGTGCAAATGAGATTCATGTATCGGCTTAGGGTGACTAACGATGGTGTTTAGTTTGCGGGAAATTTTTAGTGTTAAGGTCTTTGTACAAGCTGAGTCGACATTAATTCTAAAGTAAGTTTCTCAAAATATGAATACACAAATAAAACAAGAAGTATAGCCTGAAGGGTTAGACTATCAACAGATGGATGAAATAAGTCAATCCCACAATTATTTGAAGCGATAATGAATGATAAAAAACAGATCGACACACTTTCTTATTTTTATGAATAGAAGAAAAAGGCATAATAGTAAAACAACCCTCAATAGTTTTCACTTCTTCAATTATATTCTTAACGTTTCTCTTTAACAATTTAAATCCTAAAATTTTAATTTTTATGACATCAAATCTTTGTACTATTTTTATGACAATTATAAAAATATAACATAAGTTTTTAATCGTCACATTCACAATTCTTATTACTTTGACCTTAATATTTAAAAATAAATAAAAAATATCATCAATTGAGAAGCAAAAATTTTAAATCATTTCCGTTTACAGTTTTTTAATGTGTTAAATTGATAAAAAAAATTATAAAAGTTGAGGACTAAAAAAATATTGTACCTTCTTTATAATTGTTAGGTTGACAATTAATGGTAAAATTAATTCGAGCATGTGTACTAAATTTAAATAAAAATTAAATTTAGGACTCATTAACCTAAAATTAAAACATGTGTACTAAATTTAAATAAAAATATTGTAAGTGGAAAGATAAACAAATTTAAATAAAAATTAATTTTAGGACTCATTAACCTAAAATTAAAACATGTGTACTAAATTTTAAGTTTTAAAGTAATACATAAATTCGAGCATATTTTAAACCAAACAAATCATGGCCATGTTTGGTAAATGTGCCAAAATTAGAGTTTGAACTGTTTTCAAAGCCAAATCCATTAAATTAAATGTTTAGTAAATAAAGGATTGCAATAGCAGATTGAGGTAAAACCACACAATTTGAAAATACTCGTTTAGGAGCTTTTTGAGTGAGAGGTTTGGATAAAAGAATTGTAAATACTCTTTTGTCCTTGACAATTACAAAAAGTTCTCTAAATAACATAAATTTGAATAACTAATAAAATTAAAAAGATAATTTAATAAATAAGAAAATAATATATCATCTAAATTTAATAATTAATAAAACTATATTTAAAATATAATTTTCTAAATAAGGAATTAATAATACATTTAAATCTAATAATTGATAAAATTATATTAAAAAGATTGTTGAGTTGATTAATCAATGGAGATGATCAAAAGGGGATGGATTGACAATTAAAAAATTAGTGGAAGTAAATTGCAAAAAGAAATAAAAATTGCACAAATGATTTAGAGTGGTTCAACCTTCTCAACAAAGTCTACATCCACTATCTTAGCTATCTACACTAAAGATTTTCACAAATTCACAAATTTGTCTTTCCTTTTAGGCTAAAGGAGATAACCTCACAAATCCTAGACTTATACTCCAAAGTCTAGAAATCTCTTTCCTAAAGTTGGAAACAAAGAAACAAACTATGAATATCCTTTAAAGGAAGATTGTTTGCACATTTTAAGTTCACTAAACCCCAACACTCGATGAAAATAAATACAATAAAAGGAACTCAAGTGTGTACAAGATTTGATAATAAAGAGCTCAAAAACTTGGATATTTGGTTGGAGGCTTTAGAATAGCTTTCTTATTGTTGAAGAAGTTTTGGGTACTTGTTTTTATACCCCTTCATTGATTTATAGCCATTTGGGTTGTTGGGAAATTGAATAGAGCTCTTAGGGACAATTTTTCTACATTAAATGTAGTCTAGCAATAGTGGGTATCGGTACATAGGTTTGCGTATCGGTACGGAGTGAAAACTTTACAAGGCATTCTGATATGCTATGTATTGTACCTGTACTAAATTTACTCACTGGAATCTTGAAGGCCTTTTGTTAAAGCTTGCGTATTGGTACGCGTATTGCTGTACCGATACTCAGTTCATTTGAAAAAATTGTTTTGCTTCAAAAATCTGACAAATATTTAAGATCGTTAAAGTCTCTACCAGTATGCCAAGGGCCATACCAGTACTCAGTTACCATTTGGATTTACAGAGATGAAACCCCGTAGTAGTACGTATAGTTGTATATGTACTCGTTTGCCATTTAAAAATAGAATAGATTCCAATATTGAAAACCCTTACTGGTACGCATGTGACCATACCGGTACCCACTTACCAAAATGGCTTTTTTAGTACCAAAACACTTGGAAAATATTTGTCTTTCAAATGTATAACTTATATAAGATAGTTTCTTCAGAAATAAGTTAAGATTGTTCAAATGCTTGTCCATTAGTGAGTAATTTCAAATACCTTAAAAATTTATTTATTTACAATTAAGTCCTTGTTATATCAAAATCAATATATTGGTTTAACAAAGATATTTTCACAAATAAGAAAATAATATATATATCCTTTGTATATACTTAGTAATGATATTAAAAAATTGATTTCCATAATCAAATTTATATTCATAGATACAAAACATTAATAACTAATAAATTATTCAAACAAGTATTGAATATAATCATGTCTTTATATGCCATTTTGTTTGTTCAAATAATCAAACAGCTATCAACTATTATTTAATTTCACCAAAAACTTTTATACAATCAACTAATGTAATCTGCTAGTCAAATCAGCTAACAGCTAATGTAATTGCTATAAACTATCCACTAATTGTCAAACTATAACACCCTAAACCCAGATGTCACATTTGGGCCTTAAGCCCAAACTTGTTACCATAAAATTTCTCAAACCGTGTTTACCCCAACAAGGTATTTCTCAAAACATTTGAAGCCGACATTTGAAAAATATAGATAAATAATCAAAACGTTAAAAATGAGCTTCAATTCAGTTTAAGACATTTGAACATTCGATTTGATTAATACAAATTAAAAAAAATTAAAGACTCCACCTGTAACACCCCCTACCCCGGGCTAGTAGTAAACTGGCTTGGGAGCGTTACTTAGGCAAGCAATGACAAGACAAGCAAACAAGAACAAACAAGGCAAGCAACAAGGTAAGCATTGATAACTCATCCTTATTAGATGAGTTACTTATCTAACAAGCAACCAAACATACTTACTTATCATACAAGCAACTCATATTTCAATTCTTACTTCAACCTAAAACCATTCGAATAGGTCACTAATTTATTCCCTTTCAAGCTTACACTATAGGTTATTACTTAACATTACATTTAACTTCATTTAAACCCTAGCATTAAAATGACCATAGGTGTAACATGCTTCCATTTCAATTCAAGGTTCCTTAGTTTGTATACATTTTAACATTACAATTCTATACTTACTAAGCATGATTATCTAAACATTCAATAGCATGAAACTAGTTCCATTCAAGCCTTATACTAAACTCATACATTCGGCCATTAACACAAGATACAAACAACAAGGCATGTAACTAGTTCCCAATGAGCTACACCATTCGGCAAGCATCATACAAGTACACTATATCACTTTCAACATGATATGTACCAAAACAAGTGAATACATACTGTCAAAGCATTTGAATGGTACTTATAACTAGATCAAACATTAGATCATTTCACTTAAATCATCATATGCACAACAACAACATTCCATTACAAGAACTTTAGGTTCATTACATACTTGACCATAGGTTCATAACATAATAGGCCCATCAAGAACAATATATACAAATACCAAAATGCATGATCAAGCTAACTATATACATTCTAGTGCCACCATTCTAGGAGATATACAAAACAAGTATGAAACCATACTTAGGCAAAGCTTGTGTGACTTGCTTCTTGCTCAAGAATTCAGGCTTCAAGATCAAGCAACACTCGTATCCTTTATCCTGTAGTTGGGAAGATTGAAAACGAGAGTGATAAGTACAAGAATGTACTTAGTGAGGTAGTAACTAAATCTAACCAATTGTTATGTCAAGTTTTGTTTTATTTAATCAAGAATGAACCTATCTAAGGTTACAAGCATTAGATTGATCCTAACTAAGGCTTTCAAGCATCAAGATAATCCTAGCTAAGGATATCAACCATTCGGCTATCAAGGAACAAGAACATGGAACCATACTTCATGTTTTCATTTCACTGTCCCTAGTGTTTCTTCTCTACATTTCATTCTACAACCCAGAATTTAGTTATGTTTTCTCCTAATGAATTTAGACACACCAAAGTGCTGTCCATAAAAATTTCAGCCTTAAATTAATTTTATACAATTTATAGTGATTTTTCAAAGTTACTGCCTAGAACAGAGCATTCTAGGCAGATTACACTAGGTTGGATTTCTAGCTTCTTAATTCACCTAATAAAGGTTCTAACATGACAATTCAATTAATTTTCATGTTCTTACATTTCTAGGTCATCCTAATTCACCTAGCCATGTGATTAAAACAGGGCATTATCATGTTGAACTCAATTTGATCTATTTGATCAACATTGCACATCCAATCTACCAATTGAGCAGTCCATTACCTAATTTAACTAGTCCAATTAGGTGTAGTCATTTTCCAGCAACATATCTATTCAATTTAATCTTCATTTCATCTAGATTCATGATCAAAATAGGATTCTATGTTCAATTGACATGCTTACACATTTTCTTTCTCAAAACAGTCCCTAATCAAGACTGTTTTCAACCATATACACATTTCTCAAATTTCCATCAACTATACATATTTCCTTTATCAAATTGACTACTAGTATACACAATTTCAAGTTCAAATTGAAGCTAACATGCTCCTAACACACATAACAATCATCCAATTCAATTCATACAACAAAGACATCATAATCTCAAGGTTCAAACAATCTATAACAAGTTGGAATCAAGCATTATACCTTCTCCAAGCTAAATTTGATCAAGGTTGAATCAAGAAGCTTGAATTTGAAGGTGTTGCATGAAGATTTTCTCTCCCCTTTTCTTTCTCAATAATCGGCAAAGGTGGCCATGAGTCACCATCCAATTTGGCACATGTTCTCTTCTAATGAGAACATGTGTCAAGGCCTTGATCTAATTTCAATTTTACATGCAATCTATAGAATTTTGCATGTTCACATTTCTATCCTTCTATTTATGCCTTCTAGTTTTAATTTCAATTTGGTTCTAATTTCACTTATTTGATCATAAGGATGGCCAATGTTCATTCTTCTTTAAATTAATTAACCTATGAATTCAATTAGCCTATAGTTTAGATTGTGGTATCATTTCTAGGCCTATTTTAGGGTGTTACACCACCACATAAGGTCCTATGAATACACAACCCACTAAACACAAGTGTGGTACTCTAGAAATCACCACATGTTGGAATCCGTACAGATAGTGCTCCCCGATCCCACGATCTGATGATCAACTTATGCATGGAAACAATGATTCCGAGCACTGAGCATACAAAGCTCAGTGGTACACATCTACTCTACTATACTTCATGCTAATCATAAACCTAAGCATTCAAGCTAGTATGAGCAATAAGGAGAGATGTATAAACAAGTGGCGCTACCACTAGTCGCCCAAGCACATGCTCAAAAGACATAGAAGTCTATCTACGTGGCACACAAGGCCCAACCATACCTGATTTCTCAACAGACCATCAAGGCAAACATACAAGATGCCATTGACACTTATCAAGCAATACAATCATATACAAACCTGGAGTGAAGCCCAGGGATACAAAGCATCGGGACGCAATCACTCGGAGGGTGACCCGGGGACACAAATCATCGAGACTCCACACCTCATACTCTTAATCATTCCTCATGTATGTTTGAACGAGGCCCAGAGACACAAAGCATCAGGAATCCTCCGTTCGACATCATTTAGGATGAGACCCGGGGACACATAGCATCGGGAACGTACATCCAGAATCTCTTACCATGGTGTTCCAACACTCTTTCTCTAGGTATCTGAATCCCAACAATCAAAGACTCTACTAATCAAATGCCTACCAAGCATAAAAGCAATGCGATCCCAAGGATCTCCCTATTGTTGCTAATCGTCAACACATCATTTATTTTACATTACCGAGTTATTAATTCATTATGGAAGAACATCTAATAATTCACATTAATCATTCCCATTAATATGTATCATCACTTTAATTTAGGCATTAATCAAGTTATTAATTTTACTTGCCAATTACCATTTATTAATTAGCATCAATAGGTTATTTCACTTATCGGGTACAGGTACTCAAATACAAGTATCGGTACGGTACCATTGGGTACCGGTAATCACACGCGTACTGATACTAAAATTGCATACTGGAAATTATAGATTTCCACAAGTACCTATACGGATCGACCCGTACCGATACAACCCCCAATCGCGTACCGGTACGGCAAAAGCTCATATCGATATCCTACACATGGGTTCATACCATTTACTCAGATTATGATATTACAACGCTTTATTCGATCCCTAAAGCTTATTAAAGTTATTATGGTTTGTTTAATAATGCATTCAATCAATTAATATTAATTATCGGCTTCATAATCATTTATTCAAATATTACCATTATTTATCTCTTACACACAATTTCCGTCGAATACATCAATATCCATACTCTAGCACCCAATTATCACAACACACAATTCAAACAATCATCAAATAGATATATGAATATTCGAACGACCTTACACGATCTCCCAAGTCTATACGAATCAAATCATATCCCTAAACATCATCATGCGTCTCATAATTATCGAGTCTCACAATATCAGTCTCTACTAATGCTTATAAATGATCTACCTATTTTGCGGACACTAACACGTAAAGCAATCACATTTATGATGCTCATGAAGCAATAGGAGTTCGAGGTGTACTAACCTCAAGAACTAGCGATAAATCCTTACCCAATCTTCCTGATTACTCTGCTTGATCCGATATTCGATCCTGAACATTCCTTAAATAAATACGAATATAATATGTATTAATTTTCTGCATTCACTAACTAATTCACAAGGTTAAATTAGAAAAAACAGCTTATTAAGTTCAAATTTGGCGAAACAGACTGTGCCAAAGGACTTAGAACATCAAGAAACGCCCAATTAGGATCCCATAGAAAAAGTCAACAGCCGGTCCACATCGCTCAATGTTTCGACGATCTGGTATGGCACGGTGCAGGGTAACCAGGGTGTGCCCGCGGGTAGTGATCCGGTGCGGCAAGGAACATGTGCACTCGACCAAGCTGGATCCAGTGTGGTGTGGTGCATTGGATCATGGTGCACTCGTCTAGGCAGACGAACGCCCACACTTAGGGCCGATGTGAGGTGGCACGTGAGAGGTCCTTCAATGGTCGGACAACGGCAGCGGGCTCTAGTCTCACTGTCTTGACGCTAGTGAACACACCGATGGCCTCTATTTTTTGTTTTGGTAACAGAAAATGCTCTATTTCAAGCTTGGCCAAACTTCTTTTCTCCCACCCCTCTGATGATGGCTCTGATGACGACACCGCTGGTACCGTTGAACTTGTCTCGACGAGATGAACACTATAGCGTTAGATGTGTCGACAATGGACAACCAGATCTCGATAGATCGGAGTTGGAAGATTTGAAGGGGAAGAGATGAGAAAGAGAAAAGTAGAGAGAAAAAAAGGTAAGAGAGAAAAAGAAATCAAATTTGTTTTTCTTCCCTATTTGCACCACTTTATCTCAAAATACCATCTTCTAAAACAAAATGGTAAAATCGCATCATAGGTCCTCAACCTTAAATCCTTTAATTTAAATACTAAACTTGAATTCTAGATCTGAATCATTAACTAAATTTCAACGTTGTTACAACTCTTCCCTCCTTAAAGAAAATTTCATCCTAGCAATTTTGTATCCATTATTTAGAAGCAGATGCTAAACTTGAAAACTCATGTAAGTCGTCAAGCATATCTCATTGCGCTACACTAATCTCCATAACACTTATCATTTATAACCCTTGTCTTTTATCGTTACCAACATAATCTCAAATGACCATTTCTTTTAAAGAGATTCGACATCACTTGGTTCATAACCTAAGCCATGGAACAAACCTAAAGGTACTTCAACAAACTCGTCACCCAAACACATCATTGAAGGAACTCATGCTGTAAGACCTCAAAGGTGGATATATGACAAGATCCTTCCACAACTCCGTACGATTTAAGAGAAAAAGAGGTTAAACAATTGTTACAACCTAAAATGAAACGATTCTTCTCACGGTGACTCTAACTTTGATGGTATCCTTTATCAAAATCATTGTTTTCCCAGTGCAAGACTTCTGAAAATGAACGGTGTCTCTACTCGCCTCAAGCACTTGCCTTATACTCGGCATGATAACTCATATCAACAACTAAAGCAGCTCCCATCAACTCGGTTCTCGCAAGGGTCTTACACTCCAAACTATAATGTGTCTGGAAAACATATCATCTATACCCTCACTAGGACCTATCATCGCAATAAATCCCACCAAGGGATAAGTTTCCATCACAAACATCGAATCTCGTATCAAAAGGTAGCATGTGCACAATGCAGTGTCGTACAACCAAACCCACAACCAATCCAAGTAGACTTTCCATATAGATCTCGCCTTTGCTGAAAATAACAAACGATACCTACTAAGAAATATATCATTACTCAATGAAATCCCATCAAAACTATACACTCACAAATCCTTTACAATAATTTCCACTAAGGAACATCGAAGCAACACAACAACTCTGAAGAACTCAATGTTAGACCCCCAACTGATGACAAGTCAACCACTTATCATTATCTCAAACACGTGACTTCATACTGCCTACCAAAACATGCGGTAAAAATTTGGTAAAAATTGTCGCTCTCAAGATTCACCATATAATGTCCTATGTACTACATAGGAAGAACCTCTTAAGTACAATCGGATTCTACCTTTCGTAGCTTCCAAGGTTACCCAATCTTCAACTCGAAGCTTAACTAATAAAACACACGATCAACAGTTCTCAATTACTTCGACTCACGTCGTTGTACCACTCTCAACTTCCTTGGTGAACAAGCACTCAAAATTTCACACTTTTGGGATGAACACAAACTTCCGTCTTCTAGCACAAAAATACAGCCCTAACAATACAACAAAACATCCTCCAAGGTCTCAGAATCTTACTCAACTTTAATAGATTTAGCACCACTATAACAAAAAATGGTCTCACGTAGCTCGGATCTCTACCAATGTTCCTCAGCTTATTCCAAGGAAACTATGATACACAACAAAAGTATTTACGAAGTCTCAACCCTTGCCCCCTTAACTAATCACACGATAACTAACCTCTCCCGCACATAAGATCCTTAAGGTAATTATCTTGTTAACGGTTATACATATTCCTTATACATTCACACATGTCACGCAAAGCCTCAAACTTATATTCGAGACAGAATATGGTGGCCCCCACCTTATCGTCGCTAAACCATCTCAAACGTCAATGCAAACATCAAACTTTACCATGTCACACCCTAATGAGAGAAATCCTTATTCCAAAATTCATTTCAAAATTACTAGCCTCCAACACTTTAACCATAAGCATCTCATTCTCGAACCAATCCTAAAAACACACGGGTACTTCATAATTGGTTAAACGAGCCATCTACCTTAGGAGACAATTAATGGTCTTTCACTGTCACTTAATGAGCCATCAACTATTTAAGCATCACTTCAACGATCCAACTTCTTACTAGCGAACAAGCCTAGTTCACCCTTGAGTGAAACACTCAGACAAAAAAAACCTTATTCGAGTTGCATCTTCGCAACTGAACCTATGACCCACTCAACTGAGTTGATGTCCTCTGACAAGGGCGATGGGCACCGATGCCTAACTCAGCCTTACCTTAACATCTACTCACATTCTTGACAAGGAGGAAGTCTCGGCGACTCCTCTAGGAAGCACAAACAAATACTCTATTAGTCCAAAAATTCTTGAGCATTGAACTACACATGTTGGCATCTACCAAACGGTCAAACGTATCTCACAACCCTATTACATCATCCTTAAAATAACCACTAAGGAGATCACAATATGAAGGTAATGGCTCAACATTCTCATTACTAAAGGTTGGGTTCCCTCCAGGTCTTGAAGCTTTGAGCACAACTCTTGACATTACAGGCTAGCATCATGCTTGATTAACCAAATCAATTTCCAAAGAGCAACAACTCTCAAGAAGATAGCTCTATCAAACTTGTAGAACATCTAACTTTGGTTACACTCTAACAAAGTACTGGATCCTAAATCCACTATTGTTGAGAAATGCCTTTGAAAAGGGTAATGATACTTCCCAAGTTTCAATGAGACTCTTTTTAGGCGAACAAAGGGTCTTTCAACCAACTTGCATCAACTAATCGATTTTGTGAGCAGTTTATCCATACTCGCTACACAAACATTATTTACGCATAACGATGAAGATTTTTTGCCACAAACTCTTATAATGTATTTGAAGGCTTCAGAATGAGTACAATATACAATGAAGACACCATTCAGGTGGTAGGAGGAGGATACATCCTCGACTCTAGCATCATTCAACTAACTCGTATTTCAACAATATATGGTGAAATTTCCCCCAGAATTGCTACCATGAATGGTTCAACACTTAACTTGACCCTCTCATCCACGATCGTAACCATCTTAGCGTCGTAACATTGGAAGCACCATCATGATTCCAGTCTTAAGGAGTATAAACTTAATTTAAGGGCTTGTAGTCACTAGACACCTTAATAAAACACCTATACCACCCCAGGATTTCACATTTGAGCCTTAAGCTCACCAAGGGTTTAGCCCAACAAGGTATTTGAGCCTTAAGCCCACCGGCTAAACCTAAGCTCTAATACCACTAAATGTAACACCCTAAACTCGGATGTCACATTTGAGCCTTAAGCCCAAACTTGTTACCATAAAATTTTTCAAACTAGGTTTAGCCCAACAAGGTATAGTCCAAAACATTTGAAGCTAACATTTAAAAATATAGATAAATAATCAAAATGTTACAAAGGAGCTCCACTTTAGTTTAAAATATTTGAACATTCGATTTGATTAACACAAATTCAAAAATAAGAATTATAGACTCCACCACATAAGGTTCTATGAATACACAACCCACTATCATACAATAGAAATCACCACATGCATGAATCCCGTACTAATAGTGCTCCCCGATCCGATGATAAACCTATGCAAAAAAACAATGATTTTGAGCGCTAAACTTACAAAGCTTAGTGGTACACATATACTCTACTATACTTCATGCTAGTCATAAACATAAGCATGCAAGCTAGTACGAGCAATAAGGAGAGAGATATAAACACGTGGCAATGCTAAAAAAACATAGAAGTTTATATATATGGCACACAAGGCCCAACCATACCTGATGTCTCAACAGACCATCGAGGCAAACATACGAGATGCCATTGGCACTCATCAAGCAATACAATCATATACAGACCTGGAGTGAAGCCCTGGGACACAAAGCATCGAGACGCAATCACTCAGAGGGTGGCTCGGGGAAACAAAGCATCGAGACTCCATACCTCATACTCGAAATCATCCCTCAAGTATCTTAGAACGAGGCCTAAGGACATAAAGAATTGGGAATCCTCTGTTCGGCATCACTTTGGATGAGACCTGGGGACATATAGCATCAGGAATGTACATCTAGGTGCTCTTACCAAGGTGTTGCAACACTCTTTCTCTAGGTATCCGGATCCCAACAATCAAAGAATCTACCAATCAAATGCCTACCTGACATATCCAAAGGATCTCTCTATTGTTTCTAATCATCAACACATCATTTATTTTATATTATCTAGTTTTTAATTCATTATGGAGGAGCATATAATTATTCACATTAATTATCCCTATTAATCGTATTATCACTTTAATTTAGGTATTACTCAAGTTATTAATTTTACTCGCCAATTCTCATTTCTTAATTGGAATCAATAATTTATTTTTCTTACAAGGTACCGATACTCGAATACGAGTATCAGTACGGAACCCCCGACTATCGATACTCATAAGCGTATCGATACTAAAATTGCTTACTAGAAATCCTAGATTTCCACAAGTATCGATGCAGGTTGACCCGTACCGATACTACCCCCAATCGCGTACCAGTACAACCAAAGATTGTACAATACCCTATACATGAGTTCGTATCCTCAAATTATGATACTACAATGCTTAATTCGATTCCTAAATCTTATGAAAGTTATTAGAGTTTGTTTACTAACGCATTCAATCAATTAATATTAATTACCGGCTTCATAATTATTTATTTGAATATTACCATTATTTATCTCTTACACACAATTTCCATCAAATACATCAATATCCATACTCTAGCACTAGATATATGGATGTTCAAACAACCCTATACGATCTCCAAAGTCTATACGAGTCAAATCATATCCCTAAACATCATTATGCATCTCATAATTATCGAGTCTCATAATACCCATCTATACTCATGCTTATTAGTCATATATCTATTTTGCAGACACTAACACGCAAAGCAATCACATTTATGATGATCATGAAGCAATAGGAGTTCAAGGTGTACTAACCTTAAGCACTAGCGATAAATCCTCACACTATCTTCTTGATTACTCTATTTATTTTGATATTCGATCCCAAAAAATCCTCAAATAAATATGAATACAATATGTATTAATTTCCCGCATTCACTAACTAATTCACAAGTTCAAATGCATAAAAATAGATTATCGAGTTTGAATTTGGCAAAACAGAATACGCCAATGTCGAGAAACCCTTGGGTAGGATCCCCAGAAAAATTCAATGGCCAATCAACAACGGTCAACTCTGGTCAACATCGATCAACGTCCTGGTGATCTGGTACGACATAGTGTAGGGTAACCAGGGTGCACCTGCGAGCAGTGATCTGGTGCTGCAAGGAGTAGGTGCACCCAGTCGAGCAAGATCTAGTGCAGCGCGGTGCTTTATATCATTGTGCACAAGTCTGGGCAAATGCATGCCCAATCTCAAAGGGGCGCGTGATAGCGCGTGGGAGGTCCTCTAGTGGTTGGAAGGCCGCGGTAAACTACAATCATGATGTCTTGACACTGGTGAACACGCTGATGGCCTTCATTTTTGGTTTTGGCTGCTAGCAATGCTCTATTTCAAGCTTGGTTGAACTTCTTTTCTCTCACCCCTTCGACAGCGGCTCCGGTGACGGCACCGCTGGTACCGACAAACTTGTCTCGACGAGATGAACACAATGACGATAGAGGTGTCAGCAATGGACGGCTGGAAGATTTGAAGGGGGGAGAGGAGAAAAGGGAAAGTAGAGAGAAAAAGTGATACATGTACCACAAGGCAACTCCAAGGATGAGATGGACTTACTTTTCCACTTGGCTCAACAACTCGAGCCAAGTCCAAGATAATCAAGGACAAGTTGAATTCAACTGTCCAAGGATTTGTGAGCAAAGGATTGCAAGCCGCCATGAAGAAAGAAGAATTTCTTGAAGGAAGTCCACACTTAACACCCTTCAAGAATAACTAGGTCACAAAAACTCAACTTGATGCACCTTTGGATATGGATACCCATGAGCCTTTAGATGTCCATTAATTGGCCCTTTTTATTGTAATTAGACCCAATACTTGTTATTATAAAAGTATTGGGTCAGATTTTTATTTTTGGACCAGATTAGGATTTACAAGTGTTATTTAGGCCTAGTTTGCATTAAAATAGCCCAAACATGCTTCCTTTCCCAAAAACCACTTACTTGAAAACCAAGTAAGCCCAAAAAGCATTAATTTTCGTCCAAAAAGAAGCCTTAACAGCCCATTACTTTCCGTCCAAGCAACCAGCCCTTATCAGCTTATTACTTGCAGATATCAGCTTATCACTTGCAGCCCAAGCCATCAAGGAGTTTAAATGTTGTTTTTTTATTATTTTAATTAAATTAGGTTTTCCTTGTTTTATTAGAAGTTAAATTACTTTGTCTATCCTTCACCTATAAAAGGATGAAGCCTCCAACATTGTAATTCAGATTTCTTTTGATTAATGAAATATTTAGTGAGTTTGTTTTTGCAAGTGCTGATAACTTGTGCCTTAGAAGTCTTCTTCAACATAAGTTTGACGAGTTCTTGTGAGGGAGATCATCTTCACACTCTTGCTTGCCTAGGACATTGCGTCTAGGAGGGTGTGTTAAAGCCGCTTGAGGTTGCTTGCTTAGGTAATTGCGTCTAAGAGGGTGTCGAGGACAAAACCATCGACAAATCCATCAAGCCATCTCCATCTTCAACTTCACGCCATCTCTGCAAGCCATGAACAAAGCTAAAATTTTAGATTTATTTTATCTATCCTTATTTGATCTTTTTTTAATTCCTTTTGTTTTTGTTCTTATTAATCTTCATCTAATCTTCCTTCTTATCTTTGTGTCTTTGAATTTCCAGCCTTGAATCTGAATTTTTCAAGAAGCACCCATCCAAATCTTCTTGAAAATCCAGATTTGCGCATAGCTTTCTTGATTGAGTCTAAAGCCTCTAGATTTTTACAACAACTTGATTGAAGGTTTCCAATCCACGATTGCGCTACTCTATCATTTGGTATCAGATTTAGGACGATTCCTTGGTGATTATATCAACATTCATCGCGTTCTTGGTGATATTCAAGTGGTTGAAGAAGTTCAATTCATCAAAGAGGCTAGTTGAGCAAAATTAGGGTTTTCCCCATATTTTAACCCTATTTTCATAATTTTTTTCGTTATTTTTAGTCTAAAGAAAGAGAAGAAAAGAAAAAGAAAAGAAAAGTGACAAAACTCACCAGCCACCATCAAGAATAATCAAGATCACCACTATCCACCATTGCAAGCATTGCATTGGAGTGGATTCAACATTTGGATTTCTTCCTTCAAGTTGTTTTCGGGATTTTGGGTTATTATCATTCTAAACTATTCTTTTTAATCATAGTTATTTAATTTCATTTGTTTTGCCTTTTTCTTCTATTACGCCATTAACACTTTCTTTTTCTTGTATGAGTAGGACTAAAAATTGCATTACAATCCTTCTTTCTTGCAACTATACTTCAATTGGTGTCTTGCCTTTATTTGGACTCCTAGTACACATAGGATTCATTGTTAGGATTAAACTCCAATTATAACTTGTTGACTTGTGGCATAAAGGTCTTTAAAGAGTACAAGATCAGCTTACTTGCCTCGCTAACTATTTCTTTCTTGGAGTGTTTAGTGAGATTTCTAGTTTTTCCTTTTCTTGAACTTTTTTTCCTTTTTAAAATCTGAGTGTTTCAGGATGTAACAAACAAGTAAAGATGAAGAACCACACGAGGTGACTCTTCAAGAAGTTTCGAATACTCTAACTAAACTTGCACGGACTACAGCCTCAATGGTAACCAAGCTTGATCACACCGATACAGGCGTGAACCAAATCACTCAAACCATTGCACAATTAGAAGCCAATGCAGTTGTGAGTGATGATGAGGAGCCTAGACATCCAAATCTTGTTCCTATTCAGAATAGACGCCACAATCCCCTACAAAGGCACAATCCTCGCACAGATCTGAGACGAGAAAACACCTTGGCCAAACCAAAGATCACCGTGTCACCTTTTCAAGAAAGGTATGACCCTAATGCTTATTGTGACTGGGAAAATTGAGTTGATCTTCTGTTCGAGTATTATCAATGTCCCAAAGAGGATCGAGTTCCACTATTGACTCTTGAATTCATTGACAACGCATCCATTTGGTAATCCTAATTGGTTTGAAATCGGCGTCTCAATGGAGAAGCCAAGATAACCTCATGGGGAGAACTTAAAGAAGTCATGAGAGAATGATTCGTTCCCCCATTATATCAACGAGAGATCAAACAAAAGTTGCAAAAGATCAGACAAGGCTATAGAACTGTTGATGAGTATCTTAAAGAGATAGAATCATTGATGCAAAGAGCCGATATACAAGAGGATGAAGAGGATACAATGACTAGGTTTGTTGTCGGACTCAATGATAACATTCTTGAGGTACTTGAACTCAAAACCTACTACACTCTTTAAGAGGCATTCCAATTCGCCATGACAATCGAAAAGTGCATCAAAGATAGACAACTATATTGGCAACAGAGTTATCAATACAATAGAGGTACCACTCAACCTTTGTCTCATTCTAAATCTTCTAATCCTTTGCTTGACTCTAGTAGAACAAAGCAGAAAACTGAAGCATCCAAACCACTGGACAAGACCAAGGCCAAATCCCCCATATTGGCTGAAAACTCAGAAAAATCCAACCAAGCTCAACATATGGTATGCCTCAAGTGTAAAGGTCATGAATACTATCAAAGGGATTGCCCAAATACATGACTTTTCTTGGTACGAGAAGATGGAACCTATTCATCTGACTCAGAGAAGGAAAACGATGATTTGTCCGACAATGAATTCATAGCCAAAAATTACTCCAGTGATGAACCTGATCCTAGAAGCTTAGTGATTCAACGGTCACTTAATATCCAAGCAATGGGCGATATAGAAGCACAAAGAACAAATATCTTCTACACACGGTGTTTGATCAAAGGTAAATTTACTCTGTCATTGTTGATAGTGGAAGTTGTGCTAATGTGGTGAGCAGCTACCTCATCGATGCACTTGATCTACCTTGTCAACGCTATAACACCCTCCACCCGGTTTAGGAGAAAGCTGGAATTGAAGGTATTACTGAGAACACATTCAAAACACTAGGTAACCAAATTATCAAAATTTGGTTAAGCTCTAGGGCTACCAAACAAAAAAAATTCTTTAAACCTTTAACATTACGATAGTCTTACAAATTAATCAAGTAATATACAAGAAAAGTCTTACCATAAAGATCAAAAGAATTCAGGTCATTCATATAATTTGTTCTACCAATGATAAGGATTTTATATTATCTTAAGCTTATCTTTTAAACATAACTTGGTCTAAAACAAACAAAACCAAAATCATGAAAGGTTCCAAATATACCTAAATCTTTTGTTATTCTTAAGACCATGTCCGGTTTAGTCATACATGGAAGAAAAATTGGAATTTCTTGTAATCTCAAGTAGGACTAGATGTAGTTAAGATTTCAAAGGAGTTTGATCACTTATTTCATTACCTACATAGAATTGTTACTAAGCTCAAATTTAAGCAGACTTATATTTCAATTATCTGTTTCTTCTACTAACTCATTTTCATACTATTAAGAACATTAATTTAGTAATCAATTAATGTGCCATCATAATGATACTACATATGAGGGAATATCTACTTCAAGCATTCAAAAATTTCACCATTAGAACAATTTGTCTCTTGATACACTTCAAACTATTTCTTATTAACACTCAGACTAAATCTATCAAGGTTTATCAATTTTAAGCATGCAAAGGCCACGCTGACACAAACAAGCATTCTCAAAGTTATAACCTCTTCTCTGGGTATACCAAAATTTCATAAACCTGCGTGTATATATATATATGTATGTATTCTTAACCATAGATTATCAACCTTTCAAACCATTCATTAGAAAATCAAGCTTAAGAAAACATTACAAGCAAAGTTATTCCGCCATTTACATGAAAACAAACATCTTATAGATGCAGTAATTATACTAGACATGCTAACATAGTATTTAACCAAAAGTCATATCCAAAATTATTTAAGCAACTTCACAAAATTATTACCCAACATATTTTCCTTTACATACTACATCTTGATTTTGTATAATCCATTTGAAGAACTTGAACTCACACAGGTTCACAATCCAAGTTTTTGCAAATAGGATCATTAAACCATAAGTTCTTGCCTAAAGAAGTCTTGTTATGAATCTCCATTTAGCTTATAAATAATTACTCATTTAACTTTTAATATAATTATCAAGATCGAACTAGTAATCCAAGCAAACTTACTTACCGAACACTTAAATCATATAGGTATTTTTGTTTAAATTAAGACATGAAACAACAAGTCAAAACGTCCCACAACATGACTATTATTTCTTTAGACAAAACAAGTTGTAAAACTTAATGTGCATAGACAAATATTCCCATTAATTACTTAATTACTTACTATGTAGCTCAATTCACACAATTATCAATCAAGTCATATTCATGTCACATGCCTTACAATCCAAAGATATCATACAAACATTGTCATCTTAGAATACTATCAATTTATACAAAAGAAAATCATATCTAACATAACTTGATCATCAAGAAAACATTTGGATACTTTTCTAACATAGTTTAACCATCAAGAAACTATTCGATTACCATAATAAACAATGCTTAGCCAACAAGCAATTAAAAATCATTATAGGCCATTTACAATTCGGAGTCCATAAACAAACAATAATAATGTGAGTTACAACATTGCTAATACAAATGCAGTATGCCACCCTTCTAGGAGTTTTGAGGTAAAACTTAGACAATCCTACAACGTATTTACGAGATGACTTGCAATTTTTCAATACGAACAACTCAAGGATAGTCTTATAACCTGCATATGCATGGAAATGAATGCATTAGGCTTATATAGCCTAAGTGAGGTAGTGACATCAAAAATAACCAAACATAATATCCATGATATTGAATAAAAAAATCAAAGAACACAAGAATATGTCAGAATTCGATTCTTATAACTTAAATTGAACAAAGCTTTATTGAGGTTTGTATTCTTTCAAATCTTAACTGAATAACTTTAGGGATTTTAACTGAGTTTCATTTCAAAACTTATTGCCTCTCATTTTAGGCATGCATTCACCTTCTATGAATTTCTCATTATAAAAGAGAATTACTCCAAATCCTTATCAATTTTGCCATCAAGGCATGTTTCATAGATCATCACAAGTTCAACCACTTGTGTCATTCGAACCAGGAGGTTTTAGGTGTTCATAGTTTCTTTCAATCTTAATATCGGTATTCAAATATTCTAAATCGTTTGCCTGGATCATATTTGGACATGAGTAGCATTGGTCTGAGTTTGACCATATTGGTCTGTGTTACACATAGCTCAAAGCACCAAGCAATGGCTAGTGTCTGAACATAGCAATCCTAACTTCTCAACTATCCAACCAAATTGTCGCCAATCTCCTTACATCTCCTCCATACATACTACTGTTGCCAATATATCACATATAATGGGTCGTCACCCGAGCTGTAGCTCATGAACCGTAGTCTTGAATTATACCAAGTACTATGCCAAAGTGTCCAAGGGCTTCCGTTGAATAGGAAACTTAGATGTTTTATTATGGAAATTAGGAGAGTATCTTATAACACATGTCACATCCTGAAAACTGGCCTGGTCAGAAATAGGTCCCGGTGATCAGAGAATTTTGAATTCGATGTGTATAATGTTGTAATGAATTATTATTGTACCCCTCTTGTTGTAATAGAATTACAATTTTGGCTCTATGTGAGTAAATGGACCCATTGTGTGAAATTCAAAGACCAAAATGTAAGTCTGGGCTAGTCGTATCGATACGGTCATATGAGTATTGATACGGTCTAATCATCAATAACTAACTTCCTAATTTTAGTGGGGGCGTACCGGTATAGGTAGAGGCATATCGATACGGGTCCCCTGTTTTGAACAAATCTGATGTCATTTTGATAAGGAAGTGATGTAAGATGGTGAGTCACCTCTATGCTTGTCTAAACCCACGTGAAATCATCAGAATTCATAAATCACTAAGGTCAAAAGCTATCTTAGGAAGTTGAAACTTTGGGTTAAGGAAACCCTTTAAGGAAGGAAAGATTCCTATTGGTCCTCATATGGGTGAGTTATCATTAGGAGGGTAAACCCTACTTCATTCACCAAAGAGGAAAGCTCTCACCACTAGTCCAAATCCTCCCCAAAAGTAAAAATCTTGTCTTTCACAAAGCAAGCTCACAACTCCATTGTTGCTCTACCTCAAGCTAAGCACACACCTCCCTCTCTAGTCACCTTAAGCTCATCTCCTCTTCAATCTAAAGGCATCATATTAAAGCTATTTATCAGGTAAGGCAAAGCCCTCTTTCGATTATTGAATTCCATATAGGGTGAGAGCTTAATTTCGATTCGAAATCCTAAGTTAGGCCTAAACTATATTGTTAATTTGTTTATAATGATTCCAATTATTTTCCTAGCTCAAAACAATGAGGAAAACGATCCATCAATCCCAATCGAAGCTAGGAACAAAGGAATCAACATTCGAGAATCCTAGAGCCTTCGAATCTTAAGGTGAGTGTTGTTGTGTCAAGGGATAGGCATGGTGCCATTCCCTTTGCATTGTTTGTGATTATGTTGCATCTGATCAAAGGCTCACTTAGAGCTACTATGTTGGATTCGATTGGTAAATCCGGTAAGTACCTTGTACTATTTTGATATGTGAAAATATGGTTATGATATGTTGAGTATGTGATCTTTATGAAATGATGGAAATTGGATACAATTGGCATGCCATAGGATTATTGAGCTCGGTTAAGTAAGGAAGGACTACGGTCCGGGGCTACGGCCTATATGTGGGGGAAATAAGGATGGATTGTGTAAGGGATATGTTTCCGGAGCTACAGCTTAAGGCTACGACCTATTTCTGATATGTGGTGTAAAGGGGAATCTGTGTATCCAATGGTACCTAATGGAAATTCTATGTGTTTATGAACTTTGGTATGAAAATATGTGATTGTATGAAATAAGCATGGAAATTTGTACATGAAACCATGCCTATTACTTGTTCATCATGTCATGCTAAATATTGATCAATTATTGTTCTCGTTACAACTACCTCACTAGGCTATGTAAGCCTAACTTGTGTGTCTCATGCATTTTCTAGGACCTTAAACGATTTCGAGCTACGATCGTGTTGTTGCGGTTGCAAGTCACATCTTCATCTTATACGTATGTTATCCTTTGCTATAAACTCCTAGTGAAGTGGCATATGGTCCGAACATGTTTTGTATGAGCATCCTAATACTTGTGTAATAGGCCTTTAATGACCTAGTGTTGTATGCATGAAATGGTATGTTTTGAGAATGTCAAGTTTGTCAAAAAAAGCCTAAAATGAGCCTAAAGTGAAAACTATGTAAAAGGATTTGAAATGCCATAAAATTTGGTATGACAGTAGAGTAATAGATTTTAGGTGTGCTGGTAAAATTTGGTAATAATTGGACAACATTTGGGGAATCAAATCAGATAAAAACCAAATAAAATTTGTCATTACAGGCCAAGCGTATCGATATGGGGAAGCCTGTACCGATACGGCCTTGCATATTTGGTCTTTGAAGAAGAAGGGTACAATAGGAAGTTTATCGATACGGAGTTGGACAGTAAGGCCTAAAAATTTAATTGCATCGATACGGCCTCAGGTGTACCGAAACAAGTTAACCCAAATCAAAGTGTATCGATACGAGCATAGACGTATCGGTACGAGGTCGTTGACCTCAAACCTGGAAATTGTGAAATTCAACATAACGTACCGATACAGGCTATAGTGTATCGGGACGGTGTCAGTTAATTTTGTTAAAAGGCTTAAGAAACAGTTTTAAAAGAATTACAAATTGGCCACTAATAATTATATAGCTTAAATGGATAGTAAGAGATATCCGATAACAACGAAACTTCACAGGTTAATAATTAGAGAGTCTAATTAAAAGTCGGTAAGAAAGAATCCGGATTAGGATCACTAATTTGCAATGTTTACAATATAGTCCCTTTGGTTTGAAAGTTTTAAATTTAACCCCAATTTCGAATCCGATTTCTGATTCTGTTCCCCGATAACACTTTCTGACTCGGTTCTCTACCAGACCGGGAAGGGGGTGTTACAATTGTGGTATCAGAGCCTAGGTTTAGTCGATTCTAGGACAAACCAGGCAACCGTTATGAGTTTGTGTCTGCATATGCCATTTAGGAGTTATTTGAATATGTTATCTGTGACTTGCAGCTTACACGATTCAATTCTTTTATTTGAATAGATATGAAAATGACAGCACCTACTGATAGGCGTGCTATAAACGAGCCCAAGCCCGACTCCTCCCCTACACAGGGGGATAATGAACAAGTAAGGCAGAGTGACCCACCTCATCCGCCGCACATGCATCCTGCTCAGAAGGAGTACCTGATGTCCATGGAGGACATGATCAAGCAAGTAGTGGTGTCACTCCAACAAGAATCACATCCTTCGCCTACTGAAGCTTCTTTGCCTGCTTTGAGAGCCCTTGTTGATAGGCTCAAGCAATACTCGGTTTACACATTCACTGGCCAGGACTTGGACAATCCTAAGATCGTAGAATACTAGCAGGAGAACACTCTGAAAGTGATGAATAAGCAAATAAAGTGCCCTGAGGAGCATAAGCTCGAGCGTGCCCTGGCCCTGATAGCTGAAGAGGCCTAAACTTGGTGGGACACGATGACCCTTACTATTCCTGAACACTGTGTCACGTGGGACTTCTTTCTTCAGGATTTCTGCAAGAAATACATCAATGAGCATTATGTTGCTGAGAGGCACAAGAAATTCCTCCATCTAAGGCAAGGAGCATGTAACACCCCTTTCCCGGTCTAGTAGAGATCGGGTTGGATAGTGTTATCAGAAGACTAATCGGAGCTTCGAATACAGATTCAGAGTTCAAAACCTAATCTAAGTATCCTATTGATTATTCTTAAGACTTATCCACTTGTTGGTTACTAAACTTAATCGGAGTTGGGGTCACTTTTAAACTTTTCTTAACTTTAGGGACTAAATTGTAAATTTTACAAATTAAGGGTCCTTAGCCAAAATTCAGGTTATCATACTAAAATTAATCTTACCAATTATTAGCCTGAAAAATTTCATCACTGACGGAGGTCATTTACCTATCGGATTTAGACGATACAATATTTAGTGACCATTTTGTAAACTGTTCAAAATTGTTTTGTTATTCGGATTAATCTATCAGGTGATTTCCAAACCTTACCAAATTTTACCAGTACACTCAAAATCATGATCCTATTGGTACTTCATATTTTGGGGCGTTCGGAATCCATTTACCAACTTTTCACCTTAGGCTCATTTTAGGCACTTTTTAACCATTTTAACCTATCCAAATCTAAGCATACAACAAAACCATTTTACCAAGTTATCATACAATCATAGAAAGACTTGTACAAAACTAGTTGGACCATATGCCACTTCACTAGGAGTTTATAGCAAAAGATAACATACATATATGGCAGTGACGTGACTTGCAACTGCAACAACACGATCAAAGCTCGGAATTGTTCAAGGTCCTGAAAATGCATGAGACACACATGTTAGGCTTACATAGCCTAGTGAGGTAGTTATAACAATTACAATGAATAATTAATATTATGAAATGCATGACAATCAGATATACAAGTAGTCATATTATACTATACACAGTTGATTCTTTCGTATTCACATATTACATGTCACATAGTCATATCATAATCATATTGTCATAGCACAATTCATAGGCACATATCACATTAGGTACCATTGGAGCTTATTTCCCCTACATATAGGCCGTAGCCCTGGACCGTAGTCCCCCCTTACTTAACCGAGCTCAATAATCCTATGGCATGCCAATTGTATCCAATGTCCATAATTGCACAAATTCACATAGCCTATAAATTTTTCAAGTCATATTATATCAAACATCAAAATGAGCGTTAGCTCCATATCATGTAACATTTCATATTAATTTCATATATCACATATGTGTAGTATATCATAGTCATATTTACACATATCAAAGCAATGCAAGAGGATGGCTTTTCCTTATCAACCTCTTGACACAACTACACTCACCTCGATAACCCGGTGCTTTTAAGACTATTGAATAACAACACCTTTATCCTTGGTTTTTCAGAGAGACGACGGTTTTTCCTTATCAACCTCTTGAACCAACCGATAACAAAGACTCAAATTTATTAAACTGAAAATTTGAGCTTACAAACCCTAACACTGAATCGTATTTATTTCACACCTTTGTTGTGTCTTTCTTGTGCACACGCCTCCGCCCCTTTTATATCCTATTGTGCCAGCCACCATTTACTTTCCCCATGCTCCACGTTGCTTGGAGATGTGGCATATTTTGGGGGCTTAATTTTGCCACCCATGGCCACGTGGTAAAGGCCAAATTTCATGGCCACATTTGCTTGCCACCTTGCGCCATTTATTCCCACATGTTGAAATTTACGGTAGAATTCCTTCAATTTGAAGGAATTGGCCGTGGGTCCCACGACCAGTGTTTTTTACTAATAAGTATAATAATAATAAACTAATACGATTAGCCTGAATAACCTTTATTGCTCCAAATTAGGTATAAGTTCGAGCTAATTATCTAACCGGTACAAAATATTCGATCACCGAAACTTAACACTGACTAGACTAGTTTTTAGGGTGTAACAACTCTGCCCCCTTAAGAAAATTCATCCTCGAATTTTCATTTTAAGAGAACAGATGAAGATACTGTTTCTACATAGTCTCCTCGGGTTCCCATGTTGCCTCTTCAACAGAATGACTTCGCCACAAAACTTTCACTAAGGGCACAGTCTTGTTACGAAGCCTCTTGGAAGACGTTGTGAATCCGACTTAACTCCTCAGGGAGAGTTAATCGGTAGGCAACTGGTCCAATCTTCTCAATCACCTCGAATGGACCAATGAAGCGAGGACTTAGCTTTTCTTTCTTTCTGAGAAAGGCCTTTTCACCAACATCGTTCTGAATATCTCTCATACCTAGATCGGCGTAGGACTTGTGTCGGTGGAAGGCAGCCCTAAGCCGTTAATGAATAATGGTAGTCTTTTCTTCGATTTCCCAAAGTAAGTCAGGACCTAGCATCTTGCCTTCACCGAGTTCAGTCCAACAAAGAGGAGTTCTACACCTCCTTCCATAGAGAGCTTCATACGAAGCCATTTGAATTGAAGCCTGGTAACTGTTGTTGTAATAAAACTCAACCAAAGGTAGGGATTTATCCCACGTATTCCTGAAGTTGATGACACAGGCTAAGAGCATATCTTCCAGAATCTAAATAACTCTTTCAGATTGGCCATCAGTTTGAGGATGGAAAGCAGTGCTAAGATGCACTTGCGTTCCCAAGGCCTCGTATAAGATCCTCCAAAATTGAGACATAAATCGTGGGTCACGATCGGAGATGATAGATACCAGAATTCTGTGTAAACAAATAACTTTACGGATGTACAACTCCGCGAGCTTAGGCAAGCTGAAATCCATTCTTACTGGAAGGAAGTGAGCAGACTTGGTGAATCGGTCCACAATGACCCAAATGGCATCATTTTTCTTCAAAGTCAAAGGTAGACCACTTACGAAGTCCATCGTGACACGTTCCCATTTCCATTACAGAAGTTCGATAGGCTGAAGGAGGCTAGTAGGTACTTTATGCTCGACTTTGACCCGTTGGCAAGTCAAACACCTAACTACGTAGTCCGTGATTTCATTCTTTATACCAGACCACAAATAGATCTCATTTAGATCTTTGTACATTTTGATAGCTCTAGGGTGAACAAAGAAAGGGTTAGAATGAGCTTCACTTAGGATTTGGTTCCGAAGATCATCATCACCGGGAACACAAATGCAGTTACGGAAACACAGTAACCCTTCAGAATTCAAAGCAAAGTCAGGATCTGAGCTATCCTTGACCTTAGCAATAAGGGGTTGTAACTCCTCATCAGTTTCTTGGAGTGCCTTAATTCGAGATACAATGGTGGAGTGAACTCTCAACTCAGCTAACAATTTGCCATGCTTTCTGAGTTGGAAGTGAGCATTCAAGCATCTCGGAGAAGAAGTGGGCTTCTGGCTAAGAGCGTCAGCCACCACATTGGCTTTACCGGGATGGTAGTCAATGACTAAATTATAATCTTTCAATAGTTCCATCCATCGGCATTGACAAAGGTTTATCTCTTTCTGAGTTAGGAGATATTTCAAGCTTTTGTGATCAGTGTATAGATAACACTTCTCACCATAAAGATAATGCCGCCAAATCTTCAAAACAAGCACAACTACGGCGAGTTCTAGATCATGAGTTGGGTAATTTAGCTCGTGAGGCTTGAGTTGGCGTGAGGCATAAGCTATGACTTTGCCTTCTTGCATCAGAATATAGCCTAATCCCAGGTGGGATGCATCACTATACACAGTAAAGTATTTGCCCGACTCGGGTTGCACTAACACAGGGGCATGCATAAGGACTTGCTTGAGTTGATCGAAACTCTTTTGCTGATCAACAGTCCACACAAAAGAAGTATCCTTGCGAAGAAGTTTGTTAAGGGTGCTCCAAGCAATGAGAATCCCTTAACGAATCTACGGTAATAACCTACAAGGCCCAAAAAACTACAAACTTCTCCCACACTCTTCGGAGGAGTCCAATCAAGGATTGCTTGAATCTTCTTTGGGTCCACTTGAATTCCCGCAGAAGAGATTACGTGGCCAAGAAAGGATACTTCAGACAGCCAAAATTCACATTTACTAAACTTGGCATAGATTTGTTTTTCCCGGAGGGTTTGAAGCACAAATCCAGAGATGTTCTTCATGAGAAGTAGAGTCTTTAGAATAGATCAGAATGTTGTCTATAAAGACAACCACAAACTTATCGAGATAGGGTTGGAATACACGACTCTTCAGGTCCATTAAAGCTACAGGTGCATTCGTGAGCCCAAAAGGCATCACTAGAAATTCATAGTGACCATATCTGGTTCGAAAGGCAGTTTTTTGGAATATCAGACTCCTTTACCAGCATTTGGTAGTATCCGAACCGAAGATCTATCTTAGAAAAGATAGAAGCATCCTTCAACTGATCAAAGAGGTCATCGATTCTCGGAATTGGGTACTTATTCTTGATTCGTCACTTTATTCAATTGACAATAGTCAATGCATAGACGCATCGATCTACCCTTCTTTTTGATGAACAAAATCGGTGCTCCCCAGGGTGAGGAACTCGGTCAGATGAATCCCTTATCTTGAAGGTCTTGGATTTGAACTTTTAACTCCTTCAACTCCATCGGAGCCATTCTATATAGAGTAGTGGAGACCGGAGTAGTTCCAAGTTTTACTTCTATCCCAAACTCAACTTCACGGGTAGGGAGTCTTAGAAGTTCATCAGGATATACATCGGAGGATTCCTTCACAACAAGTACATTTTCAAGTTTTAGATCTCTCACGGCATACATGAGAGTCTTCTTAGGCTCGGGTTTGGATTTTATTAGGGTTATACTCTCCTTACCGAGTCCACAGAGATATAACTTCTTCTTAGCTAACCAATCAAGTCCTAAGATGAGATCGAATTCATGGAAAGGTAGGGCCATCAAGTTAGCCAGAAAATAGGATCCCTTGGATCCTCAAGGACAAACTTTAAAGATCAATCGTATAACCACACTGTCCTCTACTGGGTTAGAGAAAATAACCTTAGAAGTAACTGGTTTAGATTCTAGAGCATTATTTTTTTAATCAACGGTACACTAATAAATGGATACGTAGAGCCTGGACGTGTTTCTGTTGCAACACGTCTATCGTTAGGCACAAACATTTTCAAATCTAATCATACAGAAAGAATTTAAATCGTGTAAGTTGCAAGTCACAGATAACATATTTAGATAAACTCCTAGGTGGCATATGTAGACACCGACTCATAACGGATGCCTGGTTAGTCATAGAATCGACTAAACCTAAGCTCTGATACCAGAACTGTAACACCCCCTTCCCAGTCTGGTAGAGATCGGGTCAGATAGTGTTATTCTTAAGACTTATCCACTTGTTGGTTACTAAACTTAATCAGAGTTTGGGTCACTTTTAAACTTTTCTTAACTTTAGGGACTAAATTGTAAAATTTTACAAATTAAGGGTCCTTAGTCGAAATTCAGGTTATCATACTAAAATTAATCTTACCAATTATTAGCTTGTGAAATTTCATTACTCACGGAGGTCATTTACCTACCGGATTTAGACGATACAATATTTAGTGACCATTTTGTAAACTGTTCAAAACTATTTTGTTATTCGGATTAACCTATTGGGTGATTTCCAAACCTTACCAAATTTTACCAGTACACTTGCAAATCATGTTCCTATTGGTACTTCAAATTTTGGGGCGTTCGGAATCCATTTACCAAGTTTTCACCTTAGGCTCATTTTAAGCACTTTTTAACCATTTTAACCTATCCAAATCTAAGCATTCAACAGAACCATTTTACCAAGTTATCATACAATCATAGAAAGACTTGTACAAAACCAGTTGGACCATATGCCACTTCACTAGGAGTTTATAGCAAAAGATAACATACATATATGGCAATGACGTGACTTGCAACTGCAATAACACGATCAAAGCTCGGAATTGTTCAAGGTCCTGAAAATGCATGAGACACACATGTTAGGCTTACATAGCCTAGTGAGGTAGTTATAACAATTACAATGAATAATTAATATTATGAAATGCATGACAATCAAATATACAAGTAGTCATATTATACTATGCACACATCATGCTTTCGTATTCACATATTACATGTCACATAGTCATATCATAATCATATTGTCATAGCACAATTCATAGGCACATATCACATTAGGTGCCATTGGATACGCGGATTCCCCTGTACACCAATACATATAACGGAGAATGGGTCGTAGCCCTTGAACATAGCTCTAGAGATATATCCCTTACACAACTGACCTTATTTCCCCCATATATAGGTCGTAGCCCTGGACCGTAGTCCTCCCTTACTTAACCGAGCTCAATAATCCTATGGCATGCTAATTGTTTCCAATGTCCATAATTTCACAAATTCACATAGTCTATAAAATTTTCAAGTCATATTATATCAAATATCAAAATGAGCCTTAGCTCCATACATGTAACATTTCATATTAATTTCATATATCACATACGTGTAGTATGCCATAGTCATATTTGCACATATCAAAGCAGTGCAAGGCACTTACAGGATTTGCAAGTTGAACATAGTTGCTCTACGTGAGCCTTTACACAAATACAAACATAACCACAAAATAATGCAACGGGACGGCACCGAGCCTATCCCTTGACACAACTACACTCACCTCAATAACCCGACACTTTTAAGACTATCGAATAACAACGCCTTTATCCTTGGTTTTTCAGAGAGATGACGGTTATTCCTTATCAACCACTTGAACCTACCGATAACAAAGACTTGAATTTATTAAACCAAAAATTTGAGCTTACCAACCCTAACACTGAATCGTATTTATTTCACACCTTTGCTGTGTCTTTCTTGTGCACACCCCTCCCCCTTTTTATATCCAATTGTGTCGGCCACCATTTGCTTTCCCCATGCTCCACGTTGCTTGGAGATGTGGCACATTTTGGGGGCTTAATTTTGGCACCCATGGCCACGTGGTAAAGGCCAAATTTCATGGCCACCTTTGCTTGCCACCTTGCGCCATTTATTCCCACATATGGGAATTCACAGTAGAATTCCTTCAATTCGGCCAATGTTTGTTTTACTAATAAATTTAATAATAATAATAAACTGATACGATTAGCCCGAATAACCTTTATTGCTCCAAATTAGGTACAAGATCGAGCTAATTATCTAACCGGTACAAAATATTGGATCACTGAAACTTAACCCCGACTAGACCGATTTTTGGGGTGTGACAGAGAAAGACTCGTGGAGCAATACATCCACGATTTCTGCAAGTAAGCAAGATACGCTGTTGAAATCATCCGTACTGAGAAAGAGCAGTGTTGAATGTTCATAGACGGTCTTTGTAACGAACTACGGCCTCTCTTCATTGCACTGGAGATTAAGGACTTTTAGACTCTCATCAATCGGGCCATCGCAACAGAAGCCTCACAAAAAGCTTTTGAAAGAAGGAAAGGGAACTAGGCTCGACCGGACAAGAGATTTCGTGACGACTCCAAGACACCTACACCCCAAAAGAAGGGAAGACAGTGGGACCAGAAGTCTAATACTTACCAGCAGCTACCCCGATCAGGCTATGTACCACAGTTCTAGTCTGCAGTAACAACTGTTACCCGTACTGCATTAGTGGATAGCACAAGTGGCTCTATAAAGGGCTCTTAGACTCCCTTATGTAATTTCTGCCAGAAGAGGCACCCAGGGCAGTGCCGTAGGCAATCTGGTTCCTGCTATCTTTGTGGAGAATCTTGTCACTTCATCCGGCAGTGCCCATAGAACCCTTAGGCTCCCACGTCTGTGGCTTCTCAGAATAATCCTAATAAAGGGAGAGGAGCAGAACCAGTGACAACCGGATCCGCAGGTGGACTCTGCAACAACAGTGCACTTATAGTTGGCCGTGACCTACAAACTTCGGCTTAGATGTATCATGTCCGAGGCCGCGAACATGAAGATGACCCTGATGTGATTGCAGGTATGGTAGAGCTATGTTTCGATTATATTTATGCATTGATAGATCCAGACTCTATGCACTCTTCTATTAGTGAACCTTTGATCGAGAAGCATGCTTTAGAATCAGAACCGGTTACCTTCGAGATAGTTTTCTCCAATCCACTAAGAGATAGTATGACCATCTGAATGATTTGTAAAGATTACCTTATAAGGATCCAAGGGATCCCACTTTCATCCAACTTGATGGCCTTGCCTGCTAGCTGAACACCAAGCTTGGGTGGATTGCTCGAAGAAGAAATTATATCTCTGTGGACTCGGTAAGGAAAGCATAACCTTGATGAAGTCTGAACCCGAGCCTAAAAAGAGTCTCATATATGCCATGGAGTCCAAGAAGGATTTGAAGCTTGAAGATGTGTCAGTTGTGAAATAATTTCCTGATGTTTTCCTCGATGAACTTTTGGGACTCCCTCCCACCCGTGAAGTCGAGTTCGAGATAGAAGTACAACCTGGAACCACTCTGGTCTCAACTACTCCATATAGAATGGCTCCGGTGGTGTTGAATGAGTTACAAGCTCGAATTAAAAACCTTCAAGATAAGGGATTCATCTGATCGAGTTCCTCAACTTGGGGAGCACCAGTTTTGTTCGTCAAGAAGAAGGGTGGATCGATGCGTCTATGCATTGACTATCGTCAATTGAATAAAGTGACGATCAAGAACAAGTACCCATTTCTGAGGATAGATGACCTCTTTGATCAGTTAAAGAATGCTTCTATCTTTTCCAAGATAGATCTTCGGTCCAGATACTACCAAATGCTGGTAAAGGAGTCTAACGTTTCAAAGACTGCCTTTCGAACCAAATATGGTCACTACGAATTTCTAGTGATACCTTTTGGGCTCACGAATGCACCTACAGCCTTCATGGACCTGATGAATTGTGTATTCTGACCATATCTTGATAAGTTTGTGGTTGTCTTTATAGACAACATTCTGATATATTCCAACGACTCAGCTTCCCATGAAGAACATCTCCGGATCGTACTTCAAACCCTTCGAGAGAAATCGCTCTATGCCAAGTTCAGTAAATGTGAATTTTGGCTGTCTGAAGTATCCTTTATTGGCCATGTAATATCTTCTGCGGGAATTCAGGTAGACCAAAAGAAGATTCAAGCAATTCTTGATTGGACTCCTCTGAAGAATGTGGAGAAGTTCGTAGTTTTTTGGGCCTTGCAGGCTATACCGTAGATTCGTTAAGGGATTCTCATTGCTTGCAGCACCCTTAATGAAGCTTCTCAGCAAGGGTACTCCTTTTGTGTTGACTGTTGATCAGCAAAGGAGTTTCGATCAGCTCAAGAAAGTCCTCACTCATGCCCCTGTCTTAGTACAACCCGAGTCGGGCAAGGATTTCACCGTGTACAGTGATGCATCCCACCTGGGATTAGGTTGTGTTCTGATACAAGAAGGCAAAGTTGTAGCTTATGCCTCACGACAACTCAAGGCTCATGAGCTAAACTATCCGACTCATGATCTAGAACTTACCGCAGTTGTGTTTTCTTTGAAGATTTGGCAGCATTATCTCTATGGTGAGAAGTGTTATCTCTACACTGATCACAAAAGCTTGAAATATCTTCTAACTCAAAAAGAGTTAAACCTTCGTCAACGCTGATAGATGGAGCTATTGAAAGATTACGATTTGGTCATTGACTACATCCCAGTAAAGCCAATGTGGTGGCTGACGCTCTTAGCTGGAAGCCCACTTATTCTCCGAGATGCTTGAATGCTCACTTTTGACTCAGAAAGTATGGCAAATTGTTAGCTGAGCTGAGAGTTCACTCCACCATTGAATCTCAAATTAAGGCACTCCAAGAAACTGATGAGGAGTTGCAACCCCTTATTGCTAAGGTCAAGGATAGCTCAGATCCTGACTTTGCTTTGAATTTTGAAGGGTTACTGTGTTTCCGCAACCATATTTGTGTTCTCAATGATGATGATCTTCGGAACTAAATCCTAAGTGAAGCTCATTCTAGTGCTTTCTCTGTTCACCCTAGAGCTATCAAAATATACAAAGATCTGAAGGAGATCTATTGGTGATCCGGTATGAAGAATGAAATCACAGACTATGTAGCTAGGTGTTTGACTTGCCAACGGTTAAAGCCGAGCACAAGGTACCTATAGGTCTTTTACAACCCATTGAACTTCCGCAATGGAAATGGGTGCGTATCACGATGGACTTCGTAAGTGGCCTACCTTTGACTCCAAAGAAAAAATGATGTCATTTGGGTCATTGTGGACCGATTCACCAAGTCTGCTCACTTCCTTTCGGTAAGAATGGATTTCAGCTTTCCTGAAATCACGGAGTTGTACATTCGTGAAGTCATTCGTTTACACAGAATTCTAGTATCTATCATCTTCGATTGTGACCCACGATTTACGTCTCGGTTTTGGAGGACCTTACACAAGGCCTTGGGAGCGCAATTGCATCTTAGCACTACTTTCCATCCTCAAACTGAAGGCCAATCTGAAAAAGTTATTCAGGTAAGCCTAAACCTTTCTCTAAGCTATGTAAATAAGTGTTTGTATCAATCATGATTCTTCCTTGTAGATCCTAGAAGATATGCCCTGAGCCTGTGTCATCAACTTTGGGAATACGTGGGAGAAATCCCTACCCTTGGTCAAGTTTGCTTACAATAACAGTTACCAGGCTTAATTCAAATGGCTCCGCATGAAGCTCTCTATGGAAGGAGGTGTAGAACCCCTCTTTGCTGGACTG
Source organism: Hibiscus mutabilis (assembly GCA_019671005.1). NCBI lineage: Eukaryota > Viridiplantae > Streptophyta > Magnoliopsida > Malvales > Malvaceae > Hibiscus > Hibiscus mutabilis. Next base: position 42,401,909 of record CM033712.1, read on the forward strand.
AACTCGGTGAAGGCAAGATAATAGGTCCTGACTTACTTCGAAAAATCGAAGAAAGGACTACCATTATTCGTGAACGGCTTAAGGATGCCTTCGACCGACACAAGTCCTATGCTGATCTGGGTAGGAGAGATATTCAGTACAAGGTTGGTGAGAAGGCCTTCCTTAAAGTATCTCCGTGGAAGAAGATTCTTCATTTCAGAAAGAAAGGAAAACTAAGTCCTCGATTCATTGGCCCGTTCGAGGTGATTGAGAAAGTCAGACCTGTTGCTTACCAATTAGCTCTCCATGAGGAGTTAAGTCAGATTCACAATTTTTCCATGTTTATATGCTACGCAAATACGGATCAGATCTTTCCCACGTGATTGAACTAGAATTCGTAGAGATTCAATCCAATCTGACGTATGAGGAAGAACCAGTGTAGATCCTCGCACGAGAAGTTAAATGGTTACGTAACAAGACTGTGCCCTTAGTGAAAGTTTTGTGGCAAAGTCATTCTATTGAAGAAGAATCATGAGAACCCGGGGAGACTATTCAGAAACAATATCCACACCTATTCGCCTGAGATGAAAATTTGAGGATGAATTTTCTTAAGGGGGAGAGTTATCACATCCCAAAAATAGGCCTAGTCAAAAATAGGTCCCGGTGATCGGAGAATTTTGAATCTGATGTGTATAATGTTGTAATAAATGACCATTGTACCCCTCTTGTTGTAATAGAATTACAATTTTGGCCCTATGCGAGTAAATGGACCCCTTGTGTGAAATTTGAAGCCCAAAGTGTAAGTTTGGGCTAGTCGTATCAATACAGTCATGTGAGTATCGATACGGTCTAACCGTCAATAACTAACTTCCTGATTTTAGCGGGGGCGTACCGATACAGGCAAAGGCGTATCGATACATGTCCCTTATTTTGAGCAAATATAATGTCGTTTTGATAATGAAGTGATGTAAGGTGGTGAGTCACCTCTATGCTTATCTAAACCCACGTGAAATCATCAGAATTCATAAATTAATGAGATCAAAAGCTATCTTAGGAAGTTGCAACTCTTGGGGTTAAGGAAACCCTTTAAGGAAGAAAAGATTCCTATTGGTCCTCATATGGGTGAGTTATCATTAGGAGGGTAAACCTTTCTTAATTCACCAAAGAGAAAAGCTCTTACCACTCATCCAAATCCGCCCGAAAGTAAAATTATTGTCTTTCACAAAGCATGCTCACACCTCCATTGTTGCTCTACCTCAAGCTAAGCACACACCTCCCTCTCTAGTCACCTTAAGCTCATCTCCTCTTCAATCTAAAGGCATCATATTAACGCTATCTATCGGGTAAGGTAAAGCCCTCTTTCGATTATTGAATTCCATGTAGGATGGGAGCTTAATTTTGATTTGAAATCCTAAGTTAGGCCTAAACTATATTGTCAATTTGTTTATAATGATTCCTATTATTTTCCTAGCTCAAAACAAGGAGGAAAATGATCCATCAAACCCAATCGAAGCTAGGAACAAAGGAATCAACATTCGGGAATCCTAGAGCCTTCGAATCTTAAGGTGAGTGTAGTTGTGTCAAGGGATAGGCATGGTGCCATTCCCTTTGTATTTTTTGTGATTATGTTACATTTGATCAAAGGCTCACATAGAGCTACTATATTGGATTCGATTGGTAAATCCGGTAAGTACCTTGTACTATTTTGATATGTGAAAATATGGTTATGATATGTTGAGTATGTGATCTTTATGAAATAATGGACATGGGATACAATTGGCACCATAGGATTATTGAGCTCGATTAAGTAAGGAAGGACTACGGTCTGGGGCTACGACCTATATGTGGGGGAAATAAGGATGGATTGTGTAAGGGATATGTTTCTGGAGCTACAGCTCAAGGCTACGGCCTATTTCCGATATGTGGTGTAAAGGGGAATCTGTGTATCCAATGGTACCTAATGGAAATTCTATGTGTTTATGAACTTTGGTATGAAAATATTAAAATATATGATTGTGTGAAATAAGCATGGAAATGTGTGTCTCATGCATTTTTCAGGACCTTAAACGATTCCGAGCTACGATCGTGTTGTTGCGGTTGCAAGTCACATCTTCACCTTATACGTATGTTATCCTTTGCTATAAACTCCTAGTGAAGTGGCATATGGTCCGAACATGTTTTGTATGAGCATCCTGATACTTGTGTAATAGCCCTATAATGACCTAGTATTGTAAGCATGAAATGGTATGTTTTGAGAATGTCAAGTTTGTCAAAAAGAGCCTAAAGTGAAAAGTAGGTAAACGGATTCGAAATGCCATAAAATTTGGCATGACAGTAGATTAATAGATTTTAGGTGTGCTGGTAAAATTTGGTAATAATTGGACAACATTTGGGGAGTCGAATCAGCTAAAAATAGATAAAATTTGTCATTACAGGCCAGGCGTATCGATACGGGGAAGCCTGTACCGATACGGCCTTGCATATTTGATCTTTGATGAAGAAGGGAGTATCGATGCACTAGGAAGTGTACCGATATGGAGTTGGATAGTAAGGCCTGAAAATTTAATTGAATTGATACGGCCTCAGGTGTACCGAAACGAGTCAACCCAAATCAATGTGTATCGATATGGGCATAGACGTATCGGTACGAGGTCATTGACCTCAAACCTGGAAATTATGAAATTCAACATAACGTATCGATACATGCTATAGTGTATCGGTAGGTGTCAGTTAATTCTGTTAAAAGGCTTAAGGAACAGTTTTAAAAGAATTACAAATTGGCCACTAATAATTATATAGCTTAAATGGATAGGTAAGAGATATCCGATAACAACGAAACTTCACAGGTTAATAATTGGAGAGTTTAATTACAAGACGGTAAGAAAGAATCTAGATTAGGATCACTAATTTGTAACTTTTACAATTTAGTCCCTTTGGTTTGAAAGTTTTAAATTTAACCCCAATTCCGAATCCAATCTCTGATTTTGTTCCCCGATAACACTTTCCGACCCGGTTCTCTACCAGACCGGGAAGGGGGTGTTACAACACAAGTAATCTTATTTGTATCTTTACTTAGTATCTTATAACAAGAATTGAGCTTTTAGCTCCTTAAGCTTATGAATTTATGAGTTCATAATAAGATTGAGATCAATTATTATCTTTAAAATCTTATGGCAACATTGGTTAGTAGTTAGCTTCAAGACTTCATTACACGTAGTCATTTATTACAAACATAACATGGCAAGGCACAAAATATTAATGTAAATTATATACATGGCCAAAAATGTCATCAAAGATGCCATGCTATGAATGTGTTCATACATTATGCTCTATGTGAGCCATATGCATATGTTCATGAATTGATTAATAAATATCACTTAAGCAAAGATCGGTGTGACACCACGTCACCCGAGACAAAAGCAACTACACTCACCTTTTATCCCAAAGTTACGGGATACCTGAATCTATAACTATATATCTAGCTTCCAACAAGCTCTTTCCTTCTACTCTTCCTTATCAACATGTACCTCAAACATGAATAACAAGTCATTACAACCAATTCAATCCATTCAACGTACAAAAAAGTCCTATAGATTACCAACCAATCTATAACTCTAATTTATGATTTAGTCCCTCGTTATTTTATTAAAACAGTTCTTAATTACAATTGTTTACGTATAAATATATGTAGTAACAATCCAAATTTCATAAACATATACATAGGCTTGGATCATTTTACTAACATACAAACAGTCCCCTTATGTTTTCCAAACAACCCTTAAACATATTTATATACATACACAAAGCAATTCAATCATACTTATATACATATAGGTACACCAAGACAGCCTAACACACTTGTACATATGCTTATATAACACAAAATAGTTCCTTAGCATCAACCAGATTTTTCCCTTGTTTTAGATCACCAAAATAGTCCCTAAAAATTGGTAAAACAACCCTGCATTTCCAGCTTTGCAAAACAGTCCAAATAATCTAGTTTTTGACTCAAAACAGTCCCTAAAAATTGGTAAAACAACCCTGCATTTCTAGCTTTGCAAAACAGTCCAAATACAATTTTCTATTCTTACATAACAATCCTTAATATTGCAATACAGTCTTTGAACTTTTACTAACTCAAACACAACCATATGGTTATACATGATTCAATCGAGCAATCAATTTATTTAGAACGAATTTTCGGAGCTCAAATTCAAGAAATCAATACTTTAACTAAGTCAAGTTGTCACAAATTAAGGTAATTCATCATGTATCTCATTCGAACAATTTATTTCACTAAGTGTACTCATTCAAAATTCACCAAAGATTGTGTAAACCTTCTAACTAGCCATACACATGGCTTAATCTTAACAAATGGATTAAAGAGGGTTCTTATCATGGATTGGCTCCTCTAACAACTATTAACACAAAACTTAGGAGAGAATCTTAAATCAATTCTCACTATAAGCTCTAATTGAAGAATGGAGGAGAATGCTTACCTCTTGCTTAGATTAATCGACCAAATAATCTCAAAAACTTTGAGTTAACCAAGCTTGCATCCTAAATTTCCATGGCATAGCTTAACTCTCTTTCTCTCTTTAATTCTTTTGGTTTCGAAAATGGGGTAGAAGGAGGAGAAAAGATGAAATTTGCTTCATCCATTCTCACGAAAAATGCTGTGAGCTTTCTCTCCCCTTTCATATTTGCAAAGTCCTTTCTTTGACAAGTGTATAAGTCCTCAAGGTTATTGAAAATTTGCATGCAAAACTCCTAATTCTTTACTAGATTCAGTTGCATCCTTTTTAATAGAGCCACCTATTATTCTTGTGATCTCAATTGGGTCCTAGAGTTCTTAATCTTTTATTATAAAAGCATTCCAATCAAAATGAATTATAATCAAATTATCTTTATTCAATTTTGGTCCAGTAATCACTTAATTAGTCTAACTAATGATAACTATACTACTCTTGGTTTGTGATCAATTTATTACATACTTTTAAGCCACATTTTGGGGTGTTACAAACGCCACCCAAAGCCATATTATCTACAATGACTTCATGAAGGATCAGAATTAAAGGTAAACAAACGTACCCTAATCACTTTCACTATGGGCAAATATTGTGATGGTGTTTGGTGTGATGTTATCCCTATGCAAGCATCTCACTTGCTTTTAGGACGACCTTGACAGTACGATCGTGATGTAACTCACCATGGTAAGTTGAATAAGTATTCATTTGTATTCCATGGTAAGAAATACACCTTGGCCCTACTTGATACAAAGGAAGTATACAAAGGCCAAATAAGAATGAAAAAGTTTTGTGAGGGGGTGGAAATGAAAAAAGATGAAAATGAAGAAAAAATGAAAAAAAAACAAAAGGTAAAAACAAAAAAGGTCAATAGTGATAAAAGCCAAACAAATAAAGGCCCATAGGTGGTGAGTGATCCTAAATGTGAGAAAAAAAAAGTGTCTCAAAATATTTATGCAAGAGAAAAAGAAGTGAGACAACCCACTTTTCTTAAACAACCTTGCATCCTCATTCGCTTTAGGAACAATTTTTTATCTATCACTGACAATAAGAAATGTTTGCCTAGTGTGTTTGTCTCTCTTTTGTAGGACTTTGATGATGTTTTAGGTGATCCACCTGACAGTTTACCACCTTTACATGGAATTGAACATCAAATTGACATAATTTCGGGTTCTTCCATACCAAATAGACTGGCATATAAATGCAATCCTGCAAAAACCAAGGAGTTAGAAAAACAAGTGGAAGAACTACTCAACAAAGGCTACATCCGTGAGAGTTTAAGCCCTTGTGTCGTTCCAGTGCTTTTGGTGCAAAAGAAAGACGGTTCATATCGAATGTGTTTAGATTGTCGACCAATCAATCGAATCACCATCAAGTATAGGCATCCTATTGCACGCTTAGATAGCATACTTGATGAACTTTACGGCGCATACATCTTTATCAAGATCGATTTGAAGAGTGGTTATCATCAAATAAGGATGAAAGAAGGAGATGAATGGAAAATCACTTTCAAGACCAAGTTCGAATTATATGAATGGACAATCATGCCTTTCGGCTTAACCAATACACCCAGCACATTCATGAGATTGATGAACTACATCTTGTGAGAGTTTCTCGGTAAGTTTGTTGTTGTTTATTTTGATGATATTCTTATCTAATCTTCTTCATTTGATTCACATCTCTCTCATGTGAAATCGATCTTCACAATTCTCCGATGAGATTGGTTATATTCTAACATGGTACTATAGTGAAAGTCTTAATTTTCTAGGCTTTATAGTAAGTGCACAAGGTATCCATGTTGATGATGAAAAAGTCAAGGCAATTAAAGAATGGCCCGCACCATCTTCCATAATTGAGGTGAGATCCTTCCATAGCCTAGCAAGCTTCTATTGTCGCTTTGTCAAGGATTTCTCTACCATTGCTGCACCATTGACAGATATCATCAAAAAAATGATAGGTTTCCATTGGGGTAAGGCACAAGAAAACGCTTTCCAAACACTAAAAGGTAAACTTTGTATTTCCCCAATTCTTCGTCTTCACGATTTTTCTAACACTTTCGAGTTAGAATGTGATGCCTTTGGTATAGGCATAGGTACAGTTCTTTTGCAGGAAAAACAACCAATCGCTTACTTTAGCGAGAAGTTAAAAGGAGCACATTTGAACTACTCAACTTATGATAAAGAGCTCATTGCCTTAGTTCGTGCACTTGAAGTTTGGCAACACTACCTTCTTTCAAAGGAGTTCGTCATACACACCGATTGCGAATCCTTAAATTGGCTAAACGACCAAGGAAATTTGAGCAAAAGACCTACTCGTTGGGTAGAGTTCATTGAAACATTACCTTATGTGATCAAGTACAAGAAAGGTAAAGATAATGTAGTAGCGGATGCACTATCCTCGAATGTATACTCTAATTACTCGAATGCATGCTACTATATTAGGATTTGAACATATAAAGGAATTGTATCCTAATGACCTGAATTTTAAGGAAATTTATACTCTTTTCTAAAATGTGCTTTTAACAAGTTTTATCTTGTAGATGGGCTTATTTTCCGAATGAACAGGTTGTGTATCCCATAAGGCTCTATTCGAGAGTTTCTAGTCAACGAATCACATTCCGGAGGTTTAATGGGGCACTTTGGAATCTTAAAAACCTTAGACATGGTGATTGAACACTTCTTTTGGCCTCATATGAGAAAAAAACCATGGGAAAAGTATACACATATTGCATAGTATGTAAACAAGCCAAATCCAAGGTAAGTCCTAACGGTTTATATACTCCATTTCTTATTCCTTCTTCACCTTGGGTCGATTTATGTATGGACTTTATTCTTGGATTACCTCGTACCAAGAGGGGTCGAGATAGTATTTTTGTTGTGGTCAATAGATTTTCAAAGATGGCTCACTTCATATCATGCCACAAACGGATGACGCCATACACATAGCCGATCTCTTCTTTCGAGAAATAGTAAAACTTCATTGAATTCCACGCACCATTGTTTCTAATAGAGATGTCAAGTTCATAAGCCATTTTGGAAGGTTTTGTTGGGAAATATAGGTACCAAACTCCTTTATTCGACTACTTGGCACCCACAAACAGATGGACAAACCAAAGTAATTAATCGGATCATAGGTGCGTTACTAAGAACAGTTGTTGGTGAGAACACTAAAACCTGGGAAGATTATCTACCCTTTGTCGAGTTTGGTTACAATTGTTCTATTCATTCATCCACCGATTACTCTCCATTTGAAGTGGTTTATGGTTTTAACCCCTTAACTGCTTTAGACCTTGTCCCTTTGCCTATTAATAGTATTTGCAGCTTAGATGGTGAAAAAAAAGTGGAATTGGTTAAGTCCATACACACTAAGGCAAAGAAAATGATGGAGAAGACATATGAAAATGTTGCTGCAAAGGTTAACAAGGGACGACACCAAATTATCTTTGAACTAGGAGATTGGGTTTGGTTGTACATGCATAAAGAGAGATTTCTGAACCATAGGAAATCCAAGTTGGATCTAAGAGGAGATGGACCATTCCAAGTCCTTGAAAGAATCAACAACAATGCATACCGAATTAATCTACCCAGTGAGTATAATGGGAGTACAACTTTAAATGTTTCTGATCTTTCTCTCTTTGACGTTTCAAATTCGTGGATGAATCCTTTTGAGGAGGGATGGGATGATGCATGTACCACAAGGCAACTCCAAGGACGATATGGACTTACTTTTCCACTTGGCCCAATAACTCGAGCCAAGTCCAAGCTAATCAAGGACAAGTTGAATTCAACCATCCAAGGATTTGTGAGTAGAGGATTGCAAGTTGCCATGAATAAAGAAGACTTTCTTGAAGGAAGTCCACACTTAACATCCTTCAAGAATAATTGGGCCACAAAAACTTAACTTGCTACACCTTTGGAGATGGATATCATTGAGCCTTTAGATGTCCATTAATTGGGTCTTTTATTGTAATTAGACCCAATACTTGTTATTATAAAATGATTGGGTCAAATTTTTATTTTTAGCCCATATTAGGATTTACAAGTGTTATTTGGGCCTAGTTTACACTAAAACAGCCCAAACATTCTTCCTTGCCCAAAAATCACTTACTTGCCAACCAAGTAAGCCCAAAACCCTTACTTTTCATCCAAAAAGAAGCTTTAACAACCCATTACTTGCCGCCCAAGCAACCAACCCTTATCAGCTTATCACTTGCACTTTTCAGCTTATCACTTGCAGCCCAAGCCATCAAGGAGTTTAAATGTTGTTTTTTATTATTTTAATTAAATTAGGTTTTCCTTGTTTTAGTAGAAGTTAAATTACTTTGTCTATCCTTCACCTATAGAAGGATGAAGCCTCCAACATTATAATTCACATTTCTTTTGATTAATGAAATATTTAGTGAGTTCGTTTTTGCAAGTATTGATAACTTGTGCCTTAGAAGTCTTCTTCAACATAAGTTCGACGAGTTCTTGTGAGGGAGATCATCTTCACACTCCTTCTTGCCTAGATAATTGTGTCTAGGAGGGCAGGTTAGAGTAGCTTGGGGTTGCTTGCTTAGGTAATTGCACCTAAGAGGGTGTCGAGGACAAAACCATCGACAAATCCATCAAGCCATCTCCATCTTCAACTTCACGCCATCTCCGCAAGCCATAAACAAAGCTGAAATTTCAGATTTTTTTATCTATCCTTTTTTTATCTTTTTTAATTCTTTTTTTTTTCTTATTAATCTTCATCTAATCTTCATTCTTATCTTTGTTTCTTTGAATTTCCAGCCTTGAATCTGATTTTTTCAAGAAACGCCCATCCAATTCTTCTTGAAAATTCAGATTTGCACATAGCTTTCTTGATCGAGTCTAGAGCCTCTAGATTTTTACAACAACTTGATTGAAGGCTTCCGATCCAAAATTGCACTACTCTATCAAAAAGGGAGAGAGTGAAAAAGAAATTGAATCTGATTTTCTCCCCATTTCCCACCACTTTATAGCAAAATACCATCTTCTAAAACAAAATAATAAAATTGCATCATAGGTCCTCAGCCTTAAATCCTTTAATTTAAATACCAAACTTGAATTCTAGATCCGAATCATTAACTCAATTTTTGGGTCGTTGCAAAAACATGATCATATATATATAAACCAATACAATAGAAAAAATAAAAAAATAAAAATGCATGGTGCTAAAAAATATTCATAATACTAGATTGTTTAGTTACTTTGTTCTTTATTTGTTTTTAAACACTTTAACCCCAATGATTATTTAAAGTCAATAATCCCTTCAAGATGAAAACTATTAGTCAACTAACAATCAACGCCTTTAGATGACTTGACATAACAACATGTAAACAAAAAAAGTAATTTTATATAATTTGATAAAATCATTTTTTGTTGATGTGTCAATTTATCAAGTCCAAAACTTTTGTGTATATGACATTACAACAACAACGTTAAGGACTATGTTTAAAAAATGATAGACAAAAGTGCTTCGAAAAAAGATAGACAAAAGTGATTGATACGTCAAATGTTTGAGATAGTTTCTGCATTATATCAATTAAAAATAAGTTTGCTATACGCAACCCTGTGGATTATTGTTGTGATGATCAATCAATAATAAATGACCAAGAGAGGGTGAATTGGCAAATAAAAAATTTAGTGGAATCAATTGGAAAGATAAAAAGATCAGGACACAAGAAATTATAGTGATTCAACCTTCTAACAAGGTTTACATCCACTACCTTAGCTATCCACACTAAGGATTTCTCAAATCCACTACCTTAGCTAAAGGAGATAACCTTACAAACTCCCTTAAGACTTATATCCCAAAGTCTTAAGAACCCTCACAAAGAGATTACAAATAAAGAAAACTAAAAATCCCTCACAAGTTGTATTGTTTGCACAATTTTAAGTTCACTCTTACCCCAATACTTGAATAAAATGGATACAATAAAGACCACTCAAGTGAGTTACAAGAATTTGACTCTAAAGGCTTAAAGATTGTTGGATGTGTGCTTTAATGCTTTAGACTGGATGAATAGTTGTTGTTGAAGCTTTGGAGACTTGATTTTATACCCCCCTCATTGATTTCTACCCGTTTGAGTAGTTGAGATATTGAATAGAGCCGTTCGGCTGCATTTTTCCCGCAATAAATATTGTTTGGTTGTCAGGCGTATCGGTACTTGCCATAAAAAGAAAGAGCCCTTGTAGAAAAGGGTATCGATACGCGGGAAGCTGTATCGATACGAAGAGTTCCTTTTATAAAGGCGTACTGGTACAGTCCATACCGTATCGGTACCAGTTTTGCTCACTCAAATCTTGATAATTTGTGCAATAAAAATCGTATCGATACGCCTATAAGGGTAACAATACGTGTTAACTGAAATTCAAAATTATGATTCCAATAAACTGACAAGGCAACAGTCGAATATTTATTAAAAAAGATTTGGAAAATCTTAACATGCCGTACCGGTACTCATAAAGGTTGTACCAATACTCGTAGGCAAATTGGTTCCTAGGTTTGAATGGCGTACCGATATAGCTACACGTGTATCGGTATCCTATAGCCATTAAGTATAAAATGAAATTCCAATAGCTAAAAATAGTATCGATACGACCAAGGGCGTATCGATACTCCTGGAACAATTTGGCTATTTTGAGCACCAAAACAGTTAGAAAATATTTGGGGTTTAAGGTTTTGACTTAGAAATAATTTTAAGTTTGAATCCTTGTCAACTTGTGAAACTTTTTGTGTACTTAAAAATTTACCCCTTTTACAAAATAGTCCTTGAAATTCCTTGTTATATCAAAATCAAATATAGGTTTTACAATCTCCCCGTTTTTGATATAACAAAACCAAAATAAATTTTTAAGTCTTTTGGAATCACTCCCTCTTTCTTTAAGGCTAAAAGATAGTTTATTTTGAAAATTTTGAAAACATTTGAAAATTTATATATCTCATACTTCTCCCCATTTTTGTTAGATCAAAATCAATAGGGCAATTAAAGAACAATAACTCCAAATATAAACAACATAATATATATTATTAAACTCAAAACATAATTCAAAGCCACATTAAAATATCCAACTTAAACTTTAAAACATAAACCAAAGGAAATAACATAATGTCATAGGAATTCAAATAAGAACACATAAAACCCAAATCCTAATATGATATGATATGAAAGAGATGCAAAGCCTAAGGAGCATCCTCATCTTCATGCTCCATGCCATCATCACCAAGAGAATGACCACGCCATTCACCATGAAACACGGTAAGGGTCATGTCCATCGAAGCTTGACTATTCTCCATGGTGGTCACTCGAGCATCCAAGGAATTGAAACGAGAATCAAGAGTATCAAACCTTGTGTTCATCTCCGCAAAATGAGTGTCCAGGGTAGCAAACTTCCCATCAAGGTAGACCATCAAAGGAAGATGGAGTAACCGGAGCCTCCGAAACAACTTGAGCATTCGCTATGGGATCGGGTTGAGCATCACTAGGAAGATCTGTAATCCGAGTCCATTCACCATTTTAGATGGTAAACTTAGCTCGTTAGTGAGAATGATCATCGATGGGATCGGTGAGAAGCGATCCAAGATCATAGGAACAATCTATCCCAAGCTTGTGGAACATGTAACTCAAGGAGGTGTCATAGGTGAAAGATGTGATAAAGGAGGTATGACAGTTTTAGACAAGGAAGACTAGCTCGACAAACATAATTTGGGCTAGGTTAGGACACTTACCCTCATGAAAGCAATATAGCCAAAAATCATCTACTTGACGAATGGTAGACCACTTACCACCAGATGGTCGAAACCACCAAGTGATGAGAAAGTGAAAGAAACGCTCATAGGCATCTAGCACGATTACGAAGCCACTATAGGTTTGATGAACGAGATTTTCATCATCTATACCCAAATCCTCTATACCCAAAAGATCAACTATTATTGTATAATCAAGTTGAAAATTTTGACCCATAAGATAAGACTCTAAAGCTACGACATTAGTTTTCTCTCAGTTATAAATAACACTGGGCATTAGAGTAAAAAATAAGGACAAGGTTTTTATAAAGAATGTCGTGTATGCTTAAAAAAGGCATGAACTTCCCTTCCCTCATTAAATCAAGATAGCGAAAGTGAAATTCATTGGAAGTCATAAAAGATAGAGAAACAACACGCTCACGACAAATTTTGAAATTTTGATATTGTTTAAAACGGTCCATGACGTAGGGATATTGAGGCTCATTTAAACAATGCATAAAAATATGATTTAGGTTTGGTTTTGTACCATTGTTTTCGGGATTGGGTTTGGTAGGATTGGTAGAGCTAGATCACATATCCTTTCTCGATCTTTTCTTAGGAGGCATGGTTAAAAACCTGAAAAATTAAAACAACAAAAACATATGTATGCATAAACATCACATTCAATCTAATAAATCAATCCAATGATCAAGGTTGTTTAAAAAACCTATATAGTATAGTTTAAAATCATATACAAGTATAAAGAAACATTTTGGCAAAGCTAAAAATTGAAAATAATAAAGAAAAATACACGAGTATAATTTTATATTCAAACAAAAACAAATTCAGTTTTGAAAATGATTTTGTAAAATATTTGAAAACAATGTTATTTACATTCTAAATATAAAGATTTGAAACATAAAAACTATACAAATATAAAGGAAATCGAAAATTAAAAAAAAGAAAGTAAAGTTTGTTAGTACCTATAAATACCCACTGTGTAACACCCTCAACCCGATTTATGAGATAAATGGTTTAGGAAGTATTACTAACAAACAAAGACAAACAAATTACCAAAGTGATGGATTTTCGAGACAAGAGGAACAAATCGAGACCATACTGTGTAGTTTATGGAACAAACTTTTTCTTTTGATAACAAGATGTCATTAACCTTAGAAATCATTTATAGCCAACACTTAAAGTTTGTACATACAATTCCAAGATCAAAAGGATTTAAAATCCATTATACCTCAATTTTTCATACTTATCTATATTAGGAACACAGATTAAAATCAAAATCCATGAAACTTTATTTATGACGTTAAGCTTAGGATTATCAATAATCAAATAATGTCATGTAACTTTGTTTATGCTTACATCAAATGTTACCCCATACTAATTATAATGCAATGATCGAATTTAGACGGAAATTATGTTTTGAAGTCCATTACAATAACTATATACATATAGCTTTTCAAACTTTTAACAACAAGGTGCTGACTTACGACTTAAATCTTATCCCAAGCATGTAAACAATGATTAAACTAATATTGCTAAATCCACAAGCCTCCAGTAAATCATCATTTACTAACCTAATCAATTAGAGACCATTGACAAGATCATAACATCATATTTGCATAACATGAGACTTTTTCTACTATTAGGCAATAACAAATTAAACACAAAGTTACCATTCAGTTATCTTACTAACCACAAAAACAAGGCACAAGGAACCGTTTACATAAGTGGTAACCTCTCAATAGCTTATGCGTAGCAAATCTTAACTATCAAGCAAGTATTTAAGTACATCTTATTATAATTTCACAAACAAACAATCTTTCGAAACCTTATATAATATCATGACAAGTTCAACCACTAAGTAGCCTATGTATATTAAGCCATTATGTACCACAAGCATCATGGTAATTCAACTCAATTATAAACAAGTCATACTTAAAAATTTATTCAAACATCATATCGAACATATCTTGATCATCAAGAAGACATTTGAATTCTTTTCCAACATACATGATATTTAATTATTAAGACACTAACATCTAGTTTTCTTCAGTAACATTCAAACTATCCAACCAACATATGAACAAAAGAAGTCATTAAAAGGCTCATTATAACTACTTGAATCCATTAGTGAATTTGAATTTCCAAAATCTTGACTTATTCAACTTATTAGGTAAGCATACACATTATGCAATAATACATGAGTCATATTTTACAACCATTCTAAATTTCAAGCTTAGACACAAAACTAGGAAGTATTCATTCGAACTCCCTAGCACATGGTTTATCTAACAATCCAATCATTCAAATAGCAAAATCAAACATTCATTCAACAATCCCCGATCAAACATCATACTAAAATGACTTAAACTCCAAGCAACCCACTGAAACCTATGTTAACAACATTAAACACATATAGCATAAGATAATTAGAGTATATATACATGTCAAATGGATGCGTTACATGCATCAAACTAGAACATTATGCCACCATCCTAGGAATATTATAACTATGTAAAATCCAAACTTTACTTGGATATTTGAGAAATGACTTGCAACTCTTGTCCACGATTGATTTATACAAGCTTTAAGTGAGGTAGTGACCATAATATGACCAAACATAAAGACAATAATATCAAATGGAAATTCAAGCAAATTACAAGATTTTACAACACCAGGATTTTGTATATTTCTGTATTAGTCTTAACATGGCTTTATTATTAGAAACTGATCCAGAGTTCATACTATTCCAAGTCTTATTAGAAAATTCTTCAGAGGTTAAGCTGAGTTCTTTCAAATCTTATCAAGGATCATGGTTTATCAAATCATAGCCTTAGCAAGGCTTTTTAGAAATTCTTATCAGAACATACGTAATTCTTTCCAAATCTTATCAGAGATTACCGCAAAGCTTATCAGTCTTATCGGAGTTCATGACTGAGCTTTTTTGAGTGTATAACATTTCTTACCAATCCTTTTTTTCAAAGCATAGTATCACAATTCATATCTTTTAGATTGTTTGCCTTGAGATGCATTTGGACATGACTATCATTGGCCTAAGATTGACCGTATTGGTCCAAGTTATACATAGCCCAAAGCACATAGCAATGGCTAGTATCAGAAACATAACAATCCTAACTTCTCAACTATCCAACCAACTGTAGCCAATCTCCGTATCATCTCCCCCAATACCTCTTACTATCGCCAAAATATCACATACAAATGGGGCGTCCACCGAGCCATAGCTCATGGACCATAGTCCCTGAAACATATGCCTCCGTACCATGCCAAATTGTCCAAGGTTTTCCATTACTCAGGCAACTTACGTATCTTATTCTTTGAAGTTTGGAGAGTATCTTATGATAGAAGTAATCTTTCTTGCCTCTTTTCTTAATGTCTTATAACATACTTTAAGCTTTTAGTTTCTCAGACTTAAGAATTCATGAGTTTACACGATTTAGACTGAGTATCTTCTTTAGAATTTTATGGCATTCTTGGTTAAAAATTAGCTTCAAAACTTTATTACAAAGATAGCTTATCAACAGATTCATTCATCATAAACATAGCAAGGTAAAAGTGCATTCAAAATGCAACCTTAAACAAAAGACTTACAAGAATGCTATGTCATGAGTCTATGTTACCCCTCCCAAGTACTCTACTTGAGCTTGATGCAAAATGAACACGTATAAAATATAATGATCAATTAAACAAATACTAGGATGACACCTCATCATCCCGAATGCATAACTACACTCACCTCTTATCCTGAAGTTACGGGATACCTGAATCCACACTTCCTTATACACCTAATTGATTTCCTTTTCTAGCTTCCTTTTTGCAACATCTTATTTATTAACATAAGGACCTCAAAACATAGCAACAAGCCCTTATAAACCAATTCAATTCATTCAACTCACAAAACATTCCTAATATATAGATATTCTATCATACAAGTACAAGTCAGCCCATAGCACACATAAATACTTTCATTCATGTCCTAGACAGCCCAGCACACTCTTAAATCCATACAAACAGTCCCAAGAATAGACATACGTATACACAAGTTCAAACAAACCATGTACTTTCATATTAATTCAAATCTACCCAAGCTAAACATGTATACACAATTACTTAACAAAAACAGTCTCACTCACACATACGTATACTCAAACAGTCCGATATGCGTTTTAATTACAATCAACACAGTCCAGATTTTACATGTATTCATATAGGAGATCAAAACAGTCCATATGTCTTTTAATTTAGAACATTAATCAGATTTCATTCTTTAAGATTCATACAATACCAAGCTATTCTCACTTTTAAGCTAGGCAATTATTTCCAAAACTTTGGCAGAATGCATTACCTTCAAAGAATTGCTTCTATAGAATAGAATACTCATTATAATTTAACTTTCTTTACACGGTTAAAAACTAGATTCTATAAGTCACATAATTTATTAAAATCCACAAAAATTATGAAAATTCCTAGAAGTCCCGAAACAGAGCTACCCAGAGCAAAATCTACTTCCAGTTTTTCTGTCCTACTTTCGTTCAAAATTTCATATCTTTTCATCTAGGAATCGGAATGAATCACCGTTTTCTTTAAATGAAAATAGACGTACACATGATTATGTACACATAAGATTCATCCTTTAATTTGATCTATGTGATTTTCTATGAATTTTCAAACTCCCTGCCAGTGCATAACTTGTAAACAGATTTCACTAACTTAATCTTAAGCTCCCTTTGTCTCTTAAACATGATTAACAATTCATGGAACTTCAAATTCTTACAAGTTTTAAAAATCTGTCCATTTTCATCTTTTATTAAAATAGCACCTTGATAATTTTCTAATTACACAATTCAGTCCCAAAACTTCACAAAACAACCTCATTAATCTATATCCTTAAAAACAACCCAGTTATAAATAAAACAGTCCCTTATTCATTTCTTTTAAAGTCAATACATCAATTTACATGTTTCAATCACAACCTACACATCCCTTTGATAACTAAAATCATTTCAAGAGTTTCTAAAACAGAGCATCACCTTTGAATACTTGTATAAATCAATCAAATAACGCAAGCTACCCAAGCAACCAATGATTTCATTACCACACTAATTTATCATCATCACAGGATTTTAAACCACAAAATATGTCAAATTTCAGCTTAAAAAACCATTCAAATGAATCATTTAAATTCATTATGATAACATATACACCAAATTCACATAAGATGGTGGCCACTTCCTTACAACTATATGCATGAAACAACTTAACACTTGAATTAATCTAATGGTTTAAAGGTGATTCATAACATGGCTTGATTTTCTAACACTAACCAAATCCTTAATCCAAAAATTCTAAATTGAAGAAATAAGGAGAATACTTACCCCTTCAATAAGCTATTCTCACAAAGGATTAATACATAGATCGTCTAAACTAATTTCTTCATGACCATGGTTAAAGCTCAAGCTTTCCCTCTCTTATCTTCTTTTTTGTTCGGTCTCCATGAGAGAAGAAGATGATACTTTCATTCATCTTTTTTTTCTCCATTCACTTAACCATGAATCACCACCCCTAAACACATGTCTTCATTAACTGTTGACATGTGTTTAGGTCTCAAACTATATTTAATTTTGCATGCAAACTATTAAGTTTTGCATGTTCATATTTCTAATTTTCAGTTAAGCTCTTAGTCTTTAATTATCATTCGAATTGACCCTTGATTCTTTTATTTATTCTAATGAATATCAATTGTATTTTAAGAACTCCTAATCAAGTTGATATAGACTTTTAAGCTAGGAGTCGGGGGATTACACACCGCCACGTGTCGAAACCAAGGCGAGTAAGACTGCGGACAGTGTGACATAAGGGACGTCCGGAAATGAACATAAAAACACACGAGGACCACAATACATGGGATCGCCCATAGACTGTGCGATATCCTTCTCAGTTTGCAAAAAACAAACAAGGTTGCGAGCAACAATGTGTCTTGTCCGGCAGCCACATGACTACGCACATGCCCGCAACGGATAACAAGGGGAACCTAGAACATCAAGTCATAGCCTTTCAAATCAATGTGCCACGACAACTCTATCATGACACATGTCTGAGTAGTATAAAACTGGACATGCAACAAGAGAGAACCGAGACCTAGTTAAGAGAAGCAGCTGGAACAATCAAAGAAGGGGCACATACATGTAATAAAAACCAGTCATGTTGCCACTGACATATAAAAGCTCGGATGAGAGATGTAAAGCCAAGATCACCCCAAGTGATATGGAGGAGAGCAGGATAGGAAGTTTGGATGAGGGATGTAAGGGGCCCTTATAGTCTTGCCGCTAGAAGAAAAGAAGTAACCCCTGCTGATGAAATTCGAAGCTATAAAACATTGAATTTCATCTACTGCTCCTCGTGTCTTCCCTGATGGCTTGAAGAGTGATCAAGGTTGGCGCTTGATGCAAAGTTGCAGACTTTTTAGCAGCTAAGCACGGTAACAAGGATGCAAGAGAGTGAAAACTAGTCACAAAGCAGAGACACACCAAACATGCAAAGGTATCATATAACTCATATTGTTCAATGTGCATTTTGTTTTCATTTTTTCATCATTATATACTTTCTACGACAAACTCTATGAAAATATTTTGATTAATAAAGATACATTTTCTACTAATATTTTTGTTCAGTGTTCTGCATCACCATAAAATAAAAAAAATATAAAATAAAAAAACAAGAGTCATTTGAGTGTTTGCCGCTTTCAAGAAGTGTGCACAGAGGAATCAGCTCAACGATCGTCGCTTCCAAAGCAAGCGAGACAAATAAACGAAGGGTCGTCTGAGCATCTACCACTTTCAAGAAGCGTGCACAGAGGAATAAGATTAATGATCGCCGCTTCCAAAGCAAGTGAGCCAAATAAATGAAGGGTCGCCTGAGCGTCCACTGCCTTCAAGAAGCATGCACAGTGGAATCAGCTTAACAATCGCCGCTTCCAAAGAAAGCAAACCAAATAAATGAAAGGTCATTTGAGCATCCGTCGCTTTCAAGAAGCGTGCACAGAGGAATCAACTCAACGATTGCCACTTCCAAAGCAAGCGAGCCAAATAAACGAAGGGTCATCTAAGCGTCCGCTGCTTTCAAGAACTGTGCACAGATGAATCAGCTCAACGATCACCGCTTCCAAAGCAAGCAAGCTAAAATGAACAGAGCTAAAATGAGCGCGCAAATTAAAGCGACCATGAAAGAACTAAGGATCTCTAGTTGTTCCCAAAGCGAGCGTGCATAGTAAAGTGACCGAGAAAGAGCTAAGGATCGCTAGCCACTCCCAAAGCGAGCACGCGTAGCAAAGCGACTGCGAAAGTGCTAAGGATTGCTAGCAGCTCCCAAAGCGAGTGCCCACCATTCTCAAAAAAGTGTGCATAGAGGAATCAGCTGAATGATGCCAAAATAAGCAAAAGGTTGTTTGAGCTTCCCCCAAATGCACTGACCATAAACACAAAGCCATATTATTTGCATGCAAGAATAGTAAGCATGCTAAGAAGATAATAATCATGCACAAGATAAGGTGCAACACATGATCGCCATTAAGAAATATGTAACCCAAAAAAAAGTACTAACACATCCCAAGAAAGTAGTCACAATAGCAAATATTAATATGCGAACGAAAGTGGCTTACATTGTCAATTGACATAAACATACAGTATATCCATAGAAAATTGATACAATACACGAACTATTTGTTGTAATTAAATGATTACAGTAATACAAATATTGAGTGAAACCAACTTTCCAATATAAACAAAATAAACGAACACTATAATCGTACAACCAAACAAGGGAAGAACTACTTAACAATTCTTCTAGGTGAACTTAATGTAGGGAAAACCATAGGTCGGCAGCAAGTCCCACTGTTGTAGTAAAAGCGAGTTCCCTAAGGAAGTCAGCAGTGTATCAATGTTCGTTGGTCCCAATACGATGGACCCTTCCCCAACCCAGTATATCAATGTTCCCTTGAAGAACAATAAAATAGAAGCAACACAAAGACTAATTGAATAGCACGCTCGCACGAAATGGGAAGAAACAAACACATGATCTCTTTGTTGTTTCAAAGCCAACAAACTCCCAGTAGCTGACAAACAATTGGCGGCAACGAGCAAACAACAATATTCAGAAAACCTTGAGAGAAATGTTTTTCAAGTACTTTGCATATCGATGTTCAACTCCACAAATGGCCAGTCATAGCCTTCCGAATCCTATTGTCTGTCGATACAAATCACACAGGCACTGGATAACCCTGCCCGGATCTATAGAATGAAGTTCTGACATACTGCTCCACACAATAAACACGTATTTCCTCCTTCCTTCCACTCAAGATCACACGCACAAAGTCATAGAATAGAAAACCACAAAGAAAGAGTAAACCATTCACAAATCAACTTGTGAAAATACAACCCTAAGAAAGGTCTATTTATAGCAAAGGACAGAAACACAAAGCTTTGACTTTCCAAATTCCAATATAAACAGCTGCTAAATGAGCCTTCAATTTCCAGAGTTGCAAATCTTGAAAAAGCAGCCTAAAATACGTAACCCCAAAACTTCCAATCAATAAATTCATGAATATTTCTATACACATACAAAAGTCAACCAAAACTCTCTATTTTCATTGTGGTCTGCCTCGGATTGTCTAAATCACCACAAAGCCAACAAGCATCAAACGTAATACGTGAGTGTCAAGGAGCATAATAAAAAAAACCCAGCCTCCTGGAATATGCCATTCACCTGATAATGGCAAACATTAAAGCACATTATTTTGTTGCCTAAGAGTGAAAATCCTCTAAAAATTGATTAATGACATAGAAACACAGTCACTTCGGGAAGGTGACATTGTCTCAAAACAAACAAAAAAGCGAACAGACATCTACCACTTCCAAAACAAAACACAATAAAATGATTAATAAGCACACATGCAAGACAATATATACCCACGCGGAAAATATCACTCGGGGGTAAAATCCCTCCCAATTTCACTTAACTACACAAACATACAGTTTGTCCCGAGAAAGTAGCATCGTTTCAAACTCTTCCAAGAATCTAATTGTAAAATGAATAAGATTTTTCCATCAGTTTACTATGTAATAACATCCAAAGTCTATAATCCCATGTCAAAGCTTTCAAAGCTAGCAAATATATATAAAAAAAGAGAGAAAAGGGGGGAGAATCCTCCAGTGATCTAACCACAAGAAGAAGCAAAAGTTTGCCACCAGCTCATCTTACAAATATAGAAACAAACAACAGTTTATATCAATGCATTGCATTTTGAGGAAGGGAAAATACAATATAAACACTAAAATGCAAGTACAGTTCCAACTTTTTAGATTATTCTCCATAAGCTCCCTACAACCAAGGGGGCAAGAACTCACCCCAAAGAAAAAACAACATATTACCATAACATAAAATAAGAATATAAAAATTAACTTCTAGGTTTATTAAAAGTCACAAAAATTCCTAGTACTAGCCAACATAGATGCGGGTCATTGGAGAAATTTCCAAATAATCCGCTGTGAGGACATAACCGTCCACGAAAATATAAAAATGCGAATCAAAACAAGTTAGCAATGTCGCTAATAACGTAAATATATATTTCATTCTGAGGAAATAATTTCCTTTTATCAAAAATAACACAAGGCGAAGCCCCACCAGGCTAGTTGCAAAAGGACAACAAGAATTCCTCATTTAGTTATCCTTAAAAACTAAAAACACAACAGACACTTATATTTTGACATTTTAAAAGAAAACTTCAGTGCAAACACAAAAATAAGAGTATAATTCCAATTGTACACTTTATTCTTCAAAAGTTTACTATCGCTAGGGGCAAGAATCCACCCTCAAAGAAAGACAACATACCACCATACAATACTCCTCATATCCACTTCCCAATAAACCCCACTCTAATTATAATTTACTTTAAAAGAAAAAATAATAATGCGTAAATAACAAGCATCACAGTTAAGAGTCATCGCACGCAAAATATGAAAGTTTACCCATTAAAGCTTCACGTATATACAAACAAACTAATACAAACCAAATGATCACAACACTTTGAAAGCTAATAGCAACAAGCTATCTTACACCAACAGAACAAGCAAAACATTATAATTACAAACCCATATAGAGAAAATAGGGAAATCTTAAGAAGCTTTCCAACAAATCCAATTTGAAGAAGCCCCCGAATCTGCACTAAACACCCATGTTGAGAAGGAAACGGGCTTCCTAATGTTATAGGCTGAGTACAAGGAGATGACAGACCTCTCTCCCATTTCCCCTTCAGTTCCGCCTTGTGAATCACCTGATGATGATCACTTGTTATGCCAGTTATTGATGTTGTAGGCACCATAATTGGAAAACGAATAGTCACCTTGATGACACATATTCGGGAGCCTACAAAAACTAAGCAAACAACAATAGCCTCGATGTCATGCCCAACAATCGTTGCCTCCCAATATAGCAACAAACACTAACAAACAATAGTATTCGGAAAACCTTGCGCTCAAGATTTTCTGAATACATTGTCTGTTAACACTCCTTACTACAAATGGCTACTCATAGCCTTCCGTACACTATTTTCTGGCAATGCAAATAACCTAAACTGCGAAAGTAACACCCCATTGGGATCTATGAAATACAATTTCTACATACCAACCACTCACCCCCACAAAAATACTTTCTTCAAAGAAACAAAGGCAAAGTCATGTACATAAAACCGCCAAGCAAAAATACGCCACTCGTAGGTTATGAGAATACAAACTCAAACAAGCCCTATTTCTTGCAAATAATGGGCTTACCAAGCGATGACATATTAAGTCCTCATATGGAAAGTTACCAAGAGAAGCATTTACTTCACAGATCCTCAAATCTCGAACATACAACTAAAATCACGCAACTTTAAAACTTTCAATCAATAACTGAGCTGTCGAGTGCGTACACCTTCCACCGCCAGTCACCACCAATAACCATCAATCAAGAACTCTCGCTTTCATCACAACTTGCTTTGATTTGTCTAAAACGACGCAAGGAACCATCAAATACCCAGCACAAAAAGCTAGGCCAAGGGGCAACAAGTGAAGTAGCAACGTGACAGTGCTCTACTTCTTAACGTAACAAGAATATGTCTTCCTTAACCCAATCGACTACAAAACTACCCTATAGGAAAAAATTTAAAAAAAAAACTTTGCTCTCATGCAAGCGTAAGAAGAAACCTATGGCAACCAAGAAAACATAATATGCAAAATCGCAGCTCGCAAAGTAATTGCAAGCATCATTGATCTCAACAAGATCATGCATCAAAATAAATTCCTAACTTTCATAAGAAACAACTCCTCATAACAAATAAAATAGACAACACTAAAAATTACACACTCTTACCCAACACACCACTATCATCTATTACAACAACATCACTTTGAACATTTAAAGGATAGGAAGTATTCGGCTCAAAAGTAGTAGGGCACACAATGCTTTTATATTCCGCAGCAAAATTCTCTCAGGAAGGACCACAAGGATTCCTCACGTCAAAGTTTGTAGCTACTCCACAAAGCGCATTAAAATCCACATCATTTACATCTAAAGGACTGCGTGCCAACTAAAAGCTAAGAATCGCAGCATCGCTTTATTCTTGTGCGATTCCTTCAGCTCTGATAATTTCCTTGTGAAATTTGCAAAGCTTTCATCTGCCACACTCTGCGTATGCTCTAGCTTTTCTTTAAGGCCTTGAATCTCGGCCTTACTCAAGCAGTTTATTCTTAATCCTAAGAGCGCGATCAATCTTCTTCTATTTCTTAATAATCTCCTCTGCATACTACCTGTGCAAGTCCCCTACACGTGCCCGAAAATCCACCTTGTGTTTCTCTTGCAACTCCTTTAGCTGAGCACAACCTTCTACCTATAAACGAAACTTTGCATTTTCCTCAACCAGACAAGAGTAAGTCTCCACCTGCTAACGCATATTCACATTCTCCTCAAGCATCTTCACATTCCTTTCTACGTTAAATTAAACACAACCTAGTTTTTGGATGAGGCCCCTACCCCCTTTGTAGTCCTCCTAATACTAGTATAAGGTGGTGAAGCACCACGACTATTTGTATACAACTCAAACAACCTCCTAAAGAGATCTTAAAGCTATCTTCCTTGAGCTTGAAGCAAGATACAAGCAGAGCTAGAAGTATGACTTCGATTCGATTTTGTAACTTTCCTAGTTGGTGACACCTAGATATGTATATATTTAACCTAGATCATGCATTTTGTTCATTTTGAAGTTTGTATATATATGGCCTTGACCTTTAGAAGCTTGTAAAGACTTGGTTGGCAATGTTTGATGCCATGATATCTGAATGCTATATGAATGAATTAGGAATATCTTATTGAATATGGAGAATAGAACTTGCTTACATGATCTAGTTATACTTGAATGTGCTTAATAATGGGATACTATGTGCTTAACTCTTGTATGTTCTATTCGAATTGATCACTTGGATGATTAGGTTGCTTCTAGTTCAAGTAATTAAACTTGTGATAATTTAGTCGTGATTTCTAGATGATGTTAAGCTTGATTGAAGGTATGTTGATGGTGATATGATTCAAATGAATACAATGATGACCATGTCTAGTAACCAACAATATATGTAACCTTGACTTGAATGTAAAATGCTAGAAGATTATGCTTAGTTAACTTGACATGAATATGACATTGAAACCATGTTTGACATTGTCTTGAAATGGATCATAGCTGCACATACTCGAATAAACTTGAAATGAATTTGTGTCTTGCCTTGAGTGTATTCGATTGCCTACATGTATAAGGGACTAGGTTATATCTTCTTAATTGATACTTGGATACTTATGTTTATATTGGGTGAGTTATAATGTTTGTAAAGCATGATCTTGATGATTGTTGGCTTTCTTGTTAGGCAAGTAACTCGTCTAATAGGATGAGTTCAAAAGTTTTAAATGGCTTGAATTCTTGTGTGCTTGCTTGTTTGCTTGTTTTAACACTCCTTAGCTGGGATACTCCTAGCCCGGGTGAGGGGTGTTACAAGATGTTTGTGATATTGGTCATATTAGCGAGGTGGAGGGATTAGACCATTTATTGATTTGGTGAGGCGTAGAAATTTGTGTATCCACTATCCTGAATCAATCCAAGGGCTATTGTTAACATATGATACTATTGTTATTGAACATGGTCATTGCATTGTTATTATTGATCTATTGTATTATCATTGATATTGCAAGGATGGAAATGATAACATTGATATTGATATTGATATTGTTTTGACTACATCACTAGGAAAATTATGCCTAATGCATTTCATCTCATGCATTTCAGGTTGATCGAGTTGTTGGATCAAGATCGGAGAAGTCGGAAGTTTGACAAGTCACAAGCAAGCTAAAGTAAAGTACTTTGTCCTTATAAACTCCTAGAATGGTGGCAAAGTAGCTAAACTAGACACTCATGGAATTTTGGGTGTGTATGTATCGCCTATGCTTTGTATAAGCTTAAATGGTCCTAAAATGACTTTTATGTGATGCTAAAAGTGACTAAAATGCATATTTGGTTCTAAAAGGTGAAAACCTAGTAAACAGATTCGAATGAATGTGAAACTTGACATGCTGGTAGTTTGTTGTGTTCAAATCTTGTTGATAAAGTTTTATTGTATTTGGTCATCGTTTGGTAGGTCAAATCGAATAAAAACTAGCTAAAATTTGTCACTACAGTGGAGGGCGTATCAATACAGCTGAAGGTGTATCGATACGGTGTTGCATATTTGGTTAGGTCAACGTTGGTCAAAAGGGGGCGTATCGATACTGCTTAGGTGTATCGGTACAAATTTTGGTCATTGGAATTTGGTTGCAAAAAATGGTATTGATACGGGTTCAAGGAGTATCGATACGTAGTCAACACGGTCAACCAGTATTGGTTCAGTCCTCAACCGTATCGATACGTGCTTGCTACTCATGAATCTGAAATTTGGATAATTGGCTTAGTGTACTGATACGACCCTAAGTGTATCGGTACGGTGCCAGTTAATTCTATTAAAAGTTATAGAACACAATTTTGCATTGTTTACGGAATGGTCACTCAATTTTGTAGGACTAAATTGAGATAGTAATTGCAATACCCTAAATTTAGGTCTGGAAGTGAGTTACCACCTTGAATGTGATTTAAGTAGATTAAAGAAATTACTAACAAGTTAATTGAACTGATTAAGGACTAATAAGTAAGTATTTAAAATATGATATCATTTTTAAGCTTAATCGAAAGAAAAGAAGAATTTAGGGGCTTGCATGTAACTTTAAAGAAAGTTTATGGAGTAACACCTGTGTCAAACATGTGATGTTGTGGTTGATGACTCACGACCAAAAGAGAAAAGGATGAGTTAATCATCCTTCATCTTCCCAATTCAGCCGAATGATGCAAAATTAGAGAGAGGGGGAGTTGTAAACAGACATGGAAACTTAGTGAAGCTTGATTTTTATGAATTTAGAAGTGGTCTTTAGCTTAAAGAAGAAGGTAATATACTCTTGCTTTTCACTCTTGTGTTGCTTTTGAAATTTAGAATTCAATTAGGATTGCTTTGAAATCTTTGTTGAATGATTTATTGGTAAAATTACTTGTGATGAGATGCATGGTAAATGTATTCAATTCTATGATTCGATTGTTTTCTATTAGTTGAACGAATTAAAGAACAAATGAAATTGTTTTCATTGTGAGAAGTTAAATTCGGACTGTTTTTATATTCTTGATGAAATTAGGGACTAAATTGATAAATTAGGGGCTGTTATAATGTTCTGGAAACAGGGGAAATGTTCCCCAAGCATTTAAGTAAATTGTTTTGGTTCAATAAAGAAGTTTGTGGGCTGTTTTGATTATGTTGTTATGAGTATATGAAAACAGGGATGTTAAAGTGAAAATTGCCATGTATGTCAATGTATAAACTATTTTGTAAGCTAAGGATTAAAATGTAGTAGAAAAGAGACTAATTGTGAAGTTTATAGACTGTTTTGAACTTGTAAAAAATAGTGTGCATTAAACCTGGACTGTTTTGCTAATAAAAGAACTTGTAAGGGCTGTTTTGACACTAATGAAAACAGGGGAGGAGCTAGTTGTAAGTGTAAGGAGCTATTAAAGTCCTAAAAGGGACTGTTTGAATGAATAATTGTGAATGAAAGCGGTTTGAAATTGTTTTGTTAGACCCGAATGAATTTGGGACTATTTTGTGATTAAATAAAAAAATGGACTGCTGCTTATATAAATATGTATGTGGTATGTGTTTACAAAACTGCTTGGTGCATAAGCTTGAATGAATTTAAACTGATCAGATTGTAAGTTTTAAAACTCTACGTGATTATTTTGAATATGCAATTGAATGTATCAAACGGGACTGTTTGAATGAAGTTGTGTGTATTCATGATTTGCTTGAATGAAATTATGTATATTCATGATTTGTGAGTTGTGAGTTGTTTGTCAAATGAATGATCGTTAGGAACTAACCTAATATGTGATTGTATTCTTTGTTATGCTTAGACCAAGGAAAAGCTAGGAAGAGTTTTGGATAAATAGCAAGATACGAATAAGGGTTCAGTTATCCCGTAACTTCGGGATAAGAGGTGAGTGTAGCTTTGAAGTCTCGGGATAGGCCTACTACCTTCCCGAGCATGTTTAATTATTTTAAGTCTATTATCTTATCATCGAATTAAACTATGGAAACTGTAAGCTCGAATTTGAGGTATGTGTTTAATATGGGATATTCCTTAAGAGGGAATGCTTGGTTAATGAGAAGTTTAGAATAACTCGATTAAATGTTCTTGTTTGCTTGATAAGAAATCCGTGTTTAATTAATCTTTGGTTAAATCTTGAGTTTGAATTGAGATGTATGAATGACAAGATTTTGGTACTTAACCTATGCTGTCTTAAACCATGTTTAATAGAAGTTCTAATTACAAAACTATGGTTATATTGTAAATTATGCATGCATGAGCATACTTGATAATGACTTGTTATTCTAATATTCGAATAAAGGAATGAATGATTAAAGAGTATATATATGTATCGAATGCATGCTTGGCATGGATGAACATAAGAATTGTTGTATGGTACATTGAATACATTGAAAGCTATGTATGTATTAGCAAATGAATAGTTGGCTATAAAGCCTTGAAAGTAAGTGAAATGTGGCATGGAAAATCACATAAGGTGATCATGCATATATGTGTACCTTCATTGAAAGGAAAATGAAATCCTTTAGAGGATTAAATCAAATAGAGCTATGCTCATTATACGAAAGTAAAGAATGAAAAATCTTAAAGCCTTGGTCTTGAGTCAGTCTTAGGTATAGTTGGCATGCCATAGAGTCCATAGAGCTAAGTGTTGGGGTGGACTACGGTCCGAGACAGTGGTCCCTAATTGGTGACAGTAGGAGGGAAGTTTGTATGGTCACTTGGCGACAGTAAGAGAGGATGACCTGTACTGCGAGTACCATTTTATACATGGGTGACAGTTGGTTGGGGATTCATATACCTAGGCTGTAATTCTATTCTTAAGGCTATATTATTCAAAGAAATTATGAGAGATTAAATGATAATCAATGAATTGGTGGATAGCTTGCATAATAAGAAAATGTAACATTGAACCTTGTACATCTCTTACAATAAGAGTATATACTTTTTTAGAATGCTACTTGTATAAATGGACCTTTATAATCTAGAATGACAAGTAAGAGGTATCTAAAATATTCTTGAATATTCTATGGAAGAAGATGCATGTCTTACTAATGATTATTGTACTTGTATGTGATGGAATGCTTATATTTCCGTGCTTGTTTGATTGTCTATATGTACATGTATAAGGTTCGAATAGTTTCCTTTAATTAGCTTGGTTGTTCAAGCCTAGACTTATGTATGATTAAGTTTAGTAATGAAGTGTTAAAAAGGATTACTCTAAAATCTTAAATCATCATAATAACTTTCAAGACATGTACAATGCATCTATATGACTCTTGTATCTCTCCTTTAAGGGATCATAAGCTATGATTGAAATCGTACAAAAATGTATATATGTATTTGTATAATCATGGGAATGAAGCTGATTGGTAATAGAATTGAGTTTATGAAGGATGGTTATGAATATATATAGATATGTATATGAGAGTTTTTGGCAGTTTATAATCATGTTATGCTAATGCCGAAAATGTAGTATGAGATGGGCTATATCCATGATACTTTTGGTGTATTAAAGGACTTGTAATTCAAGATTAAGATCTTATGTGATGAGTAATATTAGTTTAAGAGATGCCTTATCTAAGAAAAATGGAAGAAAAAAAACTATAAGTTAATGTAATAAAATTACCATGAAAGATATCTTGTGTGATAGTAACTAATGCTAATAATGCTTGAGCATAATTGGGATAAGAATTAGAAACATACTCAAAATCTTGTAGCTATGGTATCTAGTATTTAATAAATTCCGGTTATGAAGCATGAACCTAATGGGTCTTATAGTAATGCTTGTTCTAACCTTAGGCCCTTGAAGGGTTGGGTTCGAATAAGATTGTTAGGTTTTAATCTTGTAATAAAACTTATACTTGAACTAAAGGAAAAATATAAATAACCTCTAAGACAAAGATCTATACTTATTCTATGAATTTGCTCATTATCTAAAGGACTAGAAATAAATAAGTTATAATAGTTACTTGCTCAATAAGTAAGATGTATCTTTGATAATATTGATTGTCTCTTGGGTGATGAGCCATGCATTGATAAAATTATCTTATAACTTGTAACTTGCTTATGAGCCTAATGATTGTCTTGTTTGAATATCCATGAAATTATGACTAGGCTTATCGAATGCCATAGCACTTATAAGTTTGGGTTCTTATATTCTTGACTACTTGATTGATGAAAGGATGAGGATGATATCCTCCATGATAAGATAATCCATGTTTATACTGAGATGAGATAGATAACCGGAGTAACAAGCAATGTCTTTCATGGATTCTTCTTTGAGGCATTTAGTTGGCAGAATAATTAAGTCCTATTGGAATGCTAGGTGAAAATACATATGTTAAGTTATTTAAATATTTGTGTGAAGTTTTGTGTATGATTTTAATAAAGAATAAGCTAATTCATTATATGCTGCTTGATAAATTGCGCAATAAGCGATACTTGAAATAAGTTAAATGTATTTATAACGGAATAAAGAATGTTGTCATTGAAAGCCTTGTAGTTAGAAAGAAAATAGTGTGAAATTGACCAATAGGGCTAGTTGGGTAGTTCGATCTTCCATTTAAAGTTGTATTCGAGCCTCATAAATAAATGTTCTGAAAGTGAGCAAATTTTGTTACATACCTAGATCCGTTAGCATTAAGTTTAGAAAAGAAATTAAATTTATGAAGAATCGATTCATGTTCAGATCACTGAGCTACCTCACTAAGAAAATCAATTGCTTATTTATTTCTTCATTACGTTTTAGGGTAAATGTGCTTACGGACTCTTCCTGAGCTGGGGCATGATCACAAGTATCTGATTAGGGTAGGAATTAATGTCCTTAGGACTCATAGATGGTGGCACGTTATTGTTAGAGATGCATGGAGCATATAGATCTATGTTGATTCATTTTTAAGTGTGTAATTTTATAATTATTCAAATTCTATAATGGGCCTTTAATTAATTTGTGATAGCTTGCTTTATCGGTTTTGAATAGCTAGTAGGGTTATTTTGATTGCATGAATATCTATTGGTCTTGTGTGGTAATATACCTTGATGCTATACATGTGCTTTGGTGCATGCCTAAATTATCATGAGATATACTCTAATTACATTTGATGGGGTCTAATGATTTACTTAATGGCTAAGTTAAATAGTTGGTAATGGGTCAGATGTTCTGATTGGTAATGTAGATGATAAATGTGCATAATTGATCATGCCTGATATAAGCTATGTGTGTTATGGAAATATAATCGTTTGTTAATAACTAAGTTGAATTCTTATTGTGTGCTTGGGGCCAATGTTAATTGTTCAGTTGAGACTTGTTTTGATGGATATAAAATTTGTCATAACAAGATCTAATAGTTTTGAGACAACATGTAAGCTTTAAGAAAGTTAATCTATGGGTCGCCAACCTTTTTATTGATTTTAGGTGATGAATTGTATGACTTATAAATGGTTACAGTTAATCATGTGCATAAAAGTCAATGACTCTCACTTGAGAGAAGATGTGAAGTGATAATCTTATGGTTTACAATATCTAGATATATAATAAGATGATAATTGATACTTGATGTATTTTTGGAAATGTTAGGTATGTTTAATGGAATATGAGTGCGATTTTAAGAAAGTCATGTGTGTAAAAGAAAAGATTTTTGTTTCTTGTTCATCCTAAGTTTTGGCATGTAACTTGTTTGGGAATCTAGTTGCTATTGTTTACACCTAAGCAATTTAAACAATCGAGAACATGGCACGTGAGTTCTTTGTAAATTGAAGGTCAATGAACTAAAGTTCAACTTCCGAACTATTAATTAGTGTGTTATTTATAAGTAAAAGATTGCTTCTATTGAGTGTGAATGCTTATTAAAAAAATTTAAATTACCTTGATTTCCAATTGCATGCCTTTTGAAAGTGCTAAGTTGCTCATGATTGTTCGAATGCGTTTGGTAATACTTCTTACACCGATTTATCTCTTAGGCCGGTTTAAGGGTGTTACAATAGGATAACACTTGGTAATTCCTAAGAGTTGATAAAAAGTGAATCTACTGGTAAAATTAAGGAAGATTAAGGTTAGACGTTGGGTTGTAAAATCGCATAGGTTAGAGAATCTTTATATGTAATTGCATGTCTATAAAAATGCTTAAAATTGGTTGTTTTGTGGTTATATGATATAAAATTCTTGGCACGCTTGGTTCATATGACCTTATTGTTTAGAGATGTGATTCTTTGTTCTTAATGGTTTTTAGAACACATGTTGTGAATGTTATCTTGATTCGAAAGGCTCTTATCATGTTCAATACAAGACTTGATAGAAATTGGACTCCTATCTTGTTTAATCTTAAGATATAGTCTAGTATTAGTGTTCAACTTTGTATCCAATCTAGAAATGAATTAATCGGACAAAACATAGACTTTTTTATGTGAATAAGTTCGTTTGGCATGCTTTGATTAAGTAGTTAAAGTACATTGCTTATAAGTGGCTATGTGATTGAACAGAAGTTGAGTTTGAAGTAAAAATTATGAATGAGATTTAAAAGTTTTCAAATTATCTGTATTTTTGGAAGCATGATCAGTACTTTTGAGTTTAGCTTATCAAAATGCCTATTGTGTTTGCTTTAAAACACTTCCTAATTCAGCTTACTCTTAAGCCGGGTTGGGGTGTTATAGTAATTGAACTATAATCAATCTAAAATTCTGCATGTTTATTATATATAGGTTGAATTTCATTGTAGTATTTTTAATTACAAAAAAGACCCTTAAATTATCAAATTTATAGTTTAGTCCCTAAAGTTTGTAAAAATTTATAAATTAGTCCTAATTGATGAATTTTTGTCTTCCATTGGATGAATTGGACTAATTCCTATACTTAATAATGATTAAAGAATAAAATATTGATTGAATGTTAGCCATCGATTGAAATTTTATAGCATTGATCGTCGTATCGTTCAATGGTAGCACGCTCCGACCCAGTTCTCAACCAGGCTGGGAAGGGGGTCTTACATTTGTGGTATCAAAGCTAGAGTTTAGTCAATTCTAGGACTAAATCAAATATTATTGTATGGTTATTGTGTTACTTTGTCACCTAGGAGTTGTATATTGTGTATATTGTGACTTGTCGACTAATCTGATCTCTATATGCTATAGATATGTTTGAGACGAACGAAGCTCACATAAATAACCATGCTACCGTCTCCTCGACTCATGGCAAGGAAGTAATAGGGGAGACCCACTGAATCCACCTAATCCTCTACCTCAGAATATCAAGCCAGAATTGCCTAGCGCATAGGCTGAATGCTATCGGAACATGGACAACATGTTCAAACAATTTATGACCTCAATGAGAGCTGAACAACATGTGCAACCAGATCCACCTGTTGTCCAATATGCTCGGGCCCCTATCAATAAAATGGCATCGCTTTGAGCCTATACTTTCACTGGCCAGAATGATGACAATCTTGAAACTGTGGAATACTGGCTGGACAATACGTTGAGAATCCCGAATAAACAATTACAGTGTTCTGATAAGAACAAGTTGGAGTGTGCCCTGGCACTGTTGGCGGGTGAAGCACTCCAATGGTGGGAGACCACTATACTCACTGTTCCTGAAGAGACTATTACTTGGGAGTTCTTTCTCCAAGAATTTTGAAAGAAGTACATCAGCGAGTACTATCGCAAAAAGGTGTAGCATCTTCCTCCATCTAAAGCAAGGCAGTCGACCTATCAAGCAGTACATCCATGATTTTTTCAAGTACTATCGGTATGGTGCTGAATACATCAAGAAAGAGGAAGACAAATGTAGGATGTTCATTGCCGGGATTAGCGACGAGCTATGCCCTATGTTTACTACCTTGAACATCACTAACTTATAGGACCTTATGAATCAAATTAAGGCCACCGAAGCTGCACAGAGGGCTCAAAGATCAGGTGGATCTAGCAAGTCCGAGAAGAGATTCTGAGAGGATTCCCGACCTCCTAAGTGGAACAAAAAGGGCAAGTATTAAGGACCTAAATAGAATACCTACTAGAAACCTTTTCGTTCTGGGACATTGAGAGACCTCAGACCATAACGCAATCTTTTGTTAAGACAACCTCAGTTGAAAGCACTAGAGGCTCCAATCGAAGTTCGTAGAATCCAGTTTACAACTACTTCTAGAAACGACATCCAGCGGGTCAATGCCGTAAGCATACTAGAGTATGCTTCTATTGTGGTGAACATGGTCATTTCATCCATGCTGTCCTCTTGGTGCTACCAAGTCCACTGTTCCGTCGGCAAGTGTTGCTACCCCTGCTTAGTCCTTCCGAGGTAAGGGATCGAGGCAAGGATCATCATGAGCTACATGAAAACCTAGTGGCTCAGAAAAACCTTCTAACAAACAAGAATCGAAGAAGTCTGCTTAGATGTATCATGTAAAGAGCCGGGAGGAGGTGGATGAGCCTAATGTTATTTCATGTACCATCGAATTGTACTCTCATTCTTTATATGCATTGATTGATCTTGGCTCTACACATTCCTTCATAAGCACTGAGTTAGTTAAGAAGCATGGGACGTCTAGTGAACCTATAGCATCGAGAATCTCTATAATTAATCCATTAGGTGATTGTGTCATTGCAAGCCTCGTGTGCAAGAACTGCCATTTGATGATTCAAGGGATTCCATTTCTAGCTAACTTATTGGCCTTACCGATCCACGAGTTTGATGTCATACTAGATTTAGATTGGCTTAGTAAGCATCAAGCTTGGGTAGATTGTATCAAGAGGAAATTGTATCTTTGAGGCCTTGGCAAGGAGAGCATTGTCCTAATGAAATCCCGAAGCCCTTTATTGTATGCTTTGACGTTGGAAGCCGAGGAAGAACCTCAAATAGCATACATCGATACTGTGTGTGAATTTCCAGATGTCTTCCCTGATGAACTTTCGGGTTTACCTCTAACCTGTGAAGTAGAGTTTGGGATCGAAGTGCAACCTTAAACTACCCCAGTTTTCATTGTACCCTATCGAATGACAGCCGTTGAGCTGAAGGAATTAAAAGCCCAAATTCAAGACCTACTTGGTAAAGGCATCATTCAATTGAGTTCCTCACCTTGGGGAGCTCCGGTTCTCTTTGTGAAGAAAAAGGATGGTTCCATGAGACTATGCATCGATTGCCGACAGTTGAACAAGGTAACTATTAATAACAAGTATACATTGCCAAGGATAGACGACCTATTCGATCAGCTCAAGGATGCCTCTATTTTTTCAAGATCAATTTAAGGTCTGAGTATTATCAAGTGAGAGTTAAAGAATGCGATGTACCCAAAACTACTTTCTGTACCATATATGATCACTACAAATTCTTAGTGATTCCATTTGGGCTAACCAATGCACCGACACCTTTTATGGACTTAATGAATCAGGTTTTTAGGCCCTATCTATACAAATTCGTAGTAGTATTCATTGATGATATCCTAATCTATTCCAAGAATGCAACGAAACACCGTGATCACCTTCGTATTGTGCTTCAAACTCTTCGAGAGAAGCAGTTATTTGCCAAGTTCTCCAAATGTGAGTTTTGGCTCACTGAAGTTGCATTTCTAGGGCATATTGTATCGGCTTCGGGCATCTAAGTAGACCCGAAGAAGATTCAAGCCATCCTTGATTGCCATCCTCCGAAGAACGTGGGTGAGGTGAGAAGTTTCCTTGGCCTTGTTGGCTATATAGAAGATTTGTCAAGGGATTTTCTATGTTAGCAGCTCCATTGACTAAGCTATTGCGAAAGGAAGCTCCATTTATTTGAGCTAAAGAACAACAACGGAGATTTGACCAATTAAAGCAAGTGTTGACTCATGCACCAGTCCTAACTCAACCTGAGTCTGGTAAGGACTACACAGTTTATAGAGATGCACTGTGTCTCGGGTTAGGATGTGTATTGATGCAAGAAGGCAAAGTCATTGTGTATGCTTCAAGACAACTTAAGCCACATGAGATGAACTATCCCACCCATGATCTAGAATTGGCTATGGTTGTATTTGCATTGAAGATCTGGAGACATTATCTCTATGGAGAAAAGTGTTATCTCTTCACCGATCATAAAAGCCTTAAGTACCTTTTAACTCAGAATGAACTAAATCTTTGGCAACAGAGATGGATGGAACTCCTTAAAGATTATGACCTTGTCATTGATTACCATCCGGGCAAGGCCAATGTTGTAGTTTATGTACTCAACTGCAAACCTTTGCCTGATAAGTATTGTCATTGATTATTGAATCTCATGTATTGTTTCATAAGTGAGTCCTTGTAAAAACATTGTTTTGTGGCTCCTCGAGCCACTAATACCCATTTCTTACTTCGAAAACACCATTGTCTCATACCTGAACTTCAAGTTTAGTCCACCATTGTTTCAAGGATCAAGGCATTGCAAGATCAAGATTCAGAACTCCAGCCCATTGTCTCTAAACTTCAAGATAATCTTGAGTTTAGAATCAATTCTTAAGGACTCCTATGTTTTCATGATCAGGTATGCATACCTAATGATGAATCACTTCGTAATGATATTCTTAAGGAAGCTCATTCAAGTTCGTTCTCCATCTATTTGGGGTCTGTGAAGATGTACAAAGACCTCCATGAGTTATATTGGTGGCCAGGAATAAAACAGGCTATAATTGATTTCATGTCCAAGTGCCTTACTTGTCAGCGTGTTAAAGCTGAGCACCATGTCCCCACTAGATTATTACAACCCATCAATCTACCGCAATAGAAGTGAGAGAAGATCACTATGGACTTTATTAGTGGTCTACCCTTGAATCCTGCTAAACACGATGCCATTTGGGTCATTGTGGACCATCTCACCAAGTCAGCGCATTTCTTACCGGTTAGAATGGACTATGGTCTTCCAAAGTTAGCTGACTTGTACATCAAGGAAGTCATTCGGCTCCATTGGGTGCCACAATCCATCATCTCCGACCAAGATCCACGGTTTGCTTCTCTATTTTGGAGAACGTTGCAAGGAGCTCTAGGGACTAGAGTCAATCTTAGTACCGTCTTTCACTCTCAGACCGATGGCCAATCATAAAGGGTAATTCAGATTTTGGAAAACATGTTACGAGCATGCATTATTGATTTTGGCGGATCATAGGAGAAATCTATACCTCTAATTGAGTTCGCTTATAACAATAGCTAGCAAGCTTCCATTAAGATGGCACCGTATGAAGCATTTTATGGTAGACATTATCGAACCCCATTGTGTTGGTCTGAACTCGGTGAGGGCAAAATGTTAGGCCCTGATCTACTTCAGGAAACTGAAGAACAGGCTTCCATCATCCAAGACCGCATGAAAGCTGCCTTTGATCGACAAAAGGCATATACCGAACTTAAGCGAAGGGACATTCAATATGAAGTTGGCGAGAAAGCCTTTCTTAAAGTATCACCATGGAAAAAGGTTCTGAGGTTTGGCAAGAAGGGGAAGCTGAGTCCCCAATTCATCGGACCTTTCGAGGTTATTGAAAGAGTTGGCCCTTGGCTTATCGACTATCATTGCCCTCAAAACTAAGTAAGATTCATGACTTGTTCCACATATTGATGCTTCAAAAGTACCATTATGACCCTTCGCATATCATTGAGCCTAAGTCTATAGAGATTCAACCCAATTTATCCTATGAAGAGGAACAGGATCAGATTCTTACAAAGAAAGTCAAAAGGCTTTGCAACAAGTCTGTACCATTGGTTAAGGTGCTCTGGAAAAGCCATTCCAATGAAGAAGCTACCTGGAACAGGATGAGACAATGAAAAAACAATACCCTCATCTCTTCGGTTCAGGTAAAAATTCGAGGATGATTTTTTCTTAAGGATGGAGAGTTGTGACATCCTAAAAACTGGTCTAGTCAGAATTGGGTTATGGCGATCGGAAGCCCTACACCAAAAAGGTCCAAATATTGTATTTACTTTGACCATAAGGTCAATTGTTTTGATAATGGACTCCAATTGAGTCAAATTACTGTTTAAGGATCTTATTGAATACATTGAGAACCTTTTAGTGACTAAAATATAGAAATCGAAAGCTTTGGGGCAGAATCATGAAGAGTCAAGAGTTGAGGGACTAATCTTGTGATTAGCCCCTCCTCAATTAAAATCACCCATATTTGGAATGATTTGGAAACTTTCCTTCAACTGAAGGAAAGCCTTCGGTCAAGTAGTAAAAGGGAAAAGAGTTGGGAAGCTACACCTACCCAATTGGGAAACCAAGCAACCACCTCTCATCTTTGTCATCTTCAACCTCCCACTTGAACAAGCAAGCACCTCCATTGGACCTTGAATTCAAGCTTAGTTTTCTTCGATTTATCGAATCCTTTACATAGATATAGATCGAATAAGTTGTAATCCCTAATCTATCGTTGAAATCCAAGGATATATTGAGCTTAATATCAAGTTAGGGTTTGGCCATCTATGGTAACTTAGGTATTTCAAAGCATTAATCCATAGAAATTTCATAGCTATTAGCTATATCGAATTTAGGTATTGATCTTGATTTTGTTACATTGATTTCAATATCGTATAGCTAATCCTAATCAATTCCTATTGTTTACCTAGCTCAAGAAATGGAGAAAAATCATCCACCATCACCACCGAAAGCTGGGAATATGGGGATTACTATCCGAGAGTCTTGAAAGCTTCGGATTGTCGAGGTGAGTGTAGTCGAAGTCCCAGGATTAGGCTAGGTGTCTTTCCCGATTTCGTTGTTATTGAAATTGTCATTGCTAACCTCATCGTTAAGGATTATTGCATTGAACCACTTAGTGGATACTAAGGTAAGTATTGGTAAGTTATCGCATCGAGTATTGAGCATTGTCACTGTTATCATCATTGTTAATGAACATCAAACATGGATGTCATCATTGTCATAGAGTATCGTTATTGCCATTATCATTGTCATCATCATTGAATCATGGATGCATAGGATATTGATTATAGAGTATTTCCATTGCCATTGTTATCAATTAATAATGTTGACATTGTTATTGCCATCGAAACATTGCAAATGAATCGCCGGCTATTGATATCGTCATTGAGATCATTGAAACATTGTTAATGACATTGATATTTCTATTGGACATTGATATTGAATCATTTCTCATTGATAAATTTATTGAATACATTGGATATTGTCATTGCTATTGAACACGGATCATTGGTACTATCACCGGACCTTGGATTCGAATGGACATTGGATACAATTGGCATGCCATAGATTCATGAGCTCAGTGTATGGGTGGACTATGGTCCTAAGGCTTCGGCCTATATTGATTTGGCGAGGAGGAGGGATGTTTGTGATCTTGGTCATACTGGAGAGGCGAAGGGATTAGACCATTTATTGATTTGGCGAGGCGTAGGAATTCATGTATCCACTATCTCGAATCGATCCAAGGTTTATTGTTAACATATGATACTATTGTTATTGAACATGGTCATTGCATTGTTATTATTGATCTATTGTATTATCATTGATATTGCAAGGATGGAAATGCATAACATTGATATTGTTTTGACTACCTCACTAGGCAAATTATGCCTAATGCATTTCATCTCATGCATTTTAGGTTGATCGAGTTATTGGATCGAGATTTGAGAAGTCGAAAGTTTGACAAGTCACAAGCAAGCTAGAGTAAAGTAATTTGTCCTTATAAAATCCTAGAATGGTGGCAAAGTAGCTAAACTAGTCACTCATGGCATTTTGGGTGTGTATGTATTTCCTATGCTTTGTATAAGGTTAAATGGTCCTAAAATGACTTTTATGTGATGCAAAAAGTGACTAAAATGCATATTTGGTTCTAAAAGGTGAAAACCTAGTAAACATATTCGAATGAATGTGAAACTTGACATACTGGTAGTTTGTAGTGTTTATTCAATAAAAGAGTTGTCTCTAGAGTAGATATTTCATGGAATTAATGGCCCTTTGCTTGCATTCATGCATTTGCATTTCATTCTTCTGTGTTTTATAGCTTTTCTTTACATTTGTGTTTACATTTGTGCATGCATACATGACATAATAAGAATCTAACTCAAATAAAAATGACAAAAAATCAAAATAGCAAAAATAAATCACAAGTACGGTACTCGATCTCAAGTTAGAGCAATGGAAGACTGAGTGACAGCCTTAGAAAGCAACCATAAGAGTACCCGGTATAGGTTAGACAAGCTGGAGATGGATCTGAAGCAACAGATTGAGTTAGTTCATCAAAAGACGGTTGGTTCAATTACAGCCATGTTAGGTTTTAGGGACTCAGACGCGGTGGAAGCTGGCGAGGAAGCTAATGCTATGCCAAATTTCAAGGGATGGTCTTCGTTCATCCAAACATGCAAAGAGAAGTTCAATCTTCTAAGGTCAAGATTTCACCACATTTTGCTGAAACCTCAGCTCGGAATGATAGGAAG
Source organism: Hibiscus mutabilis (assembly GCA_019671005.1). Lineage (NCBI taxonomy): Eukaryota > Viridiplantae > Streptophyta > Magnoliopsida > Malvales > Malvaceae > Hibiscus > Hibiscus mutabilis. The sequence continues at coordinate 42,442,321 of CM033712.1, forward strand.
ATAAACTCTGAAGAGGTCCTTGAGGTGCTTGATCTCGATGAAATTATCGACAAGGTGAAAGCTGAGAAGAAATGGGAAGATTGCTATGAGAAGTTGGAGGGAATGATTAAGTCTTTCCAAGAAGGAGGTATATATGGAGGAGTGGATGCCAAGGATTTAAGCCTAGTGACTGATCTGGTAATACCACCAAAGTTCAAGGTCCCTGAATTCGAAAAATATAATGGAACTACGTGCCCTTCAGCACATCTAACTATGTATTGCAGGAAAATTTCGATGTATCTTGACAATGAGAAGTTGCTTATCCATTGCTTCCAAGACAGTCTAATAGGATTAGCTGCACGCTGGTAGACGCAGCTAAGTCGAGTTAACATCATATCGTGGAAGGATTTGTCCAGAGCCTTCAGTGAGCAGTACAAGCATGTTTCAAACATAATTCCAACCCGTTTAGTTCTGCAAGGGATGGAGCAAAAGCATCATGAGAGCTTCCTCCAATGCGCGCAAAGATGGAGGGATGTGGCTGCTCAAGTCCAGCCACCATTGCTGGAGAATGAGATTACCCCAATGTTCATGGAGACATTAAAGGGTTCTTTCTATGATCGTATGTTCAATCATGCAACAAAGAGTTTTGTAGACATGCTTATAAATGGAGAGTTGATTCTTGCGACAATGAAAAGTGGAAAGTTGGATAGTGGGGAAACAAAGAAACCATACAAAAAGAGAGACAATGAAGTCAATGCCACTAATGTCTACAACCTCAGTTACTCAAAGGGGGTAGTCTTTAACAAACCCAATATCTCGACCACGGCTCCAGCAGTCACAAATCCTCCGAAGGAAGAACGAAGATATCAAGGGAGCTCAAAACCATATTTCCCTCTTATTCCAATGACATATACAGAATTGTTTGCTGAACTGGTCAAATCCCAGATGATGCTTCCCAGACATGTTCCCCCATTCTCACCACCATACCCACCATGGTATGATGAAAAGGCACAATGCGAATATCATGCAGGAGTTAGGGGGCATACCATTGAGAATTGTATTGCATTCAAAAGGGTGGTATATGACTTAAGAAAATCAGGGATGTTATCATTTGATACGTCAGAAGATAAGGAAAACCCTCTACCAAATCATCAGAAGGCAGGTGTAAATGCAATCATAGAGGAGGAGGATAAGGTGGTTAAGGAATGTGTTGCTGAATTTAGAGCTCCCATGAAGTGGGTATGGGCTCAAATGGTGGCAGTTGGGATGTTGGAAGAAGGAACCCATAAGCTAAAAATTGAAGATGAATTGTATTGTGACTACCACATGAAGAAAGGACATGAGATTGGTTGTTGCTTAGAATTTAGGCAACTAGTTCAAGACAAGATGAATGAAAAAGAACTTGAGTTCTTCAAAAAAAGAAGACAAGGAATGCATGTTGGACATTTGTGCATCAGAGGAGTCACTCTCTAGAAGAGACTACTCTGGAATGAAGCCTTTAGTTATTAAGGCTAAAACGAGAGTTAGTGAACCAGTAAGGGGTGTAAACTCGTGGCTTATAATTAAGGCGCCGATCTCGTTTCCATACAAGGATAGCAAGCAGGTCCCATGGAATTATGCTTGTACGGTGGCAGCTCTGGAGAAACATCTGCTAAAGAGAAAGAAGAACCAGTCAATGAGGTGAGTCGTTTCACGAGGAGTGGAAGGCTCTATTCCCAGCCAATAGTAGAGGATAGAGATGCAGCGCAAAGAAAGGCTGCTACTGAGGAGCCTGAGAAAGAAGATAACAGAGATTTCTTCAAAGAAAAACCGACAGCATATCATGAACCTGTGAAGGAATCGAAGGCTCAAGAATTCTTGAAATTTTTAAAACATAGTGAATATAGTATGGTAGAGCAACTCCACAAGCTTCCGGCTTGAATTTCTATGCTATCGTTACTATTAAGTTCTGATGGCCACCGTGAGGCCTTGTTAAAGATTCTGAACCGGAATTTAGTACCAAAAGAGATCACAACTGATAAGATGGACATGTTAGTCGGTAACATTGTTGTCAACAACTTCATTTCATTCAACGATGAGGAAATAACAGGCGAAGAAAAGGGATAGTGCAAGGCTTTATACATCACTACCAAATGTAAGGGACATATGTTACCTGGTGTCCTAATTGATAATGAGTCAACACTGAATGTTCTACCATTAGCCACACTGAAGAAGCTGCCAATAGACAGTTCTCATATGAGAACTTATCAAAATACGGTAAGAGCATTTGATGGAACTCAAAAGGATGTGTTAGGGAAAATTGAGGTGCCTTTGCAAATTTGACCAATGACCTTTGATGTCGAATTTGTGGTCATAGATATAAGACCTAGTTACAGTTGCTTGCTTACGCGCCCGTGGATCCACGTGGCAGGAGTGGTCCCATCTACTTTACACCAGAAGCTGAAATTCATAATCGATGGTCAACTAATAACTGTCGGTGCAGAGGAGGAAATCATTGCAGCAGTAACCACTGATGCACCCTTTATCGAGATCGATGAGGATGCTCTCGAGTGTCATTTCAAGACATTGGAGCTAGTCAATGCAACCTTTGTCACTGAAGGGAGCAAGGTGCCAGAACCAGAATTATCAAGCTATGCGAAGATGTAGGTAAAACAAATGCTTGGGAAGGGGCTGAAATTGGAAAAGGGTTTGGAAAAAGACATCAAGGGAGGTTGTACCCCATAGTAATCCCAACGAAAAAGGATTGGATTGGCTTGGGCTTTAAGCCTAACAAATGGCAAAGAAGGGCTGAAATCAGAAAGCGTCAAGAGAGGAGAAGAGCCAGATGGAAGAGAGAGGGAATTGAGTGGGAGCCGATGACTTTCCCGCCCCTGAGCCATAGCTTTATATCCGGAGGCATGCTAGATTCAAGTGCCCCAGTTAGTGAGGAAGAAAAAAGAGAGAGTGTTTTATGTAAAGCATTTGAAAAGCTGGGTATTAATGTTGTGATCAACGATGAAGAAGATAGTCAGTACCTGTCAATGATTCGCCCTTGCTCTGAGCTTGACAATTGGACTACTGAAGAAATTCTTGTAGTCTTTAAGACATGTTCAAAGTAATTCTCAAAACCAACCCCTTTGCTCCAGGCCTGGAGACAATAGGGGATCTTATGTAAAGGCCCTATGTCAAACTTTTAATTTGAATTCAATAAAAGATGCATTTCCTTAAATCTTGTGTGGCAAACTTTTTTTCGTAAATAAACCAAAACCAAATGAAAACCATAAAGTTAAAATCATAAAAAACATTCTATTCATTCATTTTATTTCTTCCCTTTGTATATATTCTTTGCCTATTCCTTTTTTAGGTCTTCATATATCATTGGCATAAATGAATCCGAGTCTAACTTTGAGGTTGACTTTGAACTACCTTTATGCTTGGAAGAAGTTGGAAATATTGACGATAAGAAGGAATATGATCTACCCAGTGACTTGCTCAGAATGGTAGAAGGAGAGGAAAAGCAGATTCTACCACATAAAGAGGAACTATAAACATTAAACCTCGGTACTGAAGAAGAAAAGCGAGAGGTGAAGATTGGTACTACCATCACAGCCAAAACCAGACAAAGTCTGATCGAGCTCTTAAAAGAATTCAAAGATATCTTTTCTTGGTCATATCAAGATATGCCCGGCCTTGACACTGACATCGTCATGCATAGGCTTCCTATAAAGGTAGGATACGAACCTGTAAAACAAAAACTTAGAAGAATGAAGGCTGAAACACTCCTCAATATCAGGGATAAGGTAAAGAAGCAATATGATGCAGGATTCCTCGAGGTAGCCAAGTATCCGGAATGGGTGACGAATATTATCCCAGTACCGAAGAAAGATGGAAAAGTACGAATGTGTGTTGACTACAGGGACCTCAATAAGGCAAGCCCTAAGGACAATTTCCCGCTCCCACATATTGACACTTTAGTTGACAATACAGCTGGTCATTCACTTTTCTCTTTCGTGGATGGTTTCTCTGGGTATAACCAGATTAAGATGTGCCCAGAATACATGGAAAAGATGACTTTGTGACACTATAGGGAACTTTTTGCTATAAAGTGATGCCCTTTGGACTTAATAATGCAGGGGCAACCTATTAAAGAGCCATGGTCACCCTTTTTCATGATGTGATGCATAGGGAAATAGAGGCATACGTTGACGATATGATCGCCAAATCTCGATCTAAGGAAGAACATCTGGTTAATTTAGAAAAGCTCTTCCTAAAACTGAGAAAGTTCCAGTTGAAGCTCAACCCGGCTAAGTGCACATTTGGGGTCACATCTGGAAAGTTATTGGTTTTTTTGTGAGCAGGAGGGGAATTGAGATCGACCCTGAGAGGATAAAAGCTATACAGGAACTCCCCCCACCTCAAACACAAAAGGAAGTTCAAGGTTTTCTGGGGCAATTAAATTACATCACACATTTTATTTCTCAGCTAACTGACAAGTGTGATCCAATATTTAGGTTACTCAAGAAGAATAACCCGGGGACATGGGATGAAGAATGTCAAGTGGCTTTGGAAAAGATTAAGGAGCAGTTGAGTAATCCTCTAGTATTACCACCGCCTGTTTCAGGGAAACCACTGATCTTGTACCTAACGGTCTATGAAAATTCTATGGGTTGTGTGTTAGGGCAACATGATGATACTGGAAGAAAAGAAAAGGCGATATATTACCTGAGCAAGAAATCCACTGATTGTGAAATCAGATATTCGTCAATTGAAAAAGTATGTTGTGCTTTGGTTTGGGCAGCTAAAAGGCTAAGGCAATATATGCTTTATCACGTTACGTGGCTAATCTCGAAGTTAGATCCACTGAAGTTTATGATGGAGGCTCCAGCTTTATTAGGAAGGTTGGTGCATTGGCAGATGTTATTATCAGAATTTGATATGCAGTATGTGAGCCAAAAAGTGATAAAAGTGAGTGTTATAGATGACTTTTTGGCAAGCAGCACTTATGATGATTATGAAGCGTTAAAATTTAATTTTCTTGATGAAGACTTGATGTGTATCTCAGAAGATGATGAGACCCCAACAGAATCTTGGGTTATGAACTTTGATGGTGCAGCAAATGCGTTAGGGCAAGGTATAGGGGCAGTTTTGGTTTCACGTGAAGGAGATTATTACCCTTTTATCAGTCATTTGAAATTCTTCTGCACTAATAACATGGCGGAGTACGAGGCATGTATAATGGGTATAAGAGAGGCTATAAAGAGAAAAATTCGTACCCTAAAAGTCTTTGGGGATTATGCATTGGTCATTTATCAGGTACGTGGTGAATGGGAAACAAAAGATGTGAAGCTGGTAGAATACCACAAGTTAATCCTCAAGCTAATCAAGGAGTTCGATTAGGTTACTTTCAAGTATCTCTCCAAGGAAGACAATCAGATGGCTGACGCTTTAGCCACCATGTTTAAGGTAAATGAGGGTTCTGAGATGGTACCAATCAGATTACATATGCTAGACTCTCCGGCCCATTGTTATGATGTAGAAGAAGAGATGGATGGATTGCCATGGTACCATGACATCTTGCAATACGTAAAATTCCAGCAATACCCGTTGTAAGCTACAGAGAATGAAAAGAAAATGATCAGGAAAATAACATCAAGGTATGTCCTTGACGGGGAGATTTTATACAAAAGAAGTCGTGATCAAGTACTTCTAAGATGTATGGTGCAAAAGAAGCTCAATTAATTATGGAAGAAGTTCATGAAGGAGTTTGTGGAACCCATCCTAGTGGTTTCACCATGGCCAGAAGGATCATGCGTCTTGGATATTATTGGTCAACCATGGAAGGTGATTGCATCAACTATTCTCGCAAATGCCACAAGTGCCAAATCTATGCTAACAAGGTTTTTCATACGCCACCTCAACCTCTTCATGTTATTATAGCCCCTTGGCCGTTCTCCATATAGGGTATTGTGGCATTGGTTAGATTCACCCTAAGGCGTCAAACAGGCATCGTTTTATCTTGGTAGCCATTGATTACTTCACAAAGTGGGTAGAAGCAGCTTCGTATGCAAACGTCACCAGGTCCACGGTTTGGAAATTCTTAAAGAAGGAAATCATTTGTCGGTATGGCTTGCCTGAAAGTATCATCACCGACAACGCCTCCAATTTGAATAACAGGATGATAAGTGGAGTCTGTGAGCAATTCAATGTCAAACATCATAATTTTGTAGTATATCGCCTAAAGATGAACGGGGCAGTGGAGGCTGCGAATAAGAATATCAAGAAGATAATTGCAAAAATGACTGATACCTATAAAGATTGGCACGAGAAGCTACCGTTTACCATATACGCTTATCGAGCCGTAGTAAGAACTTCTACTGGGGCAACACCTTTCTCATTAGTATATGGAATGGAAGCTGTATTACCGATTGAAGTTGAAATATCATCGCTCCATATTTTAATGGAAGCAAAGTTGGAAGAAGCAGAATGGGTTCAAGCAAGATATGACCAGTTGAACTTAATTGAAGAGAAAATGTTGAAAGCACTGTGTCATGGGCAAATGTACCAAAGAAGGATGATAAGAGCTCACGGGAAGAAAGTTCACCCGAGAGAATTTAAAGAAGGTGATTTGGTGCTAAAAAATAAGTTATCAATCCAAAGCGATTCCCGAGGAAAATGGGCACCAGATTGGGAAGGGCCTTACGTTGTAACAAAGGTTTTCTCAGGTGGGGCATTAATTTTGGTTGAAATGGATGGAGATGAACTTCAGAGTCCGATAAACTCAGATTCAGTCAAAAAGTATTATGTCTGAAGAAAAAAAAATAAAAAAGGGAAAGAGAAAAGGGGGTTCAAAATGAAAACCCATAAAGGGCGTTTTAAACCAAAGGAGGGAAAACCCACAAAGGGCGGCTCGGATAATTTGCAAAAGTGGTCCTTTCACAAATCGATCCTTAGGATTCTATACCAGAAAAGCTTCACACCTTCATATGCAGTCATTATTTTCAAAGTCTGCTCAGCATAGGTAGCGTTCAAGGCATCTTATGGAGTCTCGATAGGAGGAATTTGGGCTTTGATATCTGAAAAACTTGTTTCCATCCTTGTGATTTTCTTTCCCTTGTTTGCCACAATGCTAATAAATTTTGTTGTGTAAACCTTTCCCTTATATTTGTCCTTTCCATAAGCATCTTGCATTGAAATGAGAACTAATAAGTTTGGCATTATTTTAAATTATACAAAGGATTTTTGGGCATTACTCTGAAATTTTTTGAAAGAATGCCAGAATTTGGAAGTATTCCATAGTCAAGTTTTGGATTTGGGACATGAAATGACAACACACAAAAATATTTGAGGTGGAAATAAGTTTTACTGCAAAGATTCCCACGCAAGAAATTCAAGTGTTGTACGAGACAAGAACTCTCAAAAAAACTTTGAGGTTTTTTTAAAAAGGGGCAGCATGTTGATAGAGATGCCTATTTAAGTCTTTCTTCCACGACAATGAGAACAATTTTATAGACATTGAAGGAAATAACTAAGGATATGGGGTGCTTTCATTCAAGACCACTCAAGAAGGCCTATCACTAAATATTGATGACAGCATAATCTCTCTTCCAAGATAATGAGAACAATTTTATAGACCTTGGGAGAACAACAGGATCCAAGGAAGCTTGTCACAGAACATTGATGTATCAACTACAATGATAACTTTACAAAGGCTAAAAGAGTGTTGAAGAATATGAGGATGAAGTTATCCTTTCCAACCAGGAATACAAGATAATTGGATTGAGCAAGCAAATGTGCAAAAGATTAGAAATGTTCTCAGTGATGCAAAGAAGTACTAAGAATGAGAATGGTAAAGCAAAGACGATAAAAATGACTATCTATGGTTATTTTGTCAATCATCGTAGCATACAGCTGCAATATTCAGATGATTTCCCATGCATTAATGATGGCAAACCAAAACATCCCCCATATATCCCCACAGAGTTTCACTCTTAGGTATCTTAGCAACGCTATATAGCTTTCCTGGTTGAAAAGACAGAAGTCACAGGAAAAGATGAATAGGGCATTGAACCAATGGTACAACAAGGTGGTGTTTTGGTAAACTCTAATTGAATGATGAGTCTTATAGTCACCGAAATTGAAAGGGGGCAATGGTGAAGATTTATTTCCAAAGAATGGTCAGTGGAATTTTAACAACAAGAAATTGGTGGAGCCAATTAGTTTCGAGAGATGGGATGTTGCCTGCTTTCTTGCTCGTAGTGATTCTAATGGCATTTTGTAAAGTTTTGCTGGTATGGAGAAGAGAAAAGAATTCATATTGGTCTACCATTTGATGAGATGGGATTAGAATAGATGTCTGCAATCTTTTTCCAGAGTTGAGAAAATATTTGAGATGATATAATCCAAGTTTCCCAGAGCTTCACAGTTTCTTTTGTGTTTGCTACCTGTAAACCAATTCTGAGAAAAAAATTTAAAATCAAAAGAAGTAAGACATGCATTCATGACTAGGCATCCCTAGGGGCATATACATCTTAATTGGATCATTTGTATTTGTTTTTTTACAGGTTTTGGAACCCGCTTATTCATCCAAGCGTATGGAGGATAAAGTCATCTTTTGGAACCTGCTTATCTATTCGAGCATGAGGAGAATAGAATCTGCCTATCCGTTCAGGCAGTTGGAGAATGGAATCTGCTTATCTATTCAAGCATTTGGAGAATAGAACATGCCTATCCATTCAGGCATTTGAAGAATGGAACCTGCTTATCTATTCGAGCATGATGAGAATAGAACCCGTCTATCCGTTTGGGCATTTGGAGAATAGAATCTACTTATCTATTTAAGCATGGGGAGAATAGAACCCGCCTATCTGTTCGGGCATTTGGAGAATAGAATCTGCTTATCTATTCAAGCATTTGGAGAATAGAACCTGCCTATCCATTCAAGCATTTGAAAAATGGAACCTGCTTATCTATTCGAGCATGAGGAGAATAGAACTCGTCTATCCGTTCAGGCATTTGGAGAATGGAACCTGCTTATCTATTCAAGCATGAGGAGAATAGAACCTGCCTATCCATTCAGGTATTTGAAGAATGGAACCTGCTTATCTATTTGAGCATAAGGAGAATAGAACCCACATGTCTCTTCAGACATCGACGGCTTGGTAATTGGTGAAAATTAGTGTCCTTTTGTTCTTTGTTCTATTCCTGTTTCACCGGAATGACCAAAGAGGGGCAGCTGTTGTCACTAAATTTTCACCTAACTTCTTTTACTTTCATTGTATTAACTATGTAGTATTATATTACATCGTTAGTGTTACATCATAATTAGTATAAGTGTCATATGTTAGTGTTATAAAATATTAACATAGTAATTAGAATTATCTGGGTGTCACATAATATTGTTAATGTACTTAGTGTATTTAATATAATTGTTATACGTATTATTGTTACGGTAGCATTATCATAGTTATATACATTTGCAGTTAGTGTCTTAGTTAGATAGTTATTAAAACAAAAAAAATAAAACATGTAGTCCACTTAAATAAAATAAGTAAAAGGTCCATTAGATTTAGTTAAAATAAAACCCAATACAAAAGAGTCCATAAAAATTACATATCCATAGTTTTATATATAAAACCATACATATAAGGCCCGATCGACCCAACTAAATTAAACCCTAAATGCCCTAATATCGTTCTGCTTATGTTGCGCAGCCAATGGAGGGTCGTTGGATCAAGATCGATCCAACGATACAGATTACGCTAGCTGGAGGATGATATAGCGCCCCTATCTCTCAGCCGTTAGATCCAGGAGTGATCTAACGGTCCAGATCACTCCAGAGCAGAGTACACAGATCGCCACTGGCGCGTGGCAACCACGCGCTCACCGTTCTACCCTTCAAATGCCGGTTCAGCTTCTTCGACGGATGACCGCGTCGTTGCCACCTTGAATCGCTCATTCCCGGCGTCTCCCTAGCATTTGAGGTTACCAAAAACATGCAAAAAGGGTTAAATCCCAAATCAGAAGAAAATCCAAAAGATAAGCCCCTAATTCGAAGCCTTAAATGGAAAATCAGAATCAAAGTGGGAAACACCAATCCCTAAATCGGTGCCATAACAATAATCAAGCAATCAGAATCCAAGAGGATGCATTTTCGGGGATGAACATTAGGGATTTATGCTTGAAAATCAAGCACAATTGTACCTATATAAACCCATGTAAATTTCATGTAAAACACAACAGATACACACTAGATACATATAAATTACATAGCCATACACATACAATTAGCATTCGGAAGTTGTAAAGCCAGCAAGCAAGGATTGTAATCGAAGTTTCAAAGGAATAAGAAAAGTAAGATTTATGGTAACGTTTTCTTCTATTGTCTATGTTTTCAGTTATAAAAATAAAGAAAAGGATTTGTTTTTTACCTCCGATTTGTTGAAACATTATTGTGATTTGGTTCCGATGAAGTTCTGGTGAAAAATGCGATTTGAGGATCACCGGAATCTGGAAAATTAGGGTTTTTTGGGAAATTTTACCGCTGGCAATGGTGGCCGGCGCCGGTGGAAGGCTGCTGGCTCGACGGATGTTCATCGTGTTCTTTAGTTATGAAGAACACGATGAACGCTTCATAGGATTTGAAAAGAATCATGTTTGATCCATTTTTGGGGGTGTATAAAATGATTTTTGTTTCTGATATAAGCTATTTATACCAACCCGTTTGACCAACCCATACCCGGCTATAACCCGCGCCCTTCTTCTTTGGATTTTGCGCTACAGCTCTTCAGTTTTCAACTGATTCAATTTCGTCCTTTTTCTTCTCAATTTGGCACCGGATTTTAAATTGTTTTCAAATTAACCCTCACATTTTGTTTATTTAAATGTAACCCCTAATACAGATTTTTTTTAAAATATATATATATATATAATTAATTAATTACCCTTTTCATTATTTTAGCAATTATTTTAAATCATTAATTTAATTTAAGTAATTTTATTCCTTTTTTATATGTTCATATATATGTTTAAAACCATAGGATTAGGGTTTTTTTTAACTAGAATAGAGACATGTATGCAAAAAAAAAAAACATTCTTCACACTTTCAATAAGATACACTTACTTGCATTTAAACCTTAATAGTTAAAATGAATGTAGATGTTTCTTTAGGGTTTAATCACTGATTAGATTTTAATTAAAAGACTTTAACACATTTAATTTTCTTGTTGATTTGTTAAAAAGTGAAAACTTAATTAATGTCGTGTTTTATCAAACGGGAATGAGGGGTTAGCGCTAGGAGTGTTGGCGGTGATTAAAGTTCATTTCTCGGGCGATAAGGCCGTTAAAATAGATTTATATTCACTTTGCGGACAAATAAATCGAAATTTTGAGAACTTGCAAATTCCAATTTTGAAAATACTTTTTTTTGAAATCAATTAGGTACTTATTTTTGGGCGTTGTGGGGTGCTAACCCTTCCCCATACGTAACCGACCCCCGAACATGTTTTCTCTTGTTTTCGTGGACCAAAATTGTTGTTTTGATAAATAAAACGTTTATTAAAATAACTCTTGTTTTAAAAGTGATCCAATCACACTTTTTTAAAAAGATTGGTGGCAACTCCGTGATTTTACAAAGTTTTCCAAAACGTCAAGACTCCTAGAAAGAGTTGTGACACTCCCTCATGAGGATTGTTTGATTTTGTTTACCAAATGGGTGTTTAATGACGGTGGTGAGAGGCAACATCCGAATCTCGTGCGAATCGGGGAGGAAATTGTGATGAAATGCAAAGGGGTACCTTTGGCAGTGAGAACATTAGGAAGCTTGTAGTTTTTGAAAATTGATGAATCTTATTGGATCTCTATAAGAGATAGTGAAATGTGGAGGCTCGAGCAAAAAGTGAAAATGATATTTTACCAGTGTTGAAGTTGAGTTACAATCATTTGCCATCTCATTTGCAACAATGTCTTGCCTTTTTCTCATTGTACAAAAGGATATGGTCTATTATAGTGATCAAATTGTCCATTCTTGGATGGCAAATGACTGCTCGACGGAAGCAAAATCAAGAGTGGGAGGATGTTATCGATATTTGAACGAATTAAAGTCAAGGTGCTTCATCCAGAAGGAAGAGGATCATGACTTGTATTTTACCTTCAAAATGCACGATCTGATACATGATCTTGCATTAGACGTGTCCCATAAAGAGTGTAGAATAGTGAATTGTCAAACCGAAATTGTTGATAGAAATGTTCGGCATTTATCATTTTGTGATGAGAAGCTGGAAAAAATTCTGAAAAAAATTGAAAAATATTCGAACAGTGATCGTCCAAGAAGTTTCAAAGGAATCAAAGACTTTTCATGAATCTCTTATAAATCTGTGTCTCCAACTTTAAGTATATACAAGCACTTAGTTTACGCAATTCACCATTGAAAGCTTTGCCGAATTCCATTGGTAACTTAAAGCACTTACGGGTCTTTGACTTAGAACGTTTTTATAACATAAGAAAACTTCCGATTTTTTCTATAAGCTTCGGAGCTTACAAACATTAAGAATGTATGGTGTTCCTTTGGTGCAGATGCCTGAAAACATGCAAAGCTTGATTGAGCTTAGTATCTAGAAGTAACCGTTAAATTTAAGCATTTTTAAGGAAATTCAACCAAGATGTTGGACTTCTCTTCAATGCTTGGAGTTGCTTAGTTGTGAGAATTTAGAATGTTTACCTGAAGGAATGCAGTACCTTACATCACTTAGAAGACTTGTTCTGTATGCTTGTCTTAATCTTGTCTCATTGCCACAAAGCCTGAAATTCTTAACCAAATTGGAAGACCTTCGTATATCTTGTTGTGATAAGATCAACTTACAGATGGAAACAGAAGAACAAGGAGACGAAGATCTTCAGTTGAGCCTCAAAACTTTCGCACTTTGGCAATTAAATGTGTTTACAGATTTGCCACGATTGCTTCTTGAAAGATCGTCTTCCACTTTGAAGGAAATACGAATTGAAAATTGCTACAACTTTGCAGCTCTACCGGCTTGGATAAAAGATCTCACTTCACTTCATAGACTTGAGATTATGAATTGCCCAAAATTGTCAGCTCTACCGGAGGGAATGGACAGCCTGGTTGAACTTAGGGAACTAAACATTAAACGATGTCCAGAGTTGAGCAGAAGATACCGACAAGATGGGGGTGTAGATTGGCACAAAATTGCTCACATCCAAGAGGTTCACATTAAATAATGTATTCTAGCTATGTAGTAAACTTTTACTTTATGAGATTTTCTTTCATATCATCTCTCTTTTCCTTTTGAGTAGATTTTCTTCACTTTCTTCAAGAGGCTGGGTTTTAATCGGAAAATCTGTATGTTTCATGTTATCACATGTATATGATTATATGTATCGGAGGTAGCTTCCACTCCAAGTAGAAAAGGTGAGCTTTCAGTTACTGCCATAAAGTCGTTTTTCATACACTTACAGAATTTAAAGTCTGTCGGTCTTGGAATTGGTTAAGCAATTCATTTGCATTTAGATTGCAAGTTGTGAGTTGCAGTTCTAATAAAGTGGGCTTTTGCTTCAGAAATTCCAAACTCTTTCTTAATGACTTGATATTATGGTTTGTAACTGTTAATATGTAATAGTATATGTTTGATGTGTTGAATTTAAAACTGTCATACTCTATATTCTACTTAATTTATGCAATGTTCTGTTTGTTTGTTTTGATTCAGCAGTGGTTGGATTTTCATTTTCTATAGCTAGTTGTTCCCTTGCTGCTTCATATATCTTGGCCTGCAACGATGACAGGCCTCGTTTGCATGTACTTCACCAAAATGACATTCAACTGTCATTGATGCATAAATGTTTAGATCATAATAACCAGCATGTTTACAACGAACCCTGTGTATGATGCAGAAAATGTACTTTAGGAATCCCTCATGCACTTGCTAGGTTCCGCGCAAGGCCAGCCAGACAACTTCAAAGCTTCGGCTGATTCGTCCATCGAGACATATGTGCCATGTAATATGTTAAAATTAAATAAAAACATAACAAATGGAGATGAAAATCAATTCCCAAGTAAATACGTATTTGAGAATCTAGTTCCTTAGGGCATCAGGAAAGAACAATATACAAATGGTTGCATATTCAATTCTGTTAGTTGCATTGAACAGTTTAAAAGTATAAGATGTTTCAAATTTTGTAGTGCTAATCATCAACTTAATTATAATAGTTGCATTGAACTATAATTTTCCCTTTTCTAATAAACCATTTATTTCCTTCTTTTTGTCCACTGTTGTTTTTCTAATGCTTTAAGTTTTGTTGTCCGTTTGGGCCATTTTTTACTTTTGGGCTTTTCTTTACCCGTGTTTACAAGTGTTTTCTCGACTTTGCCTTTTCTCGTGGGCTTTAGAGGAGCCAGCCCCTTTTCATGCAACCATGACTTATTTCTATGTTTTTTTATGGTTTAATTGAAAAAATACATAAATTATACTTTTTTTCTCTCTAAATGTCAAAAGTTTTTTTTTTATAAAGAATAGATATTTAACGTTTCATTCATTTATATTTTAAGTGTAACATTTCATTCTGTAATGTTGATTATTTGAGAAAAAAACATCATTCAATCATTTGCTTGACGCGCGATTGATGTGGGCTTGCAGCAGTTTGAAAGGGAATGGTGCTGAAATTGACATGGAATTGTTGTATTTCTCAGATATGGAGAGAAAGAAACAGAAGACAGTTTCAAGGGGTGCAGTTGGAATCGGTTAATGTGATTAAGGAATATGTTAGGTTGCAAACTCCGGCTAATAGGCCTCTTTGTACGGAATGAGGATTGGAAACGATGTATAGGTTTGGTGTATTTATGTTGCACTTTACTGCATTTGCTGTTGTAGCAGTCTAACTACTTTTTCTTGGATAATAAAATTCACTTTATTACCGAAATATATGACTCGAGCATTAAAATAGTAAATTTAAAATTGAATGAACACAAAAGATTTGAACTTTATGTTAAATTAAGTTCAAGCTTTAGACACTTGGATTTTTCGAGGTCATCTTTGCTTCAAAAGTCCTTTAAGCTTTTAATTTGAGCATGAAATGAATAATCTTTCCAAGAAACTCAGTCCAATCCCTCAGAGCCTATAAGATACAAAAGTTCTAAACAAATCACCAAAAAAGAAAAACACAAATATAAATTCCACAATTTAACTAAGAATCCCGACAACTTTATTACTGATATTTCCTACATATTGAACATAAAAAGTTCACACAAAATTCTGCAAGCTCTAGAGATTGCAGGCTAGAAAGTCATACTCATACGAACCGTCCGACTTGGGTCCTTTTCTAGGCACTACTCTTGCTGCAGAGATCCTCAATAAGATCTGCAGCATCTTGAACAGTTGCGATGCTTTGTGCGTTGTCTTCTTCAACAGTGATTCCAAATTCTTCCTCAAGTCCCATCACAATCTCAACCTGGAATGGTATTCTAACAATTTTAACACAAACTACAAGCAAATCTTTCAAGTTAGAAAACAACTAATTAACAAATTCATGCTGACCCTGCATGTTGCTTTTATGGAAATGGAAGAAAGAACGTCAAAGCTTTATAGAGATGAGAGAGTACCGTATCAAGAGAATCAGCTCCAAGATCAACAAAGGTTGATTCACCTGTGATTGGTTGGTCATTGTCTAGAGCTAGTTGTTTCCTTATTACTTCACAAACTTTATCCACGGTCTCTTTTTTGGCCTGCACAATGACATTTAGCTCGAGTCATCATCATTACGCTATTCACCATAAGTATAACCGTCATTTCTACATAAATCTCTAGATCATAACTAGCATATTTACAACAAACCCTGCATATCATGAAGATATAAAGAAAATAATATCATTGCATTCAGTGAGAAACATACAGCACAGCTAATTTGCAAGCGAGCAGGCATTGGTCGCATCGTAAATGAGAGGCTGCTTCTTCTGTTGTTCATAAATGAACCCAATTTCAACCCAGAAACCCTGCATGTGGCCTGTCAGGAGATGTTCAACAGCATTACAAACCAGCCAATAATTTACACAAAACAGAATGGTTGAAGAATAAACAACAATCTTCAAAGGTATCTCAACACCTTATTCCAAGCAGAATAGAAACTTCACTTTTGCACTTCAATCACAGCCTATTTCACTAGACTTGCAAACAAAATCCCAAATGCAACAACATACTACAATGATATGTGAGATGACACGATATCTGATTGACACGGTACAAAAGGTTCCAACTCACTCACAGGACATCTGATAATCGATGGCATTATACAACAAACCATCTTAAACTAAAAACGAATGATACCCAGAAAATCTATAGCTTTCCTCTCTACAACATAACTGAGATGCAAAAATCAGATCTTCTGGCTATTGCAATTTGCTCTCTAAAACCATAATCTATTAAAGGAGAACGAATAACTATAACGCAACATCAAATCAGCATAAATCCTTCGTTCGATATACAAGTAAAAAACTATCTTATGTTCTCCGTAAGAGTTTAAAAGTTTTAATTATTTACATCCAAATATAATTTGAAACAGTAGAAACAAAACAAAACAAAATTAAGGAAACTGAATTAGAAGCTTTCAGATCCCAGATTAACCAGATCAAATCATCCATGAAAGAAGTTGAATTAACAAAATGAACAGTAAAACCTCATAAGAAGAGTAAGAATCTCAACATTAGACTAAAGTCCATAAACAAAAAGTAACATCTGAAAGGAGATCAACTAAAACAACAAACGGATCGAGCTAAAATAACCGAACAAAGAATAAAATAAATAAATAAATGTGTTAGTAGCTACAGAGAAAGAAGAGAGAAGAACATACAAGGGTGTTGCGAGGTTGCACAGAGATGGATGAAGCAGCAGCAATGGATGCCATTAGATACGAGGGGAAATGAGAAACGGCGGAGAGATCGAAGAGAGTGTGGGGAAGAAGATGAGTGGACTGATCTGAGGGTTTAAGAGTTTGGTTTTTATAGCAAAATGTGATTTGTCGGTATTCTATGATTGCTGGTTGGTAAAGTTGGAATCTTGTGCTGCAACCTGGATAGCACTTGGGAAATAGATCACATTAATAGTCTCTTAATTATTAAAAAATAAGGGTAAATTATACTAGTGAGCATCGAATTATTACATATTTTGACCACTGAACTATCAAATTCGTTAATTAGACTATCAAACTTATTAAATTAACCTATTTTGACCACCGTCGTTAAAAAATTAATAAATGGGTGACATGACAATTAACTAAGATTTGTAAAATTATAAATTTAATCCATGTTATTTAGTTATTAAATCAATTTGATCCTAATTTTATTTTAATTAAATAAAATTAATCAACCAATCAAATGATGACATACGTCATCACCCAATTGGATTAATTTATTTAAATTTTAATTTATTGTATTTAATATATTTTTCCTTTAATCAGGTAGTGATGTCAGCACCTGGTTAAAAGAAAACTAAAAAAAATGAAGAGTGGCATTATGGTGGTTTGAACTTAGGACCAAAAAGGTAAATTCCTATTCTTTTACCACTAAGCCAAGCTAACTTTTAGTGTTATAAATTGCACATATTTATATATGTATCTTATACTTTGGTAAATGTTAAAGGAAAATTAAAGAATGGCATTGAGGTGGGTCAATCTTGAGGCTAAGAGAGCAAATTGCCACGCCTCTACCACTAAGCCAAACTACTCTTAATGATATAAATTGCACACTTTTATATAAATATATTATATTGCAGTAAATGTCAGGGGAAAATAAGTAAAAATAGTTGAAAGGGGACTCGAACTTAGATCACTTGGGATGTGTATAATCACATATACATTCGATTTAATTTAAATTTGAAAATTATTAAATATTCAATTTTTAAAATATATTCGATTTAAAAGAAAAGAAATTCGATTTAAAATATTCGAATTTTTTTCTTTTTCATTTTTAAAATAAATCGAATATTTATTAAAATATTAAATATTTGATTTAAAAAATATTTGATTTAAAAGAAAAGAAATTTGATTTAAAAAGTATTCAATTTTTTTAGATCGATTTTAAAATACTTTAAATATTCGAATATTTTAAATATTCAATTTAAAAAAAATATTTGATTTAAAAGAAAAGAAATTTGATTTAAAAAAGTATTTGATTTAAATTGAATTTAAAATACTTTAACTATTCGAATACTTTAAATATTTGAATACTTTTTTAAATCAAATTTCTTTTCTTTTAAATCAAATATTTTTTAAATCGAATATTTAATATTTTAATAAATATTATATTTAATTTAAATATGAAAAAGAGAAAAAAATATTCGAATGTTTTAAATCGAATTTCTTTTCTTTTAAATCAAATATTTTTTAAAATCGAATATTTAATCATTTTCATATTTAAATTAAATCAAGTGTTTGTGTGATTATACACATCCCAAGTGGTCTAAGTTCGAGTCCCTTTCAACCATTTTTACTTCTTTTTTCTCTAACATTTACTGAAGTATAAGATATGTATACAAAAGTGTGCAATTTATTGGCTCAGTGGTAAGGGTGTGGTAATTTACCCTTTTGGTCCCAAGTTCGACCCACCCTAGTGTCATTCTTCATTTTTCTTTAATTTTCCTTTAACATTTACTGCAGTATAATTTATGTATGTAAATATGTGCAATTTGTATCACTAAGATTTAACTTGGCTTAGTGGTAAAGGCATGGGAATTCATGGTCCAAGTTTGAACTACCCCAATACCACTCGATCAAATTAATTTAATAAGTAAATAGCAGGGACTAAATGTGTAATTTTATAAGTTTTAGTTAACTGCCACGCAGGGACGAACCCGGGGTGCTGTGGGGGGCAGCCGCACCCCCTAAAAATTTTAAGTTCTCTTATATTTTATATATTTCTTTTGATATATTGATAATCTAATTCAGCACCCCTAAAATCTTGTAATTTTGTACCCCTACATTTTTAATATAGCTTCTTGATAGTTCGCACCCCTTACACAGAATCCTGCGTCCGTCCCTACTGCCACGTCACCCATCCGTTAGTTTTTTAACGGCGGTAGTCAAAATAGGTCAATTTAATAAGTTTGCTGGTCTGATTGACGAGTTCGATAGTTCGGTAGTCAAAATAAGTACGGCCTAATAATTTAGTGGTTACTGGTGTAGTTTACCTAAAAATAATTATTTTGATCGAATTATAAAATAAATCAATAATTTTATCAAATTAATATAAAAATGGTCGCTCAAAGTTATAAAACAATATCAACACTTTTAATTAATTTAGTGATCATTTTATAATAATTCAATAATATTACTGATCATTTTGTAATGGTATAATAAATTTATGGAAAAAACTTTGATACACAAGCCGTGTAAACTTTAGTTTATACGTGCCTTTTAGTTTTAGGGGTTAGGGTTTTAGTTTAGGGTTTATGGTTTAGAGATTTAGGTTGTAGGGTTTATAATTTAATATTAGTATTTAAAATTTAGTGTATAAGGTTTAAGGTTTAGGGTTTAGTTTTTAGGGTTAGGGTTAAAAATTTAGGATTTGAGTTTTTATAGTGTAAATACACATACTTGTGTAAAATTAATTTTTTACGGCTTGTGTATTAAAGTTTTACCCTAAACTTATTATCTTATAACATTTGAACGATTAATGATCAGAAAGATCATTTTTTTAATAATTTAGCGACTCCTTGTAAACTTTTAATTAAAGTCAGAGTCAGACAGACCAACTCATTGTTAAAATGACTTGTCGAAAGTCAAATCAAACTTAAATAAAAGTAAATATTCAATTACTAAAATGATAATTTGAGCCAAATCAGATCGGTTAAAATCACAAAGTCTGATATAGACAGACCAACTCATCGAACTGCTTTAATAACCCGACTCTTACACATATTTTTGATAACTTTGACATTGACAAAATTAACCTATATATATGATACATTAAAAAACCATTACGGTTCAGCCTCTCGCGCACCCTCCTCGACAAAAATACTTTCACAAGATGTCGGTGTTTTTGAGATCAAACTCCGATGCATGGGTACGCGTACTTGTTTACATCTTGTTCCAGCTGAGTCTCAGTGCAATTGAGATAGACCATGTTCACTCCTTTCTGTTGGGGAGCCAGGAACGAAGGGAACAAAACCCCGGCCACCAAACATGGGCCGCATGAAGGCGTTATCAAACTTGCGCCAGTAGTAATGGACGGTGTGCGTTGGAGTCGTAAGAAGTGCGCGAATGCTGCTTGGCCGCTGAACTCCCTTTGGACTATCATCAAAGGAGTCCATAGCACTTCCGAGAAACGGGGTTGTGATTGATTTTGGAGACGACTGTTCGGAGAGCATGCTTGTTGTTACTTTGGAATGAGGTAGCAAGAACCTTATTAAAGGTTTAGTCAATAGTCCAAAAACCTGATCAGCCGAACCAACAGATAGAATTACCAACATCTCCAAAAACCCGATCAGCGTGACGGACAAAAAAACCGAGACTTGGAAAATGATGACAAAATACAGACTTCAGGCATCTGATTTGATCACGCAAATGCCAACTTCAGATAGAGTTGCTAAGAAACTGTTATGCTTAAGACAGATAAAAAAACGTGGAGACTGATGATAGAATATGGAGTTCAGGTATCTGATTAGGTAATTCGAATATGAACTTAAGATAAAAAGCTACTAAAGTCTAACATCTCCAAGAAACTGTTAAGCTTAAGACAGATAAAGAAAAGACTAGGCAAAGATGCTAAAATATGGATTTCAGGCATCTGAATAGATTTTTGCAAATAAGAACTTCAGATACAGAGTTACTAATGTTATGCATAAGACAGATATAAAAAACAAGACTAGGTAAAGGCTGCTAAAATATGGATTTCAGGCATCGGATTTGATGGTGCCATACAAACTTCAGCAATGTAAAACTTGAATCCTCAGCAAAGACTCTACGTCAGATTTTTAACCAAAGGCCAAGAAAAATAAAATAAAATGGCAACCAAAAAATCTCTAAGCAGTTAAAATAAAGGCTGAAGACATCTTACCACAGTGCTAAAAAGAACGACAGTGATAGTGCTCGTAATCATAATGGCATTCAATCGTGATTCAGTGTGCCCTCCCCTTGTAAACTGCATTTTCATCAAGTAAAAGTCTATCAGATTTTCAAACAAATCTCTCCACTCCTAGATCTGTCCCATGTTGCTCCAACTATTTATTTTTCTTGAAATACCCGTGTCCGGCACAATTTCAAATATAGGTAATGTAGATAAGACCCTCAATGACCCTCCAAAGACATGAAAAAAACGTTAAAAAAATGAAAATACCCGTGTTCTTTTTGTCAAAATGTCCACTGTAAAATCCTTAACATAGCTTCGTTCTCCATTTTTTCCTCTCATTCTATCACTAGTATTTGAACTTAAACAGGCATCAAACATTTTTTTAATTTCATCATAATCTTATAGAAAACTTTAATAGGAAGCTTTCTATGATGCATGATAGAAAAATATTTTGTTTCAAGAGAAATATGATTATCCAGACTTTACCTGATTATATGCAAGTGCCATAGATACAGCACCTCTCATGAGACCAGACCACCATATTATGACCTGAACAAAAGATTACAAAGATATTGCAATGCCAAATGCCAAACAACATTATTAATTGATTTGGAAGCAAAAGAGATTGCCACAAACTCATACTTGTTGCCTAAAGCTGATCTTGTCAATAGGTGATTTGTTGGCTAAGTTAGTTAAAAATGACAGGGGAAACACAAAAGCTGCTCTTCCGGCCATAACCAATGCAAGTAGTACAGAACTAACAATAATTGATGTTCCAGGTCTGCAAAGAGGAGATCAAATCCAATGTCACAACAACAGATCATTCTGTAAATGGATGTTATTTTGTACAAGTTGCATCATAGATAAAGGAAATGGAAAAGAAAATCTGAAAAATATACCTGAAGCAAACGCTCAAAAAGAAAATTGACTACATTTTTACCAAAATTTAGTTATTCCAGCAGATGCATAGAGTTATGTACTTAGACTCAGGTGTGATTATCGGATACAGATATGTTTACGTTTTTAAAAGATTTTCCACATATTTGAAGGATCTTTGAAGTGTGACATTTTTTCAGACAAATAAAAAGTTGAAGTAGCAAAGTAGGCCTGTAAACGAACTGAACGAATACGAACATAATTTCTTATTCGTGTTCGTTTGTTAAGGAATGTAGCTTGTTCGTGTTCGTTCGTTAAAATGATAAACGAACACAAACGAACGAACATAAAAGGACCTATATGAATAAATTTAAACGAACATTAACGAACGAACATATGTGAATAAATTTAATTTTTTAAAAATATACTCCCTTTTGTTATTAAATTTATAAATATAAATGAATATATGTGAATAAATTTATACGAATATAAATAAACGGATTGTCAAACATTCACAAACGTAAATGAACGAACGAGTTCTTTGTTTGTGTTTGTTCATTTAATTAAACGAACAGAAAATCTTGTTCATGTTCATTCGTTTAATAAATAAACGGACATAAACAAACTTCCCGCTGAACGGTTCGTTGAACGTTTGGTTTGTTTACAGCCCTAAGCAAAGGCATAGAGAATACCTATCATTTACAAATCTCCATGTTTCAATGTCCAAGGCATCCATTCCAACATGGAGAAAAATAAAAATCTCGGCAACAAATGACAAGGTAGCAAAAGCATGCCTGCAAAAAAGATCTGAATCATTTGAGGCATATAAAGAGTTAAAGTTTTGTTTAAGAGGTGTTAAGCATCACACTCAAAACCAGTTAGCAATAGTTACAAGGGTGCAATTTGAACATGAAACTACAGAAAGTCCTAGATTTAAGTATGTAAGATAACACTACTGCTTAACAAGTTTTCTTCCCTCTTAATATCAAGGACCCATAAACTTTATTGTCTCTAAGGCAATAATATGGAGGATACGTACTTGGAAGTTATTCTTGAACTCTCAGTAACATTGTGCCAGGTATAATGCGACATCACAATCCCACAAAAGAACACCGTGAGAATGCCACTCAAATAGAACAGCTGCAGGGAAGGCAGTATTAGATTTATCCAACTAAAAATAAAATAAGAATTCAATAAACTGCCATATTATCCTAAGAAGAGTCTTTACTTCAGCCAAGATATATGAAAGGTATGCCATGAGCATCATAAGAGCAAACTCACGGTCTGTTGAGTGCCTGAATAATGTTAAAATCAAGTACATATAATTAGTTCTTGACTACAAAGACAATATACCAAAAAAACTGTACTGTAATAACAAAATTCATGTTCAATTGGAGTCTTCTGTTAAGTAAAACTTTTTAATATAAAAATGATTAAAAACACTATATTTCTGTAAAACTTAATTCCCTAGAATGGAGTATCAGATTCTTATAGAAGTATTTTGAGATTTTATTTTTGAGAGCTAGTTGATAATTGATATAAAACCCAGATAGCATCTGAAACATACCTGCCAAAGTATAACGTTTTGATGATATAAGCACTTACCAGCCCAACCTGAACAGAAAAGAAAAATATCACCTCGGGACGAGCAATGTTACCGGACTCATGTATGAGTGTCCGATACAAATATGTTCGGGTTTTTTAAAAAAATTCTATGTATTTGTAGGGTCCTTAGGACATATACCCATATACCAATGGCCAAAAATGCTTCGGACGTGGAAATAAAAAATCAAATCAACATAAAGTGAAAGTGCAGTTTTGACAGAATGAAACATATTTGTATGGAAAGTTACTTACAGCCGCTCCCAGCAGAGTGCTTGCTACAAATAAGTACAAAAACTTTCCAATAAACTCCAAAGCAATTCCAAGACTCGTATTAGTGAGGTCAAAACTCTGGATTGCATTGAAAAGCACCACTGATGTTGCATCGTTTACAACACCCTCCCCAAAAACCAGACTGTATAGTAATGGAGTCTCATCCTGATTAAGCACCTGTACCATCAGAAGAAGAAGCTTCAGTTTAGTAAGTTTGATATACCAGTCCTTCAATTTAGAAATGGTACTACATTTCAATTTATGCATACCTGCAGTGTGCAAACAGAATCTGTTGCAGCAAAGATTGCACCAATTGCTGAAAATTGCAGAAAAAATAGTAAGATGCACAAACATTAACCAAGCCAGTCTGAAAATGAAGGGAGCAATAAGGGAAAATACCTACAAAATCTCCCATATCCAATGAGCCAAGGTCCATTGCCTTAAAGAACTTAATAACACCTGTTTGAAGAAAAAGATATGGTATCACAACCACCAAATTAATCTCGAGAATATAAGAAGTACATCAACAAACCAAGTCGACCCCTTATGCTGCCCCTTGGCTGCTAACCCCACAGGTCACTCATAAAACAATAGATAAATTAAAAGTATTGTATATCTGTCAACTGCATCCTTTAAGTGGTAGAAAGTACCTAAAGATATTATTGTACAAGATATTAATGTACCGACAGCACCAAATAGCATGATGGTAATAAAGTTACGGAAAAATTGCTTCTTTTTCACTGAAAACCTGCCAAAGAAAGCAGATATCAGAAAAGGCTTTGAAAAGCAAATAATAAACTACATGTAATCTTGTCTATTTTTTTTTTCCTTACAAAAGAATTTACTTAAAAACTAAACCTAAACATTGTAAGAAAGACACCTTTGTTCTTATGTTTACAATGTTGAAAGCAAGGGGAATTTCTCAATGCACTCAAGTTCAAACTAGCTACATTACTTTGAATCCTCAGTTTTCTAAACCATTTGTGTTCAAAACCCATGTTTAACACATATCTGGATATGGCCTCCAAAAGATCTTACAAATGCATGAAAAGGTTTGGAAAAATTGAACATTCTCGGGGGGACAGATATCCATATTTGACACTCACACTCAAGTCCGAGCAACATTGCAAACCAAGGCTTATAACTAGGGAAGAGTGGTTTAAACAAAATAAAGTTTCCCGTTGGATAATTGTAGCATAGCCATCTATTTTACCTTATGTAAGCTATAACAAACAATCTCCATATTTTCCATTCAGAAGAGAAGAAAAATGGAAACAGAACAAGCTTACCCAGCATTGAATATAATAGGGGGAAGAAGATAAATAAAGAACAGATCTTCACTGAAGACTAAAAGACGTGAACTTTTACCCCCACTCGTCAACAAGATAATGACCCCAGTACAAAGACCCTGTCATAAAATCAATTAAAATAACACATATCAGAAAAAGTCGAACATATAATCCAAGCATAACAAAACTTAGCTGAATTGTTCATAAAAAGAATAAATCCACATTTATAAATGTCAAACTCACAATGACAAGGGCAGTAATTGATTCATTCATCCATCGATTCTCCTCCAAAAGATGACCGATCACAATGGAAGTGCAAAGAAGTGCGACGAATAGGTTCATGGAGACCACAGAGGCGTGGTCTGAATATAAGGATTGCAACTTGGTTAAGACATCAGCTAACTGCGATGCAACCATTTTGACCTCTTTTTTATTAACAAATTATTGAACACGGTCAATTTATTCCAACTGAAAGAAGTTATAGCTCAAAGCTTTAGATTTGAATTCTCCTTCAACACTGCATATCTTCAAAAACTTTCATGTCACCTTAAGAACTCTGCAAAAAAAAAAAAAAAAAAAAACGAAGAAAATAAAAGTTCAACTCATTTCTTAGCATATTCATTCCCAAAACCTCCATTTTTTTTCGTTTTGTCCTTTCTTTTTGTTCTGTTTATGAGGCTGCTCCGTTTTTTCATCAACCAAACATTAAAAAATATATCAAATCATTTGAAGAGCCGATAACAACAACATGCATGAAGACCGCATTTATGTTTCAGCATTTTATAACTATTTTTTTAACAAATAATTTTATATTTCATTGAATCAAAACAGAAACAACACAGCTAAAATATCCAAAATTCCAGTCTTTCTTTACTACTCTTTCCTCCCATTATCTCCGAAACCAAGCATCCCAAAAGAAAAAAATATCTGAAACTTACCGATTCGTTTTGGACAATCAATGGCATTTAGGAAACAACGTCCTTTCAACGTTTTATTTTCTAATCTAACTTGTGATTTTACTGAAACAAAAACGAAATTTCGAAATCATCCAAAGTTCCACTGTTTCGCGAACAATGTGCCACAATTTTCTTTCTATCAGCTTCAGATTTTCGCTTTTGATGCGTTGAAATGTTTTTGAATTTTTGTGTTTGGATTTAGAGAAATGGAATTTGGACCTTCTTATTTTACGGTAGGCTAAAGAGAATAAGGAGAGGCCGCTTTACGCGGATGAACAACTGAATATGAAGAAAATGTAAAATCAAACCAGGGCCGTTCGATTTATTAACAGATTTGTTGTAAAGTTAATCACATGGTTTTGACGATGGTTTAATATGAGACTGGGCGTATGGGTGTGTGACAGCTAAAGAACTTTACCTCTCCCTCCTTTGGAAAACTGTTTTAAAATAAGCGGCTTGTATAAAATACAAATTAAATTAAGGGTTAACGGCTGGGATAGTCACTTATGTTTTCCCTAGTACAAAATTGATCACCAATTTTCAAACGACCAGTAAAGTCACTTATTTTTTCGATCTGTAAAAATTTTAGTCACTGAGACGTTTGTTGCCGTTAAACTTAAACGGTAGCATGATATGACACAAAAAATAATAAATTACCTAGATAGTCCCTAAACTATTACTTCACTTCTATTTTGACTACTGAAATAAAAATAATTTGTATAATTTCATATTTAATCCTCCATATTTACAATTTTTCTTATTTCTTCTCCCCTCTGCCATCTTCCATATTAAGTCTCGCAGGGATTAGTTTATTGGATTTAGTTGGTCTGCATTTGCTCAAGCTAATGACAAATCTGAAAAGTCCAATGCAAAAAGAAAGGACATTTTCCTCATTCAAACAGGTTGCAAGGATTCGGGAAACGGTTTATGCAATGATGGTGTGTGGTTGGCAATACTAGGCATTTTTTGGTGGGTAAAACCAGACATGTTAAAATTAGCGTCTTTGGTTTTGTGTTGTGCTTCATGGACAAACCTACTTTCTAAAGGTGGTGTTAAATTAGCTAAAGCTAGGCCTAGTTGCAGTTGTCTTGAAATCCATGAATGTTGTTGTTAAGATCTGCAGCAGGTACCATCCACCTTCTATTCTTCCAATCCAAATCAAAAGCTGAAAAAAGCAACATGTAAAACCAATGAAAATGAAAGGCTGGCATAACTTTAAGATTCAGATAGCAATAAGTGAAGTTGGTGCCAAAGCCTTTGCATTGCATAAGCAAATGATCAAAATAGAATTAGAATTTAAGTTTTACAAGTAGAAGTAGAAGTCACTGTCATATAAGATTATGTATCGATGTTTAGTGTGTACCCTACCCCTTCAAATATCAGCAAAGAAAATATTATTTGCTTTTGCATTCAAGTAAGGGGTGAAAAAATAAGTACATCGTACACCTAACTCACGTTCATAGGGAAACAAAAAGCAATTGATTTGCATTTCTTTTGGGAGGAACAAGTTCAAGTGCAAAAACAATAGCTCCTGGTTGATTAGTTGACTTAATGAAGAGGTTTGATTTTTACATAATCATCATAATATAAAGTTTAATAAAATAATAATTATAATACTAAAGAGAAGCCATCAATTTGTAGAAAAACAAATCTCTCTTTGCCTTCTTTATATTCTTTAAATTCAACTCAATCAAGAGGTGGCTGAACAACACTGCGTGGTTCTCTGTTGATGCTTTGCAAATAGGGCACCAATTCTTCACCTGCAGCCACTGATGTGTGCATGCTGCGTGATACCTATGCTCACACTATAACCTCCCTACTTCATCTCCAATCACATACTCTTCCTGCAAACATAAAATCATCGAGTTCCGCTTTAAGTTCAAGTGAAAGCCCATTCCTGGAGGTATTATTAGGTTAAAAGTTGCAGAAGTAGAAAGTTAGGGATTGGGTTAGATGAAAAAGAATATGGAAGATGATGGAGGGGAGAAGAAATAATTTTTTTTTGTAAATATGGAGGATTAAATGTGAAATTATACAAATTGTTTTTATTTCTATGGTCAGAATAAAAGTGAAGTAATAGTTTAGGGACTATCTAGGCAATTTATCCTTTTCTTATTGTGCCAGATCAGACTCCTGTTTAAGTTTAACAACAACAAACGTCTCAGTGACCAAAAGTTTACAGATCGAAAACGTAAGTGACCTTATTGGTCATTTTTGAAAATCGGTGACCAACTTTGTACTAGGAGAACATAAGTGACCATCTCAGTAGTTAACCCTTAAATTAATAGTAAACTACTCTAAATGGTCACTGAATTTTTAAAATATTTTCACTTTAATCACCGAAATAAATAAAAAATTAACAATCATTATTGGAAAATAAAGTTTTCATTTCGATCATCATCTTATTAGTAAGAAAATTAAGAAAAATATAAATTGTGTTCAGAGATAATCAAATCTAAGAACCGAGACAACTCTTAATACATTCATCAAGGCTCAAGCTAAGTATTTATTACATGGTTAACAGAATAATATTCAGGTTAAACTGTGGTTAATATGAAATTTTAATATTTTTAAACTAAATATTATTTTTATTAATCACATAACAATTGTTTAGTTTGGTTAGTAGCTAAGTGTTTAGAGTTGTCCCATGTTTGATCCCTTCAAAACCAATTTATATTTTCCTCAATTTTCTTACTAATAAGAATGATGACATGTGTCATCGTCTTATTGGATATCATTATTTTATTAAAGAACAAGACATGCATCCATGTTGATTCGGTTGTCTTTAATGACAATTGCTCCAATATTTTTTTTTATTTCGATAATCAAAGTGCAATTATTGTAAACACATGATCTTGATTCCGATCTGAAGTACCACATTCGGGTCACCCAAATTCGACCCAACAAATTTTCTATTTTAAAATCGTATATTTAGCCATCTCATAAATATTAAACCATCCATAATCTCATATAATGAATTAAACAGTAAAACCAGTTTACAAAATAGGAGTTCCAAGTTTAAAACATCATATAACAAAATAATAGTTCAAATAGAGTTACAAACTTCACACTTGTAAGGTCCTATGAAGCAGAACCATGCTAGGAAATCCCTCCATGTTGTGCTTCTCAATCATGATCAACCTACTAACCTGCGAACGGAGACAATGATTCTGAATGCTTAGCTTACAAAGGTCAGCGGTACATTTCTACTCTACCATAATCCGTGGTTATCATAAAATAAGCATGTGAGATAAATATAGTGCAAAGAGCACAGATATGGCTTCCCTATCTATGAGTCACCATCTAGCCTACACGAGCTAGAGTTCTTGGATCACCTATCTCAAAGCATCCTTAAATCTACAAGAAGTCTTACATGCTCTATAATGCTTCACAATACTCGAGGTCAATTAGCCCCTCGAGGGTAATACATCCATAAGCTATCGTACTTGCACACAAGGTCCAACCATACCCAAGATCTCATCAGATCATCAAGGAAAAAGTACACTAAGTCATAACCACAAACCTAGAGTGAGGCCTGGTGTCACACAGCCTTAGGAATGTACACCCATACTTAGCATCTCTCCTCAAGTATCTTTGAATAAATCCTGGTGTCACACAGCCTAGGGATCGTACATTCGACATCTCTAACCATGGTGTTGCAACATACTCTCTGGGTATCCGGATCCCACCAATCAACGACTCTACCAAGCAAATGTCTACCCGTAATACAAGCAACATGATCCCAAGGATCTTTCTATGATTGATAATTATCAACACATCATTAATTTTACTTTACCGAATAGTAATATATTATAGAAGAGTACATTTAATCATTCTCATAAATTATTTTCATTAATTCATAAGACTCTACCAAGCAAGCACCAACATGGCACACATCATCACTTTAACTCTGAAACCCTATGGTACTATCGTTAACAAGCCACTTATTATATTATCGAGTTATTACATGTTGTGAAGAGTATTGATCATTTCGTCAAATCATTTGTCTTCTCTAATTAATCAAGCAAGCCTCTATGCGTTATGCTCTCATGTAGGGGTGAAAATCTCAGTTCTCAGTCTTATAATTCATGTTATCTCATTAGAAACCCATTAAACCATATTCCATAATATTTCAACCCCTTGGGATCCATTTTACTATTTTTGGGTAGAATGCCCAGTTTGTACCTGTATCGTCCCTCGTGTACTAATAAGATACCCTTGGGTATCGGTACTCACCTGCGTACCGATACCAAAATGGCTTACTGAAATTTTCTAAGCCTTTGCATACCGGTATAGGTCGACCCGTACCGATACTACCTTACACGGTGTACCGATACAGGTTGAGCACCGTACCGATACTCATCTCTCAATTCATCCTTGCTCTTCATCTCAACAAGGGGTATCAGTACTGGTTCCCCTAGTATCAATACTGAAGCCTAGAAATAACTTCTTAAGGCTCGAAAATCACCCTAGAATTGTCTCTAAACATATTCATTTTACCCCAAATGGTTTCTACAATTTATTAGATTAATTATGAGAATATTTAAGTCATCTAACAACATTTTTATTATCAAAATCATTACTTCTGATTCATGGCATGTCCCACCAATACAATACCCAAAAATCATAAAATCAAGCAAGACATTAATTTATGATCTTTAAGAACCAAAGGAGTCAGAAATATACTGACCTTTTAGCAAGAAATCTAGAAATGAACTCACCCACTTAGCTCCTTCAACTTTCTCTCTTTGGTTCAAACTTGAAAAAACCCCCAAATCACTTTCTCTTGCCATACTATAGACGCTAATTTTATTCGGGTCTTCTAACTCTATTTTCTTTATTTACTTATTTATACATTTATTTAGTATTACTACTACTACTACTACTATTATTGTCTTTATTATTATTATTATTATTAAAACCAAAAAATACTAAATTAAGATGTAATTAAAGTCCATTTTAATTAAATAATATCAGTCCATTAACATAATGCCCATTTACATTAAATTAAAGGTCTAAATTATATATATAGCCTATTTTAGGCCCAAATTTGATCTCAACCCTAAGACCTTAATACATATCTTTGGTCTTTATGTAGCCAAATGATAGTTGTCAGATCTAAGGAAAATTTGACGGTTCAGATTCCTTTATGAGTGGAAGAAGCCCTAGCCACTTTTCACTACCTTGGCGCCTCATCACCGCAACCCTTGGATCTGGCAGAAGATCAGATGTCCACGATTGATCCAAGGCGACCGTTCAGAACCTCACTCACGCGTGGGAGTCACGCATAAAGACTATTCAGTTCTTGTGTGTTCTGCACATGCCATTGGACCATTCAGCTCCCCGCCGACTTCAGTCGAAAGGACTATCTTCTCTCCATGTCAACGTACATCATCCCCCTTCTATATGGTCACCTCATCCGCCAAGGTCATGCAACAAGATAAAGGCAATGAATTTTAGAGGCATATTACACAGAAAATTGAATTAGAACCAATATGAGCATTTGTATTTATTTTTTTTCAAAAATTAAGTAATTCAGGGTATATAAAGAAAAACCCTAAAACCTTGTAACCATTTGGGAATTTTGGAAATCAATGCATAGAGAAAAATAAGCATTTTCAGAGGTATCTCCTTTCTTTTTTAGTTTCAAAATACAAAGAAAGGGATATGTTTTTTATACCTTGCTCTCAGTCTCGGGCCGCTGTCGTGGTAACAGATGAAGTTGGTGACGCCAATAAACGGCACCATTGTGGTTTAATCCTTTTGTCTCTTTGTTCTTTATTTAGGGTTCACACGTTCTAAGTTTCTAAAAAAGAAAGGGGTTTCGAATATGGATTTGGGTTTAGTTTTCATGTGATATCAGTAAATTGGGCTTGTTTTTTTTAGAGAATCTTAGTCTGGATTCAAATTTTGTGGCAAAAACAAGTTATTTTAACTTTCATTTTAAGTTTATCGGCGCCAACGAGCGGCGATCGGTGATAGTTTATAGTGACCTATGTGATGGAGAGCTGTCGAAATCTGAGAAATATGGAGATTTCTTGAAGAATTCTTGAGTGTTCTAAGAACACTACAGAAAAATCAAGAAAATGGTGTTTGATTTGATTTTGAAAGGAAGGAAAAATCAATTATGTTTTCTTTTTATTTATAGTTTGGTTTTTAGAATAAAAGGGGTATTCACCATTTTAAATCCCTCCGCCTTAGGGAATTTCTTTATGCGATGCTCTTGATTGTTTCAACAATTCCAATTTAGCTTATTTTCAATTTGCTTTTTAATTCCTTCAAATTTAGCCTCGATTTTGGTTTTTCTTTCAATTTAGTCCAAGACCGATGGTATATTCATTCTCGTAATCCCTACACTTTTCCATTTCATTTTTTCTATTTTATTTAAGGGTGAACTACTAGAATGGTGACTTAACTTTATCCCGTGTACACCTTTGGTCACCAATTTTGAAAATCGACTGTTATGATCACTTACATTTTCGTATTTTAAACATTTGGTCACTTGAATGTTAATTGCCATTAGACACTAACGATGTGTTGACTTGGCACAGTAAAAAGAAGGATAAATTACCTAGATAGTCCATAAACTATTACTTCACTCCTATTTTGACCACCGAAATAAAAACTTGTATAATTGCACATTTGTCCTATATATTTATAATTTTTTATTTCTTCTCCCACCACCATCTTTCATATTCTTCTTCATCTAACCCAATCCCTAATTTTCTACTATATCAATCCTTGATTCACACCAACTCCAACTTTATGAGACAAGAACATAAAGTAACTTATCACTCGTATTGCATGAAATCTAAAAAACATCAGAAAGAAAGATTCAATCAGGTTAAAGGAACAAAAAACCAACTGGATTGAAGGAGCAAACACTCAAAATATAGTAAACATTGATTTAAATATTAGGGCTACCGATTTTGTAACGCGCCAGTTTTGGGCTTGACGGTTTATAGGCTGATTAGATGGTCCGGTGGATCGGGTTAGAGATTTGTGTCGGATTTGAGATTAAAATCGGATTAAATATTTTTGAGTGAGAAAATATTTGGGAAAATATCTAAAAATCATTATTTAATATATATATATATATATATATATATATATATATATATTTGGTAAGCAAAATAGAATTCGAAAATTGGACATTTTGGCTAGTGACCAAAATGTAAAGATAGGAAACTATTTTTAGTAACTGTTTTGTAAAAGGGTCAAAGTTTTGAATCTTTAAGGAGCTATTTTACCTAATGTGTTAATCTGAGTTTCCTCTTAATTGTGATTAATTTTAATGGGTTTTAATTAAAAGAATTAAAGAAGAGTTAATTAAAAGAGTGGTTATTTTAAAAAAAACACATTGGACGTAATTCGTGTTAATCTTTACGGGTTTGCTACGACAAACCCAATGTAGCTCGCTCGGTTCGGTCTTGTGACTAGGCCGGGTCAAGGGGGTTACATTTGGTGGTATCAGAGTCATGTTTGCGATAAGTGGGATGATGTAATGATTGTTGAAATATTGTAATTGGTTGATTCCTGATGTTTTCTATGCATAGTGATTGTTAAATGAACATTGGTTGTGATATGCCATGTTGGGGTATGTTTTGGAGACACATTGCCTTATTACTATAGTCTAAAATGTTTTGATTTGAAATGGAAGTCTTATATCTTTGCTTAAAGCTAACATGATTCTTTTGTTCTGGTGTGTTATCATGCCTTAGATATTTTAGCATGATGGGACCGAGTAGAGAGTTGTGATCTGGTACGATTGTTGCTGCCGTTGGGCAGGGAAATCCAGAGTATGTTGTACCTCCTTGAGGGTTGCCACCCCCTCCATCGATTCCACCCGAGAATGTGGAACAAGTACCACCTGTGCCAGTTGGGCCAGTGTTGGGTGATATGGTGCCTTTGATACAGGCGATGACTGAAGCTTTTCAGGCTACTGCTACTAGAGTGCATGTGCCTGTGCCAACTGCTGGGCAAACAAGATTATCGTTGGAACGTCTCTGTAGTTTGGGAGGAGTTGAGTACCGAGGGTTGGCACTTGAGGCATTTGAGGCGTGGATGGCTAGTACTGTTCGGATTTTGGATCAAATGGAGTGTGATGACACCTGTAAGTTGGGATGTGTTGTATCCCTATTGCAAGGTGACGCTTATAATTGGTGGACAACTATAACTACGGGCATGGAACCCAATGATGTGGATCGGGAGTTCTTTCAAGCAACCTTTAAGAAGAAGTATTTAGGGGTTAGATACTTGGATGAAAAGAAACGTGAGTTTATGGCCTTGGTTTAGGGCAGTATGTCTGTGGCTGAGTATGAGGTTTAGTTTGTTCAGTTGAGCTAGTATGCTCCTAAGGTGGTTTGAATGTGAGGCATTGTTGTGACCGGTTCTGTTATAGATTGGTACAAGATGTTAAGACATACATGTTGTCTTCTAACTACACCGATTTTTACATGTTGGTTACATGAACAAATGATATTGAATAGAACTTGGGTTTATCATTTCGTGTAGGGTGCTGGCTTAGGAAAAAGAGTTGCAGATTCTAGTTTCAGTGGTGGTCGGTATAAGAAGCATCGAGATAAGAGGTATCGTTCTGATCTGAGACGAGGTGGAGGTAGTGCTGGATGAAGACTGTAGGGTCAGGGTACCCAGGTTAGATCGGCGTTTAATACTTGTTAGGTATGTGGATTGTGTGAGCACATGAGGTGAGACTGTCCACATTTAGCTCGTGAGGGACAGGCTCCTACCGCTGTTGTTGCTAACTCTTGTTGGAGTTGTAGATCGATCGATCATTTGAGACGTGATTTTCCATTGTTGGCTGGTGGTGGACAGGCTAGAGCACCTGTAGTTGCACCACAACGAGGCCGTGGTCGTGGCCGAGGATAATTTCAGCGTAGGGACAAGGGTCCGAGGATCGTGGCTCATTGTAACATACTCTAACCACCCTAGTAGGATTAGGTAAGTTACCACAATTTCAATTAATTAACCATTCAATTAAAGCTAGTGAGTTCAATTCGTTTTAAGTCTTTCTTGCTCATTAAGTAAGTAATCGAATAGGTGAGGCCCCAATAGACAATGCATGATGAACCTATTAGATATTTTAGGACCCATAATGTAAATAGTTATCATGATCAATACCATTTAGGACTTACTTGTTCTTCAAGCAACCATTCGACTAGATGGAAAACACAATAGAAAATTTTCAACATTTAATGTAGCTATTATGCATACCAATAGGTGATTACATCATTTACTTAAGTGACCTTTATCAAACATACATGTTTTCAATGTTATATACATCATTCAACTAGTACCATAAGTGACCCAAGTGGTTCATGTCTAAACATGTAGATTACTTCATTTACTTATTGTTAACTAGCCAACTTCAATAGATCTATTCAACCATTACATGCATAATCCAACCATGGGAATCTAACATTAGGCTAACAAGCATTCAAGCTCAATGAAGTGCATACATGCTCATATTTACATACAATTCTCTTTATAGATCATAAATGAAGTTAATTTATACAAACCATTACCAAGTGATCATGAATATACACGCCTTAGGTGCCACCATCCTAGGAGAACTATAACAAGATGGAAACATACTCTTTCAAGCAAAATGTGACTTGTACGAGCCTAGACTTTGAGATAGGATCGAATATCAACCTGAATCGTAGAAAGATACTTGAATAAGCAAAGCTTAGTAAGTGAGTTCAAGTTATAAGGCAATCAATACAATAAGTCTCAACTACGAACCTTCTCATAGATGGTATGGTTCCCCTATCAATAAGGAGCCATTCGAAACAATGTAAACAATACTAGATGCTTTTGCTAAATTTTCAATCCAATATCAATACAAGGTTTGAAATTTAGACATGCTCAATCATCCAATTCGAATAACAATAGGCATAACATGTCATTTGAACACAATCAATGTCTCAAACTCAAGCAATCTCATATAAGCAATGTCTCAATATCCATAGTTCACGGTAATCAATTTTCCTCTACTATCAATCAATGCAATTCAATATAACAATAGATTCAATGTACATGAGGTATAAGTTCATTTAGCCTTGAGAATCGATTACTCAGTCTAGATACTCGAGTCCCCAATCAAACTGTCACCAATAACAATAGTCAATATGGTACAAAGTATCGGTCAAATCCCTTCTACTGTCGCCAATGACCAATAACATTACTTCCCTCCTACTGTCACCAATTAGGGAACAATGTCCCGGACCGTAGTCCACCCCGGTAATGAGCTCTATGGACTCTATGGCATGCCAACTATATCTATGACCGACTCAAGACCAAGGCTTACAATAGTTATCACTTTAATTCAATTTCAAGCATGATTCAATTCAATGTGCACATTTTGTGCCAATATCCCCTTTCAATCGAATAGGGTTCAAAGCCAATACCAATATCAATATTCCAATAGTCAATGAAGGTATGTCAATCAATATGTCATTAATCAATAAATTGAGTTACTTCTAACTATAACAAACATGCTTCATTTCAATATAGTTCAATTAAGCAAGAAGCATATCATGGCAATCAATTGTAATTCAAGCATGCTTCTCAATCAAGTAACCACTCAAAAGAGCACTTACCTTGCTAATGCTCCATAGCATGCTCATTACACAATTTATACCAAGAATCAATAAGAAATTCTAATCAGAAATGGACTTGGAGAGGTTATTTCCCTCTCCAAACTTTAAACTACACTTACATGAATTTTCTGAGTTATTGACGTTCCCGAATCGAAATCCCTTTCCCTCTATTAGCTTGCTGATCTATGTAAACCCCTTTCTCCTCAATATCCACTTGATCTATCATTCATACAATGCATAGTGTATTAGGTAAAATCCAGCAACCGTTTGAGTCATTATGTGACTCCATACACTCAAGCATTCAATTCAAAACATCAAGACTGTTGCTGCCTGGCAACATGTGCACTACTTGCTTAAATGTTCATATCTTTTATTTTGTACGTTAGAATTTCGAACCGTTTACACCGTTAGAAAGCTAATTTAATTGTCATTCTTACCATATAGCCCTTGCATTTTTATTCATAGTGAATTAATACAGTTTTTTATTTAAACACAGACCAAATTGTGCCACTGGACAGTTTGTACTGTCCTTAGAGATTAGTCTCTACAAATTGTTTTATAACTCGGAATTCGATTCCGTTTGTTGCATACGAAACTAGACATACACATGATTTTATACATATAAGATTTATTCCCTAGTTTGATCTATGTGATTTTCTAAAAAATTTTAAACTTACTACCCGAAATAGAGCCTTATGGACAGATTTCCTTAAGCTAGATTCTAGCTTCATTAATCACTTAGACAAGGGTTCTAACATGATTCTTCAACATATATACTCATTCATACATGTCTAAGTCAGTCCAATTATGTGTCAAACCTATAAAAATAGGGCAATTGAGCAATATTTTCAAATTGATTCATCAAGACGTCATCTCACTAGAATTTCCAGCAACAAGAATTTCAATTCACATATCAATCATCCATTCTAATCATCATCCAAATTTTTCCAGCAACTAGCATAACATTTCACCATCAATTTGGTTATTGACATCAATTTCTCCTACTCATTCGAATGGCACTACCAATTTCATGGATTGGTCAATCAATCGAACTTCTTAACTAATTCATGGCATCAATTCACTAACTAATCATCCAATTCATGAAATTCAAGCAAGAACTTAAAATCTACATGCATCATTTGAATCTATAATGCATTAAGAAAGAGATTTTTCCTTCCTATCAAGATAATATGAATGATAGCAACTCCAATTCTTCCAATTTTCAAGCTTGAATCTATGAACATGGAGTTTTCTCACTCAATTCTTTTCTCCCCTATTTTGTTCATCTTTTCGACACTATGGAGAAGAAGATGATAATGGATCATCAATTAACTCTCCCAAAATGACTAATTTACCCTTGATTGTCCACTAATTAATGACATGTGTAGGGGAATTTAGGAATATAGGAATTTAGCTTTCATTCCTTCATTTTGTTTTTTATTTTAGTTTGGTCACTTATAATTTAGGTTACCACTTTTTCATTTATAGCATTCTAGTCCTTATTAACTAGAAGTAGTACCTTACTTTCAATCAATTAGGGATTAAATGAAGGCATTGTAGTAACTTCCATTATACTAGTTTTGAGGATATTACAATTCCCCTTAAAGAAATTCATCCTCGAATTTACCTAAGGGGAATAGATGAGGGTACTACTTTCTAATCATTGCTTCGGGTTCCCAAGTGGCTTCTTTTACATTGTGGTTCTTCCATAGAACTTTCACCATTGGCACAGTCTTATTGCGAAGTCTCTTGACTTCGTTATTAAGTATTTGAATTGGCTCTTCATCGTATGATAGATTAGGATTAAGTTCCACCTCATCAGGTTCTAAAACATATGATGGATCCGATCGATATTTCCTCAACAAAGATACATGGAAGATGTTGCGGATTCTACTGAATTCAGCAGGGAGTGCTAGCTTGTAAGCAACTGGACCGATCTTTTCTAAGACTTCGAAGGGTCTGATGAATCGAGGGCTTAGTTTAACTTTATTCCCGAATCTGAGGATTTTCCTCTAAGGAGATACCTTCAAGAATACGTAATCTCCCACTTGATATTCAATGTTTCTTCTCTTGAGGTTGGCATAAGCCTTTTGCCTATCAAAGGCCTCTTTTAGTCTACTATGGATCACCTGAACTTGATTTTTAGTTTCACGAAGCAATTCAGGTCCTAAGACCTTGTTTTCCCCCAATTCAGACCAGCATAGGGGAGTTCTACATCTCATGCCATACAATGCTTCGAATGAGGCCATTATGATAGAAGCTTGATGGCTATTGTTGTAGGCAAACTCGGCTAATGGTAGAGATTTCTCCCAGTCTTTACTGAAGTCGATAATGCAAGCTCGAAGCATGTCTTTAAGCACTTGGATTACCCTTTTAGATTGTCCATCGGTTTGTGGATGGAAGGCAGTGCTAAGGTTCAGCTTGGTTCCCATATCTTCTTGAAGTGCCCTCCAGAATCGAGAAGTAAAACGAGAGTCTCGATCTGATATGATAGATCTAGGAACACCGTGAAGTTTGATCATTTCTTTCAAGTACATTTCGGCTAGCTGTTTGAGGCTCATGTTCATTCGAACAAGTAGGAAGTGAGCCGATTTGGTGAACCTATCAACGATCACCCAAATAGCATCATTTTTCCTCGACAATAAAGGTAATCCCGATACGAAGTCCACTGTTATACACTCCCACTTTCATTGAGGCAATTCGATGGGTTGTAGAAGTCCCGTAGGTAGTTACCATAATTTCCTTTGTATCGATACCTAGTGCTGTATCAATACCCGTTTTACCCATATCGATAGGCCCCTTGTTTTCCAAAACTCCAAATTCCAGTAGCCAAAATAAGTATTGGTACCGATACGCATGTATCGAGTACCGATACCTAGTGTGAAATTGCCCAATGACTCTTTCTATTTTAAGGTAGGTACCGATACCCAAAGCCCGTGTACCGATATGCCCTGCATCAGACTACATTTATTGCTAAAATTAAAGTTCCTAACGGCTAGTAACAGCCACAAAATCATTTGAGGGTTTACAATACTCAATCAAGTAGCCATGCAACAACAAGAAACAACACTACCAACATTCATGTATAGAGAAAGTATTTTTGTGCTTTAATTGTCAATTTACTTTGTCGAACACACTTGTGAGTTTAATATATGCTCAAGTGTTATATATGCTCAAGTTATATATGCTCAAGTGTTAGGTTTTGGGTGAGAGCTTAGAATTGCAAACAATCAACCTTGTGAGGTTTTCCCTAGTTTCCTTATTTGTTTCTCTTGTAAGAGAGTGTTTAACAAGACTTTGGGGTATAAGTCTTGTGTTGTAAGGGTTATCTCCTTGAGCCCGGAAAAATGAAAGAAATTCAAGAGTGAATTTGGGAAAATCCTTAGTGGGAAGCTAAGGTAGTGGATGTATACTTTGGTTAAAAAGTCAAACCACTATAAATCTTTGTGTCAAATTTTTAAATTCCATTGCGTCCACCACTATCACTCAAAATCTAATTCACCCCCTCTTGGCTATCTCGGTTGATCGTTCGAGCCGCACAACAAGAGCCATTTAGACTTTGATCTATCATGCTTTACTTTTCATTTTTCATGAATAATCACTTAACCAAACAAAACACATCATTGTTAACAATATCCTGAGCAAGCATCATGCAATCAATGTATCATGCGAATTACACCATAATTGGTTACTTTAAAAAGGCATTTTACAACCATTCGACGCTTTTATTATATTGTAATCAAAATGAACTATTTATTGGTATGGTCCTAAATAGTTTGTTATGCTACCATCTAAGGAGTTTAACTAAGCAAAGGAAATTGATACTCAGAAACTTAAATGTGTGACTTGCAACCTTCAACCATTATCGAGCCGTGAAAACTCTTTCAATCTTGTAAATGCATGAAAATGAATACATTAGGCTTGTTTAGCCTAGTGAGGTAGTGACCATATGATAGCATTGTATAATGTCATTGATTAAATGTAATGAATCAATCCAAGTAATAACATTACGAACACATTTAATAAAGTTTATGCAAAATCTTTGTTTGAGTTGTCACAACTGTATTTCAAGGATTTAACTTAAGTTAGCTTTGTTTTATGAAAGATTTATCAGAGTTTCAAAGTTTTTATAGCTTACAGAGAGCATACATTCTTATATTACACATACTTGTGCTTATCAGAGATCATACGAAGTTCTTATCAAAGTTCTTTTAGAGTTCGTGCATTTTAACAATATTTGCCTTGGATCACATTTGGACATAGGTAGCATTGGTTCGTGTTTGACCGTAATGGTTCGTGTTACACATAATACATGTGAAAAATAGGTATTTGCAGAGAAGAGAATAATATTCTCTATCATTTTTTCTATTTCCATCAAAACTTCAGATTTACATAGGAAGTCTTTTAATAGATTGATTACATAGAGTTCAATTCTATGTAGTCTACCTCTAGTGTTAATATTTATCTAAAATAAGGATAGTTACTATACATTTAAACTACTTGATAAGATAATATTTACAATAGTTTACACATCTCTAACCAACACTCCCCCTCAAGCTGGTGAGTATATTATAGACTCCCAACTTGGATGTTAACTCATCAAAGTTTACTCTCGGCGGTATCTTGGTTAGAACATCTGCAAGTTGATATTTGGTTGAGATAAACTAAAGTTCTACGAATCCATTATTAACTTTCTCAGATATAAAATGTCTGTCAATCTCCACGTATTTGGTCCAATCATGATGCACTAGATTTTTGGCAATGCTAATTATTGGTTGATTGTCACTAAATAGCCCAAAACTTTGATTGTCATATAATTTCAGTTCTGAAATGAGTCTTTTTTAACCATATTCCTTCACAAATTCCCTGTGCCATTGCCCTATATTCTGATTCTACACTGCTCCGAGATACTACAGGTTATTTTTTGCTTTTCGAAGTAACTAAGTTACCACATGCAAAGAAACAATATCCATTGGTAGTTTTTCTAACGGTTAACTCACTTGCCCAACTAGTACCACTATAAATTTTAACTGATATGTCCTTATTTTTCTTGAAAAACATACCATAAACAGGGGTTAACTTTAGATACCTCAATATTCTATACACTACCTCCAAGTGTTCTTCCCTAGGGTCATTCATGTACTAGCTAACTATGTTGACTGAGTAGGCTATGTCTGGCCGAGTTAGGGACATGTAGATCAATTTACCCACAAGCCTTTGATATGATTCTCGATTAACATGACTTCTCATGTCATCTCTTCTTAACTTCAAGTTCGATTCCATATGAGTGTTTGTTGGTTTGCAACCAAGCATTCTAGTTTCAGAAAGCAAATCTAGTATGTATTTCCTCTGGTTAATGATGATCCCATCAGTTGATCTTCCAACCTCTATTCCAAGAAAATATCTTAGACTCCCAAGATCTTTAGTTTCAAATTCCTTTGCTAAATGACTCTTTAAATTTTCAATTTCTTCATTGTTGTCTCATGTGATTATTATGTCATCAACATAAACAATCAAGATAGTCTTCCTCATCTGATGTGATTTTAGCAAAGAGTGTGTGTTCTGCTTGGCATTGTCTATAGCCATACTTCATCATAGCTTTGACAAACCTGTCAGACCAGGCTCTTAGAGACTATTTTAAACTATATAGGGACTTATTCAGCTTGCATACTTGTTGCCCTGTCAAATTATCAACTCTTGGAGGAATTTGCATGTAAACATCCTCTTCAAAAATTTCGTTTAAGAATACATTCTTGATGTCTAACTGATGTAGCTTCCAACCCTCATTTACAGCTAAGGATAGTAGCACTCTAATGGTATTTAACTTTGCGACTGGTGCAAAGGTTTCCTGATAGTCTAACCCATAGGACTATGCGAATCCTTTTGCCACCAACTGAGCATTAAATCTCTCTACACTACCATCTGAGTTGTACTTAATAGTAAACACCCACTTACAACCAACTACCTTTGGTTTACATGTCTCTAACCATGTGGCTTCGCCCATGTTTCTAAGTAATCTACCTCTAGTGTTAATCCTTATCTAAACTAAGGATAGAGTTACCATACATTTAAACTGCTTGATAAGATAATATTTACAATAGTTTACAGTCTCTAACCAACAAGCACAATGCAATAGCTAGTGTTAGAGCATATCAATCAATCTTCTCCTCTCTTCCATCACCTCATCGATTACCTCCTACTATTGCCAATATATCACAAAGTAGGATCGTCATCCCTAAGCCGTAGCCCGTGGAACATAGTACTAATATACCATGTACCATGCCAAAGTTTCCAAGGGCTTCCATTGTTTAGGCAACTTATACATTTTGTATTTTGTTGGTAGGAGGGGTACCTTATGACATAAGTGAACTTTTGCTCCAGAGGATTAAGAGTTCATTGTTTTAAGGCGTTAATGTAACACCCCTACCCCAGTTTAGTAGTAAACCGGATCGAGAGCGTTACGGAG
Source organism: Hibiscus mutabilis (assembly GCA_019671005.1). NCBI lineage: Eukaryota > Viridiplantae > Streptophyta > Magnoliopsida > Malvales > Malvaceae > Hibiscus > Hibiscus mutabilis. Next base: position 42,485,427 of record CM033712.1, read on the forward strand.
CAAGAACAAGAAAGAACAAACAAGAACAAGGCAAGGAAAGTTGAACTCATCCCTATTAAATGAGTTCCTTAACTAGCTAGCATCATAGGCATTTACAATCAATCATAGCAGAAACACGAACCATTTAAAACTTTTCGAACTCATCTCTATTAGATGAGTTACTTGAATAGTAAGTAACTTAATCAAACATATCCATCAAACAATCAAGCACACATTTGTTTCATTTGAGATTACCACCTTAGTTTACCATTAGCATTTTCTTTAATGTTTATCAAATAACATTCGAATGACATAACAAACAAGTATGTTTATTTCATTCCAAGTTACCTATATATGCAGCTAACATTTCATCATACAATCATGGATATATATATATATATTTCATATTCATTATAGGCCTTCATTTGAGTGGTTACCTTCAAGATTCATTCAAGGATTAGTTACTACTTGATTAAATAATCATACATGAGAGGTATTCGAATAAACACTTAAACTACAAGTATTGATATCATCCTTGTTTATCCTAGACGAGTAGAGAACTAGCACGACACATAGACATCACATTCAATTACACAAGCATGGACAAGTTCTTATTCATTATAAGTTACCACTTTAATTATTCACTTTTGAATTTAAGTTCATGTGATCATATCATTCGAATAGCTTACCTAGACTAGCATGTGTTCATTTTAACTCCATTTCATCACGTTTCATTCAAGACATGTAACCAATTCATGAAGGTTTGACTAAGCATAATCATGTGTACATATATTCAAACATCTCTATTCAAGCATGTAAAGATTCATTCCTTACCATTCAACAATTACAATTCTCAAGCATATCATGAATCATTTGTATCATTCAATCTCAATTATGTAGCTCATATATCTTATAATAATAATGAACAAGGTTTCAATGGTATACTCATTTCATATTAATTAGACATGGTCATGTAGGTTATTATATTCAAGACTTGCAACATTCCATGTAGATTCAACTAAACAAGTTCATTTAGTGTAAACATTCGAATCATAGTCTTGCACAACATTAGAGGTCGAATCATATTTATATACAAGCTTCCAAACATACAAAATGCATGAACTAGCCTTAGCTATAAACAAGACTAGGTGCCACCAACAACTAAGAGATATACAAACAAGTAAGGATTCATACTCAAGCTCCACTTGTGTCTTGCTTCAGGCTCAAGAAATCTAACTTCAGGATCAAGAAAGTGTTTAGAACACCTAACCTGTTGGTTGGGAAGAAAGGAAACATGAGTGATAGGTACAATTTGTACTTAGTGAGGTAGCATCTAGATTTAACCAATTATTTAGACCAAGTTCCATTTAGTCAAGGAGTTCTATTCAAGGTTTATAGCATTTCGAATAACATGACAAGCAAGGACATGGATCCTAATTCAAGCTTTAACACCTTTCAAACAATCAATAACATATTCAATTAACTCACAACAATTCCAAGTCAAGTATAGCCATATTCAATCAATCAAGGTTATACTTAACAACATGTCATGTTTACATAATTTAATCACCTAAAAACAATTCTTATTTTCTAGCATTACTCGTTCAATTCTGTTCATTATACATGTTTACACTTAATTACAAGTAAAAACAATCCATGGTGACTTTTAATTTATTTAAATCTGTCAATGTACGCTTATAACGAGTTCAAAACAGTCCATATATGTTTATAACTTGTTTACTTAATTATGAAGACAATAAGCCTAGCAAACAGTCCACTTCTAGTCTTAATATAACTTAACATAGCAACACACTTACTCATACATTTATGCACATAAAACAGTCCAGTTTTAGACTTAATATCACTTAACATGGCAGCACACTTACTTACACATTTACACACATAAAACAGTCCGGTTTTAGACTTAATATCACTTAACATGGCAGCACACTTACTCCCACATTTACACACATAAAACAGTCCGGTTTTAGACTTAATATCACTTCACATGGCAGCACACTTACTCCCACATTTACACACATAAAACAGTCCAGTTTTAGACTTAATATCACTTAACATGGCAGCACACTTACTCCCACATTTACACACATAAAACAATCCGATTTTAGACTTAATATCACTTAACATGGCAGCACACTTACTCCCACATTTACACACCGGTTTTAGACTTAATATCACTTAACATGGCAACACACTTACTCCCACATTTACACACATAAAACAGTCCTATTTCCAATCAATCCAAGTCACGTAACAAGTAGCCCAAGAAATCAAGTCAAGTAGCAACTGGCTCAAGTAATCAAATCAAGTAACAAGTAGTTCAAGTAATCAAATTTGCATATCAAGTAATTCAAGTGTTCAAATAAGCTTACATATCAAGTAACTCAAGTAGCAAGATTTCATGTCAAGTAATTCAAGTAATGTTCACCAAGAGCTTTCTTTAGACATTATGCTCACCAAGAGCTTTCTTTAAACATTATGCTCACCAAGAGCATTCTTTAAACATTTCGCAACACATTCAAGATTATCTTTTGAATTTTTTATTTAATTTCTCAATAAGTTTCATGTCTTTTAACATGTTTGCCTTGGATCACAATTGGTTATGAATGACATTGGTCTGTGTTTGACCATAAAGGTCCAAGAATCCTATACTTCACACTATCCAACCAACTATCACCAATCTCCGTACAACTCACCCGTTACCTCCTATTGTCGCTAATAACATATTACATGTAATGGGGCGTCCCCCCGAGCCGTGGCTCATGGACCGTAGTCCCAAGAATACCAAGCATCATACCAATGTATCCAAGGACTTCCATTTAAGGCAACTTAAGTCTTTTAAATCTTTAACTTTCATTAGAGAGTATCTTATGGTACAAGAATTCTTATTTTACTTTAAAGCTTGTTGTTGTTTCTTGTTTTTATGCTTTCATGTTAAAGTCAAGATAATTGTGTTCAAGAATCACATTCAATCAAGTTATAGCAATATCATGCTTAGCCCTTAGGCTAGTTGAGCCTTAGCTCCTCAATTCACTTGTTATCTTGTCATTCAAGCAAGTATTCGAATATATGCCCTTAGGCAACAAGCAATGTCTTTATTTCATGGTTCAATCTTGTTAGTAAATGTTAAACCATGGAGAACATACAAGCAATCATTCACATAACCATCTCATTCACAAGTAAACATTTAGCATACACTACCTTAGGCATCAAGCAGGCATTCGAATGAATTGCATTGAAGACCCAAAGATCACACATCATATATCATGGAAGTACTATATATACTATTGTTCGAATAGGCACATTCAAGAATAAGAATTCACACTTTTGTTTTCACTTTTCTTTTTGATTATCTAGTCAATTTTTTTATGATTTAATTCACTTACAAGTTTAGCTTAGCCAATCTTCCCTTTATATGCATGATCAAGCCTATATTAAGTCCATTTAAACAATACAAGAATGGCAAGTAATTTAAGCATGCATATTTGGTTAAGACCTAAGTCCTAACCCTACAAAACTACACTCACAATACTCCAAGCTTAGCTAGTCTTGGATCCAAAATCCTTTGTTCTTGGCTTTAGAATGTTCCACTTTTTCCTCTTCCACCAAGTTCACTCCTGGTTTTTCATACACATTACACAAGTACATACATGTTAAAACAAGTTCACATAATCATTCAATCAAGGCAATGTTACAAGTACACATCATATACAAATCTGGCAGCATGTTCATACACATTCTTTACTATACATAAATACACTTATCTATACTTTAATTAATGTAAAACAGGGCAGTAACCAATGCCCCAAAACTGTTTACAATACAGTTTCCAAAACTGCCACAAAACAGTGTACAATTACCTAAACTGTTGTTACTAGGCAGCATGTAGTATGTTCACTTAAACATGCATAACTTTCATTCCGTACATCGGAATTTCAATTGGTTTACACCTTTGTAAAGATAACTTAACTTTCTTTCTAACCATATAGGCCTTGCATTTTATTTCTTTTCCAATTAATACAGTTTTTAACTTAAAGACAGGGTAATTTACAACACTGGACAATTTGCACTATCCCTAGTGTTTCTTCTCTACAATCCAGATTTCAGTTCTGTTTTCTCCTAATGAATTTAGACATGTCAAGGTACTATCCATAAAAATTTCAGCCTTAAATTCCTTTTATACAATTTATGGAGATTTTTCAAAGTTACTGCCCAGAACAGAGTGTTCTGGGCAGATTACACTAGGTTGAGTTTCTAGTTTCATAACTCATCTAAACAAGGTTCTATCATGGAAATTCAACTTATTTTCATGTTCTTACATGTATAGGTCATTCTAATTCACTTAGCAATATGCTTAAAATAGGGCATTATCGTGTTAAATTCAATTTGATCTATTTGATCAACATTATACTTCTAATTCATCCATTGAGCAGTCCATTACCTAGTTTTAACTAATCCAATTAGGTGCATTCATTTTCCAGCAACTTACTTACTCTATTCAACCCTCAATTCATCTACCAACATGATCAAGACATGGCAGTACATTCAATTGGCATGCTTAAACATTTTCCCCTATCAAAACAGTCCCAATTCAAAACTGTTTTCAACCATAATTCCTATTCTCAAATTTCCAGCAACCATACACATTCTCTTGTTATATTCTAGAATCATAAACAAAAAAATAAGAATTGGCAAGAGAAATTACTTTCATACACATGCAAACAACAATTTAAGCACCAAAACAAGCATCACTTCAAGAAATCCAAGTAATTTAGCCATGAAATTCTCTCTTTCTCTCAGCCTTGGTTTCGGTTCATGGAGGCAAAGAATGGAAAGAAGAAGATGATAACTATTTTGGTTATCTCTATCCTCAAAGTGTCAACTCCCTTAACACAAGTTTCTCTAAGAAGGTGACAAATGTACAAGTCCTTTGACTTGTAAATCTTTAGCATACAAATGCTAAGTTCTTTACTTGTTTCCATTTTAATCCTTTTTATAATGGCTCTTCAATTGCTCTTTACTTTCAAGTAAACCTAAAATCACTTAATGATTCCTAATAGATAACAATTACACTACAATTAGCTTGTAATTAAGTTATTACATACTTTTAAGCCATTATTTGGGGTATTACAAGTATAGTATCTGAGTCCATTGAAAACATTCAACAATTAGAAGATACATTTTACCAATTAACATATCACAACCATGGTTCCTTTACTTATCCTATATACTTTCTCGATTTCCTTCTTAACAATAGCTATTTATCTTTTCTTTACTTGAATTTAACTCCTAATCCATCCAATTAATTCATTAATGATAGATCCAGACAAATTATTTAGCTTTCGAATTTGGATCATAATTCTAGGCCGGGTTTTGGGGTATTACAATTAAAGCTTGAGGAGCTGTAGAGATGTTTTTAAAATATCGATACGAGGTATCCCCACGTTTTGGAAAATTCAATTTAGGGGGAAATTTCTTTTTAAAATCATGTTTTGAAAATAAAACTTGGAGTTGCCACCAGTCACGTGGATAAGGTAGACCAAACACCACAAAACCAGAGATTCATTTAAAAATGGGTTCGGGAGTTGGTTACGTGTGGGGAAGGATTAGCATCCCCACAACGCCCGAAATCGGTACCAAATCATACATTACTTTTTATTGATGGAAACAATTGAAATATAAGTTGACTTTAAATAAATGTTCTTAATTGAATATAAGATTTAAGCTAAGTAGGCTTTAACACTTGGTGAGTTTGAATTAATTAGTCCTTTAATTAATAAGGGTGACTTTACATTCAGAACATAGATTAAACTGACATCAAATAAGAATGGTTGTTGGGTTAATTTAGGGTTTGAATCAACTACATCACCTTTATGCATGATGCAAACAATTAAACATGATGTTATGACTTATCAAATTTTATTCATTTTTAATTTAACTTTAGACAATATAAATTAATTTGAATATTTAGTCAATATCCATTAAGTCAAGATATTACAACACAAATACTCTAACTAATAAATACCTCATTTTTATAGTTAAGATTAATTAATTATCAAAAGTACTCATTAAAATATTAAAATCAAATAAATAACAATTAAAAGCATGCCACAAAAAAACAAATAAGCATGATAAGAACATACATAAGAGCATAAATAATAGCAAATGAATATATAAATATACATATTTTAAGATATAAAACTATATAAATAATATAAACATATATAACAAAATAATATAAACATAGTATAAAAGGGAAACAAACATTACGTTGAAAAACAAACACATATATATTATGTTAAAATAAATGTGTTATATATATAGGGTAAAAACCGTGGTTTGTAAATGTATACACTTATTCTTGCCTTAATATATATATGTATATTAAAATAAATACTACTTATGTATGTATGGTAAAACTCGTATTTTATACATATATAGATTAATATACATTTTAAATATATATATAAATACATAGACTTATTAATGGTAAAATATATTATAGGAGATTAATTTAAAGATATTTGAAAATATATTGTAAATAAGTAAATTTATAATACATATATGGTATAATAATAATAATATATAGACAACCAACCAATCAAGCAATTAAAAAGAACATACCATATGCAATTTAAATTAAACCACTAATTAAAGCAGTAAAAAAGGGCTAAATTAAAAGAAAACACAAAGGGAAAGGGATTAAAAGAGCAAATTTGCCACTGATCTCGGACTCAAATAAGAAAAAGAAGAGGATGAAATCAGAAAGATTTTGAAAACTATGAGGACTGCAGAGAGGATTTAAAAAACGCAAAAGGACTTAAAATGGTGATTATCCCGCTTTTCAAGCATGGTTTAAATACCTAAAACAAAACACCTAAATTATTTCTTTCCCTTCCCCAAAAATAGATCAAAAATCCTTTTTCAAAACCTCTGAAACGTTATTCCAAACACATGAGTTCTTCAAGAACTCATAGTGATTTCTAGATTTCGGCGAAGAAACACCGCATCAGCCGCTGTCCAATGTCGTCGGCCGCCACCGACGAACCCCAAAACCATCACCAAAAACTCTCATTTTTCTTTTGAAACCAAATTCAAAACTCGATTTTAGAAAAATCAAACCCAAATCCCGTTCTTTTGTTTAAAAACAGAAACAAGAAAACCTTATTCTTTAGAAACACTACCCGTCTGATTCACCACTATTAACCTTGAAGGCCGAGGGTTTATCACCGAACGAAGACACATCCATCATCGGGACCCAAGGATAGCGTCGGCAACCCAAACGACAAAAGGTAAGAAAATAAAAACCCTAATCCAAATATGTGTATACTTCAAAATAAAAAACAAGGGTGAAGATACCTCTAAAAAGCTTCAACTTTTGTATTGATTTTCTCTTTGAAATTTCAAATGAATCCCATTATAAATGGTTAGCCTAGTTTTATAAACGACTTTAGGAAATACATAAAAAAGATTACATATCCATTTTTGAAATGATCTGCCATGCATTTTTCATTGATTTGTGTTTTTTCCTTTTTTGGTTCATTTCTGATGATGGGGACGAGAGTCGGTCATAGCTTTCAGTGCAAATGGGACGCTCGGTAAGCCTGAGAAGTCACAGGCTCGTCCGATGGCTGACGTGGCATAAATTCGTCGATTGGAGAAATCCCGAGGCGACTGACGTGGAACTTCAGAAATTGTGCAGCATTAAATGGGTTTCCTTAAATCCCGTTCGACATTAACTTACCCTTGATTCCAACATTTTGTATTAATTAGCCGACGGCTAGGGTTTAGGGTATTTCAAAAATTAGGCAAAATGTTTGATAAGTGGGCCAGTTTGTATTGGGCTTGAAGGGGTATTTTTATATTGTAAGTGGACAGCTATTTAATAAAGAGTGGACTATTTATTTATTTATGGATTTATTTAATATTATATATGATAATGGGTCGGATAAAATCTAGTGATTACAGCTACCCCTCTTTGCTCATTCTGGTGAAACGAGAATAGAGAAAAGATCATAAGCACTAATTTTATCCCACTTTCATGTCTAGAGATTTGGAGTTGCGAGTTCTTCCTATATGGAACTGTTCACTCTTCCTCTATGTGAAGCCTTGGAGCTTGAAGTTCTCCCTGTATAGAACTTTTTACTTTCCGTAGAAAATTATTCAGGTTGCAAGTTCTTCCTACAAGTTCTTTCTAGAACCCTTCACTTTCGAGATCCTAGAGTTACAAGTCCTTTCTATATAGGACTTTTTGCTTATGAGTCCTTTCTATATAGAACCCTTTGCTTTGAAATCCTCAGGTTCTTGCTATATTGAACTTTGAAAAGGCACCATACTTTCTTATGGCACGAGTATCGGAAGGCTCTTCATAGCTTCCCAAAAGGCCGAAGACTGAGAGATATTAAAGTAATGCCTTGCTTCCTCGTTGCAAGAGTTCCTATTAAAAACACACAAAAATGTTTTGGTGATATGAATTAGCATGCTCCTAACTTAGGGATGTCTAACAACATATGATGCAGGAATATTGGAGTTTCAACGTTGCTCAAACGTTTTCTCCGCTCCATTCGATCTATCTTTGCCCATCTCCTTGTTTTCTTCTTCTTCCTGATCGTTACACTAACGGTGCCGCATCTCATGTTCAGGTTCAACCATCTTAGCTTTTTTTTCTTGAACTTTCCACGTTTTTGCTCTAAAATTTTTCAGGTTTTCACTTTAGATTCGCTTTTAAAGAGCCCTTTCAGGTTTTCACCCTAAAATCACTTTGCCGCTTGAAGCCATTTGCTTCTAAGTTTCGATGTAGATGACAAACTTCATTTTTCTTGAGATCTTCATTTGCTTGGACCTTGGTATAAAAACTTTGAGGTCAATTTTTGTCTTTGGATCAACTTCTCACAATTGAAAAGGGCCAAATATTCTTCGATAGTTGGGGTCATATTAACATTGCCAAATGTAAAGCAACTATAAGTTGGGTTCCAAAACCCAACTAGGGCCTGAAGAAGTGTTTCAAACATTGGTACATTTAACAAATACATAATGTCGCCATATTCCTTCTTAAAAGCACTTCTCATCCCATAATTCCAATTATTCTATACGGTTCTCAAAACAGATACGTAACACCCCTTTCCTGGCCTGGTCGAGAATCGGGTCAGAGTGGGCTATCGGTGAACGGTGCAGTGATTTGTGCAATAAAATTTCAATCAATGACCTACATACAATCAATACTATACCTTTTGGATGTTATTAAACAATTCCTTAAGCCATGTTTAGTCAATATGGAACGATTAAATATCATTTAGGACTAATTTAATGTTTTACAACTTTTAGGGACTAAACCGTAAATCTGATAGTTTAAGGGTCCTTTTCTATAATTAACAATTCCACAATGAAATTCAATGCAATAACAATATACTCACAAATTTTCAAGTCATCTTGATAACATTCACCCAACCAATTAAACCATATAATATCCAGTGACCATTTTGTAAACATTGTAAAACTTTAGTCCATGTCTTTCAACAGAATTAACTACCCCTGTATCGGTACGCCTGGAGGCCATACCGATACGGGTGTACAAAGCTTACAGCCCATTTCTGGATCTGTCCATTCTCGTATCGATACAACTTGGCTTGTATCGATACGGGTTGACAAATTTTGACTTGCTATTTATAGTCTTATAACTATATTACAATCACCGTATCTATACACCATCATGATGTATCAATATAGAAATACACAAATTCACTTCTAAACCTCAATGACTAAAGCCCATTTCGATACAGCTGGGGTTGTATCGATACAGTTTGACTAGAATTGACCTATTTCGATACACCCCAAGACCGTATCGATACATTTAGATGCCACCTTACAACCAAAACCTGTATCGATAAACTTTAGAACTGTATCGATACACTATGGTTAACTCATGCTTCCTCAGGCCAAATATACAAGGCCGTATCGATACAGCTTGACCTGTATCAGTACGCCATGCACTGTAATATCAATTTTCATCTGGTTTTTAGTCCATTTGACATAGCAATCAATGTCCTAATGCAATGAAACTTTACCAACAATATTTAAATGATATAATCTTCCTATATGTCAAGTTTTAGGGTTATTTGAATCCATTTACTAGGTTTTCACCTTTTAAAGCCAAATATGCATATTTAGCCTCTTTTAGCCAATTTTAAAAGGTCATCTAGAACTATTGTGACCTCCACAAGTCATGCATATTACACATATATCAAAAGGTTCATAAATGACTAGTTCAACTACTTTGCCACCGTTCTAGGAGTTCATAGAAGCAAAACACATTACTTGGGCTTGTAGTGACTTGTCAACAACGTCGATTCTCCAATCTCCAACAGTGAATTCCTTAACCTGAAATGTATGAAATAAAATGCATTAGGCATACATTGCCTAGTGAGGTAGTCACCACTAAACACTTTATAGATGAAATGCATTCCAAATCATATCTTGACAATAACAATGCAATGATTCAATTGTGGCAATGCAATGATCATGTTTAATAGCAATAAGTCCATAATTCAACAATAACCCTTGGATCGATTCAGGATAGTGGATACGTGAATTCCTACTCCTCGCCAAATCAATGAATGGTCTAGTCCCTCTGCCTCGCCAATATGACCAATATCACAACACATCCCCCTGCCTCGCCAAATCAATATAGGCCGTAGCCCAAGGACCGTAGTGATATTGGTATGTCAATTGTATGGCACGTCAATTGTATCCAAAGTCCTTTCGAATCTAAGGTCTGGTGGCAATATCAATAAGTGATGTTCAATAACAATAGCTATGTTCAATGTTCTTATTAATAATCAATGTTTTGATGTCCACGTTCAATAGCAATATCAATAACAATGACAATGTTCAATGATCTCAATGACAATAACAATAGTCGATGCTTTATTTATAATGTTTCGATGACAATAACTTTGTCGATATCAATGTAAAATGACAATAACAATAACGATGACAATAGCAATGACTATGCGCTATGTCCAATGTTCAATGCTTCAATAATTCAATGACTATATCGATGGCGAATTCAAAGAAAATGAGCGATGGCAATGACCATAGCAATATCAATGGCCGATATTCAATGTAATGACTTACCTTGACTTACCAATGGAATCCACTTAAGTGGTTTAATGCAATAATACTTGAAAATAGTGTTAGCCATACTATAATCAATGACAATGAAACCGGGGAAGGCACCTACCTAATCCTAAAAATCCGACTACACTCACCTTGATAATCTGAAGCTCCTACTGCTCTCGGATAGCAATTCCTTTGTCCTTAGCCCTTGATGGAGATGATGGATGATCTCTATCAATTTCTTGGGCTAGGTAAACAATAGGATTGTGTTAGAATCAATATTACAATATCGAAATCAATATAACGATATCAAATTCAATATCTAAACTCAATATATATAGTATCTATGAATTATCCATGGATAGCAAAAACCTAGCTTGAGATTACTTTCAAATCCTCCATGGATTTCAAAAATTGTTTGGGGGATTAAGCTTGCCCGATCAATAGCAATATTTTGATAACAAGAAATCGATGAAAAACCAAGCTTGAGCTTGAGCTCCAATGGAGGTGTGAGCTTCAAGGAAGAAGGAGATAAGAGGAAGGTGCTAGCTTAATTGAGGAATCGGGTAGCTTTCTTCACTCTTTCATTCTTTCTATGCTTATTAGCAATCCGATGGCTTTCCTTCATATGAAGGAAGCTCATCAAATTAGCCCACGTATGGGTGATTAATATTTAAGGAGTGGCTAATCACAAGGTTAGTCCCTCAGCTCTCAATTCTTCGTACTTGTACCCCAGACTTTCAAATTATATAGTTTAGCCACTAAACAGGTTTTCAATACTTTCAATAAGGTCTTTAAATAATAATTTGACTCAATTGTAGTCCAATATCGATACAATTGAATTTGCGGTCAATGTTAATACAACATTTGAATAATTCCGATGTAGGGTTTTTGATTGCTGGAACCCAATTCTGACTAGGCCGGATTTCGGGGTGTTACAACTCTTCCCCTTAAGAAAAAATTCATCCTCAAATTTCACCTGGATCAAAGAGATGAGGATATTGCTTTCGCATTATTTCTTCTAGTTCCCATTTTGTTTCCTTAGCGGTTTGGATTTTCCAGAGCACCTTAACTAAGGGAATGGTCTTGTTACGAAGTCTTTTTGACTTCCTTTGCAAGTATCTGAACTGGCTATTCTCTATAGGACAAGTTTGGTTGAATTTCTACAGGTTCAAGCTCAATGATGTGCGAGGGATCAGAATGATACTTATGAAGCATGGATACATGAAATACATCATGGATTTTATTTAATTATGAGGGCAGCAATAAGCGATAAGCCATAGGGCCAACTTTTTCAATAACCTCATAAGGTCCAATGAATCGGGGGCTCAATTTTCCTTTCTTGCCAAACCTTAGAACTTTCTTCCATGGTAAGACTTTAAGAAAAGCTTTCTCACCAATTTCATATTGTTTATCCCTTCGCTTGTGATCAGCATAGGCCTTCTGTCGGTCAAAGGCAGTTTTTAATCGATCATGGATGATGGTAACCCATTCCTTGATTTAACGAAGTAAGTTGGGGCCCAACATTTTGCCTTTACCGAGTTCAAACTAACACAATGGAGTTTTGCACCGTCTCTCATACAGGGCTTCATACGGTGCCATCTTAATGGAAACTTGATAACTGTTGTTATAGGCAAACTCGATAAGAGGTAGGGATTTCTCCCAAGAGATTCCAAAATCAATGATGCACGCTCGAAGCATATCTTCCAAAACTTGAATTACTCTTTTTCGAATGGCCGTCAGATTGAGGGTGAAAAGCAGTACTAAGATTAACTTTGGTACCCAGAGCTCCTTGCAATGACTTCCAGAGCTGAGAAGCAAATCGTGGGTCTCAATCAAAGATGACAGACCGAGGTACTCCATAGAGTCGGAAGACTTCCGAGATATACAAGTCAGCTAGTTTTGGAAGACCATAGTCCATCCGAACTGGACATCTTCACTGACCCGGGTGGACAGAGAAAGAAATTAAATGAGCTTCTATAAGGATATTGGTACGAAGAGATTCATCATTGGATACAGCTAGGGCTGTATCGATGCAGTTTGACTAGAATTGACTTGTTTTGATACACCCTAAGGTCGTATCTATACAGTTAGATGCCCAAACCTTAATGCAAAAACTTGTATCGATACACTTTAGACCTATATTGATACGTTATGGTTAAATCATGTTTTCTCAGGCCAAATATGCAAGGCCGTATTGATACAGCTTGACTTGTATCGGTACGCCCTACATTGTAATGTCAATTTTCTTCTAGTTTTTAGTCCATTTGACCTAGCAATCAATGTCCAAATGCAATGAAACTTTACCAAAAAAATTTCAATGCTATAATCTTCATGTATGTCAAGTTTTAGGGTTATTTGAATCCATTTACTAGGTGAGGAAGTCGGTAATACCCAGAGCAGTGAATATCGGGCTTAATTCATCATTTAACCCTTCGATGAACATTCAGCACTTGTTGGCCTCGATTTTGATATATTCTGACCCATACTTGTAATACTTGCAAAAGTCACTTACATATTGCTCGATAGGTCGGCCAGCTTGTTTAAGATACATAAATCATTTTCGGCGCTCGGTCAGATATTGCTCGCTGATATACTTCTTCTTGAACTCATCAATGAAGAACTTCCACGTAATAGATTCTGCATGAGTAGTCAGAGTAGTGGTTTCCCCCAGCTTAGTGCTTCGTCTGCTAACAGAGCGATGGCACATTAGAGTTTATGTTCGTCAGGACATGGCAATTGTTTAGTCAGAATACGAGTAGTGGCTTCTAACCAGTACTCGGCTACTTCCAGATTAGCCTCATCGGTGTATGCCCGATGTTGAGCCAGCTTGTCAATAGGGGCTCGGTTTGGTACAGTAATAATAGGAACAATTGGGTGATCTTGTTTAAGGGCCGTTACGAGATGATTGAACATCTCTTTCATACTTGTAAGGCATTCTTGCTGCACAAGATTGATAGCAGGAGCTTTCTGTTGAGAAGAAGTCTGAGCTCGATGTTGAGCTTGCTGTTGAGGAGGATTATGTTCCATTCTTGCACTATCGCCTTCGTTCGAGGAGCCTACGAGACTTCCATTATCCTGACCCAGTCTTGTTTCTGACATTCTAGTTCAATCAGAACAAATAGAGTCTTAGTTATCACATTTACACATTTAAGCAACATTACAAGCTTATATCAAGTCTCCTAGGTGGCACGTGTCCTATATGATGCAAATGAGCTTATCAAATCAACCAAAAAGCTCTGATACCAATAAATGTAACACCCTATCCTCGGGTTAGCCGTAACCCAGTCCGAAAGCGTTACCGGAACAAAACAAAGCAATTGATAGGTTACTTGTCGAACAAGTAATCTCAGGATACTTGCCTTGATGCGCAAGTAATCCCAATCTAAACCTTTCAAACATGCAAACAATACCTCAATTCACGTTAGGCAAAGCCACATCATACATAGCATACAAATTTGAGTACCATTTTGTTTCATTCTTTACTTATAACCTAAGTTACTATTGTCATATTACCAAACCATTCAAATTGCATACAATCATTCAAACAACAACTCAAGTGTGTTATACATTACATTAAGGTTACTATTAGACATGGTATAACTTTCATTCTTACTACACTTTCATGTACATTAATCGAACAACATATAGGTGATCACTAAACATACTTAAACTAGCTTACTTGCAACTTAAGAAACTACCTATTCAACCAATTAACAAGATTAACATAAAGCATCTAACATACATCTTATTACACATTCATACCTCCATTCGATCAACATGGAATCCTAATTACATTTCATTTGTTTCTTTACAACCAAGTCATCATATTTCATAGCATATTTGGTTTATACATTGATAATGCATGCTTGACATACCTTAGCCTTAACCTTGTCCTTGCCGAATCATGACAATGGATATAGGAGCAAATGCATGAACATACAACATAGGTTTAGCATTCAAATTAAACAAGATTGCATCATTCATTGGATCTACATTCGAATCATGCATGGTTTCATTCAACAATGCATTCTTTCACAAATTTGCACAGCTATTACTTTTATATATATATATATATATATATATATATATATATATATATATATATATATATATACATCATCATGGTTCAAACATAGTTTAAGTCATCCAAAATAGATTACATAATAGGCCTATTCAAAACATTACAAAACTAGTCTTATACACATAATCAAATGCATGATCAAGGCTACCTAATACAAAATCTAGTGCCACCAAACTAGGAGTATACAAAGAGTATAAATTCATACTTTTAAGCTTGCCACAAGTGTTGCTTCAAACCCAAGATATCCTCTTGAAGTATTCTTTAATCTGTTATGGGAAGAATGAAGAGTAGAGTGGTAAATACAATATATGTACTTAGTGAGGCAACACTAGTCTAGTCCATTTCAAATCATATAAATTCAGGTAGTCATGTATTTCAAAGGATCAAACCCATCTTTACATCATTCATGCTTATTTGAATTGCATAGGGTGATTTAGACAATCCTTACATATCAGACAATCAACATAACACATTCATCATGACACTCATAAGCCATTCGAGCCAGATGCTTAGAAGACAAGTAATCAATCACTTAATTCATCAAGTAGGCATATATACATAAAGCCATCATCCATGCATTTCTTTCATGACAAGTAACAAGTTTTGCAACCATTCATGTGTCATCTTTCAAAGCAATGAAGTTCATACAACTCTCTTACAATACAAGCAATGTTCATTTGAATTATTAAGTCATTTTTTCAACATTCCTTGGTAAGTAGCTTACTAGATAATCAAATCTTAACAATATGCACCGGAGTGCCAATATCCACCGAAGTGCCAATATGCACTGTAGTGCCAATATGCACCGAAGTGCCAATATGCACCGTCGTGCCAATATGCACCGTAGTGCCAATATGTACCGTCATACCAATATGCACCGTAGTGCCAATATGAGCTCAAGATTCTAGGGCATGCCCTCCTATCTATCAAACTAGCTACCAAGGTTGTTGATTATCCATTTCATTTAAGCTTTATACATTTCATGATTCAATACATCATTATGCCATTCAAAGGCCAAGCCCTTAGGCTTATGGAGTCTTAACTCCCAATACATAACTATCCATAGCATTCAAATCAATCAGTCATGTATAACATTCACAAACACAAGCATATGTATGCATTGTGCGTACCTTATTCTCCAAGCAAGCATGCCAATTCATACCTTAGGCATAAGCAATGCACATGACAAGCATTTGATCATAATTGCTTAACACCCAAGTAAACACAAAGATCATGGCATCAATCATGTTATCATACATTTCATTCTTCCCTTAATTAGCCAAATATACTTTAAGTCATGTTACATGGCATTAACATTTCATTTAAACAATAACAAGGTTGGTTAGGACCTAAGTCCCAACCCTAAGGGTAGTTACACTCACAATACTCCTAGCAATTCAACTATCTTGGATCCAAATCCCTTTGCCTCTAGCTTTGGGATGTCCACTCCTATCCTCTTCTTCCCCAATCTGCTGCCCTTGGTCTAGCAAGCAAAGCACATACACATATCATCACAACAAGCACAATATCGCACAATCATAGTAGCAATGTTATCACAATGTACCTAACATTTAGCTACTGTTTTTATGCTCCTTTTTAAGCATTTCTTACCAATTCAATTCCATATTGTTATCACTTCATTTTAAGACATAATTGAACAGATTACAATGTCCCAAAACTGTTTTGGAAATAGTTTCTTACTAGGTGCAAAAACAGTCCCAAACTGCCCAGGACACTGCTGCCTGGCAGTTTGCACACTGTCTCTTTAAAAGGCCATATCGTTTAATCCGTACGTCAGAATTTCAATTTTTATACACAGTTGGAAAGCTTACAAAATTTCCTATAAGATCATGTAAGACTTACATTTTATTTCTTATCCAATTAACACAGTTTATTGTTCAAAGACAGGGCATTTACACTGCCTGGACAGTTTGCACTGCCCAGAAATTCCTATTTACAGTTTTCAGTATAGGACCCAGTTTTCAGTTCTGTTTTCACCTAATGAAAATAGACATTCTAAGGATCATGTCATTAAAATTTCAGCCCTGGATTCAAACTATAAATTTTTTGGTGAATTTTCAAAGTGACTGCCCAGAACAGAGCAATTCTGGGCAGATTGCATCTAATCACATTTTAATGCCTTTAATCCATTTTAACCAATGTCTTGGCCCTATAATTCATTTCATATGTCATTCTAAACATGTTAGGTTCATGTTAGTTCATTAAACAAGGCTGCCAAAGTAGGGTAAGTTGTTTACAAAGCCTAATCTTGTATGTTTACTCAATTTCAATACCACAAAACAGTTTCTATATTGTATAACTATATTCATGTTCTTATCCTTCATTTCCAGCATTGTTTGTTAACAATTCAATTTGTTTAACACCTTCTTTACATTACCTGTTCATGATCATCATCAATTCATTATTTGCTTAGCTCAATTTTATGTTCTAATCATTCAATTTCCACTTCAATAACACAATTCAATTTTCCAGCAACCTAGGTTTGTTACACTAGCATGAACACATAATTTCCAGCCTTGTACCTAGTTTCATTCTTCAATTTTGTATAATTCAACAACCATATAATCACCTAACAACATATCCAATGTCTAATTCATCTATAATCATCAAAAACAGTCCAATTTCAACAATATAGTTGCCTATTCAATTAATCACAAGAAGAACTATACTTACTTTGCTTCTTGCTTAATTTCAATGAAAAATCACAACACATGCAAGCTAAAATCCTTTCTTCAATGTCTGAGTTCTCTAGCTTTCTCTCTCTCTATTCTTCTCTCTTAATCGGCCAACACAAGGAAAATGGGGGAAGATGACAACAACAATTCATTGTTATTGGAATTGTGTATTGTCTAAATTGTCCCTTAATTAGTTACTAATCATGTGATTAGTCAAGGGCAAATAAGAGATTCATGATATTTATCATGCAATCTCAATCTTTCTCTTTTAATTCATTTTAGCCATTCTAATTTGATCACTTATTTCATACATTCTTTCAATTAGGCCCTTAACTATTCAATTTAGCTTAATTCTAAATTCAATTAAGCTATCAACTTATACGATTTTAACTCCAATACTTCTAGACTAGAATTTGGGGTGTTACATCAATAGCAATATTTCGATAACAAGAAATCGATGAAAAACCAAGCTAATGTTGAATCAACTCGGCAAACCATGCCAAGACAGGTTGGCATCAAGGCTGGCATAGCATGAAACGTTGACACTAGGCATTCCTTTCCAATACTCATCCTCATTAAGAAACCTTCCTTGCCAACGTCTTACTCTGTTTTTATTTCTTTTACTTTAATTCTTTTAAAACCAATTTTCAAAACAAACATCTTTTCTTCCAAGACAAGTAACAAGCAAGCAATCGAATTCCAAGTCAATCTCTGTGGGATCGATACTCAGCTTAACTACTGTATTACTTGCAGACCGTGTATACTTTCACGCAAAAGACTCTTAGCACTATTTTACTAATACATATATTTGTCCCCTTTTGCCAGCATTCACTCTACACGTCTTCTACAGAGTCTACACTCACCCTCTGACCAATTTTGTACTTTCGAGTTCTTCTCATCGTTGCTATGTATCATATCTGCTTCGATAGTCGGGGTCATATCAACATTGCCAAATGTAAAGCAACTATAAGCTGAGTTCCAAAACTCAACTATGGCCTAAAGAAGTGTTTCAACGATTGACACATTTAACAAATACATAATGTTGCCATATTCCTTCTTAAAAGTGCTTCTCATCTCATAATCCCAATTATTCCATACGGTTCTCAAAGCAGATACATTATTATGGTCTACATTGATGTGAGTTGCAGATGATATCTTTGATACCTATCCCACTAAAATATTGTCTCCCATTTGTAGTTGCTCACCCTCTGACCAATTTTGTACTTTTGAGTTCTTCTCATCGTTGCTACGTATCATATCTCCTATCAATCAAGTTTTTAATGTCAGACTATCCCCAAATCAGTGTTTTCCCCTATGATATGCCATGAGTAAATGCAAAAACAAGTAAACAAATACAAAAGGAAAACGAGAAAAAAAGAAAGTGTGTTAGTAATGAATAAAATAATTGAATGAATAATAATTCAATGCGACAAGAGACAAATATTAGAATAAAAGAAAAATAATCAAACAAACAAAATAATGAAAAACCTAACAATTTGAATTCTAATTCGCTATGGTTATCCACATGGCTCTATCGAGGTGGGCTTCTTAAATTCTCACACATGTGGTTTGGTTCTAGACAAGGGTACCCGAACCTATCTTGTTACCTACTAAGGTAACAAGAACCTCGATTTTGGCCCATTACAAGCTTGCGAATCAGATTCGGTTCGAGGGAAAGCACGACCTAGTGATGCGGAGGGCTGCTCATGGATCAAAAGGCATGGATTCCAGAAGTGGATTGCCAGACCGCGGAGGGTTACTCACGGGGTATTAGGCGTCTCCACTCCCACTCAAGGGACAAAGCTCGGGTAGAAAGCTCGATGGTTATGAAGCAACACATGTCGGTGATTCCTTATAAATTAAATGAACCATTAATGCAAGACCATCAATTATCAAAGCCCACTTGATCAAAGTATTATTCTCAAGAAAGAAAAAATTAATTAAAGTCAACTTAAATTTCAAAATTTTCATCGATAAAAGCAACATATGATTTTTTTTGGCTTAACTCCTTTTTTTTGTTTTGTAAAAACAAAATTCGGTCCCTAGCAAATTCGCCATGTTGTAGCGATATTTTTAAAATATCGTTACGAGGTATTCCCACGTTTTGGAAAATTCAATTTAGGGGGGAGATTTCTTTTTAAAATCGTGTTTTGAAAATAAAACTTGGAGTCGCCACTAGTCACTTGGATAAGGTAGACCGGACACCACAAAACCTGAGATTTGTTTAAAAATGGGTTCGGGAGTTGGTTACGTGTGGGGAATGATTAGTACCCCACAACGCCCGAAATCGGTACCAAATCATACATTGCTTTCTGTCGATGGAAACAATTGAAATATAAGTTGACTTTAAATAAATGTTCTTAATTGAATATAAGATTTAAGCTAAGTGGACTTTAACACTTAGTGAGTTTGAATTAATTAGTCCATTAATTACTAAGGTTGACTATACATTCGGATTATAGATTAACTTATCAAATTTTATTCATTTTTAATTTACCTTTAGTAAATATAAATTAATTTGAATATTTGGTCAGTATCCATTAAGTCAAGATATTATGACACAAATACTCGAACTAATAAATACCTCTTTTATAGTTAAAATTAATTAATTATCAAAGTACTCATTGGAATATTAAAGTCAAATGAATGACAATTAAAAACATGCCACAAAAAACAAATAAGCGTGGCAAGAACATACATAAGGGCATATACAACAGCAAATGAATATACAAATGCACATACATTAAGATATAAAACTATATAAATAATATAAACATAGCATAAAGGGAAACAAACATTACGTTGAAACATATATATAGTATGTTAAAATAAATGTGTTACATATATAAGGTAAAAACCGTAGTTTGTAAGTGTATACACTTATTCTTGCCTTAATATATATATATATATATTAAAATAAATACTATTTATGTATACATGGTAAAACTCGTGTTCTATACATATATAGATTAATATACACTTTAAATAAATATATGTATATATGTGTATATATAAATACATAGAAGTATTAATGGTAAAATATATTATAAGATATTAATTTAAAGATATTTGAAAATGTATTGTAAATAAGTAAACTTATAATTCATATATGGTATAATAATATATAGACAACCAATCAATCAAGTAATTGAAAAGAACATACCATATGCAATTTAAATTATGCCACTAATTAAAGCTGTAAATGAGAGCTAAATTAAACGAAAACACAAAGGGAAAGGGATTAAAAGAGCAAATTTGCCACTAGTCTTGAACTCTAAGAAAAAGTAAAGGACGAAATCGAAAAGATTTTTAAAACTATAAGGACTACGGAGAGAATTTAAAAAACGTGGAAGAACTTAAAATGGTGATTATCCCACTTTTCAAGCATGGTATAAATACCAAAAACAAAACACCTAAATCATTTCATTCTCTTCCCCCAAAATAGATCAAAAATCCTTTTCTCAAAACCTCTTAAACGTTCTTTCAAACACATGAGTTCTTCAAGAACTCATCATGATTTCCAGATTCAGGCGAAGAAACGCCGCATCGGCCATCGTTCAATGTCGTTTGCCACCACTCGTTGGTGCCGGCGAACCCCGAAACTACAACCAAAAATTCTTCTTTTTCTTTTGAAACTAGATCCAAAACTTGGTTTTAGAAAAATCAAACCCGAACCCTTTTCTTTTGCTTAAAAACAGAAACAAAAAAAAACTCATCTTCTTTAGAAACCCTAACTGTCCGATTCACCGCTATTAACCTTGAAGGCCGAGGGTTTATCACCGGATGAAGTCTCATCTATCATCGGGACCCAAGGACGGCGTCGACAACCCAAACGATGAAAGGTAAGAAAATAAAAACCCTAATCCTAATATGCTTATGCTTCGGAATAAAATCAAGGGAGAAGATGCCTCTAAAAAGATTCAACTTTTGTATTGATTTTCTCTCCAAAATTTTGAATGAATCCCATTACAAATGGTTAGCCTCGCTTTATAAACGAGTTTAAAAAATACATAAAAAAAGATTACATATCCATTTTTGATCTGATTTGCCTTGCTTTTTTCATTGATTTGTGTTTTTACCCTTTTTGGTTCATTTCTAACGATAGGGAAGAGAGCCAGTCGTAGCTTCTGAAGCGGATGGGACACTCGGCAAGCCTAAGGAGTCACGGGCTTATCCGATGGCTGACGTGCCATAAATTCGTCGGTTGGAGAAATCTTGAGGTGATTGACGTGAAACTTCAAATATTGTGTAGTATTAAATGGGTTTCCTTAAATCTCGTTCTGCATTAAATTACCCTTGATTCTTGCATTTTGTATTAATTAGGTCAGGCTAGGGTTTAGGGTATTTGAAAAGTTAGGCAAAATGTTTGATAAGTGGGCCAATTTGTATTGGGCTTGAAGGGGTGTTTTTATATTGTAAGTGGAATACTATTTAATAAAGAGTGGACTATTTATTTATTTATGGATTTATTTAATATTATATATATGTAATGGAGCGGATAAAATCTAGTGATTACATGATCATTTCTTGGTGTCTTATGGAAAGTGAGCATTAAGCTCCAACTAGAAATTAATATTGATTCAAGCTTATTACAAGGTTTCCAATCCATCTTTTGATCTAACATAAATATCATACCATAGCAAGGTAAAATGTGAATATGTAATGCAAGCATAATCAAAAGACTTACCAAATATGTTATGCCATGGATGTATTTCCCTAATGTGCTCTATTTGAGTCTTATACATAAAAATGAGTATGATTTAAAAATAACAAATCAAGCAAACAAATATCAAGATGGCACCGTGTCACCTCGAATGCATATACTGCACTCACCTGACACCCTAAAGTTACAGGATATCTCGAACCGCAATGCAACTTGCTTAACCCCTTCAAAACCTTGTTTCACCACTAACTCTTGGTCTAGGCATACAACAAAGTATAAACCATGCATTAAAACTCGTTTTAATTACACAACATCAATCAATTCATAAAGCATACAAGGCAGCTTGCACTGTCCTTAAAGAATCATTTCTATAAAATGTTCTATAACTCAGAATTTGATTCCGTTTGTTTTAAACGAAAGTAGACTAAATAGCCTTTTAAATCATATAAATTATAGCTTTTAATTCCGCCTATACAATTTATAGTGAATTTCTAAAGTCACTGTTAATGCAGATTTAGGGGGAAACTGCTACCTTGTTTTCATGACCTTTACTTACTCGAAATTCGTATCTTTTAATTCAGAAATCAAAATTGATCATTTTTGTTGCAAACGAAACTATATTCACGTACAATTCTATACATATAAGGATCATTCTCTAATTTGACTTATAGAATTTTTTGTGAATTTTTAAACTTACTACCAATATAAAAAGAAAGTCATAGCAACTTCATACCCTTTTTTCATATCCAAACTCTAGCCTATAGTCTTGGTCTTTACAAGAATATTTTGATTTCAATAGGGCAACATTCAAACAAACTATTTTGAGTTTATCCTCAACTCCATTTATGCATAATTTCGGTACAAAGCACATATCACACAGTCATGAACTTAGCTGCCAACGATGCAACCTCCATCTAACTTACAAATTCCATCTTAAACTCAATATATTCGGCAAAATTTATATCTCCCAATCTAATGCTCGAATTCATATTATTTCATTCAATTTTATATCACCTCCCACCATTTATAACCATTTCAAAAGAATTCTATATAAATTTTCCTTCTACATCACATTCAGCCAAACTAAAATTTCAAGTTCTAAGGTCCAATTTTCCATATTCACCATTCAAAGAAAATTTCACTAACAATATAACCATTAAAACTTGATTGAACTTAGTTCTTAAATTAAACGAAGGATTCATCTAAATAACCAAAACCTAAGATCATTCCATCCTAGTTCAAATGAAATTCAAGCTCAATAACAATGCTTAACAAGATGGGCTTACCAAATTCTTGGAGAATGCTAAGAATTGAAAGCCAAAAGCATAGAATCTCAAGCTTAAATCAAGATTTTTAAAGCTTTTCTTTCATGGGTAGCTTTCGGCAAAGAGAAAGGAGTGAAGAAGATGACACATGGGGTGTTAAAATTCCACTCCCTTTCCTCACTACTAACCCCATGGCAAACCCTACCATTTCCAAATTTTCTTTTTAAAAAATTGAAAAAATGCTATTATTCAACACCAAATAGGCAAGGTGTAGCCACATGGTTTACACTAAAATTTTGGGTCAAATAGATCACGAAAGCTTGAAATTTCTCCTACTAACCAATTTGGTCCTGGTCCTCTTTATATTTCCAATTTTTAACAATTTGATCATTAGCCATCCAAGATTAATCCAATTCTTAACATTTCACTTTCACATTTAGTCCTTAACTTCATATTTAACTTTTTTTACAATTTAGTCATAATTCCTTGAAATTTCAAATTAGACTTACTAAACATAAATTAATTGAACCAAACTAGCTCGAGAACTAATCTTAACTATTGAAAAGAATAGGTTCCGGTAATCGGAAATTCAATAAACTTCTAAGCCAATTTTAGGGGTGTTACATAAACACTACACCTTAAAATAAATCCCTAAACCTTAAAACTAAGGTTAATATGCTCTACAATGCTTCACAAAACTCGAGGTCACTAAGCCCCTAGAGTAAGAATACCACCATAAGATATCATACATGGCATACAAGGCCCAACTATAATGCCCCGGTTTTGGGCCTACAGTTTTTGGCCTGGTTTAGGGGTCCGTCCGGTGGACCAAAATTAGGGATTCGAGTCGATTTCAGGATCGTATATTTTTACAAGGGATAAAAATATGGAAAATGCTCTAAAATCTTTGATTTTTGGTAAAGTCAATTTTAGAAAATAAGATTTGGAAATTGGACATTTCAGGTTAGTGACCAAAATGTAAAAAGTGAAAACTGTTTTAGTGATTGTTTTGTAAAATGATTAAAACTTAGAATCTCTAAGGAGCTATTAAGCCTAAATGTTTTTTATAAGATTTCTCTCTTAATTGGATTTGTTTTAAAGTGATTTAATTAAATATTAAAAGGGGTTTAATTAGAAGGAAGGTAGTTATTTCCCTTAAAATAAAATTGACGTAATTTTTCTCTCTTGAGCTTTCTCTCAAAATATCTTCAGCCAAACATCTATTTTCTCAGCAAAGATTTGAGGTAATGATCTTGTTTTCTTAAGCTAATGATTTCTAATGGATTCCTCAACTTGTTTTCTCAAAATCTCATTGATTTTTCCTTTGTTTCTTTAATGTAAAAATCATCCAATTGAGAGAGTTTTCAATCTTTGGAGGTGAGGTTTGCTCCTCCTTTAATGATGGTTCTTTATTGGAATTCCTAAGTTCTTAATCCTTTACAAATGATTTCTAATGAGTTTTGTGGATTTAATTGAAGAGAAATGGTTTAATTGAAATTTAATTGAGGTAATTATGAGATCTTCATTTTAGATCTGTTTCGCTGAGTTTATGATGAGGTTATATCATGATTTTGATGTCTTATGATGTTAATGGATTGGTTTTATCAATAGAATCCTGAAATCAAATGAATCTCTAGCTGTTTGAGTTGCTAGTTATGGGTTTTTGTGGTGTTGTGGGCGTTAGATGAAATATGGTGGTATAAGGTTGAATTTAAGATGTTTTGGATGATAATTGATGTTATATGATGTATCAAATCAGTAGGGTTTGGCTGGGTTAAGTTTGGAAGAGGTTTGATGTTGTTTTTGGTGTTTTGGGGAAGGTTTCGGCTAGTATTTGAAGAGTGTTTTTGTGGTATGTTATTGATGGGTTTGTGAATGTATTTTAATGCATTGAGTTTCCTATTTTTGTGTGGTGAAACCAAGGGAGGTTGATCCGCAAGCGTGAGGTTTCGTTTTGGAAGCTTTGGTGGTGCGTTGCGCGACAGCAAGCGAGGAGTTGCATTGTTGGTGAGTGAGAACGTGTTTTCCAGTCTTGGAATGGTTTAAAAAGTTGGTTGAAGGGAGTTTAAATCTAGCTTGAAATGCGGGTTTAAAATCGAAAGTAAGTATAAAGGATTTCTCTCGTTCGTGCTTGTTTTGAAAAGGTTTATGCATTTGTTTTGTTTTACATGATTTCCACTGTTAAAGCATGATTTCAAATATGATATCTACTATTTTTGATAAAGTGTTGATGAAGGATGCATTGGTGAAGGATCCTTGTAAGTATGGTATATACTTATGAAAGCATGGTTTGATGCTTTGGTAAATTGCTTTAAAAACAATGAGGTTCATGGCTAATTGTGAATTATATTGGCAAGTGATGGTATGGAAATGGTTTTTAAACGTAATCGGATATAGTTAGTCGGTAATAGGATTGAGTGCACTGTAAAATAAGTCGCATTGGACGTAGAGGGGTTTATATGGTGTACCGAATACTCCATCCAAGTGCCCTAACAATTGAGGGGTTTATGGTACCTGATAAGTGTTCAAAAGTACTATTTTTATTACCCTTTTTACTCATATTATTGTTAGACTTAAGCTCATATTAGTTGCATAATTAGTTATTCATGCATTAATTCATGTTTCTTTCCACCGTTGAGCTTGATTACATAACTTGGTGATTTTTGTGGAAAAAGATGCTGCTTTGGTGTGTTTTTGTGTGTGTGCAGGATCACTTGCCAAAGCAAGGCTAGTGCTAGTTGCCAGGGCAATGCATGAAGGAGACGCCGAGCTAGTTGCCAGGGCAATGCATGAAGGAGACGCCGAGCCAGTTGCCATGGCAATTGTCGACAAGAGCAAAGGTGATATGGTAGTCGAAATTGATGACTAGACAAGCCCAAGGTGACGTGGAGCAAAGCCCAAACCCAAAGGAATTTGATTTCCATGCAGAGATTAAAGAAGAATTAAATTCCAAGAAGATATGAGAAGTTCTAGTTGGAATACAATTATAATAAAGAATTATATTCTTTAAAGATAATTTAATTCCAACTTAAACTCCTCCTCAAAGAAGGACTTTGGCCTAACCCTATAAATAAGATGGAGATTTCGACAATTGGGAGGGAGCAAGAGGAGAGGATTTTCAAAAACTCCAAAGGGCAAGAAGGAAGTGATTTCGACAAGATAACAAGGGGGAGAGAGTTCGATTTCTTCTTCTTCTTCTTTGCTTCCATTAGATTCATGGTTTGGGGATTATTCTTTGTATATCTTTTGAACCCAACCATGAACTAACTTGATTGGTTGGGGTTATTGTGTTTTGTTGTTGTGAAAAACAATTGGATTTTGTTTAGGTAATAAGAGTTTGCACTTTCTATTCAAGGTTTATTCATTCTTGGTTTTTGTTCTTGTTTGCGAGTGAATTGGGAGAGGATCTCGTGACTTCATCTATTTATCTAATATCGAGAGAGTTAGATTCAAGAAACGAATGAGTATGGTCTTTATTCAATCTATTCATGGTGAAGATTAATCCGGCTTAGGAATAAGTTAAGGATTTCAACGGTTAAGAGAAGCGCAAGATTGGTTGTTGTTCACCCTTGATTCACGCAGGGATGTATTATCAAGGCATGCACAAGTAGCTAGAGTTTCTACTTAGGGATAAGAAGAAACCATTGAAGAACGCTCCGCCGAACCTTGAAGTTGCTACCCAGACGCCCAAGTAGTTGCCCAGCTAGTTGCCCAGGCAACCATCGATTAGCTGCCAAGGCAACCCCGCTGTGCAAGTTGCCACGGCAATTGAGTTGCCCTTGCACTCTTTTACCAAGACGATCCAATCGGCTATCACACCTCAACTCACGATAACCTGGCCTATTCTCTCTTTTTCTTTCATCTATTCTTTTAGTTTATTGCTTTTACTTTTCTCGTTAATTAAAACTTCTATTATCAATTGTGTTTTTATTTTCACAGTGCAGTAACTTAAGCAAAGTGGCCCAAACCAATCCCTGTGGAGACGATACTAGATACTCATATCACTTTATTACTTGCGACGTGTATACTTGCACATTTGCATAGCACTTATTGCACGCAACAAGTTTTTGGCGCCGTTGCCGGGGATTGGCAATTGGTGTTAGTTGTTTTTGTTATTGCATTTTTTTCTCTTAGTTTTACTAACTTTTCTTTTTGTTTGTTTTATCAAAAAAAATTAGGTGCGCTACAAGTTAAGGGACATCAACATGTCGAGAAATAAAAGCCGATCTATTCGAGAGATGATGTTGGAAGATATGAATCAATCCAATCAAGAGTTTCTTGCACCCTTTGATGATTACCTATACCAACCGAGAAAACCCCAAAGAACTTATACCGTGGAAAAATCTTGTGCTATGTGTGGAGAACATCATGTGTTTGAAAATTGCCCTCACATTTTCGGTGCATATAACTATATGGAGGACCATAGAGGGAACCAGCAGCAAAATTCTTCATGGTATGGTCAAAAAGCTCAATTTTTTTTTACCATAACAATTTTGTTGCAGCAACAGATATGCCATGGCAATGTTGTCATTTTCAAGAGCATTCCAATTCCTTGGAGGAAACGTTACTAGCTTCCTTGGCTAGACTTGACGGATCAATTGAAGAGATTTGAGAACTATCAAAATCTATGGATACGAGGATAGCTCAGTGGGATGCAACCTTAGGGGATTCAGAAGATCAATTGGGGAGATCCACATGTGTCATGGATAACATGCACCGACAATTCATTCCTAGGGATACTGACGTCCCCAGGCAAGAGGATAAGGAGCAATACAAAGAAATCTCTCCGATGTGTGAGGAACAACTAGAACCTCAAAGTCAAGAGGATGCCAATGAGAAAGACTGCCCAACACATGATGAGCTTGAACAACAAATTGCCTCGGTAATGATTGAGGAGCCTGAACAGAGCAATGCCGCAACAACACTCGATGAAGCTGAGAACAACAATACTACAACAAATTCTGAGGAACCTGATGCCCAGAAAGTTACAACGTTGATGTTGAAGCAGGAATGTGTAGATTGCTCTCATCTACAATTGCCACGACAATTACATGACCACATGCAAGATCAACGAGATGATAATACTTTTCCAATGGAATATAAGCATGTAATAGTTGAACCTTTTGAATTCTTTAAAAACTCACCTCGTCCATTGCAGGTATGTCTTGAGGAACCAAGGTTGGTAGATTTGAAGCCATCGAAATCTCTACTGATGGAGATGTTTGAGAGGCCAAAAGAAAAAAGTGTTTGGATTCATAAAGCTCTTCAGAAAATTGGTTCTTCCCTTGACTTAAAGCAAAATTGGACAACTGATTGCCACGACTATTGGCTTGAGCAGCAATTGACACGACAACAAAGGCTACATCCAACCATGATAGAAGTCGACAAGAGTGAGGTAATTGAATGGTTGAGAATAGATATAATTTTTCCTATTAATATATTTGTGCCTTCAGGAATAGTAGCAAGGTGGAGAATATACATGGACTACAAGCGAACAAAGAAGAAAGACACCTCCACCATGGTAACGCAAAAGGGAGTAGTGGCAAGCACATTGGCCAAACTCTTTTTAGGCAATATTGTCACCCGATGGAGGGTGCATATGGACTATAAGAAGTATCGAAAATGACCATCCTCAAGTTTTCTCAGATATGCACTAATATTAGAAGATGCATGATAGCACTCTTTTCAGACATGGTCCAAGACTTCCTTGAGATCTTCATGGATGATTTTTCCGTTTTTGGTAGTGACTTCAACAGTTGTCACGACAATTTAGAGAATGTGTTGGCAAGATGTGAAAAAACTGATTTAGTCCTTAATTGGGAGAAGTGCCATCTTATGGTAGGTGAAGGAATAGTGCTCGGCCACAAGATTTCATCCAAGGGAATTGAAGTAGACAAAGCCAAGGTGGACGTAATCAAGAGATTACCCCCACCAAGATAAAGTCTTCCATTTTGATGATTCTTGCACCCAAGCATTCGAAACCCTAAAGGAAAAGCTTGCCTCGGCAACCCCCGACACCTCGGCAACTATGGATGTGCATGCCTCGGCAACCCTCGACGCCACGACAACCACTGATACGCACGCCTCGGCAACCATGGATGCTTATGCCTCGGCAACTCTAGACGCACACGCCTCGGCAACCTTGGGAGTAGACGCCACGGCAGCACATGCCTCGACAATACCCTGATCATGTTATACGCCGATGTGTCCCTGAAGAGGAGCAACAGAATGTACTCTGACAATGCCATTCTTCACCCTATGGAGGACATTTTGGAGGAACTCGTACCGCGGCCAAAGTTTTGCAATCCAGTTTGTATTGGCCAACACTGTACAAATATGCCCAAGAGTTTTACAAGCAATATGATCGTTGCCAGAGGATGGGCAATATCACCTACAAACCAATGGGCAATCAAGACCGTGAATATGGATTAGGAAAGTGTCGGAGAAAAGCGTCTGTTGTACCTCAACGAGATAGAAGAATTCCGTGCACTCGCGTATACAATGCACAAATCTACAAGGAGAAAACAAAGCAATGGCACGACAAGAAACTATTGCCGCGACAATTCATGCCAGGGCAACTAGTTATCTTATTCAATTCTCGGCTAATACTCTTCCCGGGAAAGCTAAAATCAAGATGGTCGGGACCATTCAAAGTTGTCAAACCATTCTCTCATGGTGTCGTGATAATCAAGTCCATCACTGACGAACATGAATTCAAAGTTAACGGACAAAGATTGAAGCGCTACAACGGTGCCCATGTGGAACGTAACAAAGAAGTTGACACCTTAGGAGATGCATGAGCATGCTCTCTTTTCGATATTTTCTTTTTATTTTTTTTGAACTATTTTTTTTCTTTCTATTATTTTCGGTTATTTTTTTTCTCTCTTTATTTATTTTTGGAATTTTTAGGAGAAATTTTATTTTTCTTCATTATCTTTAGTTTCCAGGTTTTCTTTTCCACAACAAGACTCACAAACCACAATGCTAAGGAAATTCACTGCCGACTACTTGCCACAGCAACCACAACAGAAACTGGTGATGCCCAGGCAACAACAATGGCTTCGGCAACTACTGATGCCCATGCAAGTGAACCTGCATCGGCAAACATGGATCAAATCAAAGCAATGCTATTCACGCGGCACCAGCATTCAACCACCGACTGGAAAATGAATCAAGCAAACGACACGAAAGAAACTTATCACTCGAGGTGACGACCTCTTCGACTAACTCATTTCATTTAGTTTCTT
This sequence comes from Hibiscus mutabilis, assembly GCA_019671005.1. NCBI lineage: Eukaryota > Viridiplantae > Streptophyta > Magnoliopsida > Malvales > Malvaceae > Hibiscus > Hibiscus mutabilis. The sequence goes on from CM033712.1 coordinate 42,516,497, forward strand.
TTAAATTTTGTTTCACTCTTACATGCATTGAGGACAATGCTTCTCTCGAGTTTGGGGGGGTGTTGGTTTCTAGTTAGTTTCATGATTAGTTTCATTCATCTTTAGCAATCACATATAGGTTGCATATGTTACTTGCCATGCCTTTAATTGGATTTAATTGCTTAAGACTTGTTGAATATCCAATGATGATTTTTTGCCACTGCACTTAATTGAAAGAACCTTTAATTTTAGGATTACATGAAAAGAACTTAGAATTTTACTATGATGCTGAATTTTTTTACACGGTTGTGGCTTGTTGATTGAAAGAAACTTAGTGAACTTAGGTTGCTTAAAATTAGGGTAAATTTAAAATTGAAAATTAAAAGTTAATTTCTTGCTAGAGGTGCCCAAAACTGACTCTAGTAGTAATTGCACTTTCTTGCTAGAGGTGCCCGAAACTGGCTCTAGTAGTTAATGCACATTAAAGAATCGCTAGAGGTGCCCGAAATTGGCTCTAGTCGACTAAAATAAAATGAGAAATTGCTTACTTTGCTAGAGGTGCCCGAAATTGGCTCTAGTGAAAATAAAAAAATGCCTCGGTACTTAAATTGATAAAAGCCTATTGTTCACATAGAATCTCGAAAATCAACTTGTACACAACTACGCACACACATTGTCACGAGCATTATAGTTTTGTTCCGGGTAATTTTTGTGCTATCCGAAAAATTAAAAGGTGATCATACTTTGTGTCACGGTTCCGAGGTTTGAATTCAAGTTTGAAGCATGTCTTTGATGATTAAAGTCTTGGCGGTGTAATTGTTAGTTTGCATTGCTTGAGGACAAGCAATAGTTCGAGTTTGGGGGCGTGATAAGTGTTCAAAAGTACTATTTTTATTACCCTTTTTACTCATATTATTGTTAGACTTAAGCTCATATTAGTTGCATAATTAGTTATTCATGCATTAATTCATGTTTCTTTCCACCGTTGAGCTTGATTACATAACTTGGTGATTTTTGTGGAAAAAGATGCTTTGGTGTGTGTTTTTTTGTGTGTGTGCAGGATCACTTGCCAAAGCAAGGCTAGTGCTAGTTGCCAGGGCAATGCATGAAGGAGACGCCGAGCTAGTTGCCAGGGCAATGCATGAAGGAGACGCCGAGCTAGTTGCCAGGGCAATGCATGAAGGAGACGCCGAGCCAGTTGCCATGGCAATTGTCGACAAGAGCAAAGGTGATATGGTAGTCGAAATTGATGACTAGACAAGCCCAAGGAGACGTGGAGCAAAGCCCAAACCCAAAGGAATTTGATTTCCATGCAGAGATTAAAGAAGAATTAAATTCCAAGAAGATATGAGAAGTTCTAGTTGGAATACAATTATAATAAAGAATTATATTCTTTAAAGATAATTTAATTCCAACTTAAACTCCTCCTCAAAGAAGGACTTTGGCCTAACCCTATAAATAAGATGGAGAATTCGACAATTGGGAGAGAGCAAGATGAGAGGATTTTCGAAAACTCCAAAAGGCAAGAAGGAAGTGATTTCGACAAGATAACAAGGGGGAGAGAGTTCGATTTCTTCTTCTTCTTCTTTGCTTCCATTAGATTCATGGTTTGGGGATTATTCTTTGTATATCTTTTGAACCCAACCATGAACTAACTTGATTGGTTGGGGTTATTGTGTTTTGTTGTTGTGAAAAACAATTGGATTTTATTTAGGTAATAAGAGTTTGCACTTTCTATTCAAGGTTTATTCATTCTTGGTTTTTGTTCTTGTTTGCGAGTGAATTGGGAGAGGATCTCGTGACTTCATCTATTTATCTAATATCGGAACAGTTAGATTCAAGAAACGAATGAGTATGGTCTTTATTCAATCTATTGATGGTGAAGATTAATCCGGCTTAGGAATAAGTTAAGGATTTCAACGGTTAAGAGAAGCGCAAGATTGGTTGTTGTTCACCCTTGATTCACGCAGGGATGTATTATCAAGGCATGCACAAGTAGCTAGAGTTTCTACTTAGGGATAAGAAGAAACCATTGAAGAACGCTCCGCCGAACCTTGAAGTTGCTACCCAGACGCCCAAGTAGTTGCCCAGCTAGTTGCCCAGGCAACCATCGATTAGTTTCCAAGGCAACCCCGCTGTGCAAGTTGCCACGGCAATTGAGTTGCCCTTGCACTCTTTTACCAAGACGATCCAATCGGCTATCACACCTCAACTCACAATAACCTGGCCTATTCTCTCTTTTTCTTTCATCTATTCTTTTAGTTTATTGCTTTTACTTTTCTCGTTAATTAAAACTTCTATTATCAATTGTGTTTTTATTTTCACAGTGCAGTAACTTAAGCAAAGTGGCCCAAACCAATCCCTATGGAGACGAAACTCGATACTCATATCACTTTATTACTTGCGACGTGTATACTTGCACATTTGCGTAGCACTTATTACAAGCAACAGTACCAAACACTCTCGTTAGTGGGGTTATACATATACCGCTGAGTAGTGTTGAGTGGTTTATACAGTGTATCGAATACTCCACCACGGGTGTCACAACAGTGGAGGGGTTTATGTGTACCGAAAACTCCTGTGTGTGAACCTTGTGTTGCCGGTGAGAATGTATGAAGCGTTGGGAGAACACTTGTGAATCCGTGTATCCGATGTTGTGTTTTGTAAACGAAACTTGTTGATGATCACTTGTGAGCCAATATAATTGTTGATGCATCATGTGTTGTTTAATGTGAATTTATACATGTTTCTCTTTAAGCTTTGCATATAGTGAGTTATGCATGGGAAGGCTTAAGTTGAGGTTAGCAATGTAATTTGTTGTTGGTTTATGATACATGTTGCATATGGTTTAATATGTTGGTTTTTGAAAGGTCAAAGTGCATGGTTTTCAAGGCATGATGTTTAAATGTTGATCTAAACGTGGATTGAAAAGAGATTTCAATGTGGTTTTGAAACCGGTTTTAAATGCATTGATGGTGTGGTGTTTTAGATCATTCCTCACTAAGCCTAGTGTGCTTACGCTCTCTTTGTCCATCAATACAGAGAATTAGAAGGGTTTGGAGGCAGTAAGCAAGTGAAGGCAATCCAAGGACTTGTAATCGAAATTATGTTTCCGAAGTAGACTATGTTTAATAAGGGCAATGGGGGGTTCCTTATGGTTTTGGGAGATGTTGTTAAACTCCCTATTTTAGCAAGTTTATATTGTTGTTTTGGACTTGTAAATGACATATTATACTTGGTTTATGCCTTGGTATGGTTTTTGATATCTTGTTGGCTTGGTTTCTAGGTTGCATGCTTATAGATTCCTCTTTGAAGCAAGGCTTAGGATCGATTCTTGAAAATGTTGTTTATGTCTTTGAAGCATACTTGGGTGTTGTAATTGGCTTAGTTATGTGTTAAACCAGCAAAAGATGTTATTTTGGGTCCAGGCATATCGGTACGCGACCCAACGTATTGGTACAGTTTAGCCCAAATAGGCTCGGCAAATCGGTACGGGCTGGTGCGTATCAGTACGAGCCAAGGCCAAATTGGCTAGGCATATCGGTACACGAGACTGTATCGGTACGGTTTTGTGCCACTAGAATTTGGGAAATTAGAAACCATCAAGGGAGTACCGATACAGTACCAAGCGTACCGATACGGTGTTAGGTAAGTTGGTTATTTGGAATCTTTTGATATTTCATACCTTTACGTTTTGGTCCCTGAATGTTATGTATGCAATTGAATGAGTTTGGATGATCAATTTGAGTTGATTTTTGACAGAGAAGTATGAAACTTGACTAATTAAATATTGGTAACTTTAATTCGACAATAAGTTCCTATAATTTTTTAGATTTGCAAATCAGTCCCTAATTGCAAATCGGTACAATTGGATGTCAAATCGACGCTCGATTAAGTTGTAATTTCACTCACTGACAGATTGTACACTTAGGTTATTAATAATGCATCTAGGAAAAATAACAAGAAAAAAGGTTGTTTATTGTGGTAAACCTTTATGGTTTACTTCAATATTCCCCGTGTGACTCGTTCGATTCGATCTGGCGACTAGACCGGGTCGAGGGGGTTACACCAACCATACCCGAGATCTCATCAGATCTACAAAGCAAAAGCACACAAAGTCACAACCACAATCCTAGAGTAAGGCCCGATGTCACATAGCCTCGGGAACGTACACTCTAAGTGAGTCCTGGTGTCATATAGCCTCGGGAGCATAACTCTCTCTAGGTGAGGCCCGGTGTCACACAAACTCGGGAACGTACACTCATACTCAGCATCTCTCATCAAGTATCTTCGAATGAGACTCGGTGTCACACAGCCTCGGGAACGTACATTCGACATCTCTAACCATGGTGTTGAAACATGTTCTCTGAGTATTTGGATCCCATCAATCAATGGTGACTCAACCAAACAGGTATCCATACAATACAAAATATTGACACGTTACCAAACAAGTGTCCTCACTTGGCACACAACATCTCACGATCCATTAAGGATCCATATGGTTACTATCAATTATCAAGTCACCCATTTAAGTTTACCAAGTTGTTAATACATTATGGGATAGTGCATAACTATTCTAATTAATTATCTTCGTTAATCCACATTATCCAATTAATAAATGTGGCTCTATCAAATAAATGCCCACAAGTCACACATCATCATGATAATCAAAACTCTACGGTTACTTTCATTAACAAACCACCCATTATATTACCGAGTTATTACATATTATTCCCATACACAAGGGTTAACGCTTGGTTTCTCAGTTTTACAATCCATACCACATTAGAAGTTAATTGGACCGTCGTTCTCGAATTATTAGCCCTTCGAACTCAAAATCACATTTTCGGCCAAATTTCCTAGTGGGTACCGGTATTGGTCCTCGCATAACGGTACTGGTATGGGTCGACCCGTACTGATACCCCTTTGCATGGCGTCTAATAGTTCATCTTCAAAGAATAATGTTCTTCAACCTAGAACACTTAGGGTACCGGTACAAGATCCCTGTGTATTGGTATCGAAACCTAGAAATGGCTTCCTAGGTTCAGGAAATCACTTCCCAAGCCCCCAAATCATAACCACCAACTCCTTAACTCGATCATACATCTTATGGAAGTTATTTATGTCATTTAATACCATTTTTACACATGATTGACATCAAATCCGAGATTTACCATTTTAATTTCTCATCCGCCCAAAATGCACCCAAACAAATAATAACACCAAATCTAGCAATCCCAACCATAAAATCAAGCAAGGCAATTAATTTATGATCTTCAAGAAGAGTAGGAGTTATTGATGTACTGACCTTAAGCCAAAAATCTCGAAATAAACTCACTCACTTAGCTTGTTCAACTTCCTTTTCTTGACCCAAGCTTGGAAGGACCCTAAATCATCTTTTCTTGCCAAACAAACATAAAAAATGGAACCATACTTGAGATAACAGCTAGAGGAAGATTTAACTACGAATTTACCACTAAAGAAATGGGTAGAATTCTCAAAACCCCAAAATGTTTTATTTGTTGGTGTAATCATGATTCGCCTACGGCCTTACGGTGACACGCATCGGGGTATAATTTGTATTATTTATTGTCTGGTTAATTTATTTAATTAATTAATCCTATTAATATATTTATCTATTTATTTGTTCTTTATTTAAGCCTTTTATTTTGTTTTTGCCCTTTATATTTATTTTTTAGCATATTTATTTGTTCATACATTATATCTCGTTGCATTAGATTTAGGTCTCAATGTTTCAATGGCCCAATAGGAGTGTCGTCCCATTAATCGGGCATCATCTCCTTCGGTTATTGTAAATGGCGATACATTTATGTTTTTATGTGGTATTGTCTTGCGCACATGCATTTAGGGATTAACGATTAAATTAGACCAAATTTTTATTTTTCTTGGTAAATACGATACAAACACTTAGATACCATTTTTTTTTGGGCGTAGTGGGGGTGTGAACCCTTCCCCACATGTAATCGACTCCCGAACCTGAATTTGATTTTCTTTGGTTATTTTGGTGTATGGTCTACCTTATCCATGTAACCGGTGGCAACTCGTTATTTCATTTAAAATACGAGCTTTTTTAAAATTTCCCCCCAATTTAAATTTTTTAAAGAAAATAATGAACTTATAATTTTTCAATTAGTCGCTACACATACAAACATGAAAAATGAATCAAAGCTTGAACTAAGACAAGAGAAAGGTTCAACTACGGATTTACAACCTTAAAAACAAAGGAAAAGCCCCAAAAGGTTTTAAAAACAAAGGAAAAGCCCCAAAAGGTTAACTCCTCAAAAACCCATCAATGAAAAAGCTCGCCTTTTGTGAACATAAGACTCTTTTGGCCCAAAGGACCCGATTACCCATTCTGTCACAAAAGCCCATGATCCGAGTCAACGCCCCTCTGTTGACTCATAATTCGAATTTTTATAATCATCCTAAAAGTTCAACGACTACTAGTATAGTTTACCATTAAATTAATGTCTTAGCTGCCTACATTTTAATTTTTTTAAAAGGCTTAACACAAATCACCTCAGAACTTGTTAATTTTTGTCAAGTTACCCTAAACTTTTTTCTCATCAAATTGTCCCTTAAATTGATAAAATCAGTCGAATTGATCCTTCAATTGGACAATTTTCGTTATGACCCATGAACTTTTCTTTTAGTAAAAAAGGTCCCTTGAACATACCAAGTTTGGTCAGATTATCTCTACACTTTGAAAATGTGACATTTTGAAAACTTCACACAAAATGATCGTTGAGATTAAAATGTTAATTTTTGAAAATAGAGTTTAAAACACTCATTTATAAATGTCACCACGTTAGTGGTCCATGTTGGTATAATATTAAAAATTATTATCATTAATCTTAGGGTATTTGTGTCATGTTTTCAAAGTGGCAATGGTATTAATTTGACAGGGATAAAATTGGAGTGCCAATTTGACAGGAAAAAGGTTTAAGGGTCTATTTATCGAAGTTGTCATGTTCATGAGGTAATTTGTGTTTTAAACATTTCTTTGAATTACTAACTTATTAGAACTAATCATATTTAAATAATAATAATTTTTTATTTATTTTAAATAAATCATTATTTGGATGCAGTTATATTGGTATGGATGAAATAAACGGGCAAATGGCACTAAAATAAATGGATTTTAAAGAAATGTTAGTTTTTAAGATAAAATGAGAAGGGCTACACACTAGCAGAGTTTCTACAAGCGCCTTAGTTTTAGGGTTTAGAGTCTTAGTTTAGGATTTAGGGATTTAGGTGTAGGGGTTTAGAATTTAGGGATAGTGATTAGAATTTAGAGTTTAGATTTAGAATTTAGGGTTTAGGGTTTAGAGGTTGAGGTTTTGTTTTTAGGGTAATATGGTTAGGATTTAGGTTTTAACTTATAAAACCTAAATTATAACCCTAAACTCTAAATTCTAACCACTATCTCTAAGTTCTAAACTTCTAACCTAAACCCCTAAACCCTACACCCTAAACTAAGACCCTAAACCCTAAAACTAAGGCGTTTGTAAAAACTTTCAGTTTCTACCACCACTAGTATTTTTTATAGGAAAATAGGATAAATTAGTATTTTCGACAAACACGTCTATTTAAACTTTAAAATCTAAGATTTAAAACTCTAACTCTAGAACCGTAAATTTTAAATCTTATACACTAAATCTTGATCACAGATCCTAAATTCAATATCTTAAAACATAAACCTCTAAACTAAATCCTTAAAAACCATAAAATAATTTTTATACGAAATTGGACATATATTTAGTAGATATGGACCTGCTTTTTACCTAGATATTATTTTTAACACGTTTTTTTATTTCTTTTAAGTACACTATCTTTTAAAAAGTAAATTTATTAAAAAATTTAATTATATTCAACATTTAATTTAAGGGAAATATCAAACATATTTTATATCAACTGTCAATTAATCTAGTAAAATGAGACGCTCAGACCTTCCTTAAATAACATTAAAAGTTTAAATCATGATATTGTGAATGTAATAAATTGGGTTAAAAGTATCGTTGTCGAATCTGACTTATTAAGCATTGTTCGAAATTTTAATTGTATTTCCTTATTGGTCGTTGTTGTTGTAACCAATCGGTTGATTGGTTTGCTAAGAATGCTTAATTCTATTTTCTGGGTTATGAATCACATCCATCTCGGATGGATTGCCAACTTTTTTATAATTTATACCTTTAGTTAATCAAATGATTTCTTTTGATAAAAAAATACAAGAATCTAGATCCGGAATCAGACCCTATTCAACCTAAATTTAAAAATTCCAAACTTTTATTTTTTAGGGTGGGTATACTCCATAGAGGTGTAAAAATTCTTTTAGAATAATCTAATCTGATACGAGGAAAAACAGATAATCAAATTGCGTACGCGTTACCTAAATTCTAATTTTGGATTATTCAAAAATCAGAAAACATTTTTTTTGTAATATTGTTGATAACTGTTATTTTGGTCATTCCTCATTTGAATGTGGTATGATTTTGTATGATTACATTCTATTTTAACCCTTTCAAGTTATATTTTATTCAATTTGATTTCTCAATGTGTTTATTTATTTATTGTATATTTATTATCATTAATAATTTTTTTTATTTTTATTTATTAGTCTTAAATGCTCATTTGCCCTCTAAGCTATGCACTTTTTCCCGTCTTTAAAGTATTTTTCGAGACATTTTATCCCTTAAACTAAAAATCGTAACCCCATATAGCCCTTCTGTTAAGATTTTTTTTCTTAACTAATCAGGTAACGCCATATGATCGATTTATTTTGAATTTCTAATAATTATTATAATTAACCAAAAATCGGTAAAAGCTTCGCCCACTATCGTTTTTCCCTCGCTTCCCATGATTCCTCGCACACCTTCATCAACGAGTTCACCGCGCTTTCACTCTCTTCCTGCTCTGACACCTTGAACATCATCTTCACCACCTGTTCCACGCCGTCTGGATTCTTTATCAACGTCTCTTTCGCTCTCCCGTTCCCCAGCACCTGCTCTATTCTTTCCACAGTATTAAATTGCGGTTGCGTTCTCCGTCGCGGTTGCGGTGTCGCGGTTGTGGGCGTTGTGGACGTTACGTAACGCATAACGGTTGATGTGGTCGTGATTTGTTTCTAAAAATTCACAACTTTTCTAAAATATTATTTATATGTACATTTTGCAACCATATTTTAATATTATAATATTAATACATTATTTTATGTGTTTTATTTAATTTTTAAAAACAAAATTCTAATTTATAGATAAAAAACTATTAAAAATACAAATTATATAAACATTATAACCGTAATTTTAATGAATAACATGTAAATAAAAGCATGCTAAAAAGCATATAAGTACTAAATAGTGTCATATTTCAACACTGCAATTTTAGTTTACATTAACTTAAAAAATACATGCATACAAATATAAAAACTCCACTTCTGATAATTCACCACCAAAATAAATGGCGTGGAGGATCTTAAGCATCTCTTGTTCCGTCGCTGCCTTGATTTTGATCATTTTCTATTTCATATGAAAAAGGCATCATATTGTGAGCATCATAAGATGCATCGATGTGAGGAAATATCTGATATAGTAAATTGTAATCAGACAACCAATAGTTTGGATTTTGTTCAAGGTAAGGTGGATAATATGCTTTTGGTTCGTAGGAATGAGAACCTTGAGATGATTCACTAATTTCATTATCATTTGTAGCTAGACTATGCGATGATGAACTTGCAAATGAATCGTGAAAGTGTTCTCTCATCCTCCTATGAGTTCTACCACCACCTTCCCTTCTATTTTGTAAACTAAAAGGTGTATTTGTTCCAAAAAAAACTTGGATCAGCAACATAAGGCACTACAGCAAAATAGGTTTTTAGCGGCACTGTCAGCGGCATTTTTAGAGTAAAGCCATAAAAGAATGATATATGGTGGCGTTTTTGAAGAAATGCCACTACAGATGATACTTTAGCGGCATTTGGTCCAAAACGCCACAAATACTCATACTATAGTGGCGTTTGTCTAAAAAAACACCGCAATAAGTGTTACATTTAGTGACGTTTTAAAAAAACGCCGCAACTATACATTACTTAATGGCGTTTTTAAATACAAACGCCGCGATAAATTTGAAACCCTAAATAAACAAATCTCAAAACATCTGTTCATTTTTGTCGATCTCTTTCATCGCTCTCTCTCGCCATTATCAATTGAAAACCCAAAAATACAAAAGATTATATTGAATCCCCTTCTCTCTTTATCGCCCCGTTTTCAATTCCTTTTCGAAGAGTCTGAAGGGGAAAGAAGAACAAATATAAAGTGTTTGGCAACCGAGGCGATGAAGGAAGTTAACGTCCCTACAGCAACGGCAACAACAAAAGCACCCGCAACAGAGGTTGAGAAACAAGGCGCCTCTTCGGGTACCACTTTATGCAAAAATCTAATATGAATTTATTATATTGCTTTCAGTATATATAAAATCTAATCTGAATAGTTAGCATCTCCACTTTCCTTGTGATTCAGCTTATCATAGTAAAAAAAAGATAACTAAAAGATAATACACCTTGTGATTCAGTTTAACAGGGGTTGTTCGCAGGCCTGTTGATACGCCTTGGGATGGAGGTATCATTTTGTTTAATTTTGTGAATTAATTTTATTGTTACGCTGATGATGTTTTCTTGTGGTATTTTGTTGGCTTTGTCAAGTTTGAGCTGTTAATTGTGTTAGCTTTAATGGGTTTTAGGTGAAAATGAATAAAATTGTTTCATTTCCTATTTGTACTGATATCTTGCTTGAATCAAACTGTATTGATACATCATTCAAATACTCATGATTGTGGTTGAAATCTTTCGCTTTCTGCTCAATTGTCGATTTACCATTTGCGGTTTATGACTCTAAAGTTCATCTATTGATGTTCATGATAAACTGATGACTAATGCGAATGGATCATTGCTTTTGGACATAATAAGAATCACAATATTTTACTTCCTTTTGCCCCTATCTGTTGTTAATATTTGTGTTTGAACTGTTTAGCCACTGTAAAGAATTAGCAAGTCATGTTCAATGCCTTTCCTGTTGTTCGAAATGTTACACAAAATCATCGCTACAATGTATGGAATTGCTACTAAAATCTTTGGAATATAGAACTATGATATTTCAAATGGTTAATTTTCTTCAAATTTTTGTTTCTATAACTTAGTGTTTGGTTAGCAAGTTTTAAAGATATAATCAAAATTGAATTTATGGTATTTAGATATTTCATGTTTCCTTTGACTAAACAAAAGACATATTTGTAGTTCCATTTTTCATGAGCTTTGATGGGTCATGGGAATTGAATATAAAATGGAGAATTTAGTCAATAAATAAATATTGTAATTTATAAGTGTATTATCACATCTTAGGTATGCATTTATACTTGATCGGTTGACTATGTTGTTGCATATAAACAAATTTTATTGAAATCTGTTTCAGTGTTGAAATTATGTAATTTTAATCTTTTATAGATGCCGGCACCAAACTAAAGCTGTTGACCCATTAAGAAGAGCTTCGTTTAGATTACAATCTCTTCAACAACAGTGTATTTGCATCCCTTAACGAGTTCTCAAATCTGAAATCTTTGAGCATACGTGGCAATCAGTTGGAAGGATCATTAGATATGAAAGGTAAAAAGTATCTTTTGTTTTCCTGCCAAACTGTTTATATCATTTCATATTTGAAACAACTGCTTGACAAAAGAAAATTGCTGGTTCTTTGAGTTTTCTTGTATCATGTATCTATTATTCTGTTTGATAAAACCTAATTTAATTAGAAAATTGATGGTTATTTGCTTTCAGTATATAAAATATAATATGAATTTATTAGATTGCTTTCGGTATATATAAAATATAATCTGAATTGTTAGCATCTCCACTTTCCTTGTGATTCAGTTTATTGATTTTTTTTCATCTTAAGCTTCGAGTGAACTTCATGTTTTCCACTATTTTAATTGTTATTTTATTATTGTTTGCTTTTAAAATCTAATCTGATTTTCACTTGTTTAAGGCTGGGGTTCAGCCCAAATGGGAAGATCCTGAATGTGCTAATGGAAATGCTGATTTCCACTTGTTTAGGGTTGTCCATTACAAAGTCATTTGATGGTCAGGCAACAATTTGCCTATGGTGTACGCCAAAGGTAAGACAAACTTGCGTTGTGGAACAAGACAACAACGAATGAGACTGCTCAGGTTTTTATCTTAGTAATTGTTCATACTTTAAATCTGAACCTATTTCTTTGCTGAACTAAGTATCGTATCTTGTGGAAACCTATCTTCATATCATTTTTAGCACATAAGTTTTATTGCTTGAATCTAGTGCTCGCGAATGAACTTTTCTAGTTTCTGCTTGAAACTTTCTTCGGTGATTACACTACAAGAAACTAATTCTAGTTTACATGCATGGAAATGTATGATTATACTGATAATGATCATTTTTTTTGTTTTGACGAGTCAATAAAAGGCTTAAACCTATTTGATTGCTTCAGCTGTGTTGCATAGGTTCATGTATTCAATTAGAATGTGGCAGCTTGAAACCTCCAGGTACTTAACTAAACATCTCTAATCCCTTCATTTTGTTTTCTAATTTTATATGTTTATCTTTTTAGAATTTGTATTTAAGAAATCATTTTGTTTTCCCTTTAAGGATGCTAATTTAACAAAACAAATTATACCTGAATTTTAATCCCCAAATTCTCAATCCCTTAATCTCCAAATTTTCAATCCCTTAATCCCCAAATTCTCAAACCCTAATTACTAAATTCACAAAACAAAAATGCATATATCTGGCCTACGAGCCATGATTTAAATAGCGCTCCGCTAACGCAATAGCGGCCGCGAAATTGCGGTCGCGCCGCCGTCCGAAACCACAATCGGAGGAAATCACGGTGGACAAAGGAATCACGACGATAGCGGGCTGTCGCGGACGCGAAATAACAGGATAGCGTTCGCTCGCGACGATAGCGGGACGCTATCTCCGTTTTCAGACCAATCGCGGTGGTGGCCGGAGATGAAAAGGGGAGGAGGAAAATGTTGCAGAGAATGGGTTCAGAGTTACCAAGCGGGCGCGAGGAAGAAGAAAGCAGATTGGTGTAAAATATTTGGAGAAATGGGTAAATTACAAGGCGTGACATTAAACTTTTTAAAGTTTTCAGTTTAGCCTTAATATTTCTACCAATTTTCAAATTGATCCTTTAAACTCCCAAAACTTCTTGATTAAGCTTTTAAATTTCTATTTATCTTAATTAAGCCATTAAATATTTAGTTTTTTGCTCAATCTAGTCACTTTAAGCCCTTAAAAATTGTGTTATCATATTAATAAAAGTTTATAAGTGTTAGAAAGCATTCTAAAAATCATTAAAATTAATTTTTTATATTTATAATTATAATTATTATGTTTTACAATAAATTGTGCAAATTAAAAAAAAAATCACGACTGCGACACCCGCAGTGACCGCAATAGCCTTTGTTATGTCCGAAAACGCGATAACCGCGACGCAATCGAAAACGCGACCGTGACCGAGATTTAAATCCCTACCTACGAGCCAAAACGCTATTGCTTGACTGTTGGAAATATGTTTTTATCTAATTATCATGCATCTAACCTACGAGCCAAATTATCTCAAATTATCATTGTTTAGGAACATACAAATTCTCAAAATGCATGTAAGATTAGAGTTTCAATGGCCAAGGTTAGGGATAATTTCTATTAGTATTTAACCTAGAGAAATTAAAAAAGTAACGTGGTTGTTAATTTTGAATTTAGATTAGGATTTGAGAATTTGGAGATTAGAGTTTAAGAATTCGGGAAATTAATTCAAATTTTAACTTTATTTTAAAAAATAATTTATTGCATGTTGAGTCCTTGAAAATTTTAATATTTAATTAAAAATCATTAAAAAAATTATAATGTTTAGCGATGTTTTGCGTTAGCGGTGTTTGTCGTCCGTTGTTGACTCATCCAACTAAAAATAGGGTCAAATTGAAATAATGAGGGTTAAATTTATTATTTCTTTCAAATTATGACTATTTATTTGAATGTGTAAACATGGAAGACTAAATGTGTTATTATACAAAATATTTTAACAGCCACACCACTCTTTTAACTGTTGTTAACGGGTCAGTGATCCAAATTGAAACAAAACTAAAAGTTTAATGGTAACATTAAAGAAATTGAAAGTTTGGTTACCAAATTAAATAATTGATCAAGGTTTAATGATCATTTGTGAGCTTTATCCTTAATAAATTAAAGTGAATGTAGGAATTATTATCGTAATAAAAGTTTAATTATTTTTGAATTAAAAAATAAAAGAAAAATATGAAAAGTAATATAAAAATTATTTTTTAAGATTTTATTCTAAAAGGGGATAATAACACTTTCGGACCCTCAAATTTTAAAACTAATTAAAACAGTTAATAGTATATTACGGTACATATGAATAGTGATATATTACGGTACATGAGTAGAATTATCCCAATTTCCTTTACATATATATATATATATTATTAAGATATATATTTAATTTTTTCTCAAAATTATTGGGGGTGTCAATCCCAGCTTACTCCACTAGTGTCAATCCCACCTTGTACACGTCAGCCCTAGGATTCAAATATGGATAAGATAATAATGCATCTTATCCCTTGAGTATTCAAAATTCAACCTCAAAGGCTTATCCTAGGGTTTCCACGCAAGCCTATTTAAAGGAGATCAAGCAACCGCATGGAGCATATCGTATTAGAGGGGATTGGAGAGAGGCTGCACCGTGGTGAATTGAGAGGCGACATGGTTCGACTAGCTAAGACCGAGAGCTCTAGAGCATTAAAAGGGCTAGATCGACGAATCTTCTTCTTTCCCATTCTCTTAGTTTTATTTGTTTTTATTTCGAAAAGATGATAAGAAAAGATGATGTTTTGTGGATGGACCCCCCAACCATGAACTAAGCTTTTACAGTTGGTTGGGGGATGTTTGTGATTAAAACTTATTTTATATTTGGTTTTTAATAATCAGAATGCCTTAGCATTATTTTCTATCAGCTAGCACATAATTTTCTAAATCTATTGCCATACGACAGTTGGCATTGTGTGCATATTGCACCTTAATATCTTAATAGACTTAAGGGGCAACAATCAGTTGTCAGATACTAAGGCGAGAAACTTCGACAGAAGATGTTCAAGTAGATGAACTTACTTTGAAAGTGTGCCTACCGCTTAGGAGTAAATATTGACACTTAATCAAGTTAATTAATGAAAAACTTCACTATATACATATATGGGTTTTTATCGTGGTTAACTTAGGGTATTGCCAACGACAAAGACAATATTATCTTTAATCTGCTCGGCAATAAACCAAGGCAGGACATTATTAAAGGCTGGCTATAACGCCCCCGTTTTGGGCCTAGGAGTTTGCTAGGTTGATTAGATGGTCTGGAAGACCGAGATTAGAATTTCGAATCAAATTCAGGGTAAAAATTAGAATAAATATTTTTAAGTGAGATAAAATATGGGAAAATATCCTAAAATCATTATTTAATATATGAATATATTTGGTGAAATCAATTTTGGAAAATGGGTTTTGGACATTTGACATTTTGGGTTAGTGACCAAAATGTAAAGAATTAAACTATTTTTAGTCACTGTTTTGAAAAAGGGTCAAGTCTTAGAATCTTTAAGGAGCTAATTCACCAAATATTTTATCAGATTTTCCTCTCAATTAGAATTTCTTTTAAAGAGTTTTAATTAAGGAATTAAAAGGGGATTTAATTAAAGAAGATAGTTATTTCTTTAAACCACTTTTGACGTAACTTTTGCTCTCAAACTTTTCTCTCAAAATCTCTTTAGCTAAATACTCTCTTTTTCATCAAAGATTTCAAGTAATGATCTTGATTTCTTAAAATTTTGATTTACAATGTATTCTTTAATCTTGTTTTCCAAAATTTCATTGTTTTCCTTTGTTTTTCAAGAGTAAAACATCCAATTGAGAGGAAATTCACTCATTGGAGGTAAGGTTCATTATTCTCCTATAATTAAAGGTTATTTACTAAAATTCCCAAGTATTTGATCCTTATTTAATGTTTTCTAATGAGTTTTGATGATTTAATAATGGAAATTGGTTAAATCAAGGTTTATTTGTTAAGATCATGTGATTTTTGTATTGGATCTGTTTTGCTAAGTTCTTGATTGGTTTTAATCATGATTTTGATGTTTGATAATGTTAGTAAGTTGGTTTTAACATTGGAATCCCAAAACTAGGCGAATCTCTAATTTATAGGTTGTTAGTTATGTGTTTTTGAGGAGTTGTGGGAGGTTTATGGATGCTGGAGGTATAAGGATGTCATTAGGTTGTTTTTGAATGTTAATTGATGGATTAAACTAGTACTTTTTTCTGGGTGACAAGCGTCGTATTTGTCAAATAAATTATCCCAAATCTCAAATAAAATAGATGAATAATGTAGTAATAGAGAAGGAGGGTCGATCCACAGGGACTAAGAAGCTTCTAACATAGAGAGGTTTTGATTCTGACTTTGCTGAGAAAATAAAGAAAATAAGGAGATTTGATCAAGAGAGTAGAGTAGAAAATAAATTTAGAAAAATAACAAAAGTGAATTTTGAGAGAAAAATCGATAAAATAGAATAGCCTCAAGCTTTGCTTTGCCTCAATTCCAACTGATCATCGAAGAGGATTTTACTCTAGATACATGCCAGTTACAGTCTAAAAGTCCCAACCCTTGTAACTTACTTTTCTCTTCGGTAAACCAACAAACCAAAGCCAATTTTTGGAATTCAGTCCTTATTTGGAATAACCACAGCTATCGTCGCTAGCACCAATACAGTTTAAGTTTTAGAAAAGCCCGACTCAAATTTTGTTGTCTCAATGAGAATCGAACCCGATCTCAATTTCTCTTAGCGAACCGCCGCTAAGTGTGTTCACAAGAAGTCAAATGTTCTACAAGACGATCATTCATCCCAACTTTAAATCAGAACAACATTCAAACCAACGAGCTCTTTTTGAATTGAAAATGTAAACAATTTAAAGGAAAAGTTGATTTCCAATCCAAGTTTGCAGAAAATTGAGAAAGATATCTAAAGAAATTAGGTGCTTTTCAATTCTTACAGTTGGAATTGATTCATCGCTTTAAGCCTTCGGCTAATTGGAAAATTAGCTAAGCAAGAAAGAAATCATACTTAGCATATTTTTAAGAAAGAGAAAAAGAACTTCAAAATAAAAACAAAGTAGAAAAAAGAAACTTTTATAAAAATAAAAACCCCAAGAACAAATAAAAGCTAAGTACATATTTCAAGCTTCACCCTAAGGAGGAATTTATAGCTTGAGATAACCTAAAGATAAAGGAATATTTAAAATAAAATACCTAAAGATAATCCTAAAACATTCAAATAAAATCCTAGATAATAAAATGATAATCCCCAAATATTTAAATTCAAACTTTATCTCAAAATCCTAAGTAAATCACGTTTGTCAGCTCTTCTAGAAAATGCTGATTGGATTGTCTTCTAGAAGCTTACGCTGACTAGACTGCCAGAATCTGCCACACCGGTCATCGTCATGCCCCAAGTCACGGTCATATGTCCAGCCTTGATTCTAGAAAATACAGAAAACACCCCTCTTGTTACTAGTTCTAGAAAACAGATTCCTGCACCAAAAATGAGTAAAACAGAACCAAATCAGTATTAATAATTGACAATATAGGAGAATTAACAAGAAAATATATTCAATTTAGAACAATCATGATTGGGTTAAGTTTGGAAGGTGTTTGATGTTGTTTTCGATAGTTTCGACTAGTTTTTTAAAGACGAATGTTGAGGTTGCAGATCTTTGTTTAGCAGCGAGTTGAATGCATAATGATGCATTTTCCTCTGTTTTTATGTGGTTAAATCAGGGGACAATCAAGGTGGGTTTGCCTAGTGGTGTACGTTGCTTATTGGAGGCTCAATTCGTGTTGACAAGCGAGGCGAGGCGAATCGGTGTGTGAAAATGGGTTTAAGCACTTGAAAAGTTTTGATCGTTGGATCATGGGGGTTTAGTTATAGCCTAAAAGCTTAACTATGCTCAAGTGTAAGTCATTCTTACTTTGCTTGATTGTTAGTTTCGAGATGAGCTTGCAGATTTCATGTTGATTTAAACATGGTTGATTTTCATGTTTTGGTTTTAAACATGGTTTGATTCACTTACTGTAAATGCATCATTTTGGATTAATATGGAATGTTTATCAAAGTATTTGAATGCATATGAGCATTGAGAATCGTTCCTGAGAGGAATGTGATGTTGCCTTTGACAATGTGGTATTGCATATAAAATGGTTTTACGAAATGCATAGGAAAACAATAAGTAAATGTATTTGGAAATGATATATTGGCCTTGTGACGTAATGAGAAAGTTTTTGATATAGTTGGCTAGCCATAGGATGAAAGTGAACTATAGATACAAAATCGATCGTGTGAAATTCTTCGGTTGCAAAAGTGATAGGGGTAGTGCTATCACAACAGGATATGGGTAGTTTTATTCTCGGCTAAAGTGAGTTATGGTGGGGGTAGTATTGCCATGAGACTTGATGGAGGTAGTGCCATCATGGGAATCCGTGTATCCAAAGATGTATGGATAGGGGTAGTTCTATTCAAGGATGAGGGTAGTGCCATCCGGGTCACTTTAATTGCCAATATTGTCGCAACCCTTTTTTAGAAGGCCTGACATTTTGAAAACTAAAATACACGGAGTCGCCACCAATCTTTTTTAAAAAAAGTGTGATTGGATCACTTTTTAAAACGAGGTTATTTTAATAAAACGTTTTATTTATTAAAACAACATTTTGGTCTGTGGAAACCAGAAAATAGGTTCGGGGGTCGGTTACGAGTGGGGAAGGGTTAGCACCCCCACCACGCCCTAAAATTGGTACCTTATTGATTTCAAAAATAATTTTAAAACTGGAATTTGCACGTTCACAAGATTTCGATTTACTCATCCATTTTATGAATATAAATCTATTTTAACGGTCATATCGCCCAGAAAATGAACTCCAATCACCGCCAACACTCCTGGCACTAACCCATCATTTCCGTTTGGTAAGACACCGTATTAGTTAGTTTTCACTTTTTTAAACAAAAACAGCAAAGACAATTAAATGTGTTATAGTTTTTTTAAATAAAACCTAATTAGTGATTAATCTCTAAAATATCTACATTCATTTTAGCTATTAAGGTTTAAGTAAATTAAGTGTGTTTTATTAAGAATATAAAGGAAATTTTACTTCAAAGACTTCTCTAATCTAGGCTTATTAAGGAACCTATCCCTAGGGTTTTAACATACAACATATGTACATAAAAAACAACTAAAATAATCAAATTAAATTAAATAACTAAATAGCTACCAGATTTTAAAATAAAAGAAAAGGGCAATTAGCTTTTATTTTTTTGAAAGAAAATATGAATTAGGGACTAAATTGAAAGAAAAAAAAATATAATGGTTGAATTGATAGAGAAAAAGAATTTGGTGGTCAATTTAAAATAAAAAAGGACGAAATTGAATGAAGTAAAAGTTGAAGTGCCGCAGTAAAAGATCAGGCAGAGTAGGGCGCGGGTCAAAAGCGGGTTCGGGTCGGGTCACCGGGTCAGTATATAACACATATATTAGAAACAAAAAATCATTTCCCACTTTTCCTCAAAACAGATAAAAACCGGTTCCTTTAACATCCTCTGAAGTGTTCTTTGTGTTCTTCATGAACTAAAGAACATGATGAACATCCACCATGCCGGCCGCCTTCCACCGGCGCCGACCGCCGTTGCCGGCGTTGAAATTTCCAAAAACTTCCTCTTTTTTCTAGAATCTGGTGAGCCCCAATTCATATTTTCCACCAGAGCTTTGACTGAAACCGAAATACGCGGTGGTGCTATACAAAACAGAGGTAAAAAGCCATCCCTTTTCTTTATTTAAATTGGAAATATAACAGCAGAAGAAGAAATTACCAGAAATTTGTAGCTTTCTTTATTTCTCTGAAATTGCTTACAACGTTGCTTACTACACTTCAAAATTCGAATGCCTTTCAAATATGCTCCATGTATTTTGTTATCTATTGTTTCTATATGATTCTTGTCTGTTGTTACATGGATTACAATGGGTTTATATAGTTACATATTTGCTTGAATTACAAGAATGAATCCCTAATTTCTTCCCCTAGATTGTCTCCAATTTGATTCAGATTGATCCAAATTAAAGCCATGGCTTCAATTTAGGGATTATCTTTTAACTTTGCTTTTATCTTGGAATTTAATCCCTTTTTGCTTCATTTTGCATGTTTCTGGTGGCTTTGATTGTCGAGGGAGACGTCGGTGAGGGGTGAACGGTGACGGAATCAGCTCAGGTGCTCGCTAGAGAAGCTGAAACAACTGGCCGAAGTTAAAATGTCGCGCGCGTGGCAGCCACACGCGAGTGGTGATCTGCGTGCCTTGCTCTGGAGCGATCTGGGCCATTAGATCTCGTCCAGATCTAACAGTTGGGAGATCATGTGCTTATTCTTCTCCAGTTGGCGTGATCTGTGCCATTGGATCAATCCCTTGATCCAACGGTTGTCCTTCGGCTGTGTAAGAAACAAAGAAGGAAAATTAGGGTTTCTTTCATTAGAACCGGGCCGAACAGGCCCTTATTATGTATACATTATTTTTTTAAATAAACAAATTTAGTGTAATGGGCTTTATTTAATGGACTCTTGTATTTAATGGTTTTTATACAAATGGACTGCCTATGTATTTTTTTATATTTTGAGTTTGATACTAACTATTATACTAACTATTATGTTAACTATAACTCTAAAAAAAGTATATACAATGATAATACTATTACATTAACAATATGTCACATAACAATAATACTAATAACAATGTAACACTAATATATAACAATTATACTAATTATGAAAACAATAACAATATAACAAAAGTGAAAATTCAGTGACAACAGTTGCCCCTCTTTGGTCATTCCAGTGAAACAGGAATATAGTAAAGAACAAAGGACACTGATTTTCACCAATTGCCAAACCTACCACCACTCAATGTTTGAACAGACTGGCGGGTTCTACTCTCCTCATGCTCGAACGAATAAGCAGGTTCTATTCTCCTTATGCCCGAATAGATAAGCAGGTTCTATCCTCCTCATGCCCAGATAGATAAGCAGGTTCTATTCTCCTCATGCTCGAATAGATAAGCAGGTTCTATCCTCCTTATGCTCTGATAGATAAGCGGGTTCTATCCTTCTCATGCTCGGATAGATAAGCAGACTTAAAAAGGTTTCATCCTCCTTATGCTCGAATGGATGAGCAATACTCCAAACCTGTCAAAAATGAATGGATGCTACTATGGTATGTATACCCCTAAGGATGCCTATAAAATGAATGCATGTTGCTTTTCTTTTGCCTTTTAAATTCTTTTCATTATTTTTTGTCAAGTAGCGGACACAAAAGAAACTGTAAAGTTCCAGGAAACTTGGACTGTATCATATCAAACATTTTCTCAACTCTAGCAATAGATGGTAGGTGTCTATTCTGGCCCATCTCATCAAAGGAGGAATCAATATGAATTCTTTTCATTTCTCCACACCGAACAAGTTTTTGCACAATGTTATTAGGATCACAATGAGCAAGAAAGTTAGCAACTGCTCATCTTTCAATCCTAGATAGCTCTAACGATTTATTGTTGTTAACATTCCACTGACCAAGAAATCTTCGCCATTGTCATTCTTTTTAGAAAGTTCCTAATCTTTTGCACATTTGCTTGCTCAATCCAGCTATCTTGTACTCCTGGTTGGAAGGACTGACTTTATCCTCACATTCTTCAACACTCTTCTAGCCTTTGTCAAACTATTATTGTAGTTGATACATCAATGTTCAGTGACAAGCCTCCTTGAATGAAGATCCTACTATTCTTCCAATGTTGTAAAATTGTTCTCATTGTCGTGGAAGAAAGATTATACTATCATCAATATTCAGTGACAAGCCTTCTTGAGCATCCTTGAAACTCGAATGAAAACCCTTATATCTCTAGTTGTCTCTCCCAATTGTTCTCATTGTTGTGGGAGTCAGACTGTCTTGTGTAGGCATCTCTGTTTTGCAACATGCTGCCCTAAGATCAAACCCTCTGGGTTTTTAGAACTTTCAGATTCTTATCATTTTGAATTGCCTGCATAGGAATCTCCATGGCATGAATTGTTTCCACATTGAACATCTTTATGTGTTTTGTGCCTTTTTATACCCTAAGTTTAAAACTTAACCACGGAATGCCTTATAGTTTCGACACCCTTTTAAACAAATTTCAAAGTAATGCTTAAAAATCTTTTGCATGTTTTAAGTGATGTCAAACTTATTAATTCTCATTTCAATGCAAGATGCTTATGTGAAACGGGAGAAATGGTCCTAGCAAAGAAAGAAAGCTTTAAGAAATAAAATTTTATCAATACTGTGGAAAACATAAAGGAAATTATAAATATTCAGATATCAATGACCAAAACTCCTCATGTCAAAATGCCGTGAGATGTCAAGCAGATTTCGAAAATGGTGACAATGCGAGAAGATATACAATTCATCTATGTCATGTTCCTGAGAGAATTACCCATCATATCAACTACCTGAGCCTCCCTTTATGGGTTTTCAACTCAAGTCTTCCTTTGGTTTCAAAATGCCCTTTACGGGTTTTTATTTTGAACCCCCTTCTCTTTTTTCTTTTTTTCTTCTTCTTTCTTGTTTCTTTTTTTTCTTCTTTTTCAGACATAATACTTTTTGACCAAATTTGAGTTTATTGGGCTCTGAAGTTCATCTCCATCCATTTCACCCAAAATTAATGTCCACCTGAGAAAACCTTTGTTATAACGTAAGGTCCCTCCTAATTTGGTGCCCACTTTCCTCGGGAATCACTTTGAATTGACAATCTCTTCTTTAATACCAAATCACCTTCTTGGAATTCTCTCGGGAAAACTTTCTTCTCATGTATCCTTATCATCATTCTTTGGTACATCTACCCATGACACAATGCCTTCAACCTTTTTTCATAAATTAGATTCAACTGGTCATATCTCACATGGATCCATTATGCCTCCTCCAATTTTGCTTCCATTAAGACGCAGAGCGATGAAATATCTACCTCAATTGGCAATACTGCTTATACTCCGTACACCAAAGAAAATGGTGTTGCCCCGGTGGACGTTCGCACTGCAGTTCGGTATGCATATAAGGCCAACGATAATTTCTCATGCCAGTCTTTATATGTGTCAACCATTTTTGCGACCATCTTCTTGATATTCTTATTTGCAGCCTCCACTGCCCTATTCATCTTTGGGCGATATATCACTGAATTATGATGTTTGACACTGAACTGCTCACAGACTCCTGCTATCATCTTATTTTTCAGATTAGAGACATTTTCAGTTATGATACTTTCAGGCAAGCCATATTGACAAATGATCTCCTTTTTAGGAATTTGCAAACTGTAGATCTAGTGACATTTTCATACAAGGCTGCTTCAACCCACTTTGTGAAGTAGTCGATAGCTACCAGAATAAATCGATGTCCATTTGACGTCTTTGGATGAATCTGACCGATAACATCTACTCCCCACATAGAAAATGGCCAAAGAGCTGACATAACATGGAGTGACTGAGGAGGTGTAGGAACCTTGTCAGCATAAATTTGGCATTTGTCGCATTTGCGAGAATAATTGATGCAATCTTCTTCCATAGTTGACCAATAATATCCGAAGCGCATGATTCTTCTGGCCATGGTGAGGCCGCTAGGGTGAGTTCCACAAACTCCCTCATGAACCTCTTCTAGGATCAGCTGAGCTTCTTTTGCTTTCAAACATCTCAAAAGCACCTGATCTGGACTTCTCTTGTACAAAATTTCTTCATCAAGAACATACCCTAATGTCAATTTCCTGATCATTTTCTTATCACTTTTAGTTGCTTGGGACGGGTATTGCTGAGATTTCATATACTACAGAATGTCGTAGTACCATGGCAAGCCATCTGCTTCTTCTTCCACATCATTGCAATGAGCTGGGGAATCTAACATTTGCAATTTAATAGGCATCATCCTAGAACCTTCACTTGCCTTAAACATGGCATCTAAAGTAGCTAAGGCATCAGCCTCTGATTGTCTTCTCTAGGAGATACTTAAAGGTGATTTCATCAAATTTTTTGGTTAATTCAAGGACCAACTTGTGATATTCTATCAGTTTTGCATCTTTCGCCTCCCATTTGCCTCGTATCTGATAGATAACTAATGTCGAGTCTCCAAAAACTTTTAGATTACGTATTTTCCTTTGAATAGCCTCTCTTAGTCCCAATACGCAAGTCTCATATTCTGTCATATTTTTGGTGTAGAATAATTTCAAATGACATGTGAAAGGGTAATAATCCTCTTCCGGTGAAACCAAAACGGCCCCAATACCACGTCCTAAAGCGTTTGCAGCACCATCAAAGTTCAAGATCCATGATTCTGTTGGAGCCTCAACATCTTCTGAAATACACATCATCTCTTCGTTAGGAAAATTAAAATTTATTGCTTCATAGTCATCACATGCGCGGCTTGCCAAAAAGTCAGTTATGGCACTCCCCTTTACCACTTTCTGACTTACATATTGGATATCAAACTCTGACAATAACATTTTCCAACGTGCTAATCTTCCTAATAGGGCTGGAGCTTCCATCATGAACTTCAAAGGATCTAGTTTTGAAATTAGACACGTAGTGTAATATAGCATATACTACCTGAGCCTCTTAGCTACCCATACCAAGGCACAACATAGCCTCTCTATTGTGGAGTATCTGGTTTTGCAGTCGGTGAACTTCTTTCTCAGGTAATATATTGCCTTTTCTTTCTTTCCAGTTTTATCATGCACTCCCAGCACACAACCCATAGAATTTTCAAACACCGTCAGGTAAAGAATCAATGGTTTCCCGAGAACTGGCGGTACTAGCACATGAGGATTAGTTAAATGCTCTTTGATTCTTTCTAAGGCTACCCGACATTCTTCATTCCATTTGTCTGGTTTATTCTTCCTAAGTAGCCTAAACATTGGATCACATTTATTAGTTAACTGGGAGATAAAACGGGCAATATAATTTAACCTCCCTAGGAAAGCCCGAACCTCCTTTTGTGTTTGAGCTGGTGGGAGTTCTTTTATGGCCTTAATCTTATCTAGATCAATCTCAACTGCTCTCCTACTTACCACAAAGCCTAATAATTTTCCAGATGTAACCCCAAATGTACACTTGTTTGGGTTAAGCTTTAGCTGGAATTTCCTCAACCTTTGAAAGAGTTTCTGTAGGTTCACCAAATGCTCCTCTTGAGATCAGGATTTGGCAATCATATCGTCCACGTATAATTCTATTTCCCCGTGCATCATATCATGAAAAAGAGTGACCATGAATCTTTGGTAGGTTGCCCCTGCATTCTTTAAACCAAAGGGCATTACCTTATAGCAAAAGGTTCATTACAATGATATGAAGGTAGTCTTTTCCATATCTTCTGGGCACATTTTAATCTGGTTATACCCAGAGAAACCATCCATGAAAGAGAAAATGGAGTGCCTAGCTGTGTTATCTGTTGCGCGTAATAAGTGCTACGCAATTGTGCAAGTATACACGTTGCAAGTTATAGTATAAAAGATATCGTCTCCACAGGGATTGGTGCCACTTCAAGAATCTAGTCTCTTGCACTGTAAAAAGTAAAAACACAAATAAAGGATTATAGGAGTTTAACTAATAACTAAGCTAGAAAGCAAATAAGTAAAAGGCGATGTAATTAGATGAGAGAGGTAGGCCAGGTTATCGTGAGTTGAGGTGTGATAGCCGATTGGATCGTCTTGGTAAAAGAGTGCACGGGCAACTCAGTTGCCGTGGCAACTTGCACAACGGGGTTGCCTTGGCAACTAATCGATGGTTGCTTGGGCGACTAGTTGGGCAACTACTTGGGCGTCTGGGCAGCAATCTTCAAGGTTCAGCAGAACATTCTTCAATGGTTTCTTCTTATCCCTAAGTCGAAACTCTAGCTACTTGTGCATGCCTTGATAATACATCCCTGCGTGAATCAAGGGTGAACAACAACCAATCTTGCGCTCCTCTTAGCCGTTGAAATCCTTGACTTATTCCTAAGCTGGATTAATCTTCACCATCAATAGATTGAATAAAGATCATATTCATTCGTTTCTTGAATCTAACTCTCCCGATATTAGATAAATAGATGAAGTTACAAGATCCTCTCCCAATTCACTCGCAAACAAGAATAAGAACCAAGAATGAATAAACCTTGAATAGAAAAGTGCAAACTCTTATTACCTAAACAAAATCCAATAGTTTCTCACAACCACAAAACACAATAACCAGAGCCAAATAGATTTAGTTCATGGCTAGGTTCCAAAGAAACACAAGATAAATAATCCCTAGCATGAACCTAATTGAACAAGAAAGAAAAAGATGCAGAATGAAGCTTGTCGAAATCTCCTTGCCCTAGATGCTTGTCGAAAATTCTCTCCTCTTGCTCTCCCCTCAAGTTGACGATTTGGCCTCTAATTTATAGGGCTAGGTCAAAGTCCTTCTTTGAGGAGGAAGTTAAGTTGGAAGTAAATTATCTTTAAAGAATATAATTCTTTATTAAAATTATATTCCTACTAGTACTTCTCCTATCTTCTTGGAATTTAATTCTTCTTTAATCTCTTCATGGAAATCAAATTCCTTTGGGATTTAGCTTTGCTCCAGGTCATCTTGGGCTTGTCTAGTCATCAATTTCGACTACCATATCACCTTGTTCTTTGTCGACAATTGCCCTGGCAACTGGCTCGACATCTCCTTCATGCATTGCCCTGGCAACTAGCTCGACATCTCCTTCATGGATTGCCCTGGCAACTAGCTCTAGCCTTGCTTTGGCAAGTGATCCTGCACATACACATAAAACACACCAAAGCAGCATCTTTTCCCACAAAAATTACCAAGTTATGTAATCAAGCTCAACGATGGAAGGAAACATGGATTAATGCATGAATGGCTAATTATGCAACTAATATGAGCCTAAGTCTAACAATAATAAGAGTAAAAAGGGTAAGAAAAATAGTATTTTTGAACACTTATCACACCCCAAACTCGAACTATTGCTTGTCCTCAAGCAATGCAAACTAATAATTACCTGCCAAGACTTCAATTTTCACAAACTTAGCTTTGAACCTGATTTCAATTCTCAGAGCCGGGGCACAAAGTATGATTGGCTTTTCATTTTTTCGGAAAACTTAGGAGTTACTCAGAATCAAACTATAATCCTTGTGAGTGTGTGCGGAGTTGTGTGCAAGTTGATTTTTCGGATTCTATGCAAACAAGAGGTTTTCAAATTACTTCATTGGGTTCTTTTTAAAATGTTTTAACTAGAGCCAGTTTTGGGCACCTCTAGTGTTTTGTTTTTAGTTTTATTCGACTAGAGCTGGTTTCGGGCACCTCTAGAAACTTTTTTTAGCACATACTAGAGCCAGTTTCGGGCACCTCTAGTGATCAATTTTTTTAGCACATGCTAGAGCCAATTTCGGGCACCTCTAGCATTCATCCAATTTTTATTCTAATCCCCCAATTTGTTAATTATCAACCTAAGTTCACTAGAATTCCTTAAATCAATCAAACCACAACAGTGTTTCATCAAATTTAGCATCATAGTAAAATTCTAAGTTTTTCCATGGTTATCCTAGAATAAAAATTCTATCAATTAAGTGCATTGGCAAGGTCATCATCGGATATTCATCAAATCTAAGCAATTATTGTTCCAACTAAAGGCATGGCAAGCAATTTATGTATCCTAAATGTAATACTTAAGATGAATGTAACTAAACATGGTAACTACTAATAACAATCCCCCCCAAACTTGAGTGAGGCATTGTCCTCAATGCATGCATTAAAGAAAAATAAAAATAACGAAAAATAAAATGCATACGAGGACTTACTCCAAGAGTTCGTCATCGTGGATGATTAGTTTTCTTTTGGTCGGTGTCTTGATTCTCTTGCTTGAACGCGATGGTTGTTTCCTTGTTACCGGTGGTGCAATCAATCCTCGTACGAGGTTGTCCTCATCATCCTCTTCATCAGTGTCATTGGCTTTTCGCTTGGAGGATTCAATTGATGCGGTCTTTGTTGGTGCAATGAAGGACTCGTCCGAATCTGAAAAATTAGAAAATGATTTCGTAGGAGTTGATTCGGGCATATGTGCTTTACCTTTGGCTTTTGCAGTGGTTGCCGGGATATCTTTAGCTTTGGTTGCTGTGGCATCTTCAGGGTTGGTTGTTGGGGCATCTGCTTGTGCAGGCACGATGTAGGTTGCCGCGACATCATCTGTTGTGGTTGCCGTGGTGACTGTTTCATTGGTTGCCGGGGCAAGGATCTCAGCAGGAAAGATTGGGAACGACACGCGATTGTCTGGGTACTTTTCTAGGATGACTTGGGTGATGGCATTGTTGTGCTCCTTCATGTACCGCATGAACATTATGTGCCAGTCTTCAATTTGCCTTAGGTGGCTCACCAATGGTTGCAAGAGTGCTTCAAAGTGTCCCGTGGTTGATGGCCGTGTTGCCCGGGCGTTAGGTGCTTGGGCATTAGGGATTGCCGGGGCGGTAGGATTTGATTATTTTGAAAAAACTAAAATAAAGAATAATTAGTTTGAAAAAACTAAAATAAAGAATAATAATAAAATAATAAAAAATAATAAAAAAAATAATAATCGAAAATAATAAAAATAAAAAATAAAAATAAAATATCGAAGGGAGAGTATGCTCATGCATCTCCTAAGTTGACCACTTCTTTGTTACGTTCCACATGGGCACCATTGTAGTGCTTCAATCTTTGTCCATTAACTTTGAATTTACATTCGTCAGTGATGGACTTGATTATCACGACACCATGGGAGAATGGTTTGACAACTTCGAATGGTCCCGACCATCTTGATTTCAGCTTTCTCGGGAAAAGTTTTAGCCGAGAATTGAATAAGAGAACTAGTTGCCCTGGCGTGAATTGCCGCGGCAGTAGTTTCTTGTCATGCCATTGCTTTGTTTTCTCCTTGTAGATTCGTGCATTGTTATAGGCGAGTGCACGAAATTCTTCTATCTCGTTGGGGTCCAACAAACGCTTTTGTCCGACACTTTCCCAATCCATATTCACGGTCTTGATTGCCCAGTATGCCTTGTGTTCGATTTCCACCGGTAGATGGCATGTTTTGCCATAGACAAGTCGGAAGGGGGACATACCTAAGGGTGTTTTGAATGCAGTACGATATGCCCAAAGTGCGTAATCTAGTCTTAATGACCAATCCTTCCTAGAGGGATTTACAACTTTCTTTCAATTCCTAGTTGGAAATTTCTGCTTGCCCGTTGGTTTGTGGGTGATATGTCGTGGCGATCTTGTGTGATACACCGAAGCGTTGCAACATCTTGGCAATAAGTCTATTGTCAAAATGCTTGCCTTCGTCACTGATAATTGCTCTCGACATCCCAAACCATGTAAATATGTTTTTCTGCAAGAATCGTTGCACGGTCTTGGAATCGTTGTTGGGAACTGCAGCTGCCTCAACCCATTTAGACACGTAGTCGACGGCAAGTAGAATGGAGAGGTTGCCGAATGAAGACGGGAAAGGTCCCATAAAATCGATCCCCCATACATCGAACAATTCCACCTCGATGATGTTATGGAGCGGCACCTCATATCGTCTAGAGATATTGCCTGTCCTCTGGCAACGATCACATTGCTTGTAAAAGTCTTGGGCATCTTTGTACAATGTTGGCCAATACAAACTGGATTGCAAAACTTTGGCCGCGGTAAGAGTTCCTCCAAAATGTCCTCCATAGGGTGAAGAATGGCATTGCCAGAGTACATTCTATTGCTCTTCTTCAGGGACACATCGGCGTATAACCTGATCTGCATATTGTTTAAACAAAAGAGGCTCGTCCCAAAAGTAATGATTAGCATCATGGCGGAACCGCTTCTTCCCTTGGTGAGTAAGGCCATAAGGTAAAATACCACAAACAAGGAAATTAACTAAATCCGCGTACCAGGGTATTGCCGAGGCATGTGCTGCCTTGGCGACTGCTCCCAAAATTGTCGAGGCGTGCGCGTCAAGTGCTGCTGCGGCATCGAGAGTTGCCGAGGCATGCGCGTCCATGGTTGCCAAAGCAACTAAAAGTTGTTCATCCGGGAATGCATCGCATATCTCTAGATCCGCGTCCTCCTCCCTATTGCGTTCTAAACGTGATAAGTGATCGACCACTTGATTTTCTGTTCCTTTCCTGTCCTTAATTTCAATATCAAATTCTTGTAAAAGTAATATCCAACGAATTAAATAGGTTTGGCATCCTTTTTAGCAAATAGATATTTGATTGCCGAATGGTCCGTATGAACAATTACCTTTGTACCAGTCAAATAGGATCAGAACTTGTCAAATGCGAAAACTACAGCTAGTAACTCTTTCTCCGTTGTTGTGTAATCCACTTGAGCAATATTAAGAGTTTTAATAGCGTAGTATATCACATGGAAGGTGTTACATGTGCGTTGGCCTATGACTGCTCCTACAGCGAAATCACTTGCATCACACATGAGCTCAAAAGGTAGCGTCCAATCTGGTGGAACGACAATGGGTGCCGAGGCAAGCTTTTTCTTTAGGGTTTCGAATGCTTGGGTGCAAGAATCATCAGAATCGAAGACTTTATCCTGTTCAAGCAAATTGTACAAGGGTTTAGTGATTTTAGAAAAATTATGAATGAACCTCCTGTAAAAACCTGAATGTCCAAGAAAACTTCGAATTCCTTTAATCGAACTTGGTGGGGGTAATCTTTCGATCATGTCCACCATGGCTTTGTCTACTTCAATTCCCTTGGATGAAATCTTGTGGCCCAGCACTATTCCTTCATCTACCATAAAATGGCATTTCTCCCAATTGAGGACTAAATCAGTTTCTTCACATCTTGCCAACACCCTCTCTAAATTGCCGAGACAGATGTCGAAGTCATTACCAAAAACAAAAAAATCATCCATGAAGATCTCAAGGAAGTCTTCGACCATGTCTGAAAAGAGTGCCATCATGCATCTTTGGAAGGTTGCCAGGGCGTTACATAATCCGAACGACATCCTTCGGAAAGCATAAGTACCGTATAGGCATGTGAAGGTTGTCTTTTCTTGATCTTCTGGTGCTATGGCAATTTGATTGTAACCTGAATAACCATCAAGAAAACAATAAAAGGGTTTACCTGCATGCCGATCAAGCATTTGATCAATAAAGGGTAATGGGAATTGATCTTTCCTAGTGGATTTGTTTAGCTTTTGATAATCCATACAAACCCTCCAACCGGTCACAGTCCTGGTTGGAATGAGTTTATTGTTTTTATTACTTACCACCGTTATACCTCTCTTTTTTGGTACACATTATACCGGACTTACCCATGTACTATTAGAGATAGGGTATATAATGCCGACGTTAAGCTACTTGATGATTTCTTTCATTACAACCCCTTTCATGGCATGATTCAGTCTCCTCTGGGCCTCAATTGAAGGTTTGTGATCATCTTCCAACAAAATCTTGTGCATGCACACTGCCGGGCTAATTCCCTTCAAGTCGGCAATTGTCCACCCTATTGCCTTTTTGTGTAGCTTCAACATTTTGATCAGCTTATTTTCCTGCTCATGTTGTAACTTAGAAGAAATAATTACAGGCAATGTATTATCGGTTCCTAAGTATGCATATTTTAGTTGCTCTGGCAACTGCTTCAACTCAAGAATTGGTGGTTGTTCAATAGAGGGTTTTTCGAGCTTACCTTCCTTACCTGAGTAATCCAGTGGTTCAAAGTATGTACCTGGTTGATTGACTAGCCAATTTGCCTCTTCTTGTTGTTCCTCATCGACCGGTTCTTCATACTCAGGTTCCTCTTGATCGGCAATGTAGTTGACGAGGTAACTAAATTCCTCGTCAAAGTTAAACTCTGTCGTGGCATGAAGAAGTTGGCATTCTTCTGGATCATCAACATGCCTTAGTGTTTGGAACACATTTAGTTTAACTTGTTGATCATTCACCCTCATTGTGAGATCTCCCTTTTCAACATCGATCAAGGTTCTCTCTGTTGCTAGGAATGGTTTCCCGAGAATGATAGGTGCATGCTCATCTGCTTCACAATCCAAAACAATAAAGTCAGCGGGAAAAATAAATTTATCAACTTTTACAAGTATGTCCTCGATTTTTCCCTCTAGATGCACATAGGATCTATCGGCTAGCTGTAGCATAACTGTTGTAGGTCTTGCCTTCCCGATTCCTAGTTTCTGGAAAACGGATTTAGGCATCAAGTTTATGCTAGCCCCAA
This sequence comes from Hibiscus mutabilis, assembly GCA_019671005.1. Classification (NCBI taxonomy): domain Eukaryota; kingdom Viridiplantae; phylum Streptophyta; class Magnoliopsida; order Malvales; family Malvaceae; genus Hibiscus; species Hibiscus mutabilis. Next base: position 42,548,880 of record CM033712.1, read on the forward strand.
GGTCGCATAATGCTTTCCCGACATAGCGGTTTCCAATGGAACAAGGTATTATGAAACTTCTGGGATCCTTCAACTTGGGTGGCATACGATTGTGCAACATTGCCATGCATCCCTCTGTTGCGACAACTGTTTCAAACTCTCATAGCCTTGTTCTCTTGGACACAATGTGTTTAAGAAACTTGCATAGTTTGGCATTTGATCAATTGCTTCCACCAATGGCAAGTTGATGTGGACTTGCTTTAGGATATCAAGAAACTTCTTGAATTGATATTCTTGCTTTTGTCGCTTCAACCTTTGCGGGAATGGTGGTGCAAGTCAGATATCTTCGATCCTTTCATTGGTTTGAAACCTGATTGACGGCATTGTCGGGACAACTGGAGTTGTCGAGGCATTATCAATTGTGGTTGCCGAGGTATACTTATCACACGTTGCCGAAGCATCCTTATCGTCGGTTGCCGAGGCATGCTTATTGTCGATTGCTACGGTAATTCCTGGTTCAACATTTGAGGCTTTGCCGCTAGGTTCGTCTTGATCTTTTTGTGGAGTTTTGTTTGATGAGCGGGTTTGAGCCTCTCTAAGTTGTTGGCCACTTCTAGTGGTGATTGCCTTACATTGCTCATGGCCAGTTCCTCTTGCGACTTCAGTATCGCTAGGTAAACCTATTTGCGGTCTAGTATTCAGATTTTGAGCAAACTGTCCGACTTGATTTTCCAATGATTTGATTGCCGCCTCTTGGTTTTGCAATCTCATCTCGGTCCTGTTAATAAAAGCATCAGTTCTTTTTATGAAGTTACTATTCTCAGCCATATAAGATTCAGTTTTCATCATAAAAGCATTTAGAGAATTTTCCACAGAACTAGATGTTGTCGGTTGTTGCTGCGGTAACTGTTGCCGTGGCATATTCTGCTGGAATCCCGATGCTTGTGCATTCTGATTGTTCTGGTTTAGAGCATTGTTGGGATTACTGCATAAAAAATTAGGGTGCTTCTTCCAAGCTGGATTGTATGTATTGGACATCACCTTATTGTTCCGATTGTAATTCCCCACATAGAAGCTGGATTCCGGATTCTGCATACATTCAGAAGAATCATGGTTATCACCACATAACTCACAAAAAGAATCCATTACCTTGACCTCATGTGTGTTGTTTGGTTTTTGCATGTTCTGGACCATCTTGGTTAAAGTGGCCAATTGTGCCGAAATTGAATCGATGATCCTAGTTCATGTATTGTGGCTTGGCGTCTAACTCCTCCTCTTCTAGTAGAGGGGAATTGATAATCATTCTTGGCCAACCTGTTTAAAATTTGCATTGCTTCCTCCGACGACTTATCTAGAAGTATGCCGTTTGCCGAGGCATCTAGCATCATCCTTGTTGGTGTATTCACGGTGTTGTAAAACATTGTTACTTGAGTCCACACCGGGAATCCGTGTAGGGGGCATTTGTGTAGAAGTTCTCTATATCGCTCCCAAGCCTCGTACATAGATTCATCATCTGCCTGCCAAAAAGAAGTAATGTCGTTACGAAGCTTATCAGTCAAATTTGTAGGATTAAACCGAGCAAGGAAATCACGACAAAGATCGGTCCAAGATGCTATTGATCCGGTAGGAATGCTATTCATCCATGCTTTCGCCCTATCCCTTAGTGAATAGGGGAATAATCTTAATCGTAAGACATCGGGGGTGACTCCGTGTATTTTGAACGAGTTTCAAATCTCGAGGAAAGATTTAAGATGTTGTCGTGCATCTTCAGTTGCTGAGCCGCCAAATTGACCAATTGTGTTGATCATATTAAAAATTACCGATTTCAACTCAAAGTGGTCGGCTCCAATTTCAGGTGCGACAACTCCTGGATTAAGTCCATCAAGATCTTCTTCAAGATAGTATCGAATAGTTCTGTTTCGTGCAAGAATCACTCCTCCTCCTGCTGGAACATCTTGATTCATATTACCATCTTGATTAGCCATTGCTACTCTTATCCTTCGTCTAAGTCTTTGTAAGTTTCGTTCGATTTCTGAATCAAAGGGATATTCTGGTGTAATCGGTCTCGCCCTGGTCATATACCAATGCAAAACCAAAGTTTGTTAGCCCTTTGAATCTTAAACAAGAAAAGTAAAAAGAAAGTGCAAGAAAATAAAAACAAAGTCACTATTACCAATCCCCGACAACGGCGCCAAAAACTTGTTGCGCGTAATAAGTGCTACGCAATTGTGCAAGTATACACATTGCAAGTTATAGTATAAAAGATATCGTCTCCACAGGGATTGGTGCCACTTCAAGAATCTAGTCTCTTGCACTGTAAAAAGTAAAAACACAAATAAAGGATTATAAGAGTTTAACTAATAACTAAACTGGAAAGCAAATAAGTAAAAGGCGATGTAATTAGATGAGAGAGATAGGCCAGGTTATAGTGAGTTGAGGTGTGATAGACGATTGGATTGTCTTGGTAAAAGAGTGCACGGGCAACTCAGTTGCCGTGGCAACTTGCACAACGGGGTTGCCTTGGCAACTAATTGATGGTTGCCTGGGCGACTAGTTGGGAAACTACTTGGGCGTCTGGGCAGCAATCTTCAAGGTTCGGCAGAGCGTTCTTCAATGGTTTCTTCTTATCCCTAAGTCGAAACTCTAGCTACTTGTGCATGCCTTGATAATACATCCCTGTGTGAATCAAGGGTGAACAACAACCAATCTTGCGCTCCTCTTAGCCGTTGAAATCCTTGACTTATTCCTAAGCCGGATTAATCTTCACCATCAATAGATTGAATAAAGATCATATTCATTCGTTTCTTGAATCTAACTCTCCCGATATTAGATAAATAGATGAAGTTACGAGATCCTCTCCCAATTCACTCGCAAACAAGAATAAGAACCAAGAATGAATAAACCTTGAATAGAAAAGTGCAAACTCTTATTACCTAAACAAAATCCAATAGTTTCTCACAACCACAAAACACAATAACCATAGCCAAATAGATTTAGTTCATGGCTAGGTTCTAAAGAAACACAAGATAAATAATCCCTAGCATGAACCTAATTGAACAAGAAAGAAAAAGATGAAGAATGAAGCTTGTCGAAATCTCCTTGCCCTAGATGCTTGTCAAAAATTCTCTCCTCTTGCTCTCCCCTCAAGTTGACGATATGACCTCTAATTTATAGGGCTAGGTCAAAGTCCTTCTTTGAGGAGGAAGTTAAGTTGGAATTAAATTATCTTTAAAGAATATAATTCTTTATTATAATTATATTCCTACTAGAACTTCTCCTATCTTCTTGGAATTTAATTCCTCTTTAATCTCTTCATGGAAATCAAATTCCTTTGGGATTTAGCTTTGCTCCACGTCATCTTGGGCTTGTTTAGTCATCAATTTCGACTACCATATCACCTTGTTCTTTGTCGACAATTGCCCTGGCAACTGGCTCGGCGTCTCCTTCATGCATTGCCCTGACAACTAGCTCGGCATCTCCTTCATACATTGCCCTGGCAACTAGCTCTAGCCTTGCTTTGGCAAGTGATCCTGCACATACACATAAAACACACCAACGCAGCATCTTTTCCCACAAAAACTACCAAGTTATGTAATCAAGCTCAACGATGGAAGGAAACATGGATTAATGCATGAATGGCTAAATATGCAACTAATATGAGCCTAAGTCTAACAATAATATGAGTAAAAAGGGTAAGAAAAATAGTACTTTTGAACACTTATCATTATCCACTAATGTGTCGATGTGTGGTAATAGGAAATTGTCTTTGGGGCTTGCTCTGTTGAGGTCCCTGTAATCAACACAAATGCGTACTTTTCCATCTTTTTTAGGGACTGGGACGATGTTAGCCACCCATTCTAGATATTTTGCTACTTCGAGAAGCCCTGTATCAAATTGCTTTTTCACTTTATCTCTAATCTTTAGGAGCATCTCGGCTTTCATCCTTCTTAGCTTCTACTTCACAGGCTCGCATCCCACCTTTTTAGGAAGCTGTTGTACAACGATATCAGTGCCAAGACCAGGCATGTCTTGGTATGACCAAGCAAAAATATCTTTGAATTCCTTTAGGAGCTCTATTAGGCTTTGCCGAGTATTAGCTGTAATGGTGGTGCCAATCTTTACTTCACGTTTTTCTTCTTTTGTGCCAAGATTCAGAATTTCCAACTCCTTCTTATGGGGTAGAATCTGTTTCTACTCTCCTTCTACCATTCTGAGCATATCACTAGGCAAGTCATATTCTTCTTCATCGTCAACATTCTCAATTTCTTCTAGGCATAAAGGTAGATCAAAATCAACCTCAAGGTCAGACTCGAAGTTGTTTCTGCCATTGATATCTAAAGATTTGCAAAGAAAAGGCCATATAATATATACAAAGAAAAGAGATGAATGGAATGATTTGTTTTTTAGTTTTTATTTTTCTTTGAGTTTTACTTATGAAAAGTGCTTGCCACACAAGATTTGCTGAAAGGAAAAGATGCATCTTTATTGAAAATCAAATTACAAGTTTGGATATTGTTGCGCGTAATAAGTGCTACGCAAATGTGCAAGTATACACGTCGCAAGTTATAGTATAAAAGATATCGTCTCCACAGGGATTGGTGCCACTTCAAGAATCTAGTCTCTTGCACTGTAAAAAGTAAAAACACAAATAAAGGATTATAGGAGTTTAACTAATATCTAAACTAGAAAGCAATAAAGTAAAAGAAAATATGAGATCAAATGAGAGAGAGATAGGCCAGGTTATATTGAGTTGAGGTGTGATAGCCGATTGGATCGTCTTGGTAAAAGAGTGCACGGGCAACTCAGTTGCCGTGGCAACTTGCACAACGGGGTTGCCTTGGCAACTAATCGATGGTTGCCTGGGCAACTACTTGGGCATCTGGGCAGCAACCTTCAAGGTTCGGTAGAGCGTTCTTCAATGGTTTCTTCTTATCCCTAAGTCGAAACTCTAGCTACTTGTGCATGCCTTGATAATACATCCATGCGTGAATCAAGGGTGAACAACAACCAATCTTGCGCTCCTCTTAGCCGTTGAAATCCTTGACTTATTCCTAAGCCGGATTAATCTTCACCATCAATAGATTGAATAAAGATCATATTCATTCGTTTCTTGAATCTAACTTTCCCGATATTAGATAAATAGATGAAGTTACGTGATCCTCTCCCAATTCACTCGCAAACAAGAATAAGAACCAAGGATGAATAAACCTTGAAATAGAAAAGTGCAAACTCTTATTACCTAAACAAAATCCAATAGTTTCTCACAATCACAAAACACAATAACCATAGCCAAATAGATTTAGTTCATGGCTAGGTTCCAAAGAAACACAAGATAAATAATCCCTAGCATGAACCCAATCAAACAAGAAAGAAAAGGATGAAGAAGGAGGCTTGTCAAAATCCTCCTTGCCCTAGATGCTTGTCGAAAATTCTCTCTTCTTGCCCTCCTTGATGCTTCTCGAAATTCCCCTCTCTTGCTCTCCTTGATGCTTGTTGAAATTCCCCTCTCTTTGCTCTCTATTGGATTGTCGAAATTCCCTTCTTTTTTATAGGGCTAGGCCAAAGTCCTTCTTTGAGGAGGAAGTTAAGTTGGAATTAAATTATCTTTAAAGAATATAATTCTTTATTATAATTATATTCCTACTAGAACTTTTCCTATCTTCTTGGAATTTAAATCTTCTTTAATCTCTTCAAGGAAATCAAATTCCTTTGGGATTGGGCTTTGCTCCACGTCATCTTGGGCTTGTCTAGTCATCAATTTCGACTACCATATCACCTTTGCTCTTGTCGACAATTGCCCTGGCAACTGGCTCGACGTCTTCTTCATGCATTGCCCTGGTAAGTAGCTCGGTATCTGCTTCATGTATTTCCCTGGCACTAGCTCTAGCCTTTCTTTGGCAAATGATCCTGCACATACACACAAAACACACCAAAGCAACATCTTTTCCCACAAAAACTACCAAGTTGTGTAATCAAGCTCAACGTTGGAAGGAAACATGAATTAATGCATGAATGGCTAATTATTCAACTAATATAAGCCTAAGTCTAACAATAATATGAGTAAAAAGGGTAAGAAAAATAGTACTTTTGAACACTTATCACACCCCCAAACTCGAACTATTGCTTGTCCTCAAGCAATGCAAACTCATAATTACCTGCCAAGACTTAAATTTTTACAAACATAGCTTTGAACTTGATTTCAATTCTCTGAACCGGGGCACAAAGTATGATTTGGCTTTTTATTTTTCGGAAAACTTAGGAGTTACTCGGAATCAAACTATAATGCTTGTGAGTGTGTGCGGAGTTGTGTGCAAGTTGATTTTTCGAATTCTATGCAAACAATAGGTTTTCAAATTACTTTATTGGGTTCTTTTTAACATGTTTTAACTAGAGCCAGATTTGGGCACCTCTTGTGTTTTGTTTTTAGTTTTATTAAGTTAATTTATTCGACTAAAGCCGGTTTCGGGCACCTCTAGCTATCAAATTTTTTTAACATATACTAGAGTCAGTTTCGCGCACCTCTAGTGATGCTAATTTTTTTAGCACATGCTAGAGCCAATTTCGGGCACCTCTAGCATTCATCCAATTTTTATTCTAATCCCCCAATTTGTTAATTATCAACCTAAGTTCACTAGAATTCCTTAAATTAATCAAACCACAATAGTGTTTCATCAAATTTAGCATCATAGTAAAATTCTAAGTTTTTCCATGGTTATCCTAGAACAAAAATTTTATCAATTAAGTGCATTGGCAAAGTCATCATCGGATATTCATCAAATCTAAGCAATTCTTGTTCCAATTAAAGGCATGGCAAGCAATTTATGTATCCTAAATGTAATACTTAAGATGAATGTAACTAAACATGGTAACTACTAATAACAATCCCCCCTAAACTCGAGTGAGGCATTGTCCTCAATGCATGCATTAAAAAATAAAAATAATGAAAAAATAAAATGCATACGAGGACTTACTCCGAGAGTTCGTCATCGTAGATGATTAGTTTCCTTTTGGTCGGTGTCTTGATTCTCTTGCTTGAACGCGATGGTTGTTTTCTTGTTGCCAGTGGTGGAATCGATCCTTGTATGGGGTTGTCCTCATCGTCCTCTTCATCAGTGTCATTGGCTTTTCGCTTGGAGGATTCAATTGGTGCGGTCTTTGTTGGTGCAATGGAGGACTCGTCCAAATCTGAAAAATCAGAAAATGATTCCGTAGGAGTTGATTTGGGCATAGGTGCTTTACCTTTGGCTTTTGCAGTGGTTGCCGGGATGTCTTTAGCTTTGGTTGCCGTGGCTTTTTCAAGGTTGGTTGCCATGGCATCAGCTTGTGCAGGCACGATGTAGGTTGTTGGCGACTATTTCCTTAGCATAGTGGTTGTGAGTCTTGTTGTGGAAAAGAAAACAAAGAAAACCTGGAAACTAAAGATAATGAAGAAAAATAAAATATCTCCTTAAAATAAAAATAAAAGGAAAAGGAAAAAGAAAATATTGAAAGGAGAGCATGCTCATGCATCTCCTAAGTTGACCACTTCTTTGTTACGTTCCACATGGGCACCATTGTAGTGTTTCAATCTTTGTCCATTAACTTTGAATTCATGTTTGTCAGTGATGGACTTGATTATCACGACACCATGGGAGAATGGTTTGACAACTTCGAATGGTTCCGACCATCTTGATTTCAGCTTTCCCGGGAAAAGTTTTAGCCGAGAATTGAATAAGAGAACTAGTTGCCCTGGCGTGAATTGCCGCGACAATAGTTTCTTGTCGTGCCATCGCTTTGCTTTCTCCTTGTAGATTCGTGCATTGTTATAGGCGAGTGCACGAAATTCTTCTATCTCATTGAGGTCCAACAAACGCTTTTGTCCGGCACTTTCCCAATCCATATTCACGGTCTTGATTGCCCAGTATGCCTTGTGTTCAATTTCCACCGGTAGATGACATGTTTTGCCATAGACAAGTCGGAAGGGGGACATACCTAAGGGTGTTTTGAATGTAGTGTGATATGCCCAAAGTGCGTCATCTAGTCTTAATGACAAATCCTTCCTAGAGGGATTTACAACTTTCTTGAGTATACCCTTCAACTCCCGGTTGGAAATTTTTGCTTGCTTGTTGGTTTGTGGGTGATATGCTGTGGCGATCTTGTGTGATATGCCGAAGCGTTGCAACATCTTGGCAATTAGTTTGTTGTCAAAATGCTTGCCTTCGTCACTGATAATTGCTCTCGGCATCCCAAGCCGTGTAAATATATTTTTCTGCAAGAATCGTTGCACGGTCTTGGAATCGTTGTTGGGAACTGCAGCTGCCTCAACCCATTTAGACACGTAGTCGACGGCAAGTAGAATGTAGAGGTTGTCGAATGAAGATGGGAAAGGTCCCATAAAATCAATCCCCCATACATCGAACAATTCCACCTCGATGATGTTATGGAGCGGCATCTCATGTCGTCTAGAGATATTGCCCGTCCTCTGGCAACGATCACATTGCTTGTAAAAGTCTTGGGCATCTTTGTACAATGTTGGCCAATACAAACCGGATTGCAAAACTTTGGCCGCGGTACGAGTTCCTCCAAAATGTCCTCCATAGGGTGAAGAATGACATTGCCGGAGTACATTCTGTTGCTCTTCTTCAGGGACACATCGGCGTATAACCTGATCTGCACATTGTTTAAACAAAAGAGACTCGTCCCAAAAGTAATGCTTCGCAACATGGCGGAACCGATTCTTCCCTTTGTGAGTAATGCCATAAGGTAAAATACCACAAATAAGGAAATTAACTAAATCCGTGTACCAGGGTATTGCCGAGGCATGTGTTGCCGTGGCGACTGCTCCCAAAATTGCCGAGGCATGCACGTCAAGGGCTGCTGCGGCGTCGAGAGTTGTCGAGGTGTGTGCATCCATGGTTGCCGAGGCGTTGAGGGTTGCCGAGGCATGCGCATCCATGGTTGCCGAGGCAATTAAAATTTGTTCATCCGGGAATGCATCACATATCTCTAGATCTGCGTCCGCCTCCCTATTGCCTTCTTGTGTAGCATCAACATTTTGATATGCTTCTTTTCCTGGTCGATTGACTAGCCAAATTGCCTCTTCTTGTTGTTCCTCATCGATCGGTTCTTCATACTCCTCAGGTTCCTCTTGATCGGTAATATAGTTGCCGAGGCAACTAAATTCCTCGTCGAAGTTAAACTCTGCCGTGGCATGAAGAAGTTGGCATTCTTCTGGATCATCGGCATGCCTTAGCGTTTGGAACACATTTAGTTTAACTTGTTGGTCATTCACCCTCATTGTGAGTTCTCTCTTTTCAACATCGATCAAGGTTCTCCCTGTTGCTAGGAATGGTCTCCCGAGAATGATGGGTGCATGCTCACCTGCTTCACAATCCAAAACAATAAAGTCAGCGGGAAAAATAAATTTATCAACTTTTACCAGTATGTCCTTGATTTTTCCCTCTGGATGCACATAGGATTTGTCGGCTAGCTGTAGCATAACTGTTGTAGGTCTTGCCTTCCCGATTCCTAATTTCTGGAAAACCGATTTAGGCATCAAGTTTATGCTAGCCCCAAGGTTGCATAATGCTTTCCCGACATAGTGATTTCCAATAGAACAGGGTATTGTGAAACTTCCGGGATCCTTCAACTTAGGTGGCATACGATTGTGCAACATTGCCATGCATCCCTCTGTTGCGACAACTGTTTCAAACTCTCATAGCCTTGTTCTCTTGGACACAATGTCTTTAAGAAACTTGGCATAGTTTGGCATTTGTTCAATTGCTTCCACCAATGGCAAGTTGATGTGGACTTGCTTTAGGATATCAAGAAACTTCTTGAATTGGTATTCTTGCTTTTGTCGCTTCAACCTTTGTGGGAAAGGTGGTGGAAGTCGGATATCTCCGATCCTATCATTAGTTTAAAACCTGATTGACGGCATTGCCGGGACAACTGGAGTTGCCGAGGCATTATCAATTTGGGTTGCCGAGGCATGCTTATCATAAGTTGCCAAAGCATCTTATCGTCGGTTGCCGAGACATGCTTATTGCCGGTTGCCGCGGCAATTCCTGGTTCATCATCTGAGGCTTTGCCGCTAGGTTTGTCTTGATCTTTTTGTGGAGTTTTGTTTGATGAGCGGGTTTGAGCCTCTCTAAGTTGTTGGCCACTTCTAGTGGTGATTGCCTTACATTGCTCATCGCCAGTTCCTCTTGCGACTTCAGTATCGCTAGGTAAACCTCCTTGCGGTCTAGTATTCAGATTTTGAGCAAACTGTCCGACTTGATTTTCCAATGATTTGATTGCCGCCTCTTAGTTTTGCAATCTCATCTCGGTTCTGTTAATAAAAGCATCAGTTCTTTTTATGAAGTTACTATTCTCATCCATATAAGATTCAGTTTTCATCATAAAATCATTTAGAGAATTTTCCAAAGAACTAGATGTTGTCGGTTGTTGTTGCGACAACTGTTGCCGTGGCATATTCTGCTAGAATCCCGATGCTTGTGCATTCTGATTGTTCTGGTTTAGAGCATTGTTGGGATTACTCCATGAAAAATTAGGGTGCTTCTTCCAAGCTGGATTGTATGTATTGGACATCACGTTGTTGTTCCGATTGTAATTCCCCACTTAGAAGCTGGATTCCGGATTCTGCTTACATTCAGAAGAATCATGGTTATCACCACATAACTCACAAAAAGAATCCATTACCTTGACTCATGTGTGTTGTTTGGTTTTTCATGTTCTGGACCATCTTGGTTAAAGTGGCCAATTGTGCCGAAATTGAATCTGATGATCCTAGCTCATGTATTGTGGCTTGGCGTCTAACTCCTCCTCTTCTAGTAGATGGGAATTGATAATCATTCTTGGCCAGCCTGTTTAAAATTTGCATTGCTTCCTCCGGTGACTTATCTAGGAGTATGCCGTTTGTCGAGGCATCTAGCATCATCCTTGTTGGTGTATTCACGGCGTTGTAAAACATTGTTACTTGAGTCCACACCGGGAATCCGTGTAGGGGGCATTTGTGTAGAAATTCTCTATATCGCTCCCAAGCCTCGTACATGGATTCATCATCTGCCTGCCGAAAAGAAGTAATGTCGTTATGAAGCTTATCAGTCAAATTTGTAGGATTAAACCGAGCAAGAAAATCACGACAAAGATCGGTCCAAGCTGCTATTGATCCGGCAGGAATGCTATTCAACCATGCTTTCGCCCTATCCCTCAGTGAATAGGGGAATAATCTTAATCGTAAGACATCGGGGGTGATTCCGTGTATTTTGAACGAGTTGCAAATCTCGAGGAAAGATTTTAGAAGTTGCCGTGCATCTTCAATTGCTGAGCCGCCAAATTGACCAATTGTGCTGATCATATTAAACATTACCAGTTTTAACTCAAAGTGGCCGACTTCGATTTTAGGTGCGACAACTCCTGGATTAAGTCCATCTAGATCTTCTTCAAGATAGTCTCAAATAGTTCTGTTTCGTGCAAGAATCACTCCTCCTCCTGCTAGAACATCTTGATTCATATTGCCGTCTTGATTAGCAATTGCTACTCTTATCCTTCGTCTAAGTCTTTGTAAGGTTCGTTCAATTTCTGGATCAAAGGGATATTCTGGTGTAGTCGGTCTCGCCCTGGTTATATACCAATGCAAAACCAAAGTTTGTTTGCCCTTTGAATTTTAAATAAGAAAAGTAAAAAGAAAGTGCAAGAAAATAAAAACAAAGTCGCTATTGCCAATCCCCGGCAACGGCGCCAAAAACTTGTTGCGCATAATAAGTGCTACACAAATGTGCAAGTATACACATCGCAAGTTATAGTATAAAAGATATCGTCTCCACAGGGATTGATGCCACTTCAAGAATCTAGTCTCTTGCACTGTAAAAAGTAAAAACACAAATAAAGGATTATAGGAGTTTAACTAATAACTAAACTAGAAAGCAATAAAGTAAAAGAAAATATGAGATCAAATGAGAGAGAGATAGGCCAGGTTATCGTGAGTTGAGGTGTGATAGCCGATTGGATCGTCTTGGTAAAAGAGTGCACGGGCAACTCAGTTGCCGTGGCAACTTACACAACGGGGTTGCCTTGGCAACTAATCGATTGTTGCCTGGGCAACTAGTTGGGCAACTACTTGGGCATCTGGGCAGCAACCTTCAAGGTTCGGTAGAGCGTTCTTCAATGGTTTCTTCTTATCCCTAAGTCGAAACTCTAGCTACTTGTGCATGCCTTGATAATACATCCATGCGTGAATCAAGGGTGAACAACAACCAATCTTGCGCTCCTCTTACCCGTTGAAATCCTTGACTTATTTCTAAGCCGGGTTAATCTTCACCATCAATAGATTGAATAAAGATCATATTCATTCGTTTCTTGAATCTAACTTTCTTGATATTAGATAAATAGATGAAGTTACGTGATCCTCTCCCAATTCACTCGCAAACAAGAATAAGAACCAAGAATGAATAAACCTTGAAATAGAAAAGTGCAAACTCTTATTACCTAAACAAAATCCAATAGTTTCTCACAACCACAAAACACAATAACCATAGCCAAATAGATTTAGTTCATGGCTAGGTTCGAAAGAAACACAAGATAAATAATCCCTAGCATGAACCTAATCGAACAAGAAAGAAAAGGTTGAAGAAGGAGGCTTGTCGAAATCCTCCTTGCCCTAGATGCTTGTCGAAAATTCTCTCTTCTTGCCCTCCTTGATGCTTGTCGAAATTCCCCTCTCTTTCTCTCCTTGATGCTTGTTGAAATTCCCCTCTCTTTGCTCTCTATTGGATTGTCGAAATTCCCTTCTTATTTATAGGGCTAGGCCAAAGTCCTTCTTTGAGGAGGAAGTTAAGTTGGAATTAAATTATCTTTAAAGAATATAATTCTTTATTATAATTATATTCCTACTAGAACTTTTCCTATCTTCTTGGAATTTAAATCTTCTTTAATCTCTTCAAGGAAATCAAATTCCTTTGGGATTGGGCTTTGCTCCACGTCATCTTGGGCTTGTCTAGTCATCAATTTCAACTACCATATCACCTTTGCTCTTGTCAACAATTGCCCTGGCAACTGGCTCGACGTCTTCTTCATGCATTGCCCTGGCAACTAGCTCGGTATCTACTTCATGTATTTCCCTGGCACTAGCTCTAGCCTTTCTTTGGCAAATGATCCTGCACATACACACAAAACACACCAAAGCAACATCTTTTCCCACAAAAACTACCAAGTTGTGTAATCAAGCTCAACGTTGGAAGGAAACATGAATTAATGCATGAATGGCTAATTATTCAACTAATATAAGCCTAAGTCTAACAATAATATGAGTAAAAAGGGTAAGAAAATAGTACTTTTGAACACTTATCACACCCCCAAACTCGAACTATTGCTTGTCCTCAAGCAATGCAAACTCATAATTACCTGCCAAGACTTAAATTTTTACAAACATAGCTTTGAACTTGATTTCAATTCTCTGAACCGGGGCACAAAGTATGATTTGGCTTTTTATTTTTCGGAAAACTTAGGAGTTACTCGGAATCAAACTATAATGCTTGTGAGTGTGTGCGGAGTTGTGTGCAAGTTGATTTTTCGAATTCTATGCAAACAATAGGTTTTCAAATTACTTTATTGGGTTCTTTTTAACATGTTTTAACTAGAGCCAGATTTGGGCACCTCTAGTGTTTTGTTTTTAGTTTTATTAAGTTAATTTATTCGACTAAAGCCGGTTTCGGGCACCTCTAGCTATCAAATTTTTTTAACATATACTAGAGCCAGTTTCAGGCACCTCTAGTGATGCTAATTTTTTTAGCACATGCTAGAGCCAATTTCGGGCACCTCTAGCATTCATCCAATTTTTATTCTAATCCCCCAATTTGTTAATTATCAACCTAAGTTCACTAGAATTCCTTAAATCAATCAAACCACAACAGTGTTTCATCAAATTTAGCATCATAGTAAAATTCTAAGTTTTTCCATGGTTATCCTAGAATAAAAATTCTATCAATTAAGTGCATTGGCAAAGTCATCATCGGATATTCATCAAATCTAAGCAATTCTTGTTCCAATTAAAGGCATGGCAAGCAATTTATGTATCCTAAATGTAATACTTAAGATGAATGTAACTAAACATGGTAACTACTAATAACAAACCCCCCAAACTCGAGTGAGGCATTGTCCTCAATGCATGCATTAAAAAATAAAATTAACGAAAAAATAAAATGCATACGAGGACTTACTCCGAGAGTTCGTCATCGTAGATGATTAGTTTACTTTTGGTCGGTGTCTTGATTCTCTTGCTTGAACGCGATGGTTGTTTTCTTGTTGCCAGTGGTGGAATCGATCCTTGTATGGGGTTGTCCTCATCGTCCTCTTCATCAGTGCTACGCAAATGTGCAAGTATACACGTCGCAAGTTATAGTATAAAAGATATCGTCTCCATAGGGATTGGTGCCACTTCAAGAATCTAGTCTCTTGCACTGTAAAAAGTAAAAACACAAATAAAGGATTATAGGAGTTTAACTAATAACTAAACTAGAAAGCAATAAAGTAAAAGAAAATATGAGATGGAATGAGAGAGAGATAGGCCAGGTTATCGTGAGTTGAGGTGTGATAGCCGATTGGATCGTTTTTGTAAAAGAGTTCACGGGTAACTCAGTTGCCGTGGCAACTTGCCAAACGGGGTTGCCTTGGCAACTAATCGATGGTTGTCTGGGCAACTAGTTGGGCAACTACTTGGGCGTCTGGGCATCAACCTTCAAGGTTCGACAGAGCGTTCTTCAATGGTTTCTTCTTATCCCTAAGTCGAAACTCTAGCTACTTGTACATGCCTTGATAATACATCCCTGCGTGAATCAAGGGTGAACAACAACCAATCTTGCGCTCCTCTTAGCCGTTGAAATCCTTGACTTATTCCTAAGCCGGATTAATCTTCACCATCAATAGATTGAATAAAGATCATATTCATTCGTTTCTTGAATCCAACTCTCCCGATATTAGATAAATAGATGAAGTTACGAGATCCTCTCCCAATTCACTCGCAAACAAGAATAAGAACCAAGAATGAATAAACCTTGAAATAGAAAAGTGCAAACTCTTATTACCTAAACAAAATCCAATAGTTTCTCACAACAACAAAACAAAATATCCATAGCCAAATAGATTTAGTTCATGGCTAGGTTCGAAAGAAACACAAGATAAATAATCCCTAGCATGAACCCAATCGAACAAGAAAGAAAAGGATGAAGAAGGAGGCTTGTTGAAATTCCCCTCTTCTTGCTCTCCTTGATGCTTTTCGAAATTCCCCTCTCTTGCTCTCCTTGATGCTTGTCGAAATTCCCCTCTCTTTGCTCTCTATTGGATTGTCGAAATTCCCTTCTTATTTATAGGGCTAGGCCAAAGTCCTTCTTTGAGGAGGAAGTTAAGTTGGAATTAAATTATCTTTAAAGAATATAATTCTTTATTATAATTATATTCCTACTAGAACTTCTCCTATCTTCTTGGAATTTAATTCTTCTTTAATCTCTTCATGGAAATCAAATTCCTTTGGGATTGGGCTTTGCTCCACGTCATCTTGGGCTTGTCTAGTCATCAATTTCGACTACCATATCACCTTTGCTCCTATCGACAATTGCCCTGGCAACTGGCTCAGTGTCTCCTTCATGCATTGCCCTGGCAACTAGCTCGACATCTGCTTCATGTATTTCCCTGGCACTAGCTCTAGCCTTGCTTTGGCAAATGATCCTGCACATACACACAAAACACACCAAAGCAGCATTTTTCCCCACAAAAACTACCAAGTTGTGTAATCAAGCTCAACGTTGGAAGGAAACATGAATTAATGAATGAATGGCTAATTATTCAACTAATATGAGCCTAAGTCTAACAATAATATGAGTAAGAAGGGTAAGAAAAATAGTACTTTTGAACACTTATCAGATATATAACCTTTACATAAGGTTCTTAATTGGCTTTGGGTCTAAAGGTAAAAGGGTGGGTTTTGAGAATTACTCTGAAACTGTCTCAAAGACTACATGAATTTCTTTAGTAGTCCAGTTGTCAAGTTCAGAGCAGGGGCGAATCATGGACTTATACTTGTTCTCTCATTCTTCACTTGTTATGGCGTTGATGCTTAGCTTCTCAAATGCTTCATACAGGTCATTCTTTCCTTTCTCCTCCTCACTAACTTGGGCATTTGGGTCCAGAAAGCCTCTGAATCTGAAATTATGCCAGGGGTGGAAATGTCATTGGCTCCCACTCAATTTCCTCTCATTTCAATATTGCCCTCCTTTTTTCTTGGCGTTTTCTGATCTATGCACTTCTTTGCCAATGATTAGGTTTGAAACCTATCCCAAATCGGTTATTTTTGGTAGGGATAACCATAGGATATAACCTTCTTTGATGCCTCTTCCCAAATCCTTTCCCAGCTTCAGCTCTTTTTTCGAGTGTTTCCTTCACCTACATTTTCGCAAAGCTGGATAATTATGGTTCTGGTACTTTGCTTCCGTCGATGACAAAGGTTGCATTGACTAGCTCTAATGCCCTGAAGTGACACTCGAGCGCACCCTCATTGACCTCGATGTAGGGTGCATCAGTGACTACTGATGCAATGATTTCCTCATTTGCACCTATTGTTACTAGCTGTCCATCAATCACAATTTTAGCTTCTGATGTAAAGTGGAGGGGACTGCTCCTGCTGTATGAATCCATGGACGCCCAAGTAAGCAACTATAACTGGATTTTATGTCATGACCACAAATTCCACTTCAAAAGTTGATGGTCCGATTTGCAAAGGCACTTCAATTCTTCTTATCACCTCCCTTTGTGTTCCATCAAATATTATCACAGTGTTATGATAAGCCCTCATGTGTGAGCTGTCTATTGGTAGTTTCTTTAATGTTGCCAATGGGAGAACATTTAGGGCCGATCCATTATCAATTAAGACACCTGGCAACATGTATCTTTTGCATCTTGTGGAGATGTGCAGAGCCTTGCATAATCCCCTCCCTCCTTCACGTATTTCCTCATCATTAAAAGAAATGAAATTATTTACAGTGATATTACCGACCATAATATCCATCTTATTGGTCAAAATCTCCTTTAGCATGAACGTTCGATTCAGAATCTTCAGCAAGGTCTTGCGGTGACCCTTAGAACTCAATAACAAAGACAACATAGAGATTCGGCCTAGGAGGTTGTGAAGCTGCTCCACCACACTGTACTCGCTATGTTTGAGTATCTTTAGAAATTCTTGAGCTTCTGACTCCTTGACAGGTTCATGGTACACTGGTGGTTTCCCTCTAAAGAAATCTCCTTCTCCTTCATTCTCTGGCCCTTCAGCAATAGCTTTTCTTTGTGCTGTATCTCTATCTTCTATCGTCGACAGGGAATACAATCTTCTACTTCTTATGAAGCGGCTTACTTCATTCACTGGTTCTTCTTTCGTCTTGTCCTCCACCAATGATTCTCCCAGAGTTTTCACTGAGCAAGCATAGTTCCAAGGGACCTGCTTGCTGTCCTTGTATGGGAACCGAGTTGGTGCCTTAATTATTAGTCGCGGGGTCACAACTTTCGTAGGTTCATTTACACTTGCCTTGGTCTTTATAACCAAAGGCTTTCATACCTTGGGTTTGTCTCTTCTGCTGCGCATACATCCATCATGTGCTCCTTGCTTACTTTCTCGAAAAATTTAAGTTATTTACTATCCATCTTGGCTTGAACCAGACACTTGAATTCTAAAAAGCATTTAATCTCATGTTCTCATTCTCTATGGTACTCGCAATATAGTTCATCCTCAACCATCTCCTAGGCTTCTCCTTCTAACATCCCAGCTGTAACCATTTGGGTGCACACCCACTTCATTGATGCCCTAACTTCAGCGACATACTCTTTGACCCTCTTGTCTTCTTCTTTGATGATGGCATTCACTCATGCTTTCTAGTGATTTAGTAGAGGGTTTTCTTTCTCTTTAGATGTTTCAAATGACAACATGCCTAATTTCCTCATGCCATCTACCACTCTTTTGAAGGTAGTATAGTTTTCAATTGTATGCCCCCTAATACTTGCATGGTACTCACATTGCGCCTTTTCATCGTACCACGTGGGATATGGAGGTGAGAAAGGAGGAACATGGCGTGGTAGTACCATCTGAGACTTGATCAGTTTAGCGAACAATTCTGCATATGTTATTAGGATGAGAGGGAAGTATGTCTTTGAGTTCCCTTGATATCTTCGCTCTTCCTTCGCTGAGCTTGTTGCAATAGGGGCTAGAATTGAAGCATTGGGCTTATTGAAAACCACCACCTTTGAATAATTGTGGTTGTAGACATTGGATGCATTCACCTCACTATCCCTCTTCTTGTAGGGTTTCATCATTTCTCTTCCATCCAATTTTCCACTCTTGACAGCCGCCAAGATCAAATCACCATTCATTAATATGTGTGCGAAGCTTTTGGTTGCATGATTTATCATACGATCATAAAATGAACCCTTCAAGGTTTCTACAAACATTGGGGTGATTTCATTCTCAAGCAATGGTGGCTGAACCTGAGCAACTACATCCCTCTAGCTTTGCGCATATTGACGAAAACTTTCATGATGCTTTTGTTCCATTCCTTGCAGCACCAGTCTGGTTAGGACCATGTCAGTGACACGTTTGTACTGCTCACTAAAGACCCTTGATAGGTCCTTCCATGATTGAATATTGACCCGACTCAACTGCGTATACCATCATTCAGCTGACCCCACTAAGCTATCCTGGAAGCAATGAATAAGTAACTTCTCGTTGTCCAGGTACATTGACATCTTCCTGTAGTACATGGTTAGATGAGCTGATGGGCATGTGGTTCCATTGTAGTTCTCAAAATCAGGGACTTTGAATTTATGGGGCACCACCAAATCTGTCACCAAACTTAGCTCCCTAGCATCCACCCCTCCATAAATGCTTCCTTCTTGGAAGGATTTGATCATTCCTTCAAGCTTCTCATATTGATTATCCCATTTCTTTTCGGCCTTAGCTTTATCGGAAATTTCATCGAGATCGGGCACCTCATAGTTGTGAGCCCCTTCAGTGTTGGCCTTTGACTCATTTCGGGTGGAAGTTTCAGCAAAGTGGGAAGATATCTTAACCTTCGGTGTAAAAGCTTCCTTTTGCATTACATGATGGATTAAAGTTATTCCCTGGAATCGGGGTAGAGCATTGGTTTCCTCACCAGTTTTTGCTGCATCTGGGTCCTTGAACCCTAGCATAGCCGCAATTGAGATGAATGTCTTTCAGTGTACCAAATCTATTTCTTGCTTCAAGTCAATTTCCAACTTATCTAATCGATCCTAGGTACTCTTGTGGTTAACTTCCAAGGTTGCTACTTTGTCTTCCATTGTCTTCATTTGTGATCGTGTACCATACTTATGGGCTGTTTTGGCTATTTTGACATTTTCTATCATTTTTATATTTAAGTTAGGGTCTTGTTATGAATGCATGCAATGCAATGCAAAGACCAAAAGAAAACAAACAAACAAACAAAAGAATGATGCGAATGAATCAATGCAAACAAAAGAAAATTGGTTCAATAAAATATCTGCTTTGAGAAATAGCTTTATTGAATGTCAAAAGGTCCTTATTACATCAACTTTTCCATATCTTTTAAAAATATTTTTTCAGCACGAACTCTAATTCCTTGATTTCATCAACTAGCCATATAAGCCTTGGTCCACCTCCCATATTGGCTTGATGTACTGGCAAAGAGCTGCATCTTTAGTGGCTAGCATCATCACATGTTGAGTCACGTCTTGAACTTGAGTCATGATAGTCCTATCGAATTCATCTTGTTCCTGGAACCTTCATGCATTATCTCTGAGACGCGTAAACCAGTAATCATTGCCTCCATCAGCTATATCCTCAAGGACCAAGATCTTCGTTCTGTATTCTTGAATGATGTTATCTATTTCTTCCATTTGCTCTCTTAGGGAATCATTCTCATTCAAGCTAGCTTGGAGTTCCACATAGGTGTGATCGTTCTGAAACTTGTGAAGAGTTTGGTTTAAGTTATCCAACTTATCTTGCAATTCAGCGACGAAATTTTGGCTTTGCTTCAACTTCTTACAAGTCTCATCATATGCTGCCTGCAATTCAAGTAGACAGTTCTTGTTGTCCTAGGCTTTCCTTTTCAAAGCAGCCACGTTTTTTTTCCTTCTTTAGAGTTCGTTTACCTCTCTCGTTTTCTTCCACTTGTTTATTCATCTTTCGTTCCTCTGTGAGTGGCTATATATACTTTTCAATCTCCCATTTGCCTCGTTCTCTTTCTTTGCCCACAGCTTGTTCAATTTCCTGCCTCCACTGATCTGGGCTTTTTCACAAGTCAGCATTATGAACCTTGGTATGAAATTCTAGGAAGTCAACCCTCTGGATCTCATACTTCTTTTTCAAATCCAAGTACAACTTTGTTACCCGATTTGTTTCTCCTTTGAATTTGTCTAGGTGTGACTCAAACTTATCTTGTTGGTTCTGTTCCAGCAGGGCCTCTATCTCCAGCTTGTCTCTCCTTAACTCTTCTCTCAGGATATCAGCTTCAGAAGGGACCACCTTCATGTTTTCTTATAAAGACTTGGCTTAGCCAGGTGAAGGTAATATGACCTTGTCATTTATTTTTATGTGTCTCCAAACATCATACTCAGGGGTGTACATGCAGTGACTATCATATTCTACCTTCATATGATAACAGTTGTTCCACGAGTCACCAATCATTTGTACCTTTTGCCTAAACTCTCCTTGGAATTCGAACTCTGACGAACTGAGACCAGTAGTGAATGGGATGAACTATAGAGAACCATACTGTCTGGATACTAACAAAGGAGCACACGCGATTCCACCCTATAAACCCAACATCATCAATAAGTTGATATCTCCATATTTGTATAGGATCTTAGCATGGCCCATCCAAGGAACTCTCCATTTGATGTCTTTATCACGACGGCCTTTGAAAATGTCCACCCATTTGCTTTTCTTGACAACTGGCCAATCTTTTGCCAAGAATTCATGAAGAGGAGAGAAGTTTAGGGAGAATACATTTGATAGAGTTAAAGTTGGGCATTTCCAAAAATGGCTGAGGGCCCAAACCTGAAGTAATGGAGCACACCCTCTAAAGCGCACACCTTCTACCCTTCTATATGCATTCAGTGAAATGAAAGTTTCAGCTAACACAATAGGTACTGGATTAACTCCCCTTCTCAGCTGCTCAAAGAAGTCAAGCAATGCTACATCAATATTCCCACAGGACCCTTGGGAAGATGACCAAACCGTAGATCGCAATTGCCAAGAGATCCACTCTCTTTTCTTTGTCTGGGTGAACTGGTCTGATACTTGTCCAAGGAAAGGAAAAACTACCACCTCTTTTTCGTATCAGTCCCTTAACCCATCCATCACTCATGCTAGCGAAAGCTTGAAGTCTTGAGTACAGATTTTTATTCTTAGGAGGCTTAGCATAGACCCAACTCCTCTTCACTTTGCGTAAGTTCAACAGAGCCAAGTATTCTTCAAACGTGGGCATCATATCCTCTTTATTGAAGGTAAAGAAGCAATACCCCGAATTCTAGAATTAGACCAAAGCCATAAAGAATTGTTCATCAACCTTCATATACAACATATATGCTATATCTCCATAAGTTTCATAGAATAGCTACTTGGTCTCACAGTCAAGGTGCTCCTAGATTTTCTACAGCTCCTACACGTTATTCTACTTAATGCTGATATGGGCATATTTTGAAGTTTCTGTTTCATGATCAGCAGCCAAACTGTCCCCATACGTTTGCGGATTTTCAGACTAGTGACGATGTTTTTCATTCACTTCTTCCAATTTCAGGACCCTTCCATCCATGATTACAACTTTTCTAATAGAGCAGATATTTTAAAGAACCAAACCCCTTCCTTAAATGGAATGATTATGCAAGATTAGAGATGTAAAACAACAAAAAAAAGGAAAGATTAAATACATGAAAACAAAAGGGCCCAAAATAATTTCATTGTACAAATAACTCTGGGCAGGCATTCCAACACTCCAAGACATGTCTCCACGGATTATCTTTGCAAAATGATTTTGACCAAACTAAAAAAAGAACCTAAGTTTTCCATATAGCTCTAATGGGGTAGGCTCTAGATTCTCAAACTTGGTTAGGTTCTAAAAAGGTACTCGAGCTATTCTTGCTGTCCCCTACTAAGGGTAGCGAGACCCCTGGTTCTCGCCCATTATAAGCTCTCGAGCAAAGGCAGTAACACCCCAAAAAACCGGTATAGTCAAAATTGGGTTCCCACGATCGGAAACCCTACATTGGAAAGGTCCAAATATTATGTTGACTTTGACTGTATGGTCAATTACATTGATATTGGACTCTAATTGAGTCAATTTCTTGTTTCGGGAACTTATTGATTACATTGGAAGTTAGTCAGTGACTAAATTATAGGTATAAAAAATTTAGAGGAAAAAACGTAGAGTTTGGAAAGTTGATGGACTAACCTTGCGATTAGCCCCTCCACAAGCCTAATTAACCATACGTGGAATGCTCAGATAACTTTCCTTCAATTGAAGGAAAGCTGTTGTTATTAAAACCAATTTGGATAGTGAAAAGAGCTTATCGATTAGAAAAGAAACAAGCACCTCTCCATTGTCTTCAACCTAAGCAAGCACCTCCATTGGAACTAGGTTTCAAGCTTAGCTTTTCTTCGGTTTATCAAATTCTTTGCATAGATATTGATAGGGTAAGCGGTAATCCCTAATCTATTGTCGAAACCCATAGACATATTGAGTTTAATCTCAAGTTAGGGTTTGGTCATCTATGATAACATAGGATTTTTAAAGCTTCAATCCATGGATATCCTATAGCTAATGGCTATATTGAATCTAGATATTGATTTTGATATCGTTATATTAATTTTGATATCGTATTGTTGATTCTAACAATTTCCTATTGTTAACCTAGCTCGAGAATTGGAGAAAGAGCAATCACCATCTCTAACAAAGGCTATGAACAAGGGAGTTGTCATCCGAGAGCTATAGAAGCTTCAGATTATTGATGTGAGTGTAGTCGGAGTCTCGGGGTTAGGCTAGGTGCCTTTACCTATTTCATTTTTATTGAATTTAGTATTGCTAACCTTTTTGATAAAGGATATTTCATCGAATCTCTTAGGAGGTATCATTGGTAAGTATTAGTAAGCTTTGCATTGAATATCGGATATCGGTATTGTCATCGTCGTTAAGCATTGATATTGATATGCCCATTGCTATTGCCATCGATTTATAGTTTTCCAGGACATCAGTCATTGAACATTGTCATATTCATTGTTACAGCCATTGTTATAGTCATTGTCATTCAACATTGATATATGTATAGTTATTGTTATTGATACATTGATATTGAAGCATCGACCATTGACATTGTTATTGAAATCATTGAACATTGCCATCTTCATTGTTATTGTCATCAAACATTGACATTGAAACATTGTTTATTGATAAGGACATTGGAAACATTGAACATTGCTTTTGTTGTTGAACATCGATTATTGATATTGTCACCGGACCTTGGATTCGAAAGGACATTGGATACAATTGGCATGCTATAGAATTCATGAGCTCTGTGTACATGTGGACTACGATCCTTGGGCTACAGCCTATATTGTGGCGAGGCGGAGGGATATTTGTGTTATTGGTCATATTGACGAGGCAGAGGGACTAGACCATTCATTGATTTGGCGAGGTGTAGGAATTTGCGATTCACTATCCCGAATCGATCCAAGGGTTATTGTTGAAATATGATATATTTGCTATTGAATATGAATATTGCATTGTCATCATCGATTCATTGCATTGTTATTGCTAAAACATGATTTAGAATGCATTTCATTATTATCGTTATTGTCCATGGCTACCTAACTAGGGATTGTATGCCTAATGCATTTCATTTCATACATTTCAGGTTAAGAAGTACGTTATTGGAGATCTTACGAGTTGAAAGATTTTGGCAAGTCACAACCAAGCTAAAGTAATGTATATCGAATTTATAAACTCCTAATACAGTGGCAAAGTAGTTATATGGTCTTTTTTGATATGTATGTGTTACCCTTGGTTTTAAATTGTGCCTTAGGCCCTAAATGACCCATTTGAATGGCTTAAAATTGACCAAAATTGCATACTTGGCCTAAAAAGGTGAAAACGTAGTAAATGGATTCGGACAACTATAAAATTTGGCATGCTAGTAGACTATAGTGTTATAAATTTGCTGGTAAAATTTCATTGGATTTGGACATTGTTTAATATTTCAAAAAATAGTAAAAACCAGATAAAATCTGTCATTATAGTGTAGAGCATACCGATATGGGAGCAACTATTTCGGTACGGCTACACATTTTTGGCCTAGTCAAGCACATGTCAATCATAGCGTATCGATATGTCAAAGGTGTATCGGTATGAAAAGTCAACATTGGAATCTGAGAAATTAATTGCATTGGTACGATTTAGAGGCGTATCGATACGAGTCAACCTAGTCAACTCGTACCGATACGGTTACCAGACGTATCGATATAGGTAATGAACATTGGAATCTAATAATCATAAGACATGCATTGCGTATCGATACGGATGATCACTGTATCGATACAGACTCCTTGATCCTTAACTATTTTAACAGTCATGACCCAGGCATATCAGTACGGCCTCTCGAGTACCGATATCGGTATAGGTAAAGCTGTTAAAAGTTAATTGGAATAAATTTGGAACATTGCATATTGGTCACTAAACATTGTATAATTAAATTGAAGAGGTAATCGAACTCAAATTATCTTGAAAATTTGTATGATCATTGAATATAGGTTGAATTTCAGTATAGTAAGATTATTTTCGAAAAAGGACCTCTAAAATATTGAATTCACAAATTAGTCCCAAAAGTTCATACAAGTTTAAAATTGGCCCTGAATTGATTAATGTAGTTCTTTATCGTGTCATTGCTTCTGTATATCGATATAGTATTGCATTGCTCAGTTAAACTTTGATTTTTGATTAAATATTTACAATGTTCACCGTATTGTTCACCGATAACACTTTTTGACCCAATTTTCTACCAAACTGGGAACGATGTGTTGCATTTGTGGTATCAGAGCTAGAGTTTAGTCGATTCTAGGACTAGACCGAAGCCTATTGTATTGTTATTGTGTTACTTTACCACCTAGTAGTTATATATTGTGTAAATTGTGACTTGTCGACTAATCCGATAACTTTATGTTATAGATATGTTTGAGACTAACGAAGCTCATATTAATGAGCCTACCACTAGCTCCTCGATTCATGGAGAGGAGATAAGGGGGGAGATCCTCTAAATTCGCAGGACCCTCCTGTATAGGGCACCGGACCTGAGGCGTCGACTGCTCAGGCAGAATGTTATTGAAACATGGTTGACATGTTCAAGCAGTTTACGGCTGCTATGTGAGCTGAGCAGATTGTACAGCCTACTGCACCCGTTGTCCAACATACTCGGGCTCCTATTGACAAGTTATCACAATACCGAGCTTATACCTTAATTGGTCAAGATGATGAAAATCCTGAAGTGGCGAGTATTGCTTGGAAAACACATTGAGAACTTTGATCAAGTAGTTACAGTGTTCGGATAAACACAAGCTAGAATATGCCCTTGTGTTGCTTGCTGATGAGGCACTTCATTGGTGGGATACTACTACCCTTACAGTCTCCGAAGACACAATAACCTGGGAGTTCTTTCTCCTAGAATTCTGAAAGAAGTACATCAGTGACTTCTATCTCGCAGAAAGGCACAACATCTTCCTCTACCTCAAGCAAGGTGGGCGACTTGTCGAGCAGTACATTCATGACTTTTGAAGATACTGCTGATATGGTATCGAGTACATCAAGAATGAGGAAGAGAAGTGTCAAATGTTCATTTTCGGGCTTAGTGACGAGCTTCGTCCCATGTTTACAGCATTGAGCATCACTGATTTTCAAAACCTTGTGAACAGAGTTAAGGCCACTGAAGCCTCATAGAAAGCCCAAAGGACCGGTGGGTTGGGAAAATGAGAAAAGAGGTTTCGAGATGATTATCGACCTCCTAAATAGAGCAAGAAAGGGAAGTACTCTGGCCCTAATCAAAATATGTTTCCACAGCCTTCCCATTCCAGGAACGTCGAGAGGCCCCAAATTGTGACATCTTCTTTTACTAAGACCGCTTCAGTTGAGAGTATTATAGGTTCGAACAAGGGTTCACAGTATCCAGTTTGTAACTATTGTCAGAACATGCATCCTGCAGGTCAGTACTGTAAGCAGGCTGGAGCTTGTTTTTATTGTGGTGAGCAAGACCACTTCATCCGATATTGTCCTCTTAATGCAACCAAGTCTACTGCTACACCGGCTAGTTTTGCAACCCCTACTCAATCCTTCCAAGGCAAAGGGTCAAGGCAAGGATCATCGGGGGCTGTAGAGAGACCTAGTAGCTCTAGAAAGACACCGAGCAGGCAAGAACCGAAGGCTCCTGCCTAGATGTATCACGTAAGAAGCAGGGAAGAAGAGGATGAACCTGATGTCATTGCAGGTACCATTGAATTGTATTCACATCTTATATATGCATTGATTGATCTTGGTCCTACCTACTCTTTTATAAGTACTATGTTAATCAAGAAGCATAGATTATCATCTGAACTTATTGTATCAAGAATCGCTATAACCAATCCTTTGGGTGATTGTGTCACCGTAAACCTTGTGTGTAAGAACTGCCCCTTATTGATTCAAATGATTCCTTTTTCCGGCCAATTTACAGGCATTATCGATCCACAAATTTGATGTTATATTGGGATTAGATTAGCTCAGTGAACATCAAATGTGGGTAGATTGTAGTAAGATGAAGTTGTACCTTTGATGCCTTGGCAAAGAGAGTATTGTATTGAGGGAAATCATTCCCTGAATGCTTTGACATTGGAAGCCAATGATGAACCTTGGTTATCGGATGTTAACACCGTGTGTGAATTTCCTGATGTTTTTCCTAATAAACTTTTGGGTTTACCTCTAATCTGTGAGGTTGAATTTGGCATCAAAGTGCAACTTGGGACTGCCCTAGTTTCCATTGCACCCTACCGTATGGCAGCCGTCGAGCTCAAGGAGCTAAAGGCTCAAATTCAAAACCTATCGAATAAAGGCTTAATTCGACCGAGTTTCTTACCTTGGAGATCCCCTGTTCTCTTTGTCAAGAAGAAGGATGGTTCCATGAGATTGTGTATTGACTAACGACAGTTGAACAAGGTAACCATCAAGAATAAGTATCTATTGCCAAGAATTGATGACCTATTCAATCAGCTTAAGGATGCCTCTGTGTTTTCCAAGATCGATTTAAGGTTCGAGTATTATCAGATGAAAGTTAAAGAATGTGATGTACCCAAGACGACTTTCCGAACAAGATATGGACACTACGAATTCTTGGTAATGCCCTTTAGGCTAACCAATGCATCGAAAACTTTTATGGATTTGATGAATCGGGTTTTCAGGCACTATCTTGAGAAATTCGTAGTGGTAGTTCATTGACTATATCTTGATCTATTCTAAGAATCATGTTGAGCATCGAGATCACCTCCGCATTATGCTTCAAATCCTTCGGGAGAAGTAGTTGTTTGCCAAGTACTCTAAGTGTGAGTTTTGGCTCACCGAAGTTGCCTTTCTTGGGTACATTGTATCAACTTAGGGTATCCAGGTGGGTCTGAAGAAAATTCAAGCCATCGTTGATTGGCATCCACCGAAGAATATTGGCGAGGTGAGAAGCTTCCTTGGTCTTGTTGGCTATCATAGAAGGTTTGTTAAAGGATTTTCTATAATAGAACCTCTATTGACTAAGTTGTTGAGAAAAGAAGTCCCGTTTGTTTGGACCGAGGAACAACAAAAAAGCTTCGATCAATTGAAGCGAGTGTTAACCCATGCGCTGGTTCTAACCCAACCTGAGTCTAGAAAAGACTACACTGTTTAAGGTGATACATCACATCTCGGGTTAGGATGTGTATTGATGCAAGAAGGTAAGGTCATTGCCTGTGCTTTGAGACAACTAAAGCCACATAAGATGAATTATCCCGCTCATGACCTAGAATTGGCTGCAATTGTCTTTACATTGAAAATCTGGAGACATTATCTCAACGGAGAAATTTTTACCTATTCACCAATCATAAGAGTCTCAAATACCTACTAAACTAGAAAAAGTTGAATCTTTGGCAACAGAGCTTGATGGAACTCCTCAAGGACTATGATCTTGTCAACGATTACCACTCGGGCAAGGCCAATATTGTAGTTGATGCACTCAGCCACAAACCTTTGCCTGCTCATCGAGCCATTAATGCTCATTTCTTACTTCAAAAGCACCGTTGTTTCGTAGCCGAAATACAAGTTCAGTCTACTATTGTATCGAAGATTAAAGCATTACAAGAGCAAGATAACCCTGACTTCAAGAATAGTCCTAAAGAACTCTTGTACTTCCATGATCAAGTTTGCATACCCAATGATGAATCTCTTCATACTGATATCGTCATAGAGGCTTATTCAAGATCTTTCTC
This sequence comes from Hibiscus mutabilis, assembly GCA_019671005.1. Classification (NCBI taxonomy): domain Eukaryota; kingdom Viridiplantae; phylum Streptophyta; class Magnoliopsida; order Malvales; family Malvaceae; genus Hibiscus; species Hibiscus mutabilis. Next base: position 42,577,399 of record CM033712.1, read on the forward strand.
TATCCACCCGGGTTATATAAAGATATACAAGGACCTTGAGGAGCTCTATTGGTGGCCAAGCATGAAACAAGCCATAATCGACTTCGTATCCAAGTGCCTTACATGCCAACAAGTTAAGGCCGAGCATCATGTCCCTACCGGCTTAGTACAACCTATTGACCTACTGTAGTAGAAGTGGGAGAAGATCACTATGGATTTCATTAGTGGTCTAACCTTGACTCTTGCTAAACATGATGCCATTTGGGTCATTATAGATCGTTTCACCAAGTCAGCACACTTTTTACCGGTTAGGATGGACTATGGTCTTCCTAAACTAGCTGACTTGTACATCAAGGAAGTTATTTAACTCCATGGAGTACCTTACTCTATTATCTCCCATCGTGATCCACTGTTTGCTTCTCGATTCTGGAGGTCACTGCAAGGAGCTCTGGGCACCAGAGTTAACCTTAGTATTGCTTTTCACCCTCAGTCTGACGGCCAATTGGAAAGGGTAATTCATATTCTAGAAGACATGCTACGTCATGCTACGTGCATGCATCATCGATTTCGGAGGCTCTTGGGAGAAATCCCTACCTCTCTTGGCGAAGATGAGTCCCCGATTTATTAGACCTTTCGAGATAATTGAGAAAGTTGGCCCTATGGCTTATCGATTATTGTTGCCTTTAGAGCAAAACAAGATTCATGATGTATTTCATGTATCGATGCTTCAAAAGTATTGCTCTAACCCTTCGCACGTCATTGAGCATGAATCTATAGAAATCCACCAGGACTTGTCCTACGAAGAGGAACCGATTTATATTTTTGCAAAAAAGGTTAAAAGACTTCGCAACAAATTCGTTCTATTGGTTAAAGTGCTCTAGAGGAGCCATTCTGTCGAAGAAGCAACCTGGGAGCAGAGGAAATGATGAGGAATCAATATCCTCATCTCTTCAACTCAGCTAAATTCGAGGATGAATTTTTCTTAAGGGGGAAGAGTTGTAACACCACAAAAAACCAGTCTAGTCAGAATTGGGTTCCAGCAATCAGAAACCCTATATTGGAAAAGTCCAAATATTGTGTTGACTTTTATCGTATGGTCAATTACATTGATATTGGACTCTAATTGAGTCAACTTCTCGTTTAGGGACCTTATTGATTACATTGGAAGTCAGTTAGTGACTAAATTATAGATATAAAAGATTTGGAGGCAAAAGCATAGAGTATGGAAAGTTGAGGGACTAACCTTGTGATTAGCCCCTCCCTAAGCCGAATTAACCATACGTGGAATGCTCAGATAACTTTCCTTCAATTGAAGGAAAGCTATTGTTATTAAAACCAATTTGGATAGTGAAAAGAGCTTACCCGATTAGGAAAGAAACAAGCACCACTCCATTGTCTTCAACCTAAGCAAGCACCTCAATTGGAGCTAGGTATCAAGCTTAGCTTTTCTATGGTTTATCGAATCTTTTGCAAAGATATCAATCGGGTAAGCGATAATCCCTAATCTATTATTGAAATCCGTGGACATATTGAGTTTAATCTCAAGTTAGGGTTTGGTCATCTATGATAACATAGGATTTTCAAAGCTTCAATCCATGGATATCTTATAGCTGATGGCTATATTGAATTTAGATATTGATTTTGATATCGTTATATTGATTTCTATATCGTATTGTTGATTTTAACAATTTCCTATTGTTAACCTAGCTCGAGAATTGGAGAAAGAGCAATCACCATCTCCAACAAAGGTTAGGAACAAGGGAGTTATCACCTGAGAGCCGTAAGAGCTTCAAATTATTGAGGTGAGCGTAGTCAGAGTCTCAGGTTAGGCTAGGTGCCTTTCCCAATTTCATTTTTATTGAATTTAGCTTTGCTAACCTTTTTGATAAAGGATATTGCATCGAACCTCTTAGGAGGCATCACCGGTAAGTATCGGTAAGCTTTGCATTGAATATCTAATATCGATATTTTCATCGTCATCAAGCATTAATATTGATATCGCCATCGTTATTACCATCGATTTATAGTTTTCCAGGACATCGGTCATTGAACATTGTCATAGTCATTGTTATAGCCATTGTTATTGTTATTGTCATTGAGCATTGATATATGCATAGTTATTGTTATTGATACATTGATATTGAAGCATCAACCATTGACATTTTATTGAAATCATTGAACATTGTCATCGTCATTGTTTTCGTCATCGAACATTGGTATTAAAACATTGCTTATTGATAAAGACATTGGAAATATTGAACAATGCTATTGTTTTTGAACATCGATTATTGATATTGTCACCGAACCTTGGATTTGAAAGGACATTGGATACAATTGGAATGCCATAGAATTCATGAGCTTAGTGTACGGGTGGACTATGGTCCTTGGGCTACGACTTATATTGCGGCGAGGCGAGGGATGTTTGAGTTGTTGGTCATATTGGTGAGGTGGAGGGACTAGATCATTCATTGATTTGGCGAGGCGTAGGAATTCGTGTATCCACTATGGTCCTTGGGCTACAGCTTATATTATGGTGAGGCGAGGGATGTTTGAGTTATTAGTCATATTGGCGAAGCGGAGGGACTAGACCTTTCATTGATTTGGTGAGGCGTAGGAATTCACGTATCCACTATCCCGAATCGATCCAAGCGTTATTGTTAAAATATGATATAATTGTTATTGAATATGAATATTGCATTGTCATCATCGATTCATTGCATTGTTATTGCTAAAACATGATTTGGAATGCATTTCATTATTATTGTTATTGTCCATGACCACTCACTAGGCAATGTATGCCTAATGCATTTTATTTCATACATTTCAGGTTAAGAAGTTCGTTGTTGGAGATCAGAGGAGTCGGAAGATTTTGGCAAGTCACAACTAAGTTAAAGTAATGTATATCGAATATATGAACTCCTAGTACGGTGGCAAGGTAGTTAGACTAGTCACTTATGTTCTTTTTTATATGTTCTTGTTACCCTTGGTTTGTAATTGTGCCTTGGGCCCTAAATGACCCTTTTGAATGGCTTAAAATTGACCAAAATTGCATACTTGGCCTAAAAAGGTGAAAACATAGTAAATGAATTCGGATGGCTATAAAATTTTTTATGCTAGTAGATTATAGTGTTATAAACTTGCTGGTCAAATTTCATCGAATTTGGACATTGTTTAATAGGTCAAATTGAGTAAAAACCAGATAAAATTTGTCATTATTGTGTAGAGCATACCGATACGGGTACAAGTGTTTCGATACGGCTACACATTTTTGGCCTGGTCAAGCACATGTCAACCATGGCATATCGATACGTCAAAGGTGTATCGGTACTAAAAGTCAACACTAGAATCTGAGAAATTAACTGCATCGATATGATTCAGGGGCATATTGATGTGGGTCAACCTGGTCAACACGTACCGATACGGTTCTCAACTGTATCGATACATGTAATGAAGATTGGAATATGATAATCATAAGACATGCATTGCATATCGATATGGATGATCACCGTATTGATACTGACTTCTTGGTCCTTAACCGTTTTAACGGTCATGACACAGGCGTATCGGTACGGCCTCTCGAGTACCGATACCGATACATGTAAATCTATTAAAAGTTAATTGGAATAAGTTTGGAACATTGCATATTGGTCACTGAACATTGTATAGTTAAATTGAAGAGGTAATCGAACTCAAATTATCTTGAAAATTCGTTTGATCATTGAATATAGGTTGAATTTCAGTATAGTAAGATTATTTCTGAAAAAACCTCTAAAATATTGAATTCACAAATTAGTCCCAAAAGTTCATACAAGTTTAAAATTGTCCCTAAACTGATTAATGTAGTTCTGTATCGAGTCATTGTTTTTGTGTATCGATATAGTATCTCATTGCTTAGTTAAACTTTGATTTTTGATTAAATATTTGCACCGTTCACTGTATTGTTCACAGGTAATTCTTTCTGACCCAGTCTTCTACCAAACTGAGAAGGAGGTGTTGTAGATGCCCAACTATGTTAAATTCATGAAGGATATCTTGTCCAAAAAGAGGAAATTGGGTGATTTCGAGACTGTAGCTCTCACCGAGGGATGCAATGTAATGATACTCAATTAGTTGCTACCAAAAATAAAAGATCCAGGAAGTTTTACTATTCCTTGTACCATTGGCAAAAGATTCATGGGTAAGGCACTATGTAACTTGGGAGCCAGCATCAATTTGATATCAATGTCTGTTTTCAGAAAGCTCGACATCGATTCAAGGCCTACCACAGTAAAACTTCAGTTGGCAGACCGATCCTTTGCACATCCTAGGGGTAATATTGAGTATGTGTTGGTAAATGGAGACAAATTCATATTCCCAGCTTATTTTACCATTTTAGATTATGAGGCAGATGTTAATGTTCCAATTATATTGGGTAGACCATTCTTTGCCGCATGTAGAGCTTTGATTGATGTTAATAAAGGTGAATTAACTATGTGCATGAATGTTCAACATGTTATATTTAATGTGTTTCAAGCTCTTAAATGCGCAGATAAATTTGAGGAATACCAAGCTAATGAAATGATGGAGTCCATTTTTAATGTGGATGTGGCACAACTATGCCAAGATATTGATGATGATACCAACGAGTTAGATAGTGAAGAAGAAACAAGTGAGGACACTAAAGGAACAACTTTAGAAGAGGAAAGCTATTTCGAACAGCCAGAGCCATTGGAGTTGGTTGGTAGGGAGATTATGGCACCTAAACCATCCATTGAGGAGCCACCTGAATTAGAACTAAAATCATTGCCAGACCACCTTAGGTATGCCTACTTAGGTAAAAACTCAACCATGCCAATGATCATTGTTGCTGATCTAACTAATGATAAGAAGGAAAGATTGTTGGGAATTCTAAGAAATTACAGGCAAGCATTGGGGTGGACCTTGGCTGATATCCGAGGAATAAGCCCAACCATTTGCATGCACAAAATAATTCTAGAAGAATATCATGGAAAAACAATCGAAGGCTAGAGAAGATTGAACCTGAGCATGAAAAGGTAGTGAAAAAATAAATTATTAAGTGGCTGGATGCTGGGATAAGCTATCCTATTTCTGATAGCTCGTGGGTCAACCCGGTGCAATGTGTGCCAAAGAAAGGTGGCATAACTGTGGTTCAAAATAGCAACAATGAGTTAATTCATTTCAGAACTGTTGCCGGATGAAGAGTGTGCATGGATTATAGGAAGTTGAACAATGCCACCAGGAAAGATCAATTTCCACTGCCCTTCATCGATTAAATGTTGGACAGTATGGCATGTAAGACATTCTATTTCTTCCTAGATGGTTATTCTGGATATAATCAGATTGCCATAGCTCCGAAAGATCAGGAGAAGACCACATTCACTTGTCCATATGGGACATTCGCTTTTAGAAGAATGCCCTTTGGACTGTGTAATGCTCCGACAACGTTTCAATGTTGTATGATGTCTATCTTTTCGGACATGTTTGAGAACAACCTAGAAGTTTTCATGGATGACTTCTTGGTGTTTGGCAAGACATTTGAGGAATGCCTTCAGAGTCTTGAACTTGTTTTGAGAAGATGTATTGAGACTAACTTGGTCTTGAACTGGGAGAAATGCTATTTCATGGTAAAGGAGGGCATAGTTTTCAGTTATAAAGTAACCACGAAAGGCCTGGAAGTTGACAAGGAAAAAGTGGAGGTAATCAAATAGTTGCCACCTCCTACAAGTGTAAAAGGTATACGGAGTTTTTTGGGACATGCAAGTTTTTACTGCCATTTCATTAAAGACTTCTAAACCTTTATGCTTGCTTTTTGAACAAAATGCCACTTTTACGTTTGATGATTCATGTTTACAAGCGTTTCAAGAACTGAAAGATAGATTGATCAATGCTCTCATAGTTGTGGCACCGGATTGTAATGAGCCCTTCGAGCACATGTGTGATGCTAGCAACTATACCATTGGAGTTGTATTAGGATAGAGGCGTGGTAAAGTTTTTCATGCCATTTACTATGTCATCTGGACATTGAATGAAGCATAACTAAACTACACCACTACCGAGAAAGAATTTCTCATGGTTATATTTCCATTTGATAAATTTTGATCTTACTTAGTTGGTAACAAGGTTGTGGTGTATACAGATCACTCGACATTGAAATACCTATTGGTAAAGAAGGATGCCAAGCCTAGACTAATTTGATGGACACTATTGTTCCAAGAGTTTGATCTCAAGATTCAAGACAAGAAGGGGAGTGAAAACTTGGTAGCTGACCATCTATCAAGATTAGAACATCACCTTGAAGAAGGTAGAGCCACTGCTATTAGAGATGAATTCCCTGATGAATGCCTGCTTGCAGTCGATTCCATGCCATGGTACGCTGACATAGTTAACTACCTGGTAAGTAATATCATACCACCAAATATGGCAAACAATGCAAAGAAACATTTTATACGAGATGTGTGGCAGTACTATTGGGATGAGCCCATTATGTTTAAACATTGTACCGACCAAGTGATCTACCAATGTGTTCTAGAGGATGAGCAGCATACTATTTTGCAATTGTGACATGTAGCGCCGTATGGAGGCCACTTTACTGGAATGAAGACCGCAACCAAAGTGTTGTAGTCAGGTTTCTTTTGGCCTACGCTGTTTAAAGATGCTCATTACTTTGCCAAGACATGTGACCAATGCTAGTGGACATGTAACATCTCAAGCATACATCAATTGCCATTCTAGAATATTATGCTAGTAGAGTTGTTTGATGTATGGGGAATAGACTTTATGGGTCCTTTCCCCCATGATTTGGCAATCTCTATATTCTTGTGGCTGTTGATTATGTTTCCAAGTGGTTTGAGGCCGTTGAACTACCAACAAATGATGTCAAGGCCGTTGCCAAGTTCTTGCATAGGAACATCTTCACGAGATTCGATGCCCCAAGAGCTATCATTCATAATGAAAGTCACATTTTAAGTGTAATTTAATCTCTAGAGCTCTATGCAGGTACGAAATCCAGCAACGCATTGCCACAACATACCATCCGAGACAATTGGCCAAGCAGAGATCTCAAATAAAGAAATCAAGAACTTTCTAGAAAAGACTATGAATCCATCAAGGAAAGTCTAGTCCTTGACACTAGAGGATTCCTTGTGGGCTTACAGAAAAGCCTTTAAGACTCAGTTGGGAACTTCTGTCTATAGGCTTGTGTTTGGGAAGGTTTGCCACTTACCATTGGAATTGGAACATAGAGCTTATTGGGCAATCAAAAAGCTCAATATGGAGTGGAAAGCTGCTAGTAAAAAACACTTATTGGACATAAATGGGTTAGTGGAATTCAGAACACATGCTTATGAGAATGCCAGACTCTACAAGGAAATGATAAAACGTTAGCATGACAACAGGATCATTCCAAGGCAATTTGAGGTAGGCCAACGTGTTTTGTTATTTAACTTGAGTCTAAAGTTGTTTCTAGGAAAGCTCAAGTCTAGATGGTCGGGACCCTTTGAAGTTGTGAAGCCATATGCTTATGGAGCAGTAGATATTAAATATTTGAAGATGGGAACAATTTTCAAAGTAAATAGCCAAAGATTGAAACACTACTTGGATGGTATTCAAAAGGATGCCGAGGAGGTTGTCCTCCTAACAGAGGTATTGTGAACTTCATCATCATTTTTTGATTTTTGTATACAATAGGTTAGATGTTTTTTTTCAGTATTTTTCATTTATTTTTCTTTCTTTTAATTTTGATTTTTCCTTTGTTGCGTTGAAAGGTTTTTCTATGAGTAAGTGCAGGTTTCGTGTGCCCGAAAGAATGCCAAGGTAAAGGCTTGGCATGGGGCAATTGAAAATGTGAGGAAAATAATTTACCCAGCCGCCAAAGGCTTGATAGAGCTCGACCCAAGAAAAAGTGAATTTTTGCTTTGAAATATACTCTAGCCGCCCAAAGTGATAAGTTGAAATTCAAATTACAACCCAATCACCTTTTTTCCCGCTCCATCTTATCACTTAAACCCTTATCTCATCATTTTTTTCTTTTCCCCAAACACGCAAAAGCCCATCACTAACCCAACTGGCAACATTAATCACTCCAATTAAACACTCAACATTTCACCATTCCATCTACTTAAAACCCTAACCGATCCAAAGATAAAGACTTTTCACTTTTCCCTCTATTTTCTTTATCAAGCAAGAACAGCAAGAATCACTTTTTTTTTATTCCAAAAATCACTCAAGTCCCAAACATATTCCCATGGCCTCCTCATCGACACCTTTCAAGATCTTTTTCAAAGAGGAAATTCACAAGAAATATGAGAACTTCACCTCAAGGACGTTTTTCTATGAGAAGAACTTCGATTTCAATAATGAACCCAACTTGGGTTATTCACCGGAGTTCATGGCGGTGGTGAAACAACACGAGTGGGATTTGTTTTGCCAACAAAAGAGGGACATTTATTCTAGCATTGTCTGGGAGTTTTATGCTCGTCTCGCAACTGAAGACTCACCTTTCTTGATGGTGCGAGGCAAGCGTGTACGATTTGATGAAGGTTATATTAACGAGATGTTTAAATTGGAAGGTGCAGATGAGAAGCATTCTAAATTTATGGATTCTTTGGATGATGCCAAGAGGAAGATGTTGTTAAAGGACTTATGTGAGCCTGACACTAGGTGGACTGTGTCATCGAAGGGCCACTGAACGATGAAGCAGCTAGCATTGAAGCCGGAGCCGGAAGGGTGGAACCACTTTTTGAAGGCAAACCTGATGCTGACCGCCTATAACAAAACTGTCTCGGAGCAAAGACGGGAACTATTACATTCCATAATCATGGTCCGCAAGATCAACATCAATCGTATCATTATTGACGAAACTTATAACTGCGCTGTAAAGGGTAATGGGAGTTTGTTTTTCCCTTTATCGATATCTAATATTTGTATGCAACATAGTGTACCAAAGCTTGATTCAGATAAAACCCAAGAAACCAAAGAAACGACGATCACTCATGCTCTATGGAGGTAACTCATTTCCAAGGAGAAGGATAAGGGAAAGGCTGCCGAGTCTGTGCCAAAGGCCAAGGTGCCCAAGGCAAAGCCCGAGACTCATATGCCAACTGATGTAGTGGCAATGCTTTCCCAAATCTACCAGCACCAGGAGATCATCCTTCAAAAGATGGAGAAAGTTGAGGAGTAGAACACTCTGTTGTAGCAGTATGTTTATTCTAGGAACCATGCCACGAAGAAAACACTTAAGGACATGTTTCTCCATACACTGTTAGCATTCCCTGAGTTCCCTGCCAACCTCCTTGATAAAGATGATATGCCAGCCAGTCCCTACTCTGTCCATACTCCAACCCAATCTGATGCCACCGTTTTAGTCTCACCAGTACAAGTTGAGTATGCTAGAACAGATACACCCCTAGAATTCGAAGAAGGAATCCAAAGCCAAGCCAAACCCGCCGCACCTGCCTCATCCGCTGCACTAACGCTGCTTCCTCCTTAGAGCCAATTAAGATTGTCAAGGAAGTTCTCCATTACATTGGAGCTTCCACTGTCGCATCTAATCCCAGCATGAAAGAAAGGAAATGCATGGCTCCTAACCGTAGGAGCTTTGTCAAGAGAAAGACCTGCGTCACACGCCAAAAAGCCTCTAAAGGGGTATCCACTTCCCCTTAAAAATCCTTTTTATTTTCATTTTATTGCATTCACATGTTCATGCATTTTACTGTTTTCATTATATATATGTGTTGTTTTCAAGCATTGAGGACAATGCACACTTTTGGTTTGAGGGTGTGCATCCTCACATTAGTATGTTATGCATTCATGATTAAATTTCAGTTTGCCATGTAGGATTAAAATTTGCTTGCCAAACCACTAAAATTTTTTTGTTGCCTCAGTTAAGATTGGAAATTTTGTCAATAATATGCTAGCTTAGTTTAATTTGTTCTAGATTATCTATTCGATGAAGAAACTGGAATTTTAGAACTTGTATGCCAGTAGGTTAGCAATGCCAAGTAGCTTGGCAATTGAACTCTAGTTTAGGGAACTTTAGTTTCACTCTACACGAGGTATGCATCTAGTCTGCGAAACAAACTTAGGTTCTTTTGAAACTAAACTCAGAAAAAGAAAAAAAAGAAACAATTCCAGGGTAGGAAAAAAGAAAGAATAAGACAACAATGTTTTACCAAAGGCTAAAATATTTTAGAACACTCTTCTGCCTTAAAGAAAATAATTAACTTGGGTCTTCGTGGTTTGCTCCCTCTTAGTTCTCAAGCCAACATAACTTTAGGGTATGAGGTAATAAGTTAGATTTGTGATGTAATCTGGATTAATGTGGGTCTTCGTTGTTTGCTTCCTCTTATGTCTCATGCCAAACAGTGCATGATGCAACTCTAATTTAATGTCAGCATTAAAACACCCTCAGAATATAAACAAATAAAAAAAATAAAAAATGATACTAATTATGAGTTTGGATAGTAAAGTTGACTAAGGGAGTTGAGTAAATTTGATGCATATTGCCTGCACTTCATGCACACTTGATGACCTTAGACTAGAGCTATATTGTTGCACTTTAATTTGCTTATCTGCTTGACATTGATACACTGAATATTCGAGGACAAACCTAGGGTCATATTTGCTAGCTGGCAGGTGTTGGGAACCATGACAATTTTTGCCAAGGTACTTTCTTGTTTTTTCTTCTGTTTTTATATTTTTAGTTGCATTATTTGAGGATAAGCAATAAGCTAGGTTTGGGGGTGTGTTAACTCCTCAAAAGTACTATTTTTATGTTTACTTTACAATTCCTTTGATTGCCCTTTAAGTACATTTAGTTTCATTTAGATGTTAAAATAATGCATTTACATAAGGAGTTAAGGAGCTATTCCGTTGCTAGTGTGAAGGGTTGTTTTGCTGGTTTCGGTGGAGGGTACAAATAGGCAGACATGACAAAGAAGCGCTAGCACAAAATGCAATAAAATAAGAAGAGAATTCTGGAGTAATAGTTGTCATAGATGGACTAAACTATGCCGAACTCGGCTGACAAAGGATTAAAATCTGATGCTCAGTCAAAGTAGTCGTTGGACCTTGTACATGTCACCCCTATGATTCAAATATGGATAAGATGATCATGCGTCTTATACCTTGTGCATTTAAAATTAAAACTCAAAGTCTTATCCTAGTGTTTCCACGCAAGCCTATTTAAAGGAGATCAAGCAGCCACATGGAGCAGATTGTATTAGAGGGGATTAGAGAGAGGCTCCACTATGGTGAATCAAGATGTTACGTGGTTCGCCAGGTAAGACCGAGAGCTCTAAAGCATTTGAAGGGTTGCATCGACAGATCTCCTTCTTGCCCATTCTCTTAGTTTTATTTGTTTTTATTTCGAAAAGATGATGTTTGGTTGATGGAACCCCAACCAAGAACTAAGCTTTAATAGTTGGTTGGGGAATGTTTGTGATTAACGCTTATTTTATATTTGGTTTTTAATAATCAGAATGCCTTGACATTATTTTCTATCTGCTAGCACGTAATTTTTCTAAATCCATTACCATATGACAATTGCCAGTGTGTGCTTATTGCAACTTAATATCTTAATAGACTTAAGGGGTAACGATCAGGTTCCAAATACTAAGGCGAGAAGCTTTGACAGAAGATGTTCAAGTAGATGAACTTACTTTGAAAGTGAGTCTACCCCTTAGGAGTAAAGATTGACACTTAATAAAGTTAATTAGTGAAAAACTTCACTATAGACATATCGGGGTTTTATCGTGGTTAACTTAGGGTATTACCACCGACAAAGGCAATTCTATCTTTAATATGCTCAGCAATAAACGAAGGCATGACATTATTAAAGGTTGACATAAGTAATTTGAAATCCATGTATCCCTTGCCAACTCTCATTATTCAATTGAACACTTTGTTGCCAGACTGCTTTCATTTTCACTGCGCTACTTTTGTCATCTTTTTATCTAAACCCAAAACATTTCAAATACTTTTATTTCTTTCAAAAAAGTAAACATTGAGCATACAAGTTCTTGGTTAATCCCTGTGTATTTGATACTCAATTCACTGTTGTATTACTTGCTGAATGTGTATACTTGCACGCATAAGACTGACCTTGGCACTATTCCTTTGTACTTTTACATTAAATATTCTATCTTTTGCCAAGCGTTAGCAAAGTCGACACAACTTCCATGCTCTTATGAGCACAAGCTTGAATGTGCCATGACATTAATTTAATTTGAAGCCCAAAACTGGTGGGAGACAACTGTTTTTACCGTCCCCGAAAAATCTATCATGTGGGAATTCTTTGTGAAAGAATTATGCAAGAAGTACATCAATGACAATACCTAGCTGATAGAAGATGGATATTCTTGTGTTCGAAGCAAGGAGGAAGGCCAGTGGATCAGTATATCCTAGACTTTTGCAAGTACTGCATGTGTGAGTCTAAGTACATCAAGACGGAAGAAGAAATGTGTAGGGTGTTTTTTGATGGCTTATATGATGAATTGCGCTATATATTCACGGCTTTGGGAATCACCAACTTCTAAGAGTTGGTTAATCAAGTCATTGCTACTGAGGCCACTCAGAAGGGTCAGGAGAAGAGAAGAGGAGGACAAATATGGCATAACAAGAGATTTTAAGATGAGTCATGTCCCCCTTTGCCTCCAAAGAAGGGCAAGAATTAAGATATAGATCTACCCACCTTGCAACAACCTTAGAGGTCGGGTTATGTCTCTAAGCCTCAACCTATGACGTACTCCATGACCCGGACAACCTCAGTTGAAAGTACAAGTGGCGCAGACCGAGAACTCAACATCCTTTATGCAATTATTGTTAGAAGCGACATCCAGGGTAGTGTAGAAGAAAGTTAGTAACATTCTTCATCTGTTGTTAGCAAGGCCACATCATTTGGGAGTATCCTCAGAATTTGACTGCTCCGTCTCCTATGGTTTCTCAGACTCAATCATCCAGAGGGTAAAAGACCTAATAAAATGCAGCTAGGAGCTACTGGAAGACCTTGTGGTCCAGTTGCTTCCCCAGCAAAGAAAGAACCAAAGAGTCTTGTACAAGTATATCATGCTTTGATAGACCATGGATCTACGCATTCCTTTATAATCATTGCATTGATAGAAAATTTTGATTTGAATCCTAAACCCACAGCTTCTAAAATCATAGCTACGAATCCATTAGGAGATAGTGTGTCTATCAAGTTAATATGTAAGAAATGTCTCTTAGTAATACAAGGGATTCCTTTCCGGCCAATTTGATAGATTTACCCTTTCACAAATTCGATATAATCTTGGGACTTGATTGGTTCGGAGAGCATCAAGCCTGGGTAGATTGCTCCAAAAAAAGTTGTAACTTCATGGTTTAGGTGGAATTACCTTATTAGATGACAAGCATTAAAGGAGGAAATCCAAGATCTTTGGCATCTGTAGTAGACACAAGCATGAACCAAGAGTGGAAGACATCATTATGGCAAATGAATTCCCTGATGTTTTTCTTAATAAACTTCTGGGTCTACCTCAGACTCGAGAAATAGAATTCGGAATTGAAGTGCAACCTAGGACAGCTCTGGTTTCCATTACACTTGAAAACTCAGTTGCAAGAATTTCTTGACAAGGGCTTTATACAACTGAGTACCTCACCTTGGGGAGCTTTGGTTTTGTTTGTTAAGAAAAAGGACGATACTATATGTTGCGTGTAATAAGTGCTACGCAATTGTGAAAGTATACACGTCGCAAGTAATAAAGTGATACGAGTATCGTCTCTACAGGGATTGGTTTAGGCCACTTTGCTTTAGTTATCGCACTGTAAAAGTAAAAACACAATTAATAGTAAGAGTTCATTTTAACGAGTAAAGTAAAAGTAATAAACTAAAAGAATAGAAGAAAGAAAAAGAGAGAATAGGCCATGTTATCATGAGTTGAGGTGTGATAGCCGATTGGATCGTCTTGGTAAAAGAGTGCAAGGGCAACTCAGTTGCCGTGGCAACTTGCACAGCGGGGTTGCCTTGGCAACTACTTGGGTGTCTGGGCAGCAACTTCAAGGTTCGGCAGAGCGTTCTTCAATGGTTTCTTCTTATCCCTAAGTCAAAACTCTAGCTACTTGTGCATGCCTTGATAATACATCCCTGCGTGAATCAAGGGTTAACAACAACCAATCTTGCGCTCCTCTTAGCTATTGAAATCCTAAACTTATTCCTAAGCCAGATTAATCTTCACCATCACTAGATTGAATAAAGACCATACTTATTCGTTTCTTGAATCTAACTCTCCCGATATTAGATAAATAGATGAAGTTACGAGATCCTCTCCCAATTCACTCGCAAACAAGAATAAGAACCAAGAATGAGTAAACCTTGAATTGAAAGTGCAAACTCTTATTACCTAAACAAAATCCAATTGTTTTTCACAACAACAAAACACACTAACCCCAACCAATCAAGTTAGTTCATGGTTGGGTTCAAAAGATATACAAAGAATAATCCCCAAACCATGAATCTAATGGAAGCAAAGAAGAAGAAGAAGAAGAAATCAAACTCTCTCCCCTTTGCTCTCTTGTCAAAATTTCTCTCCTCTTGCCCTATGGAGTTGTCGAAATTTTCCCTCCTCTTGCCCTCCTGGAGTTGACGGCTTGGTGATCTATTTATAGGGCTAGGTCAAAGTCCTTCTTTGAGGAGGAACTTAAGTTGGAATTAAATTATCTTTAAAGAATATAATTCTTTATTATAATTATATTCCTTGTAGAACTTCTCCTATCTTCTTGGAATTTAATTCTTCTTTAACCTCTTCACGAAAATCAAACTCCTTTGGGATTTAGCTTTTCTCCACGTCATCTTGGGCTTGTCTAGTCATCAATTTCACTACCGTATCACCTTATTCTTTGTCAACAATTGCCCTGGCAACTTGCTCGGCGTCTCCTTCATGTATTGCCCTGGCAACTAGCTCGGCATCTCCTTCATGCATTGCCGTGGAAACTGGTTCTAGCCTTGTTTATGCAAGTGATTCTGCACACACACAAAAACACACCAAAGCAACATCTTTTTCCACAAAAATCACCAAGTTATGTAATCAAGCTCAACGGTGGAAAGAAACATGAATTAATGCATGAATGACTAATTATGAAACTAATATGAGCTTAAGTCTAACAATAATATGAGTAAAAAGGGTAATAAAAATAGTACTTTTGAACACTTATCACACCCCCAAACTCAAGCTATTGCTTTTCCTCAAGCAATGCAAACTAACAATTACCTGCCAAGACTTTAATCATCAAAGACATGCTTCAAACTTGAATTCAAACCTCGGAACCGTGGCACAAATTATGATCACCTTTTAATTTTTTGGATAGCACAAAAATTACTCGAAACAAAACTATAATGCTCGTGACAATGTGTGTGCGTAGTTGTGTACAAGTTGATTTTCAAGATTCTATGTGAACAATAGGCTTTTATCAATTTAATTACCGGGGCATTTATTTTTATTTTCACTAGAGCCAATTTCGGGCACCTCTAGCAAAGTAAGCAATTTCTCATTTTATTTTATCGACTAGAGCCAATTTCGGCACCTCTAGCGATTCTTTAATGTGCATTAACTACTAGAGCCAGTTTCGGGCACCTCTAGGAAGAATTTAACTTTTAATTTTCAAATTTACCCAAATTTTAAGCAACCTAAGTTCACTAAGTTTCTTTCAATCAACAAGCCACAACCGTGTAAAAAAAATAAGTATCAAAGTAAAATTCTAAGTTCTTTTCATGCAATCCTAAAATTCATCATTGGATATTCAACAAGTCTTAAGCAATTAAATCCAATTAAAGGCATGGCAAGTAACATATGCAACCTATATGTGATTGCTAGAGATGAATGCAACTAAACATGAAACTAACTAGAAACCAATACCCCCCCAAACTCGAGACAAGCATTGTCCTCAATGCATGTAAGAGCGAAACAAAATTTAAAAGAAACTAAATGAAATGAGTTAGTCGGAGAGGTCGTCACCTCGAGTGATAAGTTTCCTTCGTGCCGTTTGCTTGATTCATTTTTCAGTCGGTGGTTGAATGTTGGTACCACGTGAATAGCATTGTTTTGATTTGATCCATGTTTACCGATGTAGGTTCACTTGCATGGGCATCAGTAGTTGCCGAAGCCATTGTTGTTGCCTGGGCATCTCCAGTTTCTGTTGTGGTTGTTGTGGCAAGTAGTCGGCAGTAAATTTCCTTAGCATGGTGGTTGTGAGTCTTGTTGTGGAAAAGAAAACCTGGAAACTAAAGATAATGAAGAAAAATAAAATATCTCCTAAAAATTCCAAAAATAAATAAAGAGAAATAATAACCGAAAATAATAGAAAGAAAAAATAGTTCAAAAGAAAAAAAATAAAAATAAAAATAAAAATAAAATATCGAAAGGAGAGCATGCTCATGCATCTCCTAAGGTGTCAACTTCTTTGTTACGTTCCACATGGGCACCGTTGTAGTGCTTCAATCTTTGTCCGTTAACTTTGAATTCATGTTCGTCAGTGATGGACTTGATTATCACGACACCATGAGAGAATGGTTTGACAACTTTGAATGGTCCCGACCATCTTGATTTCAGCTTTCCCGGGAAAAGTATTAGCCGAGAATTGAATAAGAGAACTAGTTGCCCTGGCATGAATTATCGCGGCAATAGTTTCTTGTCCTGCCATTGCTTTGTTTTCTCCTTTTAAATTCGTACATTGTTATAGGCGAGTGCACGAAATTCTTCTATCTCGTTGAGGTCCAACAAATGCTTTTGTCCGGCACTTTCCTAATCCATATTCACGGTCTTGATTGCCCAATATGCCTTGTGTTCGATTTCCACCGGTAGATGGCATGTTTTGCCATAGACAAGTCGGAAGGGGGACATACCTAAGGGTGTTTTGAATGCAGTACGATATACCCAAAGTGTGTCATCTAGTCTTACTGACCAATCCTTCCTAGAGGGATTTACAACTTTCTCGAGTATACCCTTCAATTCCCGGTTGGAAATTTCTGCTTGCCCATTGGTTTGTGGGTGATATTGCCCGTCCTCTGGCAACGATCAGATTGCTTGTAAAACTCTTGGGCATCTTTGTACAGTGTTGGCCAATACAAACCGGATTGAAAAACTTTGGACGCGGTACGAGTTCCTCCGAAATGTCCTCCATAGGGTGAAGAATGGCATTGTCGGAGTACATTCTGTTGCTCCTCTTCAGGGACACATCGGCGTATAACCTGATCAGGGTATTGCCAAGGCATGTGCTACCGTGGCGACTGCTCCCAAGATTTCCGAGTCGTGTGTGTCTAGAGTTGCCGAGGCATACCGTCCATGGTTGTCGAGGCGTGCGTATCAGTGGTTACCGAGGCATGCGCGTCTGGAGTTTGCCAAGGCGTGCGCGTCAAGAGCTGCTGCGGCGTCGAGGGTTACCGAGGCATGCATATCCATGGTTGCCGAGGCATCAAGGGTTGCTGCGGCATTGAGGGTTGCCGGGGCAAGCTTTTCCTTTAGGGTTTCGAATGCTTGGGGCGCAAGAATCATCAAAATTGAAGACTTTATCTTGGTGAGGGTAGTTTCTCGATCACGTCCACCTTAGCTTTGTCTACTTCAATTCCCTTGGATGAAATCTTGTGGCCGAGCACTATTCCTTTATCTACCATAAGATGGCACTTCTCCCAATTAAGGACTAAATCGGTTTCTTCACATCTTGCCAACACATTCTCTAAATTGTCGAGGCAACTATTGAAGTCATTACCAAAAATGGAAAAATCATCCATGAAGATCTCAAGGAAGTCTTCGACCATGTCTAAAAAGAGTGCCATCATGCATCTTCTAATATTAGTGCATATATGAGAAAACTTGAGGATGGTCGTTTTCGATACTTCTTATAGTCCATCCGCACCCTCCATCGGGTGATAATATTGCCCAAAATACTTTGCCAATGGAATATGAGCAGGTAATGGTTGAACCTTTCGAATTCTTTAAAAACTCACCTCGTCCATTGCAGGTATGTCTTGAGGAACCAAGGTTAGTAGATTTGAAGCCATCGAAATCTCTACTGATGGAGATGTTTGAGAGGCAAAAGAAAATGGTGTTTGGATTCGTAAAGCTTTTCAGAAAATTGGTTCTTCCCTTGACTTACAACAAATTTTGGCAACTGATTGCCACGGCAATTGGCTTGAGCAGCAATTGTCACGATAACAAAGGCTACATCCAACCATGATAGAAGTCGACAAGAATGAGGTAATTGAATGGTTGAGAATGGATATAATTTTTCCTATTAATATATTTGTGCCTTCAGGAATAGTAGCCAGGTGAAGAGTATACATGGACTACAAGCGAACAAAGAAGAAAGACACCTCCACCATGCTAATGCAAAAGGGAGTCCAAAAAGAGTTTGGCCAATGTGCTTGCCACTACTCCCTTTTGCGTTACCATGGTGGAGGTGTCTTTCTTCTTTGTTCGCTTGTAGTCCATGTATACTCTCCACCTTGCTACTATTCCTGAAGGTACAAATATATTAATAGGAAAAATTATATCCATTCTCAACCATTCAATTACCTCATTCTTCTCGACTTCTATCATGGTTGGATGTAGCCTTTGTTGTCGTGGCAATTGCTGCTCAAGCCAATTGCCGTGGCAATCAGTTGCCAAAATTTACTGTAAGTCAAGGGAAGAACCAATTTTCTGAAAAGCTTTACGAATCCAAACACCATTTTCTTTTGGCCCCTCAAACATCTCCATCAGTAGAGATTTCGATGGCTTCAAATCTACCAACCTCGGTTCCTCAAGACATACCTGCAATGGACGAGGTGAGTTTTTAAAGAATTCGAAAGGTTCATCCATTACCTGCTCATATTCCATTGGCAAAGTATTATCATCTCATTGATCTTGCATGTGGTCGTGTAATTGCCGTTGCAATTGTAGATGAGAGCAATCTACAGATTCCTACTTCAACATCAACGTTGTAACCTTATGGGCATTAGGTTCCTCAGAATTTGCTGTAGTATTGTTGTTCCCAGCTTCACTGAGTGTTGTCGCGGCATTGCTCTGTTCAGGCTCCTCAATCATTGCCGAGGCAATTTGTTGTTCAGGCTCATCATGTGTTGGGCAATCTCTCTCATTGGCATCCTCTTGACTTTGAGGTTCTAGTTGTTCCCCACACATCAGAGAGCTTTCTTTGCATTGCTCCTTATCCTCTTGCCTTGGGACGTCAGTATCCCTAGGAATGAATTGTTGGTGCATGTTATCCATGACATATGTGGATCTCCCTAATTGATCTTCTGAATCCCCTAAGGTTGCATCCCACTGAGCTATCCTCGTATCCATAGATTTTGATATCTCTCAAATCTCTTCAATTGATCCGTCAAGTCTAGCCAAGGAAGCTAGTAATGTTTCCTCCAAGGAATTGGAATGCTCTTGAAAAGGACTACATTGCCATGGCATATCTGTAACTGCGGCAAAATTGTTATGGTAAAAACAATTTTGAGCTTTTTGACCATACCATGAAGAATTTTGCTGCTGGTTCCCTCTATGGTCCTCCATGTAGTTATATGCACCGAAAATGTGAGGGCAATTTTCAAACACATGATGTTCTCCACACATAGCACAAGATTTTTCCACAGTATAAGTTCTTTGGGCTTTTCTCGGTTGGTATAGGTAATCATCAAAGGGTGCAATATTCATATCTTCTAACATCATCTCTCGAATAGAACGGCTTTTATTTCCCGACATGTTGATGTCCCTTAACTTGTAGCGCACCTAATTTTTTTTTGATAAAACAAAAAAAAAGAAAAGTTAGTAAAACTAAGAGAAAAAATGCAATAACAAAAACAACTAACACCAATTGCCAATCCCCGGCAACGGCACCAAAAACTTGTTGCGTGTAATAAGTGCTACGCAATTGTGCAAGTATACACGTCGCAAGTAATAAAGTGATACGAGTATCGTCTCCACAGGGATTGTTTTGGGCCACTTTGCTTTAGTTATCGCACTGTAAAAGTAAAAACTCAATTAATAGTAAGAGTTGATTTTAATGAGTAAAGTAAAACCAATAAACTAAAAGAATAGAAGAACGAAAAAGAGAGAATAGGCCAGGTTATCGTGAGTTGAGGTGTGATAGCCGATTGGATCATCTTGGTAAAAGAGTGCAAGGGCAACTCAGTTGCCATGGCAACTTGCACAGCGGGGTTGCCTTGCCAACTAATCAATGGTTGCCTGGGCGACTAGTTGGGCAACTACTTGGGCGTCTGGGCAGCAACTTCAAGGTTCGACAGAGCATTCTTCAATGGTTTCTTCTTATCCCTAAGTCAAAACTCTAGCTACTTGTGCATGCCTTGATAATACATCCCTGCGTGAATCAAGGGTGAACAACAACCAATCTTGCGCTCCTCTTAGCCGTTGAAATCCTTAACTTATTCCTAAGTCAGATTAATCTTCACCATCAATAGATTGAATAAAGACCATACTCATTCGTTTCTTGAATCTAACTCTCCCGATATTAGATAAATAGATGAAGTTACGAGATCCTCTCCCAATTCACTCGCAAACAAGAATAAGAACCAAGAATGAGTAAACCTTGAATTGAAAGTGCAAACTCTTATTACCTAAACAAAATCCAATTGTTTTTCACAACAACAAAACACACTAACCCTAACCAATCAAGTTAGTTCATGGTTTGGTTCAAAAGATATACAAAGAATAATCCCCAAACCATGAATCTAATGGAAGCAAAGAAGAAGAAGAAGAAATCGAACTCTCTCCCCCTTGCTCTCTTGTCGAAATTTCTCTTCTCTTGCCCTATGGAGTTGTTGAAATTTTCCCTTCTCTTGCCCTCCTAGAGTTGATGGCTTGGTGATATATTTATAGGGCTAGGTCAAAGTCCTTCTTTGAGGAGGAAGTTAAGTTGGAATTAAATTATCTTTAAAGAATATAATTCTTTATTATAATTATATTACTTCTAGAACTTCTCCTATCTTCTTGGAATTTAATTCTTTTTTAACCTCTTCATGGAAAACAAACTCCTTTGGGATTTAGCTTTGTTCCACGTCATCTTGGGCTTGTCTAGTCATCAATTTCGACTACCATATCACCTTATTCTTTGTCGACAATTGCCCTGGCAACTGGCTCGGCTTCTTATTAATGTATTGCCCTGGCAACTAGCTCGGAATCTCCTTCATGCATTGCCCTGGCAACTGGTTCTAGCCTTGTTTAGGCAAGTGATTCTGCACACACACAAAAACACACCAAAGCAACATCTTTTTCCACAAAAATCACCAAGTTATGTAATCAAACTCAACGGTGGAAAGAAACATGAATTAATGCATGAATGAATAATTATGCAACTAATATGAGCTTAAGTCTAACAATAATATGAGTAAAAATGGTAATAAAAATAGTACTTTTGAACACTTATCACTATACATCTTTGCATTGATTACCGTCAATTGAACAAGATCACTATCAAGAACAAGTATCCGTCGTCGAGGATTGAAGAATTGTTTGATCAACTAAAAGATTCTACCATGTTTTCTAAGATAGATCTTCGATCTGGATACTATCAGATGAAAGTGAAGGAGTGTGACGTTTCCAAGACGACATTTCAAACAAGATATGGTCACTATGAATTCTTAGTAATGCCCTTCGGGCTTAGAAATGTTCATACAACATTCATGGACCTCATGAATTGGATTTTTAGACCCTATATTGATAAGTTCATAGTGGTGTTCATTGATGATATACTGATATATTCCAAGACCAAGGCTGAACACACGAAACTTCTCTGAATTGTGCTTCAAACCCTATGAGAAAAGTAACTCTATTCTAGATTTAACAAGTGTGAATTCTAGCTATAATGCCTCGGTTTTGGGCCTAGGAGTTTTCTAGGTTGATTTAGCGGTCTGGTAGACCACAATTAGAGATTCAAATCGAATTCGGGTTAAAAATCAAAATAAATATTTTTAAGTGAGATAAAAATATGGGAAAACATCCTAAAATCATTATTTAATATGTAGATATATTTGGTGAAATCAATTTTGGAAAATGGGTTTTGGATATTTGACATTTTGGGTTAGTGACCAAAATGTAAAGAATGAAAACTATTTTTAGTGACTATTTTGAAAAGGGGTCAAATCATAGAATCTTTAAGGAGCCAATTTACCAGATTTTTTATTAGATTTTCCTCTCAATTAGGATTGAATTTGACGAGTTTTAATTAAGGAATTAAAAGGGGATTTAATAAAAAATGTAGTTATTTCCTTAAACTATTTTTGACGTAACTTTTGCTCTCAAACTTTTTTCTCTCAAAATCTCTTCAGCCAAATACTCTCTTTTTCATTAAAGATTTTAGGTAATGATCTTGATTTCTTAGACTATTGATTTCCAATGGATTCTTCAATCTTGTTTTCCAAAATCACATTGTTTTCCTTTGTTTTTCAAGAGGAAAGCATCCAATTGAGTGGAAATTCACTCATTGGAGGTAAAGTTTATTCTCCTCCTCTAATGAAAGGTTCTTCACTAAAATTCCCAAGTATTTGATCCTTGTTCAATGTTTTCTAATGAGTTTTGATGATTTAATAATGGAAATTGGTTAAATCAAGGTTTATTTGTTGAGATCATGTGATTTTCTTATTGGATCTATTTTGCTGAGTTTTTTATTGGTTTTAATACTTGTTCAAAGTTTGTTCTCCTTCTCTAATGAAAGGTTCTTTACTAAAATTGATGTTGCTAAGTTTTGACTAGTTTTTGGAAGGCAAATTTTGAGGTTGCGGGGGATCTTTGTTTAGCAGCGAGTTGGATGCATAATGATGCATTTCCCTCTGTTTTTATGTGATTAAAACATGGGATGATCAAGGTAAGGTTTCCTAGTTGCGTACGTTGCTTACCGGGGGCTCGTTTCGCGCTGGCGAGTAAGGCGAGGCATATAGGTGAGAGTTTAAACGCGCTAAAGCTCTTTAAAAGGTTTGATCGATGGATCATCGGGGTTTAGTTATAGCCTAACAAGCTTAACTAAGCTCAAGCGTAAGTCATTATTACTTCGCTTGATTGTTGGTTTCGAGATGGTCTTGTGGATTTTATGTTGGTTTAAACGTGGTTGATTTTTATGTTTTAGTTTTAAACATGGTTTGATATACTTACAGTAAATGCATCATTTTGGATTAATATGCAATGCTTAAACAAAAGTAATGGATGCCTATGAGCATTGTGATTTGTTCCTTGAAAGGAATGTGTTGTTCCCTTTGGCAATATGGTTTTGAATATGCAACGTTTTTGAGAAATGTATTGGAAAATAGTAAGTAAATGTATTTGAAAATGATATATTGGCTATGTGACGTATTGTGAAAATGTCGGATATAGTTTGCTAGCCATGGGATTAAATTGCACTATAATATATAAAATCGATCGTGGCATATTCCTTGAGGAAAAGTAGTTTAACTAGGCTACGCAGACTATTGGGTTATCACTTGGGTATGCAGTTTAACTAGGCAGCCCATTGTGATGGTATTTTGCAGTTTAAATAGGCAAGGTATGATTTTTGATGCAGGTGAGCCCATCATGAGAAATTCGTGTATCTGAACATGTTTGGATAGAGGCGAGTCTATCTCAGGTCACTATAAATGCCAATATATGAGAATATAAGTGATTAAATAGTTTATAAATAATTTGATGTATATGGTGATTATGCACTATTTGTTTTGGAAAACAAATGAAAATGCTTTGGTAATTAAGCATGTTTTGAGAATGCTTGGGTAGTTAAGCATGAATGTTGATGATATGCTAGCATGGGCTTATGCTTGGTTTTTCGCTTTAGTAAGCATCTTGATTGTCAATGCTTATGATCAAGTACTTAGGGGTTCAAGCATGTTTTAAATAATGTTTTAAGGCTAATGATGCTATGCCTATATTGAAGTATGCCTTAAATTTCTATTTGGCTATTAAGCTAAATGGTTTATAGGAAGCATGCCTCTAGAATCATGTTAATCCATGTTTCCATGATTTGTTCATGTATCTTTGATGTTTTGGCATGGAATGATCCCTGAAATAGTTTTGTTTATGATTACGAATGTTTGGGACATGTTTGAATCCATAGATATATGTTAAACTAGAAAATTTTGGCATTTAAGGTTAGGGCGTATCGATACGCCTGAGACCATATCGATACGGGTTAGTGTTTTTAGGCACAACCCATCGATACGTGTGAGACTGTATCGATACAGGTTAGTGTTTCCAGCCATAGCGTATTGATACTCGAAGAAGTGTATCAGTACGAGTTTGAGCTACTAGAATCTAGGATTTTGAAAATACGTAGGTGTACCAATACACTTGCTCGTGTATAGATATGAGTAGTTGTTAATACTATTAAATGTGCTTTTAAGGATTTTGTTTTATTCATTTTGGCCCATGATTATTGTGAGTTCAATTGTATGTGATCGGATGATCATTTAAGTTGAAATTTGGCATACAAGCATGTAATTTGACTAATTAAGGATTGGTAACTTCAAAATGGGTTAAGTCTTTGTAATTGTCCATAATTGCTATTTAGTCCCTAAATTGCAATTGTTTGCAATTGGATGTCGATTTGACGTTCGATTGAGTTGAATTTTCACCCACTGCCATTATTCATACCTTAGGTTTATAATATGCATCTGGACAAGATAAAACAAAAAATGAACGTTTTTCGAGTTATCTCTTCACGGGTTTATTTCGGCAAACCCAATATAGCTCGTGCAGTTTGGTCTGGCATCTAGGCTGGGTCGAGGGTGTTATATTTGGTGGTATCAGAGCTAGGTTAGAGATTGTTGGGTATTGTTGTTGTTTTCTTAATTGGTGAATTGTTATTCGAATACATGTTTATGTGTGATGTTGTGGATAATTATCATGTTGGGGTATTAATTGGGAACACATCTCCTATTAACGTGGTTTTAAAATGTTTTGTGAAGTTTTCTTGGATCCTTCGTTGAATGCTAGCCTGACTTTATTGAGTCGTGTTGTGTGAATAGTCTTTTGTAAGTATAGGTCCTCGACGTGAGATGCTTGCTAACGTAAGTAATGTTCAAAATGTTCAGAATCTCAAGGATGGTGTGATTCCTCCTAACGGTTTACCTTCTCCTACACCTATTCCTCCTATTGGTGTTGGATTTGGGGTGGGTGGCGGCCTTCAGGTTCTGCAAGGGCCAGCATGGCGATATGACACCGTTGATTCAAGCAATGACGGGAGCTTTCCAGGATATGATAGCTGGGGTGCATGTGCAAGCACTACCGCTTGTTGTGGCTGTTAATCATGGGTTACCTTTGGAGCGTCTTTGTAGTTTAGGAGGTATGGAATTTAGAGGATTGAGTCCTGAAGTGGTGGAAGAGTGGTTTGAAAGCACTATCCGTATTCTTGTTCAGATAGACTGTAATGATGCACGTAAGTTGGGTTGTACCATGTCCTTGCTACACGGTGACATGTACCATTTGTGGGTAACCACGATTGCAAGAGTTCCCGAGGCAGATATAAGCTATGAGTTCTTTCGGACAACTTTCAAGAGGAAGTATCTCAATCCACAGTATTTGGACGCTAAGAAGCGTGAGTTAATGTCATTAGTGCAAGATGGCATGACGATGTCCGAGTATGAGGTGAAATTTGTTCGGTTGAGCCAAAATGCTCCTGAGCTGGTTTCGAATGATAGACAAATGTTTGATAGGTTCCATTATGATCTTGTTAAAGATGTCAAGACATACTTGTTGGCCGCAGACTATACAGATTTTTACGTGTTGGTCAGTCGGGCTAAGGATATTGAGCAATCTTTGGGTGGTTCTGCATAAGTGGAGAATACGAGTGCAGGAAAGAGAATCGCAGATTCTAGTTTTTAGGAAGGCAAAACAAGAGGTTGTGTGATAAGCAATACGAGCTAGATCATAAGCATAGTTGTGCTGGTCATAATCAGGGAGTGCAAATTGCTATTGATTGTTAGCGTTGTGGTAGACACCATGCATGTGCGTGTTTGGGATCTTCTGGATCTTGTTGGGAGTATGGGTCCCTTGATCATCTAAAGTGTGACTGTCCTCACATTACGAGAGATGCACCATTTCATTTTGTTGCACCTACTAGAGGCTGAGGCCATGGCAGTGGTAATTTTTAGAGGCGTGATGATGGTCGGAGGACTGTGGCTCATGCATTTACTGTGAGATCGGAGAATGGTGGGCCGACACGAATCTATGCTCATCGTGAGGGTCGTAATGACACTGATGTAATCATAGGTACCTTTACATTGCAATCTTTGTCATTGTTTTCTTTAATTGATTCGGGGTCTACTCATTCATATATCTTGAGTAAGCATGTGCATTTGTTGAATGTTCCTGTTGAGATTTTGAATGTGGGTATGTTGGTAACTAGTTCTTTTGGTGAGATGGTTACGGTTAGAAGGTTGTATAGGAGATGTCCTTTGGTAGTTCAAGGTCATGAGTTTGCCGCGGATTTGATGGAGTTGCCATTTCATGGCTTTGAAGTTATTTTGGGTATGGATTGGTTAAGTGAGAATAAAGCGGTTGTGGATTGTGAATCCAAAAGGATTTTTTTGAGGCTTTCCGATGATTATGAAGTTGTAGTGATTGGCGAGAATGTTAAATTCTTGTTTAACGTTGTTTCGGCAATGCAAGATGATAAGTTGATGCAAGAAGGTTGTCAAGCTTATCTAGCAATTGTGATGAATCCAGAGGTAAAAGGGGCTCAAGTGCAAGAAATTCAGACGGTGTATGATTTTCCAGAGGTGTTTTCTGAGGAGTTGTCAGGTTTTCTACCAGATAGAGAAATGGAGATTGGCATAGAGACATATTCGGGTACGACTCTAGTGTCTATTGCTCCATATCGAATGGCACCAAAGGAGTTAAAGGAATTAAAGACTCAACTCCAAGAGTTGTTGGATTAAGGATTTTTCAACCTAGTGTTTCTCAGTGGGTAGACCCGTCCTTTTTGTGAAAAAGAAGGATGGGACAATGCGTATGTGTATTGATTACCGATAGTTGAATAAGTTGACGGTTAAGAATAAGTATCCCTTACTACGAATTGATGATTTGTTTGATCAATTTTGTGGGGCAGTTGTGTTTTCCAAAATTGATTTGAGGTTGGGGTATAATCAATTAAAGGTTAAGGATGTAGATGTGCCGAAGACTGCTTTTCATACGAGATATGGGCATTACGAGTTTTTGGTGATGCCATTTGGTTTAACAAATGCTCCGGTTGCTTTCATGGATATGATGAATAGGGTATTCCATGAATATCTTGATTGTTTTGTGGTAGTGTTTATTGATGATATTCTTCTATACTCACGTACCGAGGAAGAATATGGTCGGCATTTGCGGATTGTTTTGTAAGCTTTGAAGGAAAATCGGTTGTATGCTAAACTGAGTAAGTGCAAATTTTGGCTTAAGGAAGTGATATTTCTTGGTCATGTGGGTTTGGCCGACGGTATTCGTATTGTTACGCAGAAGATAGAGGCTATTCTTAATTGGAAACAACCTAAGTCGGTGTCCAAGGTTCGTAGTTTCCTTGGGTTGGTTGGTTACTATCGTCGTTTTATGGATGGGTTCTCTAGTATTGTCGCTCTGTTGACAAAGTTGTTGCAAAAGAATGATTTGTATGTGTGGATGGAGAGTCAACAACGTAGTTTCGATAAGTTGAAGGAGGTTTTGACACATGTTCCTGTCCTAATTCAACCTGAATCTGGTAAAGATTTTGTAGTCTATAGCGATGCATCCTATGTTGGTTTGGGTTGTGTGTTGATGCAAGACGGTAAGGTTGTGGCTTATGAATCAAGGCAGTTGAAGGTTCATGAGCGGAATTATCCAACCCATGATTTGGAGCTTGCGGTGGTCGTGTTTGCCTTGAAAATTTGGAGACATTATCTTTATGGTGAGAATTGTATTGTTTACACCGATCACAAGAGTTTGAAGCATTTGATGTCTCAAAAAGATTTGAATCTTAGGCGGTGAAGATGGATTGAGTTGCTAAGGATTATGATTTGACGTTGGCATATCATCCAAGTAAGGCTAACGTGGTAGCAGAGTTGTTGAGCCGTAAAGTTGCTATTGAGCTTAGGGCGATGTTTGCAAAGCTAAGTGTGACAAGAGAAGGTGGGTTGTTGGCTGAGTTGCAAGTTAGGTCTACGTTATCTCAAAGGATTAGAGCTAGGCAACTATATGATGATGTGATGGTACCGCATGTTAAGGATATTTCAGATGGTAATCCGACATATTCTCATTTTGATGATGATGGTGTTTTGTGCTTCAAGGGTCGTATAGTGGTG
The DNA here is from genome assembly GCA_019671005.1 of Hibiscus mutabilis. Lineage (NCBI taxonomy): Eukaryota > Viridiplantae > Streptophyta > Magnoliopsida > Malvales > Malvaceae > Hibiscus > Hibiscus mutabilis. The sequence continues at coordinate 42,605,645 of CM033712.1, forward strand.
CCCAATGATTTGGAGTTAAGGCACACTATTTTGACTAAGGATCGTGCTAGTCCTTTTGCTATGCATCCGAGTAGTACGAAGATGTATCGTGATTTGAAGGATTTGTACTACTGGTTGGTTTGAAGAAGGATGTGGCTGAGTTTGTTGTACGCTGTATGGTGTGTCAGCGGGTTAAGGTTGAACATCAGTTTCTTTCTGAGTTGTTGCAACCTGTTCAGATTCTAGAATGGAAATGGGAAACAATCACCATGGATTTTGTAACAGGTTTGCCTTTGACACCGTCCAAAAAGGATTGATATGGGGGATTGTAGATCGCTTTTGCGAAGTGTGCACATTTCCTTGTTGTCCATACGATGTATATGTTGGATAGGTTGGCTAATATGTATATTGCTGAGATAGTGAGATTGCATGGGGTCCTAAGTCGATTATATTGGATAGGGATCCACGCTTTACGTCAAGGTTTTGGGAAAGTTTTCAGACGGATTTGTGTACGAGGCTTAATCTCAGTACATTTTATTATCCTTAGATGGATGATCAATCTGAACGTGTTATTCAGATTTTGGAGGATATGTTGAGGTTTTGTGTAATTGAGTTTCAAGGGACATGGAGAAGCAACTACTGTTGGTAGAGTTCGCTTACAATAATAGTTATCAGTCGAGTATCCAAATGGCTCCCTATGTGGTTCTCTATGGGTGTAGGTGTCCTACACCTCTTTGTTGGGCGAAATCGGGTGAGAAGCATGTGGCAGGACCCGATTTGCTTAAAGATACAAATGAGAAAGTGAAACTCATTTATGAAAGGCTTAAGGAGGCTTTGAGTAAGAAAAAGTCCTATAAGGATTTGAAGCGAAAAGAGATTAAATATGAAGTGGGCGATAAGGTGTTCTTAAAGGTTTCACCTTTGAAGAAGGTGAAGAGATTTGGGCACAAGGTTAAGTTGAGCCCTAGGTTCATTAGACCTTATGAAGTGATTGAGCGAGTGGGTCCAGTTGTGTATAGATTGACGTTACCGGCTGAGCTTGAAAAGGTACATGATGTTTTCCATGTGTCGACGCTTCAGAAGTATAGACCAGATCCATCGCATGTTTTGCCTATTGAGGAGATTGAGTTGTGTCCAGATTTGTACTAAAGTTCTGTGCAGAAAGACCATAGAGATGGTCAAGGTATTGTGGCAACATCGAGGAGTTGAAGAAGCCAAGTGGGATATAAAAGAGAACATGATGAAATACTATCCTCATCTCTTTCCTTCAGGTAATTTCGGGGACAAAATTTCTTAAGAGGAGGAGAGTTGTAATGCCCCAGTTTTGGGCCTAGGAGTTTGCTAGGTTGATTAAACGGTCTGGTAGACCGAGATTAGAGATTCGAAACGAATTCTGGTTAAAAATCAGAATAAATATTTTTAAGTGAGATAAAAATATGGGAAAATATCCTAAAATCATTATTTAATATGTGGAAATATTTGGTGAAATCATTATTTTAAGTGGATATATTTAATATGTGGACATTTGACATTTTGGGTTAGTGACTAAAATGTAAAGAATGAAAATTGTTTTTAGTGACTATTTTGAAAAAGGGTCAAATCTTAGAATCTTTAAGGATCCAATTTACAAGATCTTTTTATCAGATTTTTCTCTCAATTTGGATTGATTTTAAAGAATGTAGTTATTCCCTTAAACTACTTTTGACGTAACTTTTGCTCTCAAACTTTTTTTCCCTCAAAATAACTTCGTCCAAACACTCTTTTTTCATCAAAGATTTCAAAGTAAAATATCCAATTGAGAGGAAATTCACTCATTGGAGGTAAAGTTCGTTCTTCTCCTCTAATGAAAGGTTCTTTACTAAAATTCCCAAGTATTTGATCTTTGTTCAATGTTTTCTAATGAGTTTTGATGATTTAATAATGGAATTTGGTTAAATCATGGTTTATTTGTTGAGATCATGTGATTTTCATATTGGATCTATTTTTCTGATTTTTTGATTGATTTTAATAATGATTTTGATGTTTGATAATGTTAATAAGTTGGTTTTAACATTGGAATCCCGAAACTAGGTGAATCTCTAATTTCTAGGTTGTTAGTTATGTGTTTTTGAGAAGTTGTGGGAGGTTTATGGATGCTAGAGGTATAAGGATGTTATTAGGTTTTTTTGGATGTTAATTGATGGACAACCAATAGGTTTTGTCTGGGTTAAGTTTGGAAGGTATTTTATGTTGTTTTCAATAGTTTCGACTAGTTTTTGGATGGCAAATGTTGAGGTTGCAGGGGATCTTTGTTCAGCAGCGAGTTGAATGTATAATGATGCATTTTCCATCTAGTTTTATGTGATTAAAACAGGGGATGATCAAGGCAAGATTGCCTAGTTGCGTATGTTGCTTACTGGGGGCTCGTTTCGCGTTGACGAGCAAGGCGAGGTCTATCAGTGAATGTTTAAACGTGCTAAAGCTATTTAAAATTTTTGAGCGATGGATGATGCGGGTTTTGTTTAGAATAACAAGCTAAAATAAGCTCAAGCGTAAGTTGTTCTTACTTCGCTTGATTGTTGGTTTCGAGATGAGCTTGCGGATTTCATGTTGGTGTAATTGTGGTTGATTTTCATGCTTTGGTTTTAAACATGTTTTGATATACTTACTATAAATGCATCATTTTGGATTATTATGCAATGTTTAAACAAATTCATGAATGCCTATGAGCATTGATATTTGTTCCTTGAAAGGAATGTGTTGTTGCCTTTGGCAATGTGGTTTTGCATATGAAATGGTTTTGAGAAATGCATTGGGAAATAGTAAGTAAATGTATTTGAAAATGATATATTGGCTATGTGACGCATTGTGGAAGTGTCGGATATAGCTGGCTAGCCATAGGATTAAATTGCACTATAATATATAAAATCGATCGTGCCATAGTCCTTGAGGAAAAGCGGTTTAACTAGGCTACTCGGACTTATTGGGTTATCACTTGGGTATGCGGTTTAACTAGGCAGCCCATTGTGATGGTATTTTGTGGTTTAACTAGGCAAGGTATGAGATTTGATGGAGGTGAGCCCATCATGAGAAATCTATGTATCCAAACATGTGTGGATGTAGGTGAGTCTATACTGGGATAGAGGTGAGTCTATCTGGGGTCACTATAAATGCAAACATATGAGAATACAAGTGATTAAAGATTTTATAAATGATTTGATGCATATGATTATTATGCACTATTTGTTTTGGAAAAGAAATGAAAATGCTTTGGTAATTAAGCATGAGATTTATAAATGATGATGCATATGGTTGTTATGCACTATTTGTTTAGGAAAACAAATGAGAATGCTTGGGTAGTTAAGCATGTTTTGAGAAAAAAGTTGTTTATGGTTTTCAAATGGTTTTTATAAATACATCAATGTTTTGTTAATGAGCATTCTCACTAAGCATTTGTGCTTGCGCTCTCTTTTCCACATTGATGCAGAGTATTAAAGTTGTGAGGCAGCATTGGCACGGCAAGGAAGGTCCAAGATTGAGGCAATAGCTTGAGTATGAAACTTGGGTTTTAAGTTCGGTTAATAAGGCAATGTGTTTACCATATTTTAGGCGATTTGTAATCTAGATTTTGATTGTTTTGTGATGGTTTTACTGCTGTGGTTTGATGATTTTCGTGGTTTGGATTGAGGCATGAATGATGATGATATGCTAGCATGGGCTTAGCTTGGTGTTTTCGCTTTAGTAAGCATGTTAACTATCAATGCTTATGATCAAGTCCTTAGGGGTTCAAGCATGTTTTAAATAACGTTTTAGGGCTGATGATGCTATGCCTATATTGAAGTATGCCTTAAATTTCTATTTGGGTGTTAAACTAAATGTTTTATGGGAAACATGCCTCTAGAATCATGTTGATCCATGTTGCCATGATTTGTTCATGTATCTTTGATGTTTTGGTATGGAATGATCCATGGAATAGTTGTATTTATGATTACAAATGTTTGGGACATGTTTGAATCCATAGATGTATGTTAATCTAATACCCCAAAATGTACCCTAGAGCTTTGCATTAGTACGAAAGTAAATCAAATTGTTTGAGATGCTTCAAGAAAAAAAATTAGGAGCTTTAGGACCAAATTGAATCATAAAACAATAGATGATTATATTAAAAGGGCCAAACCGAATCTATGATAGAATTGGAAGGTTGCATGCTAAAATTTATAAATTTTGAGGACTTGAACACTTGTCCAACCGAGGACAAGGCAAGGTGTAAGGGGAGGGATGACTCACGGCAATTGAAGGGAAATGTAAGATAAACAAAATATGTTCATCATTTTTCTCCTTTCTTCTTACCCATAACCGAAACTAGAGTGAGAGCTGAGAGAAAGCTTATTTCGGAATCATCCTAGCTCAAGAATAGGCCTTATTCGAAATGAGTCTTGATAAGAAGGTAATTGCTTTATTCTTTCTTCTATTTCAAGTAAAGATTTTCCCAACTATGAGGATGTACGTATGTATTACGAGAATGGTTAGAAATGCTAGAAAATTTGATTGAGACTATATGAATTTGGTGGATTTTGTAGTTTTGTAATTATAATGTTTTAAGAAAAAACATGGACAAAACTTTAGGGAGCCTTCGAATGGTGTATGTAGTGAGAATATTGTATGTTTAAACTTGAATCCTAAGGTTGTTATTATATATATAAAATTTGAATGGTCCATTGATGTTTTGTAGGGTTGTATTTAGAATCAAATTTTTGTTTACATTGCTTGATAAAAAGATTAGAGGGCTGTTTTGAATGTATACGAACTTGTGAGGGACTGTGTTTAATGCATAAAGATGTGTACAAGTTCAAATGCCTTGTTTTGTGTATGTATGACTCATGATGGAATGTTTAAACATTTACATATAAGTATATATGTGAATTATGACTATTTTGAGCATATAGTAAATGGTATGGACTCTTTGAACATATGTATGTAAGTATATGTGTGAGTTGGGACTATTTTGAACATGTAAGAACTTATGTGGAATATTTTCGATTGATAGAAATAGGGGAGGGGCTGTTTTTGAGTATAAGGGACTGTTAAGATTATAAAATTGACTGTTTTGATATGTATATATATATACAAAGGCATAACTGTCCTGTTTTATGTTTACATGAAAAATAGGTGGACTGTTTTGTAGGAATATATGTAAATATATGTGTAGTAGGGACTGTTTTGTACCTAAATAAACTTTGGTGGACTATTTTGGATGTGTATATGTGATTAGGGACTGTTTTAGACAATTGGAAATGTTATGGACTGCTTTGTGGAAATTTATGAGTATACATGAAAAATGAATTGTCTTGCAGGTAAAAAATTGATCTAATATATGGATACACTTTTGTGATCTTAGACCAAGAAGAAATTGAAGGACTAAGAACTAAAGTGGATCAAACAGTGGATAAACAAAAAGGGATCGTGATTCGTGAACAAAACTAGCTTGGAAAAAACTATGAGTGTAGTTTAAGTCTCGGGGTAGGCTTGTAACCTTCCCGAGCATCATTTGTTGTTTTAATCATGTCGTCTTATTTTTGAATTAATCTATGCATAAATTAAGCTTGGAATTGAGGTAAGTAATTACTTGATAAGCACTCTATGCTATGCAAATGCTTGATTAAGATGTATGTTTGAATTGAGGATTTTACATGTATGTGCATATATGCGCTTGGTAAGATAAGAATCAAGATATGATCTTTTGATTAAATGACCATGGAGCTATGCTCATATTGGGATTTATATTTATTTATAAGTGCTTGATAAGCTGGACAATGTGATATGTTATCCGACTATCTAAATAAGGAGCTAAGCTCAACTCTGATTCTGATAAGATGTGATATAATTGAAAAGCCTTGGTTTCGAGTCTGTCATAGGTATAGTTGGCATGCCATAGAGCTTATGTTTTTGGGTGGACTACAGTCCTGGAATACGATCTTTATTTGGCGACAGTAGGAGGGAAGTGTTGTGGTCGCTTGGCGACAGTGTAGAAGGGATTGATCGTTACTTGAGTACCTTTTGTTGGCGACAGTTGGTTGGGGATTCGTGTACCTAGGCTACTTGATTAAAAAGGCTATGTTAAAGACAAAATTTTGAAATTTCAAAGTAAATTGAAAAATTACCTTGATAACTTATATAACAAGTAACTCATGACTATGATATGCTATGTCTATGATATGCTATGTCTATGATATGTTATGTCCACGATATGTTATGTCTATGATATACTATGACTATGATATGTTATGTCTATGATATGCTATGTCCACGATATGTTAAGTCTATGATATGATATGACTATGATATGTGTTGCGCGTAATAAGTGCTACGCAATTGTGCAGGTATACACGTTGCAAGTTATAGTATAAAAGATATCGTCTCCACAGGGATTGGTGCCACTTCAAGAATCTAGTCTCTTGCACTGTAAAAAGTAAAGACACAGATAAAGGATTATAGGAGTTTAACTAATAACTAAACTAGAAAGCAAATAAGAAAAAGGTGATGTAATTAGATGAGAGAGATAGGCCAGGTTATCGTGAGTTGAGGTGTGATAGTCGATTGGATTGTCATGGTAAAAGAGTGCACGGGCAACTCAGTTGTCGTGGCAACTTGCACAATGGGGTTGCCTTGGCAACTAATCGATGGTTGCCTGGGCGACTAGTTGGGCAACTACTTGGGCGTCTGGGCAGCAACCTTCAAGGTTCGGCAGAGCGTTCTTCAATGGTTTCTTCTTATCCCTAAGTCGAAACTCTAGCTACTTGTGCATGCCTTGATAATACACCCCTGAGTGAATCAAGGGTGAACAACAACCAATCTTGCGCTCCTTTTAGCCGTTGAAATCCTTAACTTATTCCTAAGCCAGATTAATCTTCGCCATCAATAGATTGAATAAAGATCATATTCATTCGTTTCTTGAATCTAACTATCCCGATATTAGATAAATAGATGAAGTTACGAGATCCTCTCCCAATTCACTCGCAAACAAGAATAAGAACCAAGAATGAATAAACATTGAATAGAAAAGTGCAAACTCTTATTACCTAAACAAAATCCAATAGTTTCTCACAACCACAAAACACAATAACCATAGCCAAATAGATTTAGTTCACTGCTAGGTTCCAAAGAAACACAAGATAAATAATCCCTAGCATGAACCTAATTGAACAAGAAAGAAAAAGATGAAGAATTGAAGCTTGTCGAAATCCCCTTGCCCTAAAAGCTTGTCAAAAATTCTCTCCTCTTGCTCTATGGAGTTGTCAAAATTTTCCCTCTTCTTGCTCACTTGGAGTTGATGGCTTGGTGATCTATTTATAGGTCTAGGTCAAAGTATTTCTTTGAGGAGGAAGTTAAGTTGGAATTAAATTATCTTTAAAGAATATAATTCTTTATTATAATTATATTCCTTCTAGAACTTCTCCTATCTTCTTGGAATTTAATTCTTCTTTAACCTCTTCATGGAAATCAAACTCCTTTGGGATTTAGTTTTGCTCCACGTCATCTTGGGCTTGTCTAGTCATCAATTTCGACTACCATATCACCTTATTCTTTGTCGACAATTGCCCTGGCAACTGGCTCGGCGTCTCCTTCATGCATTACCCTGGCAACTAGCTCGACATCTCCTTCATGTATTGCCCTGGAAACTAGCTCTAGCCTTGCTTTGGCAAGTGATCCTGTACATACACACAAAACACACCAAAGCAACATATTTTCCCACAAAAACTACCAAGTTATGTAATCAAGCTTAACGATGGAAGGAAACATGGATTAATGCATGAATGGCTAATTATGCAACTAATATGAGCCTAAGTCTAACAATAATATGAGTAAAAAGGGTAAGAAAAATAGTACTTTTGAACACTTATCACACCCCCAAACTCGAACTATTGCTTGTCCTCAAGCAATGCAAACTAATAATTACTTGCCAAGACTTCAATTTTCACAAACTTAGCTTTGAACTTGATTTCAATTCTCAGAACCGAGGCACAAAGTATGATTGGCTTTCATTTTTTGGAAAACTCAGAAGTTACTCGGAATCAAACTATAATGCTTGTGAGTGTGTGCGGAGTTGTGTGCAAGTTGATTTTTCAGATTCTATGCAAACAAGAGGTTTTCAAATTACTTCATTGGGTTCTTTTTAACATGTTTTAACTAGAGCTAGTTTCGGGCACCTCTAGTGTTTTGTTTTTAGTTTTATTCGACTAGAGCCGGTTTCGGGCACCTCTAGTGATCAATTTTTTAACACATGCTAGAGCCAATTTCGGGCACCTCTAGCGATCAATTTTGTAGCACATGCTAGAGCCAATTTCGGGCACCTCTAGCATTCATCCAATTTTTATTCTAATCCCCCAATTTGTTAATTATCAACCTAAGTTCACTAGAATTCCTTAAATCAATCAAACCACAATAGTGTTTTATCAAATTTAGCATCATAGTAAAATTCTAAGTTTTTCCATGGTTATCCTAGAATAAAAAATTCTATCAATTAAGTGCATTGGCAAAGTCATCATCGGATATTCATCAAATCTAAGCAATTCTTGTTCCATCTAAAGGTATGACAAGAAATTTATGTATCCTAAATGTAATACTTAAGATGAATGTAACTAAACATGGTAACTACTAATAACAATCCCCCCCAAACTCGAGTGAGGCATTGTCCTCAATGCATGCATTAAAGAAGAATAAAAATAACAAAAAATAAAATGCATACGAGGACTTACTCCGAGAGTTTGTCATCGTAGATGATTAGTTTCCTTTTGGTCGGTGTCTTGATTCTCTTGCTTGAACGTGATGGTTGTTTTCTTGTTGCCGGTGGTGGAATCGATCCTCGTACGGGGTTGTCCTCATCGTCCTCTTCATCAGTGTCATTGGCTTTTCGCTTGGAGGATTAAATTGATGCGGTCTTTGTTGGTGCAATGGAGGACTCGTCTGAATCTAAAAAATCAAAAACTGATTCTGTAGGAGTTGATTCGGGCATAGGTGCTTTACCGTTGGCTTTTGCAGTGGTTGCCAGGATGTCTTTAGCTTTGGTTGCCATGGCATCTTCAGGGTTGGTTGTCGTGGCATCAGCTTGTGCAGGCACGATGTAGGTTGCCGCGGCATCATCTGTTGCGGTTGCCGTGGCGACTACTTCATTGGGTTCTGGGGCAAGAATCTCGGCAGGAAAGATTGGGAATGGCATTAGGTGCTTGGCCATTAGGGATTGCCAGTTGCCGCGGCAATTGGAGGCCTTGAAGATTTTCCCGGTGTCTCTCCCATTAGCTTTCGGATTTTTGCTTGATTCCAACCGAACTTTGGTAGGGCCTTTTCATCGGTGGACTCACTTGAGACATGCATCTCCTTGAAAAGATTAGAAATTAAGCAAGGGAAGAAAAGATAACCCATATCTTTTGAGCTACATACAAAAATCTCATCACAAATAATTTTTCCAATGTTAATGATGCGATTATGCAAAATAGAATGTATGAGCAAAAGACGTGGTATATCAACGGTAGTATTGTGTGTGGTGGGCATTAAAGAAGTTTTAACAAACTTATTCCATAGTTTTGCCTCGGGTTTAAGCCGAAGGTGATTTACCGTGCCCTTGTATTTACTGTCATTCCAATGAGTTCCCGGTTGAGTAAGTTCTTGAAGCACCTTGTCGAGTTGCTTGGGCGTGATTTGATCAACGAAAGCTTAATGCTCATCCTTCTGAATGTAAAGCCCGTAAAAGGTGTTGATGTTTTTGGGGCTTATGAGTATGGCATTGTCACGAAGAAAAACATAAGGATTATCCGGGTTAGGTGAGTGAGCATAGAATTCTCTTACCCATGAGATGTTGCCCGGTTCCGATTGATGGCAAAAGATTTGAGACTTTTGATGTGCAATCCTCTTGAAGATGAATGGTTCAAGGCCGAAATCTTGATGAGAGTTGGAGTATTCAAAGCCTTGTTCTTCATGAATCTTCCGGCTTTCAAACTTGGAGTGAAATCTTTCTTGAACCACCGGTGTAGCAAACTTCTTGTATCTTGGTTCTTTGGAGGAACTTGGATGAACTAAAAATTTAATTTTGGATGCCATAGACGATCTTGGTTGTGAGTTTTGTAAAAACAAATAAAAGAAAAGAAACTAAAAAGTTGCAAGATAAAAAATAGGAATAGGTTAAGAGTGATGGGTTTTATAGAAAAGATAGGTGGTAAATTTGGTGGGTGGGGTTAGAGGAAGATGAAAAATAGGGTTTTGGGTTAAGGGAAGGGTGACGGCAAGGGGGATTTGATTAGGGTAAATTGGAGGCTTTATATAAGCCTTAGATTTAGCCCATTAATTTCCTTGTTGAAGATGTTTTCCTTCTTGGATTAAAATTCCTCTTTATCTTGAACTCTTTTCCTACAATTCAAAGACAAATCAAATAAGGATTAAAATTAAAGATAGACTAATAAAAGAAAATAAATAAAGATGTGTAAAGGAATTCTTAAACTTAAAAAGAAAGAAAATCTATCCTAAAAAATAATAATAATAAAAAATAATAAAAAAATAAAAAAAATAAAAATAAAATATCAAAGGGAGAGCATGCTTATGCATCTCCTAAGTTGACCACTTCTTTGTTACGTTCCACATGGGCACCATTGTAGTGTTTCAATCTTTGTCCATTAACTTTGAATTCATGTTTGTCAGTGATGGACTTGATTATCACGGCACCATGGGAGAATGGTTTAACAACTTCGAATGGTCCCGACCATCTTGATTTCAGCTTTCTCGGGAAAAGTTTTAGCCGATAATTGAATAGGAGAACTAGTTGCCCTGACGTGAATTGCCGTGGCAATAGCTTTTTGTCATGCCATTGCTTTGTTTTCTCCTTGTAGATTCGTGCATTGTTATAGGTGAGTGCACGGAATTCTTCTAACTCGTTGAGGTCCAGCAAACGCTTTTGTCTGACACTTTCCCAATCCATATTCACGATCTTGATTGCCCAGTACGCCTTGTGTTCGATTTCCATCGGTAGATGGCATGTTTTGCCATAGACAAGTCGGAAGGGGGACATACCTAAGGGTGTTTTGAATGCAGTGCGATATGCCCAAAGTGCATCATCTAGTCTTAATGACCAATCCTTCCTAGAGGGATTTACAACTTTCTCGAGTATACCCTTCAATTCTCGGTTGGAAATTTCTGCTTGCCTGTTGGTTTGTGGGTGATATGCCGTGGCGATCTTGTGTGATATGACGAAGCGTTGCAACATCTTGGCAATTAGTCTGTTGTCAAAATGCTTGCCTTCGTCACTGATAATTGCTCTCGGCATCCCAAACCGTGTAAATATGTTTTTCTGCAATAATCGTTGCACGGTCTTGGAATCGTTGTTGGGAACTACAGCTGCCTCCACCCATTTAGACACGTAGTCGACGATAAGTAGAATGTAGAGGTTGCCGAATGAAGATGGGAAAGGTCCCATAAAATCGATCCCCCATACATCGAACAATTCCACCTCGATGATGTTCTGGAGTGGCATCTCATGTCGTCTTGAGATATTGCCCGTCCTCTGGCAACGATCACATTGCTTGTAAAAGTCTTGGGCATCTTTGTACAATGTTGGCCAATACAACCCAGATTGCAAAACTTTGGCTGTGGTACGAGTTCCTCCAAAATGTCCTACACAGGGTAAAGAATGGCATTGCCAGAGTACATTTTGTTGCTCTTCTTCAGGGACACATCAGCGTATAACCTGATCTGCACATTGTTTAAAAAAAAGAGGCTCGTCCCAAAAGTAATGATTAGCATCATGGCGGAACCGCTTCTTCCCTTGGTGAGTAAGGCCATAAGGTAAAATACCACAAACAAGGAAATTAACTAAATTCGCGTACCAGGGTATTGCCGAGGCATGTGCTGCCATGGCGACTGCTCCCAAAATTGCCGAGGCGTGCACGTCAAGGGCTGTTGCGGCATCGAGATTTGCCGAGGCATGCGCATCCATGGCTGCTGAGGCGTGCGCGTCAAGGGCTGCCGAGGCGTGCGCGTCCATGGTTGCCGAGGCAACTAAAAGTTGTTCATCCGGGAATGCATGGCATATCTCTAGATCCACGTCCTCTTCTCTATTGCGTTCTAAACATGATAAGTGATCGGCCACTTGATTTTCTGTTCCTTTTCTGTCCTTAATTTCAATATCAATTTCTTGTAAAAGTAATATCCAACAAATCAAACGAGTTTTGGCATCCTTTTTAGCAAATAGATATTTGATTGCCGAATGGTCCATATGAATAATTACCTTTGTACCAATCAAATAGGATCAAAACTTGTCAAATGCGAAAACTACAGCTAGTAACTCTTTCTCCGTTGTTGTGTAATTCACCTAAGCACTATTAAGAGTTTTACTAGCGTAGTATATCACATTGAAGGTCTTACCTGTGCGTTGGCCTAGGACTGCTCCTACCGCGAAATCACTTGCATCACACATGAGCTCAAAAGGTAGCGTCCAATCTAGTGGAACGACAATGGGTGCCAAGGTAAGCTTTTTCTTTAGGGTTTTGAATGCTTGGGTGCAAGAATCATCAAAATCGAAGACTTTATCCTCTTCAAGCAAATTGCACAAGGGTTTAGTGATTTTAGAAAAATTATGAATGAACCTCCTGTAAAAACCTACATGTCCAAGAAAACTTCGAATTCCTTTAACCGAACTCGGTGGGGGTAATCTCTCGATCACGTCCACCTTGGCTTTGTCTACTTCAATTTCATTGGATAAAATCTTGTGGCCGAGCACTATTCCTTTATCTACCATAAAATGGCATTTCTCCCAATTGAGGACTAAATCAGTTTCTTCACATCTTGCCAACACCCTCTCTAAATTGCCGAGGTAACTGTCGAAGTCATTACCAAAAACAGAAAAATCATCCATGAAGATCTCAAGGAAGTCTTCGACCATGTCTGAAAAGAGTGCCATCATGCATCTTTGGAAGGTTGTCGGGGCGTTACACAATCCAAACGGCATTCTTCGAAAAGCATAAGTACCGTATGGGCATGTGAAGGTTGTCTTTACTTGATCTTCTGGTGCTATGGCAATTTGATTGTAACTTGAATAACCATCAAGAAAACAATAAAAGGGCTTACCTGCAAGACGGTCAAGCATTTGATCAATAAAGGGTAATGGTAAGTGATCTTTCCTGGTGGCTTTGTTTAGCTTTCGATAATCCATACAAACCCTCCAACCGGTCACAATCCTGGTTGGAATGAGTTCATTGTTTTCATTACTTACCACTGTTATACCTCCCTTTTTTTGTACGCATTGTACCGGACTTACCCATGTACTATTAGAGATTGGGTATATAATGCCGGTGTCAAGCCACTTGATGATTTCTTTCATTACAACCCCTTTCATGGCATGATTCAGTCTCCTCTGGGCCTCAATTGAAGGTTTGTGATCATCTTCCAACAAAATCTTGTGCATGCACACTGCGGGGCTAATTCCCTTCAAGTCGGCAATTGTCCACCCTATTGCCTTTTTGTGTAGCTTCAACATCTTGATCAGCTTCTTTTCCTGCTCAGACTGTAACTTAGAAGAAATAATTACAGGCAATGTATTATTGGTTCCTAAGTATGCATATTTTAGTTGCTCTGCAATTGTTTCAACTCAAGAATCGGTGGTTGTTCAATAGAGGGTTTTTCGAGTTTACCTTCCTTACCTAAGTAATACAGTGGTTCAAAGTATGTACCTGGTCGATTGACTAACCAATTTGCCTCTTCTTGTTGTTCCTCATCGACCGGTTCTTCATACTCCTCAGGTTCCTCTTGATCGGCAATGTAGTTGCCGAGGCAACTAAATTCCTTGTCGAAGTTAAATTCTGTCGTGGCATGAAGAAGTTGGCATTCTTCTGGATCATCGGCATGCCTTAGTGTTTGGAACACATTTAGTTTAACTTGCTGGTCATTCACCCTCATTGTGAGTTCTTCCTTTTCAACATCGATCAAGGTTCTCCCTGTTGCTAGGAATGGTCTCCTTAGAATGATAGGTGCATGCTCATCTACTTCACAATCCAAAACAATAAAGTCAGCGGGAAAAATAAATTTATCAACTTTTACCAGTATGTCCTCAATTTTTCCCTCTGGATGCACATAGGATCTATCGGCTAGCTGTAGCATAACTGTTGTAGGTCTTGCCTTCCCAATTCCTAGTTCCTGGAAAACCGATTTAGGCATCAAGTTTATGCTAGCCCCAAGATCGCATAATGCTTTCCCGACATAGTGGTTTCCAATGGAACAGGGTATTGTGAAACTTCTGGGATCCTTCAACTTGGGTGCATACAAATGTGCAACATTGCCATGCGTCCCTCTGTTGCGGCAATTGTTTAAAACTCTCCTAGCCTTGTTCTCTTGGACGCAATGTCTTTAAGAAACTTGGCATAGTTTGGCATTTGTTCAATTGCTTCCACCAATGGCAAGTTGATGTGGACTTGCTTTAGGATATCAAGAAACTTCTTGAATTGATATTCTTGCTTTTGTCGCTTCAACCTTTGTGGGAATGGTGGTGGAAGTCGGATATCTTCGATCCTTTCATTGGTTTGGAACTTGATTGACGGCATTGTCGGGACAGTTGGAGTTGCCGAGGCATTATCAATTGGGGTTGTCGAGGCATGCTTATCACGAGTTGCCGAAACATCCTTATCGTCGGTTGCCGAGGCATGCTTATTGCCGGTTACCGCGACAATTCCTGGTTCAACATCTGAGGCTTTGCCGCTAGGTTCATCTTGATCTTTTTTTGGAGTTTTGTTTGATGAGCGGGTTTGAGCCTCTCTAAGTTGTTGGCCACTTCTAGTGGTGATTGCCTTACATTGCTCATGGCCAGTTCCTCTTGCGACTTCAGTATCGCTAGGTAAACCTCCTTGCGGTCTAGTATTTAGATTTTGAGCAAACTGTCCGACTTGATTTTCTAATGATTTGATTGCCACCTCTTGGTTTTGCAATCTCATCTCGGTCTTGTTAATAAAAGCATCAGTTTTTTTATGAAGTTACTATTCTCAGCCATATAAGATTCATTTTTCATCATAAAAGCATTTAGAGAATTTTCCAAAGAACTAGATGTTGTCGGTTGTTACTGCGGTAACTGTTGCTGTGGCATATTCTGCTGGAATCCCGATGCTTGTGCATTCTGATTGTTCTGGTTTAGAGCATTGTTGGGATTACTCCATGAAAAATTTGGGTGCATCTTCCAAGCTGGATTGTATGTATTGGACATCACATTGTTGTTCCGATTGTAATTCCCCACATAGAAGCTGGATTCCGGATTCTGCATACATTCAGAAGAATCATGGTTATCACCACATAACTCACAAAAAGAATCCATTACCTTGACCTCATGTGTGTTGTTTGGTTTTTGCATGTTCTGGACCATCTTGGTTAAAGTGGCCAATTGTGCCGAAATTGAATCTGATGATCCTAGTTCATGTATTGTGGCTTGACGTTTAACTCCTCCTCTTCTAGTAGAGGGGAATTGAAAATCATTCTTGGCCAGCCTGTTTAGAATTTGCATTGCTTCCTCCGGCGACTTATCTAGAAGTATGCCGTTTGCCGAGGCATCTACATCATCCTTGTTGGTATATTCACGGCGTTGTAAAACATTGTTACTTGATTCCACACCGGGAATCCGTGTAGGGGGCATTTATGTAGAAGTTCTCTATATCGCTCCCAAGCCTCGTACATGGATTCATCATCTGCCTGCCGAAAAGAAGTAATGTCGTTACGAAGCTTATCAGTCAAATTTGTAGGATTAAACCGAGCAAGGAAATCACGACAAAGATCGGTCCAAGATGCTATTGATCCGGCAGGAATGCTATTCAACCATTCTTTCGCCCTATCCCTCAGTGAATAGGGCAATAATCTTAACCCTAAGACATCAGAGGTGACTCCGTGTATTTTGAACGAGTTGCAAATCTCGAGGAAAGATTTTAGATGTTGTCGTGCATCTTCAGTTGTTGAGCCGCCAAATTGACTAATTGTGTTGATCATATTAAACATTACTGGTTTTAACTCAAAGTGGTCGGCTTCAATTTCAGGTGCGACAACTCCTGGATTAAGTCCATCAAGATCTTCTTCAAGATAGTCTCGAATAGTTCTGTTTCGTGCAAGAATCACTCCTCTTCCTGCTAGAACATCTTGATTTATATTGCCGTCTTGATTAGCCATTGCTACTCTTATCCTTCGTCTAAGTCTTTGTAAGGTTCGTTCGTTTTCTGGATCAAAGGGATATTCTGGTGTAGTTGGTCTCGCCCTGGTCATATACCAATGCAAAACCAAAGTTTGTTAGCCTTTTGAATCTTAAACAAGAAAAGTAAAAGGAAAGTGCAAGAAAATAAAAACAAAGTCGCTATTGCCAATCCCCGGTAACGGCGCCAAAAACTTGTTGCACGTAATAAGTGCTACGCAATTGTGCAAGTATACACGTTGCAAGTTATAGTATAAAAGATATCGTCTCCATAGGGATTGGTGCCACTTCAAGAATCTAGTCTCTTGCACTGTAAAAAGTAAAGACAAAAATAAAGGATTATAGGAGTTTAACTAATAACTAAACTAGAAAGCAAATAAGTAAAATGAGGTGTAATTAGATGAGAGAGATAGGCCAAGTTATCGTGAGTTGAGGTGTGATAGCCGATTGGATCGTCTTGGTAAAAGAGTGCACGGGCAACTCAGTTGCCGTGGCAACTTGCACAACGGGGTTGCCTTGGCAACTAATCGATGGTTGCTTGGGCGACTAGTTGGGCAACTACTTGGGCGTCTGGGCAGCAACCTTCAAGGTTCGGCAGAGCGTTCTTCAATGGTTTCTTCTTATCCCTAAGTTGAAACTCTAGCTACTTGTGCATGCCTTGATAATACATCCCTGCGTGAATCAAGGGTGAACAACAACCAACCTTGCGCTCCTCTTAGCCGTTTAAATCCTTAACTTATTCCTAAGCCGGATTAATCTTCACCATCATTAGATTGAATAAAGATCATATTCATTCGTTTCTTGAATCTAACTCTCCCGATATTAGATAAATAGATAAAGTTACGAGATCCTCTCCCAATTCACTCACAAACAAGAATAAGAACGAAGAATGAATAAACCTTGAATAGAAAAGTGCAAACTCTTATTACCTAAACAAAATCCAATAGTTTCTCACAACCACAAAACACAATAACCCTAGCCAAATAGATTTAGTTCATGGCTAGGTTCCAAAGAAACACAAGATAAATAATCCCTAGCATGAACCTAATTGAACAAGAAAGAAAAAGATGAAGAATTGAAGCTTGTCGAAATCCCCTTGCCCTAGAAGCTTGTCGAAAATTCTCTCCTCTTACTCTATGGAGTTGTCGAAATTTTCCCTCTTCTTGCTCACTTGGAGTTGATAGCTTGGTGATCTATTTATAGGGTTAGGTCAAAGTCCTTCTTTGAGGAGGAAGTTAAGTTGGAATTAAATTATCTTTAAAGAATATAATTCTTTATTATAATTATATTCCTTCTAGAACTTCTCCTATCTTCTTGGAATTTAATTCTTCTTTAACCTCTTCATGGAAATCAAACTCCTTTGGGATTTAGTTTTGCTCCACGTCATCTTGGGCTTGTCTAGTCATCAATTTCGACTACCATATCACCTTATTCTTTGTCGACAATTGCCCTGGCAACTGGCTCGGCGTCTCCTTCATGCATTGCCCTGGCAACTAGCTTGGCATCTCCTTCATGTATTGCCCTGGCAACTAGCTCTAGCCTTGCTTTGGCAAGTGATCCTGTACATACACACAAAACACACCAAAGCAGCATCTTTTCCCACAAAAACTACCAAGTTATGTAATCAAGCTTAACGATGGAGGAAACATGGATTAATGCATGAATGGCTAATTATGCAACTAATATGAGCCTAAGTCTAACAATAATATGAGTAAAAAGGGTAAGAAAAATAGTACTTTTGAACACTTATCAATATGTTATGTCTATGATATGCTATGCCCACGATATATTATGTCTATGATATGCTATGACCATGATATATTATGTCTATGATATGCTATGACTATGATATGTTATGTCTATGATATGCTATGTCCACGATATGTTATGACTATGATATGCTATGTCTATGATATACGATCTTTGATGTCTTATGAGACAAGTAATTTAGGACTAGGATAACTTATGTGATAAGTAACCATGTTCATGAGATGTTACGCTTGGTAACTTATGTGATAAGTAACAATGATTAAGTGATGCCTTGTTTAAGAAGAATAATGAATCCATAAGCTAATCTAATGAATCACCATGAAAACTTGTGTAATAAGTAACTTCCATTTAAAGGATACTTGTGCATAATTGGATTAAGAAATAGTGTCATATTTGAAATCTTATGGCTATGATGACTTGTGTTTGATCAATCTTTTTATATTGTATGGATCCAATTGACCTAGAAATGATGCTTGTTCGAACCCTATGAATATGAAGGGTTGCATTCGAACAAGCTTATTACTTGCCTTGATCCAACAGACTTGAAGAAAGAATAAAGTTATATCATAGAACTTTGATCCATGCATTTGGCTATTTAAGCTACCTCACTAAGCAATTGCATACTCTATTCTTTCAAACATTTCAGTGCATGCTTGCTTCTGGTTATCTTGAGAGCTTGTACGAGATAACGAGGGTCAAGAAGTATGTTCGTAATCTTACTTTAAGAACTCCTAGATGGTGGCACATAGATTTTATATATGCATAAGGCATTTAAGTTATCTCTTTTGGTCATATATATTTAAGTTAATCAAGTATTTAGTATGATATGTAAAGGCCCTTAATATGTTCAATGGTTGTTATGATCGTATGATTGGTAGTATAAATATATACATGTATGTATAGAAGCTAGATCATCTTGTTCCTATCTATGAATGGAAACATATAATTGTATGTCTTTGTGTAGGCCCTTGTTAGGCTTAAGTTGCTTGATTTAATAACTGGATAATTGCATTATCTAAATACTAGTAAGACTAAGATATTGTATATACATCTATGCAAGTTGGTAAAGATGGAAACGCACTATTTAAGTAATAAGATAAATGAATCTTGTGCATAACTAAAATTGACGTTTGATCTCAATGAATCTCTTTGCCTCTAAATTTCCTAGGAATGGTCAAACCTTATAATCTTGCCTTTATCTGAATTATTCTCTTCCATTCGGCTAAATTCATGATCTAAAATGAATAAACAAAGATTACATGTTAAGATTAAAACATTAAATGCCTTGAATGGTTAAATGTTCATAGATCATAAAATTTTATTTTAAAATGCTGCTAAAATGAATGGTCTTAATTTGACTAGTGAACAATGAGTTAAGTGCTTAATAACTTCAAGACATCTGGATTTTAAACCCAAAGTTGTGATTTGATTGAAAAATGTTTATAGCTCATTTGAGAATTAGTTATCTTTTGTGTTTGATCCAATGGCTTACATGCGTTAGGCCAAATCTTGTATGTTTTGTAACACTTCCTACTACGGTTTACTCCTAAACTGGGTTAGGGGTATTATAGATAAACCAACAAAATTGGACATTTGAGGTCAGGTCGTATCGATTCGCGTGAGACCGTATCGATATGGGTTAGTGTTTTCAGGCATAGTGTATTGATACTCGAAGAAGTGTATCAGTACAGGTTTGAGCTACTGGAATCGGGGACTTTGAAAATGCATAGGTGTACTGATGCACTTTCTTGTGTATCCATACGAGTAGCTGTTAATACAGTTAAATGTGCTTTTAAGGATTCCGTTTTATTCATTTTGGTCCCTAATTATTGTGAGTGCAATTGTATGTGATCGGATGATCGTTTTAAGTTAAAATTTGGCATACAAGCATTCAAAATTATTAATTAAGGATTGGTAACTTCAAAATGGACTAAGTCCTTGTAATTTTCCAGAATTGCTTTTTAATCCCTAAATTGTAATTACGTGCAATTGGATGTCGATTCAATGCCCGATTGAGTTGAGGTTTCACCCATTGCCAGTATGCATACCTTAGGTTAATAATATGAATCTAGATATGATAAAAGAAAAAAATGGATGTTTTTCGAGTTATCTCTTCAAGGGTTTGTTTCGGCAACCCAATGTAGCTCGTTCGGTTCGGTCTAGTGTCTAGGCCGGGTCGAGGGGATTACATTTGGTTTTGGAAAACAAGATTGAAGAATCCATTGGAAATAAAAAGTATAAGAAATCAAGATCATTACCTGAAATGCTTGATGAAAAAGAGAGTGTTTGGCTGAAGAGATTTTGAGAGAATAAAGTTTGAGAGCAAAAGTTACGTCAAAAGCATATTAAGGAAATAACTACCTTCTTTTATTAAATCCCCTTTTAATTCCTTAATCAAATCTCTTTAAAATCAATCCTAATTGAGAGGAAAATATGATAAAAACATCTAGTAAATTGGCTCCTTAAAGATTCTAATATTTGATCCTTTTTCAAAATAGTCACTAAAAACAATTTTCATTCTTTACATTTTGGTCACTAACCCAAAATGTCAAATTTCCAAAACCCATTTTATAAAATTGATTTCACCAAATATATCCACATATTAAATAATGATTTTAGGATATTTTACCATATTTTTATCTCACTTAAAAACATTTATTCTGATTTTCACCCAAATCCGATTCAAATCTCCAATCTCGGTCTACAAGACCGTCTAATCAACGTAGCAAACTCCTAGGACCAAAACTAGGCCATTACACTAGCTATTAGAAGTTTCCTTTTCGGGCCATTTTACCCATCTGTGGGTATCCAGGTGGACCTGAAGAAAATCCAAGCTTATCCTTGATTGGAGACCTTTGAAGAATATTGGTGAAATTAGAAGTTTTCTCAGTTTTGCTGGCTAATATAGAAGATTTTTTAAGAGATATTATATACTGGCTGCACCTCTTACAATATTTCTACGTAAAGATGAACCTTTTTCATGGACTAATAACTAAAAAAGAAGTTCTGATAAGATAAAACAAGTTATGAGACATGCTCTAGTTCTGACCTAACCTGAATCTGGTAAGGACTTCACTGTGTACAGTGATGCTTCACACATGGGGTTAGGATGTATTATAATGCAAGAATTAAAAGTTATAGCTTATGCCTAAAGACAGCTCAAGCCTCACGAGCGTAATTATCCAACGCATGATCGTGAATTGGTAGCCTTTTTCTTTGCTCTTAAAATCTGGAGACACTATCTCTACAGAGAGAAATGTTATCTATTGATGGATCACAAAAGCTTAAAATACCTATTGACTCGAAAGAATTGAACGTCCGTCAACGTAGATGGATGAAGCTTTTATAGGATTATGATCTTTTCATCAATTATCACCCTAGCAAGGCCAATGTTGTAGCTGATGCACTCATTCATGACCTTTATAATGTAGCTTCAAGGGCTATAAATGCTCATTTTAGACTCAAGAAAAATCATAAGTTCGTAGCTGAACTCCAAGTTCAGTCTACCATTGTTTCAAGAATTAAGGAATTGTAAGAGTCAGATCAAGAACTCCAAACATTTTTCTCCAATATTCGGGATAAACCAAATCCTGATTTCTCATGGAATTCTAAAAGGCTCTTATGCTTTCGAAATAGAGTATGTATTTCTGACGGTGAATCTCTTTAGATGGATATACTCAATGAGGCTCATAATAGCCCTTTCTCCATTCACCCGGGGTTAGTGAAGATGCATAATGATCTCCGAGAAC
Source organism: Hibiscus mutabilis (assembly GCA_019671005.1). NCBI lineage: Eukaryota > Viridiplantae > Streptophyta > Magnoliopsida > Malvales > Malvaceae > Hibiscus > Hibiscus mutabilis. Next base: position 42,627,320 of record CM033712.1, read on the forward strand.
TATATTGGTGGTTTGGCATAAAGCATGCAATTATCGACATCATATCCAAGTGTATGACATGTTATAAAGTCAAAGTTGAACACCGTGTTCCTACGAGATTGTTGTAGCCCATTGAATTGCCACAGTGGAAGTGGGAAAAGATCACCATGGATTTTGTAAGTGGTCTATCGTCAACCCCAAAAATGAATGATGCTATTTGGATTATAGTAGATTACTTTACCAAGTCCGCACATTTCATACCTTTAAGAATGGATTTTTAGTCTTCCTAAGCTGGCTGACTTGTATATCAAGGAAGTGATAATATTACATAGAGTACCCAAATCTATCATCTCCGATCGTGGTCCATGTTTTGTCTCTCGATTCTGGAGGACCTTACAAGAGGCTCTAGTAACTAGAGTAAATCTTAGCACAACCTCTCATCCTCAATGTGATGGGCAATCAGAAAGGGTGATTCAGGTAAGCTTTGCTATAAGTTAATTCGTGATGAACATGAAAACAAAATTCCATTCTCGATTCTTCCTTATAAACCTTGGAAGACATGTTGTGAGCATGCATTATTGATTTTGAAGGCACGTGGGAGAAATCCCTACCCCTCATCGAATTCGTGTACAATAATAGTTATCAAGCTTCGATCAAGATGGCCCCCTTTAAGGCCCTATATGGGAGGAAGTGCAGAACACCTCTATGTTGGTCTAAATTGTGAGAATGCAAGGTTTTAGGACCTGAACTTCTTTGGGAAATCAATGAAAGGATAGCCATTGTCCATGGCAAGCTTAAACCAACATTTGACTGGCAAAAAACTTGTGCATATTTAAAACGAAGGGACGTTTAGCATGATATTGGTGAAAAAGCTTTTCTTAAAGTATCTCCATAGAAGAAAATCCTCCAATTTGGCAAGAAAGGGAAACTCAGTCCCTAATGTATTGCCACTTTCGAAGTAATTGAAAAGATCGGTCTGATGGCCTACTGTTTGGCTCTTTAAGAGGAGCTTAGTAGAATTCACAAAGTTTTCCATGTATCCATGCTTCAGAAGTACAGTTCTGACCCATCTCATGTCATCCAACCAGAAGCGTTGAAAATTCAGTCAGATTTGACATATGAAGAACCTATGAAAATCTTGGATCGTGATGTGAAATGACTTTGAAACAAGACGGTTCCCTTAGTTAAAGTACTTTAGAGGAGCCAAAATTGCTTAGTATGAAATCAGATTACAGTGATCGGAAATTTTATTTCTGAAAAGTAATTAAAATATTATGATTATAACCATGTAGTTAATTTACTAAGGTTAAGTGTGGATTATGGCTAATTATTTGTAGATATTGGAAGAATGTTGTGAGCATGCATTATTGATTTTGAAGGCACGTAGGAGAAGCCCCTTCCCCTTATCAAATTCGCGTACAATAATAGCTATCAAGCTTCGATTAAGATGGCTCCCTTTGAGGCCCTATTTGGGAGAAAGTGAAAAACACCTCCCTGTTGGTCTGAATTGGGGAAAGGCAATGTTTTAGGCCCTAAACTACTTCAGGAAAACGAAGAAAGGGTAGCCATTTTCCATGACAAGCTTAAAGCAGCCTTTGACCGACAAAAAGCTTATGCAGATTTAAAATGAAGGGACATTCAGTATGATATTGGAGAAAAAGCTTTTCTTAAAGTATTCCCATAGAAGAAAATCCTCTGATTTGGCAACAAATGGAAACTCAGTCCCTGATGTATTGGCCCTTTCGAAATAATCGAAAAGATCGGTCCAATGGCATACTGTTTGGCACTTGCAGAGGAGATTAGTAGAATTCACAAAGGTTTCCATGTATCCATGCTTTAGAAGTACCGTTATGAGCCATCTCATGTCATCCAACTAGAAATGCTAGAAATTCATTCAGAGTTGACATATGAAGAACCTATGAAAATCTTGGATCGTGATGTGAAATGGCTTCGAAACAAGACAGTTCCCTTAGTTAGAGTACTTCGGAGGAGCCAAAAAGGTTGAAGAAGCTATATGGGAACTGGAAGAAAACATGAAGGAGCAATATCCACATTTGTTCCATTCAGGTAAAATTTGAAGACAAATTTTCTTAAGAGGGGGAGAGTTGTAACTCCCCTAAAACTGCCTTAGTAGGACACTAGATTCTAGTGATCGAAAATTTCATTTCCGATAAGTAATCAAGATTTCATGAATATGACCATGTAGTTAATTTACTAAGATTAAGTGTTTATTATGGCTAATTATGGATCAAGGACTAGTTTATAAAATTTGAGAATTGAGGAGAACAAGTGAAGTGACTAAAACATAAGAATTGGAAAGCAAGAAAACTCTAGATAAGAGTAGGCCTGTAAACGAACCAAATGAAAACGAACGAGGGTATGTTCATGTTCGTTCGTTTAATTTTAACCGAACAAATGAACAAACACAAACAACTAAACGAACATAATTCATTGTTCGTGTCCGTTTGTTAAGGAATGCAACATGTTTGTGTTCGTTTATGTTTGTATGTTTAAATGATAAACAAACGTAAATGAGCGAACATAAAATGAAATATGTAAATAAATTTAAACAAACATAAACAAACAAATATATGTGAATAAATTTAAATTTTTAAAAAATATATAATACTTTTGTTATGAAAAATAATAAATATAAATAGATACATGTGAATAAATTTGAACGAACATAAATAAACAAATATAAATGAACGGATTTCCATGTTCATTCAATTAATAAAGCTTGCGAATTCAAGGCCAATTTAGGTGATGGAATCATGAAACCAAGATAGGGTAAAATTAGGGATTTCCATGGATTTTAAGCTATGAATAATTAGATGATACCAAGTGTTTTTCATAGCTAGAATTAGCTATGGATATTGTTATAAGCCTTTAAATAAAAGAAATCCTATCGATTTTGATGAATCCATGTTCTTCTTTTGCTAGAGCAATTCATTGATGGTGAAGAATCACCAAGCTCCTAACAAGGGAGTTGTCATCCAAGAGCCGAAATAGCTCCGTATTTTCCGGTGATTGTAGTTTATGTTTTAAGTATGCCTAGGAGCCATCCCGATTGCACTTTTGATTGAATTGATGAATTTTCATATTTTATGTGTTAAGGCTTCTATAGAGCAAAGCTAAGGAAATTGTCAATGGTAAGCTCAATTAGGTTATATGTGTTACATGATTTTATATTGAACATGACATGAATGAAAATGCATGATATGATTTTATATGTCATGAACATGAGCCATTATTATCCATGAAACATGAATAATGATATGCAAGTTAACAAGTATGTTACAAGGGAGCTAAGGCTCTAATATGTTATATGAAATGCTTCAAGAATCATGAAACTATGAATTATAATAATATGGACCCCTTGGATACAAGTGTACTTTGGATACAATTGGCATGTCATAAAATTCATTGAGCTCATGTATGGGTGGACTACGGTCCTTGGGTTACGACCCTTATATGGCGAGCAGGAGGGATGTATGTTTTATTCCTTGGCGAGGCGGAGAGATTGGCCATTCATGGACTTGGCAATGTTAGTTGTGTTGGAGTATGCCCAAAGACCAATCATGAGATGGTTGTAAAAGACATACTTATTTTATCTTGTTTATTAATATAAAGCCATTATTATTATTTCAGTCTTATTCTGTAAGTTTATAAATAAACTAAATTATAGTAAAGTCCTTAGAATAATATAGTTATTCTTAGAATGTCCTTAGTCGAGTATTATCGTGGACAACAATAATATATTAAGAATAATATGTAGTTGATTGATGACAAAGTGTTTTCATTGATATGGAGATGTCAAAATCAATACATAAGTATGTGTTAGAGAACGACATACTAGACTGACCCGCTATGAGCATGTTTCTTGGATTATTATGTGACACTCACAACATTGCTCATAATAATAACTACATGTATGATCCTCAAACTTGAGATCATCATTATTTCAACATTGTGAGTGACATATTTTGATACAATCAAACGTGTGTCGTAACTGACTACGCTATAAAGACTAATATTGGATATGTTGCAATATATGTAGCGAAATATGGTTGATCAAGATAGGATTTGTCCCTCCTACATAATAGGAGTAATATCATAGGCCACTGATTGAGTGAGACTAGAAATGCATGGCCATGCTCGAATAAATTGATATGAGATATCATAGTTATTCGTTTATAATAGTCTACTCAAGATATCAAGAAATATTAGATGGACTATACAAGTGTGACTATTCCATGACTTGTGTCCGATCTAGATATAAGGACAAAAGGATGTAATACATGAAAAGAGTTAATCAGGAAAAAAAAGTTATGTCGAACCACGACTTCTTGTAACTTAGGTAGCAATGATGTATTGCTAGATGCAACTCATTGCTTGTAATATTATAATTGTTCTAGATATTACTGCTAACGTTGCATGAACCTACAAGGGTCACACCCTATGATTGAAACGAATAAATATCGACTAGATAGGATGTGTACAAACTTGTTGTGCACGAAATAAGTAAAAAATTGAACTTATTATGATTATTGTAATTATAGATAGTTTTGTTTATATATATTTTAATACTAGATAATTATTGTAATTATTAGAAATTATTAAAATATATATATCCCTAAAGAAATCTGGTTGAAGTAGAATTAGATTCTACATAATTAATTATATTCGGTTAAATATATTGTATATTTAAAGAATCTGAATTTAATTACAATTAGGGTTTTGAATTCTATATAAAGACATAAGGTCTAGCAGCCAAAGTATGCTTTTGCGAAAAACCTCTCTAATAGTTAAAGAAGAGAAAATATTGTTCGTTTCATTTGGGTGGACTGTGTAGAGGTCAGAATGCTATTGTAACGACTTAAATTCGATATCGTGCTAGAAGAATTGGATTCTCCTAACTCCCTGTGGTTTTTAGATTTAATTAAGGTAACGTTTCATCCCTTTTCACCCCGAACTTGTTCCTCGTACATGGATTATTGGTGGAATACGCCAGATAATTTTTCCGCTACGCCATGGGGTGTACCGACATTTCCCAACAGTGGTATCAGAGCCACTTGTACGATACGAATTCGGACTTAAATACTTGGATGATGCATTTGTATGAGATGCATGCTTTGTTTTTCCTGTTTTGACGAGTATACGATATTTGTGCAAAATAGTGAACTTAAATCTAGTCGCGGTTAATATGTTAATATGTTTTAAATAAGTTTTTACAACCGATGGATAAACGTTAATCATATGTTAGTGGCTGTAAGGTTTTAATGTTCATATGTTAATTGTTAACATGATGAACATGTGGTTCTAATAGCAGATCGTTTTGGCAGAGGAACAATGGTTGTTCTAGCGCGAAAAGCCTTAGGGATTGAAAAAATCCAAAAACAATAATATGTTGATAAAAGTTATCAAATTGTGAGGTTTTTCTATAGTAATCGAAGTGCCAAAATTAATTCAGTAACCATGATTCGTGCCAACGCTAAAGAAGATCAAGAGGCAACCATGGCGAGATTCTTGGAAGGATTGAATCAAGAGATTGCAAATGTAGTTGAATTACAACACTATGTGGAAATAGACGAGATGGTTCTTATGGCAATGAAAGTTGATAGGGAAATCAAGAGGAATAAATCCACTAGGGGTAACAACAATTCCGCCCCAAAATGGAGTAAAGGAAACAATTATCGAAGGCAACCACCGTTGTAAATGAAAGAAAATACCGAGCCTTCAAAGGCAAAGCTGGTACTCGTGGAAAATAGTAAAGGCAAACAGTCAACCAATATTGAGTGCACAAGAGACATTGAGTGTTTCAAGTGCCTTGGTAGAGGTCACATGGCGGACCAATGTCCAAACTGGAACACAATGCTAATTTTGGACGATGATGAAGTTGTTTCCAATGTCGAGATTGACAAGGAAGAGGAAATACACGAGGATGATGACGAAAATATAGAATCAGCCTTGAATGGAGATTTGCTTGTAGTTAAAAGACTTTTGAACACGCAAATGGCTATCGAAAAGTTACAAAGGGAAAACATCTTCCATGCGAGGTGCAACATCAACAACATGGTATGTTTCATGATTATCGATGGTGATAGTTGCACAAATATTGCTAGCACTATAATGGTAGACAAGTTGGGATTGAAGACCTTGAAGCATCTGAATCCTTAAAACTTCAATGGCTAAATGACGATGGCAAACTCAATGTAACCAAGCAAGTGTTAGTACTTTTTTCTATTGGCAGGTACAAGGATGAAGTACTATGTGATGTCGTTCCTATGTATGCTGGTCACATCTTACTTGGGAGGTCGTGGAAGTACGACAAAAAGGAAATTCATGATTGCTACACCAACCAATATTTATTCAAGCATGAAGGGAGAAAGATCATTTTGGCGCCATTGTCACCATTAAAAGTGCAACGTGATCAATTGTACATAAAGAAAAGCGTCAAAGCCATGAGAAAGGATCATGAAGTTGTAAAATTAACCAAGGAGTATTATGAAAAGACATGTTCCATTGCCAATAATCACAATGGTTCCAAAGAACGTGATGGTCCCTGCAAAGAAGGCATCCAAAAGATGAGTTCCTACACCAAGAGCATGATAGTTCAAAGAAGCACAAGGAAATGAATCGAAAGGCTGGTGCTGTTTTAGAAAAGAAAATGATTAGGAAGTGTCTTATGATACAACCAATAATCTATTTACCAAATGCTAACTTAATCTTGAAACATAGTTTATTTTCTATTTTGCAGGAAAGGACGATAAAGTTGAACAACTCGTTTAGAGGAAAGTCAAAAATGAGGGCTAAGGATTTGATCACCCCTACATCAAGAAAGCTTTCAAAGAATTTTCTCGATTTGAGGACAAATCGCCTAAAAGAGGGAGGATTATGAGATCCTACTCAAGCACCTACTCTTGTTCATCATTCTTCCATCTTATCTCACAAAGATAGGGGTTCATTTTCACTTTTGTAACACACCTAAAAAAATATTCTCAATACATATTTCTTTGTGAGATTATTCTCTCTATCTTGTTCTTTTTAGAACTTTACTGACTTATCAAGTTTTTCTTGTGGCATCACCATCTTTTCATCTTGATACTTGTGGTTCCTATCTCTTTATAGATAGTGGGTCCAAGTCCTTATTACCACCCCTTAAAGAAACAATATAAGGTTTGGGTTTAGGCTCCATATAGCCTAGGTTCTTCCTTGAGTTTTCTTTAAGATACTATCATTTTACCATCTTCCAAACAACCCCTTTTATTTTTTAAGCCATTACCTTACAAGCCCACCTAAACTTGCCACCATCTTCATCTTTATTTTCTTTTCAAAGCCCATCCAAATTACCCTGCAATTACCTACCCTAAAACCTTCTGTTTGAGCCTATCTTGCATGCAGGCTTCTTCTTTCCTTCCTAGATCTAACAATCAAGGGGTTGCCTTCAACATCATTTAAGCAAGGCGTATTCATCCATAGAAGCCCTCACATCAAGTATTCTTTAAAAGATGGCTTTATTGGTACTTACATGGCCAAGTGCTCTAAATCCATGTTAAAACCTCCATGGGCATGATTTATGACCAGCATAACATGTTAGAAATATGTTGTATGAATCTTATGTGTTATGAAATTGATTTGGATACAACTGAATTAAGGTTTGATATGAAAATATGCATTTTGGTGCAGGGCGTATTGGTTCCCTATCTGGTGTGTACCGATATGGCCATGCCAAATTTGAGCATATGGTACAAAGTGTATCGGTACGGTCGACCATAAATCAAATTCAACAATTAAAACTTAAGAAAAATCTAACACTGATATATATTAAACTAAGGAAATTATTTAAACAAGTTCAAAAAGCTCCATAAAATAAAACCATTATCGATAAGAGCAAAAATACAAGTAAATCTCCAAAACAACATCAAAATAAAGAGAAGTTTAAGAAGATAACAAGATATTTCCTCGATTTAGCACTCGACTCCTCATTGCCTTAGATAGATCTGCCTTGTTTCACCTCAGATCTCCAGAAATAAGCTTAAGTCACCATGGGAGGAGGATAAAAGCTCAAAGGTTGAAGATGATAAAAATGGGAAAAGTGTGACCTTCTCTTTCCTCCAAAATAGTCCTTATATAGGCCACCAGAGGAAAGACACCAATCCTGCAGTTTATTTGCATGCTCAGCGTTGTACAAGTTTGTTATAACAGAATAGACAACTGGTAGATGCAGTGTTGAACTGGCAGTAGTAGTGAAAACTTCTTCTGTAGGGACATCAGTATTGTAGCGACAACAAGGCAAAAATAAACTGAAATATAAAAAGCATGAGCCATTGGAACTAAGCATAAATGGATGCCAATGTGGGGACAATAAAACTTATAAATCAATGGAAAAACATGCTCTTTAAAGAGTGTCGAATTTTCTAACACTTGGCAAAAGAGTGGAAATGCAATGTAAATATGCAAGAAATAATGCCAAGTATAGGTCTTTTACGTGCAAGTTATACGATCAACAAGTAATACATCAGTAAGCTGAGTATCGTATCCACATGGATTGACCAAGAATTTGATTTTTTTAATTGTTTACTTGTTAAGGGAAAATGTTAGATTGATTTGAAGTTTGTTTTAGAAAGTAGCTTAAAGGAATGGAATGAAGGTAAAAATAGTTTGGCAAAAGGAAGTTTTCAAATAAGTGATGGGCGTTAACAAGGGATGCCTGGATTTTACGCTAGCTATGCCAGCTATTAACAATGTCATGCCTTGTGTTTATTGCCAAGCAGATTTTAAGAGTGGCATTGCCTCTGTCGATGGTAATACCCTAAGTTAACCATGTTAAAACCCTTATATGTCTATAGTGAAGCTTTTCATCAATTAACTTGATTAAGTTTCAATCTATACTCCTAAGGGGTATATTCACTTCCGAAGTAAGCTCATCTACTTGAACATCTTCTATCGAATATTCTCTCCTTAGTACCTGGCAACTGATCGTTACCCTTAAGTCTATTAAGATATTAAGGTGTAATAAGCAAACAATGTCAACTGTCGTATGACAAAGAATTAAAAAAAACGAAGTGACGGCCAGATAGAAAATAATGCCAAGGCATTCAAAATTATTAAAAACCAAAAATAAACAAAGCATTAAACGCAAACATCCCTAACCAACTATAAAAGCTTTGTTCACGGTTGGGGTTCCATCCACAAAACCTCATCCTATCTCAACATCATCACTTAAAATAAAATTAAAATTAAACTAAGAGAATGAGCAAGAAGGGGGTTCGTCGATGCAGCCCTTCGAATGCTCTAGAGCTCTCGGTCTAGGATGGTCTAACCGCATACATAGCCTCTAGCTTCCCTTTCCACCACCATGCTCACCTCAAGTTCTTTGATCTCTTCCTTTAAATAAGCACACATGGATAACCCTAGAATGAGTTTGAGTTTGAATTTTGATTCTGCACTTAGGAGAAAACACGTTATCCTTTATCTCCATTTGAATTTTAGGGTTGATGTATATTGGGTTCAACGGCTACTTTGACTGGGCATCGGCCTTCACTTATTTGCCAACCGAGCTTGGCAATCTCTAGTCCAACATTTCCAACTACAATTAGGTAATTCTCTTCTACTTTTCTGCTTCCTACGCCTGCACTGCTCTGCCAAGCCTGCCCTACTCCTAACCTACATCAATGCTAGCAAAACAACCCTTCACACTAGCAATATACAAACTCCCTAACTCCTTATGCAAATGCATGATTTTCACAACTAAATGCAAACATATATACTTAAAGAGAAGCAAAAGCATTGTGAAATATGCATAAAAATCAGTACTTTCTAGGAGTTAACACTCCCCCAAACCTAGCTCATTTCTTGTCCTCAAGTAATGCAACTAAAATTTAAGAAAACATAAAAATGAGTACCTCGACAAAAGTTATTCTGAATGCCAACAAATGCAGTAAGCAGAATATGGCGCTAGTTTTGTCCTCAGGTATCCCAATACAGTAATGCCAAGCAGATAAGCAAATTCAACTGCAACAATATAACTCTAGTCTAAAGTCCTAAAGTGTGCATGAAGTGCAGGCAATATGCATCAAGATTCCTTTAACTCCCTTAGTCAAATTTACTATCTAAACTTAGAATTGTTTTTTTCACCAAGGGTTTTTGCTAGCAATATTTTAAGGCTTACTTTGAAATATTGTTTGGTGGGAGAAATAAGAGGGGGCATACTATGAACCCCTGCGTTAATCCAGACATTACTAGGCTTTTACTCTTCAACTCATACCCTAAAGTTTTTTACTTAAGAACTAAAAGGGAGCAAACCACGAAACCCCAAGTTACTTATTATCTCTAGGCATATGAGAGTTCTATATTTTCTTGTCTTGGGAAAACATTGTTGCCTTATTATTTTCTTTTACCCTGGCATTATTTTTTTTTCTGAGTTTAGTTTGAATAATTTTAAGTTTGTTTAGGAACTAGATGCATACTACGTGTTAAGTGAAAGTTCAATTTCCCTAAACTAGAGACCAATTGCCAAGTAGACTTGGCATTACTATTCTGCTGGCTTATACAAACTCAATATAACACCCCAAACCTGGCTTAGGAATAAACTGAAGTTAGGAAGTGTTACTGAACAAAAAACCAAACAAACATTCTAATAACTTCATACTTCTTACCCAAACAAACAACCAGAAATATAAGATTTTTTTAAATTTTTAGCAAACTCCCAAGAATCAAGACTACACCACGATCCGTGATGTAATACCCCCAACATCTAACTTGAAAGATGTTACTAAACTAAAGTAAACACAACTAACATGCTTAACAAGTTAGTATTTGAACTACATCAAGAAACCATGTAATCTCATAGACATTTTAGGCCAATATCTTTATAATTAAGTTTTACCAGCAACTCTTTCTTTCTATTACTTAAGTACAATTCGCATGAAAGTATATGTAGTTGTAGGTTATCAAGTACTAGTCGAACAAGAGCATCACAAACAATATCACCATCATCAAAACTAAGTCTCCCTAGATCATATCTATATCATGATAAATTCAACCATATCTAAATCAGCCTTATATCAACCACAACTAAAAGAACATGAAGCAACCACATCACTTATAAGTCCTTTAGTGACTTTTTGCATCACTTTCAAAAGATACACAAAGCACTATAGTCATGATATATATACTTGTGCCACCTTCTAAGAGTTTTAAGTAAAAAAATACAAAACATACATTAAGACTTCCTCGTGACCTTGCTTAGTCTCCTGAACATGGTTAATACTAGCTTTTCCTGAGAAATACCAAGGTGAGCCATTAGAATGATAGTCTTGAAATCCACATAAAACAATATGAGTGTAGAAAAACTTAACAATTTCAATTTAGTGCATATTGAATCTAGTTCATACATTATGACCATCAAGATTATACACAAGGCAATTAACATTTAGTCACAAAAGTGTCATGCTTACTAGTTATCAAGCAAGTAGGTTTATTTCAAGATTTGACCTTACCAAAGTTTCGATTCGTGCCTTACTCTTCAAGGAAGGATTACACATCACTTACTACTCAAGAAAGGTACTTAAACCTGCACGAACAATCCTCTTTAGCTAACAAACTTTACAAGCAACCTTTGTTGTTTATATTAGCATTGATTAATAATCAGCCTAAATATACAAATTCAATCCGAATTCGTCAACAAGCAGAGGTACTATGATACCTTTGTAATTTATGTCCGTATTACGATGCAAGGGTACAAGAGTACCAAACAAGGGACAGTAGTCCGTTTCAAGCTGAGCTCAGGGGGTCTATTGGCATGCCAAACCTATCTAGGATGAACACTAATCAAGGCTCATTGTATAATTTTCAATAAGTAAATAATAAACTTTTATATACAACCCAATAATTAATCATCGATCACCATAAACTATCTAAAGCATTCTAAATTTAACCAAACCACATTCATGCTTGATTAATCGACTTAACATCCATACATACCTCGGTGTACTTAGGAAGATTTAAGACAACAATAGTAACGTAAGCATTCAAGGCTCAAGTAGTGATCAATTAGGTTTAGGTTGTTTGATAAACTTAAGCTTAATTTGAAAACATAATTTACACTCGCAGTTACGCCAAGCTATTCTTGATCATGAATCACAATCCCCTTTTGCCTCTCATCCCCTTGATCAACTCCCTTTTTGTCTAATTAACAAGAATTTAATAGTGAATTAGAACCAATACATTACTTATTAATGTTATCTATCTAACTCACATTTCCATATAGGCTTTAGGTTAGATTTTCCAATGCTTCTTTTGATCAATTCAATAGGTTCTCATACAAAAACAGTTCAAAACTATGGTCACATTACTATTTGTATAAAACAGTCCCTTTTCTTTTATGCATTTCAAAACTGCCCACCTCCTATACTACATGCTTTTGCTCCTTAAATCCATTTTCCTATCAAACTTAAATACATCCAATTTACCATACAACTAACAACCAAAATTTAAGTCACCAAATAACACTTAAATTTACTTCAAAACAATGCTTAATTAACTAATTTCCCCAAAACAGTCTCATTATAAATCCCCTAGTGCAGGACCGTTTCTACTCCTCTAAAAGATTACTTAAACAAACCTTAAATATCATCTTAAGCTCTTCCCCTATTTTCTGATAAATTATTACAGCCTTGCAATACATTAAATCAAAAAATTTGTTACCAATTTAATGTTTAAACAGTCCATAACATGCTAATTGCCCAAAACAGTTTCATTCCATGTTAATATCGAATAGGGCAGCTTTAAAGTTACGTTTAAATCTTGGTTCAACCTTACATGAATTCAATACCTCTATTTCCAACATTGAGGATTATTCAAAATAGTTTTACCACTATATTTTGGTTACCAATCATGCTTCAATTCACACAATTTCCTATCCTATACCAAAACCAATACCAAACTTGTTCTTCCTATCAAGCAAGAATTTCAACAAGCAAAGTTTGAATCAAAACTACGAACAACCACATTGTTAAAATACGAATTAAAGAAGAATAAAAGGGAAGCATACATTCTTTAGCACCCAAGTATAATTTATGCACAATGTCACCAAAATCCTTAGTGAATTAACCCCATGAACACTTTCTCTCTTTCCCTCTCTAAATTTAGGCTTTCAGTTCCCAAAAAAAAATGAAGAAGATGATGGAATTTTGTTTAATTCATTCAATCCTTCACCGTCCACACGTGACCATCTCCCCAAGGTGCCAACCTTCAAGTTTTTATTTAATTATCTATTTGGCATGCAATTAACCAAGTTTGGTTATTTATATATTTGGTCACTTCAATTGGTTCTCCCAACCCTTCTAATTGTAAATCGGTCCTAAGCCAAGCCTACTATAATTAATTCTCCTAATTAAATCACCATAAGGATTGTAATAAGATATTTTCCTAAGCCAAAGTTTATTTTGTAACGCTCGCAACTGTTTTTGGAAGGGGGTATTTATTCTTGGTCGAATAAAACATTTATCTTGTAACGCTTGCAACTGTTTTTGGAGCTCCCTCAATTCAACTGGAGCCATACGATAAGGAGTGATGGACACTAGATTAGTTTTGGGTTGAACCCCGAGTTGGTGGCAGTCCTAGGAGTTCCTCAAGAAAACATCAAGAAATTCAGGAATAGTTGGAATTGAGTTGATATTAAACTCAAGTTTAATATTTCCAACCATGGCAGCAATAAGAAGGTTTGGTTCTTTAGATTTTTGGTTAATTAGGAGTATTGATTCTTTTCCTAAACCGCGAAGATAAAGTTTTCTTTTATAGCAATCTACCCAAGCCTGGTGCCTCCCTAACAAGTCTAGTCCCATAATTAAATTCAATTCGCTAAAGGATAGAAAATAAAGATCAACAGGGAATGGAATGCCTTGAATGTGCAAAGAACAATCCTTACATATAAGGTTTAGGGCTACATTTTCTCCTATAGTGTTCGAAACTACCAGGCCATTTTCAATAATTTCATAATTCAATTTAAGCTTTTCAATCAAAGGGTAACAAATAAACGAATGAGTGGAACCCGGGTCAAATAAGGCATATACAAGATTATCATTTAGTTCAATAGCACTTGCTATTACATCGGGCGCATCTTCATCTTTTCAGCCTCGAATATGATATACCTGAGCAGGGGCTTGAGATTCTTAATGTGTAAAAGCAGGAGCTTGACCCCGGTTCCTTCCTGAATTTCCTGACTATGCTTGTTTTGGTCCTTTCCCCCGAGGTGATTGGATAGGATTGAGATTCTAGGATACCCAAGCCGGATCCTTGTTCAAATTTTGAGGACAGTCTCTAACAAAATGATCCAATCCTCCATAATGGAAACATGTATTTGTCTGCTTCCTGCACTGGCCCGAGTGGTAATTTCGACAAAATTTGCAGAAGTGGGATTGAGATTCTCTACCCGAGTTCCTCAAACTATTAACATATATTGTTGGTGCAGAGGATTTGATTATAGTTTGAGGCTTAGGCATGAAGTTGCCCTTCGGTAGCGAGAATTGATTCAAAGAATTTCCTCATTGGTTTTTTGGCTTCTTAGACGACCAGAAATGCTTGTTTTCAGTCCTTTGTCTTTTACCTTTTCGAGAATAGTTGTCTTTCCACTTTTCGACTGCTTTCATTTTAGCTTCTGTGGCTATTGCTCGATTCATTAAGTCTTGAAAGTCAGAGATCCTGAGTTCTGTAAACACGAGGCTTAAATCGTCATTGAGACCATCAATAAACATTCGGCATTTGTCTTCCTCCTTCTTGATGTATTCTGAACCATACTTATAGTACTTGAAAAAATCACTAACATACTATTCTATGGGTATGCCTCTTTACTTCAAGTACAAGAAATGCTTTCTATGCTCTGCCAAGTATTGTTCGCTGATGTACTTCTTACGAAAATTTTTAAGAAAGAACTACCAGTTGATGGAATTAGCCAAGGCTGTCAGGGTTATAGTTTACCACTAGCTTAAGGCTTTGTCAGCTAACAAGGCCAAAGCACATTTGAGTTTATGTTCATCAGAACATTGTAACTATTTTGTCAGGATTCTGATAGTGGTCTCAAGCCAATATTCTGCAACTTCAGGGTTTTCATCATCAGCCCCCGAAAAAGTATAAGCCCTATGTGAAGCTAGCTTTTCAATTGGTGCTCTAGACTATGCTACCCCAGGTGTAGGGGAAGAATTTTGCTCTAGGGAGACAACGAACTGATTAAACATTTCCTTCATACTGAGGAAACATTCTTTTTGGACAAGATGGATTTGAGGAGCTTCAGGTTGTTGTTCAACAGCCTTTTGGGGGTTTTGCTGCTCCTGTCCCATCGTTACACTTCCTCCACCATTGGAGGAACCAACTGGGCTCTCATTGTCCTGACCCAAGTGAGTTCCAAACATTTCAAAAATTGATAATAATCAAGGGAGACTTTTAGCAAGCAAGATCACAAATAGATTAAGTTCAACTCCTAGGTTGCACAAGGTAACTGAAGATGCAATCTAAGTTCAGTTTAGTCCTAGGATCGACCAAACCTTAGCTCTGAATACCAAATTATAACAGCCAAAACCCGGTTTAGGAATAAATCGAAGTTAGGAAGTGTTACTGAAAAAAACCAAACAAACATTCTAATAACTTCATACTTCTTACCCAAACAAACAACCAAAAATACGATAATTTTTTTAAACTTTTAGCAAACTCCCAAGAATCAAGACTACACCACGTTCCATGATGTAATACCTTCAACGTCTAACTTGAAATGTATTACTAAACTAGAGTAAACACAACTAACTTGCTTAACAAGTCAGTATTCGAACTACATCAAGAAACCATGTAATCTCATAGACATTTTAGGCCAATATCTTTATAATTAAGTTTTACCAACAACTCTTTATTTCTATTACTTAAGTACAATTCGGATGGAAGTATATGTAGTTGTAGGTTATCAAATACTAGTCGAACAAGAGTATCACAAACAATATCACCATCATCAAAGCTAAGTCTCCCTAGATCATATCTATATCATGATATATTCAAGCATATCTAAATCAACCTTATATCAACCACAACTAAAAGAACATCAAGCAACCACATCACTTATAAGTCCTTTAGTGATTATTTACATAACTTTCAAAAAGATACACAAAGCACTATAGCCATGATATATATACTCGTGCCACCTTCTAGGAGTTTTAAGTAAAAAAATACAAAACATACATGTAGACTTCCTCGTGACCTTTCTTAGTCTCCCGACCTTGGTTAATACCAGCTTCTCCTGAGAAATACCGAGGTGAGCCATTAGAATGAGAGTCTTGAAATCCACATAAAGTAATATGAGTGTAAAGAAACTTAACAATTTCAATTTAGTGCATATTCAATCTAGTTCATACATTATTACCATCAATACTATACACAAGGAAATTAACATTTAGTCACAAAAGTGTCATGCTCATTAGCTATCAAGCAAGTGGTTTATTTCAAGATTTGACCTTACCAAAGTTTCGATTCATGCCTTACTCTTCAAGGAAGGATTACACATCACTTACTGCTCACGAATGGTACTTAAACCTGCATGAACAATCCTCTTTAGCTAACAAACTTTACAAGCAACCTTTGTTGTTTATATTAGCCTTGATTAATAATCAGTCTAGATATACAAATTCAATATAAATTCATCAACAAGTAAAGGTACTGTGGTACCTTTCTAATTCACAGTCTTTATTACGATGGAAGGGTACAAGAGTACCAAACAAGGGACTGTAGTCCGGTTCAAGCTGAGCTCAGGGGGTCTATTGGCATGCCAAACCTATCTAAGACGAACACTAATCAAGGCTCTTTGTGTAATTTTCACTAAGTCAATTATAAACTTTTATATACTACCAGTAATCAATCATTGATCTCAGTAAACTATCTAAAGCATTCTAAGTTCAACCAAACCACATTCATGCTTGATTAATCGACTTAACATCCATACATACCTCGGTGTACTTACCAAGATTTAAGCCAACAATAGTAACATAAGCATTCAAGCCTCAAGTAATGATCAATTAGAATTAGGTTGTTTGATAATCTTAAGCTTAATTTGAAAATATAATTTACACTCACAGTTACACCAAGCTATTCTTGATCATGAATCACAATCCCCTTTTGCCTCTTGTCCCCTTGATAAACTCCCTTTTTGTCAAATTAACAATGATTTAATAGTGAATTAGAACCAATACATTACTCATTAATGTTATCTATCTAACTCACATTTCCATATAGGCCTTAGGATAGATTTTCCAGTGCTTATTTTGTTCAATTCAATAGTTTCTCATACAAAAACAATTCAAAACTATTGTCACATTACTATTTGTATAAAATAGTCCCTTTTCTTTTATGCATTTCGAAACTACTCACCTCCTATACTACATGCTTTTGCTCCTTAAATCCATTTTCCTATCAAACTTAAATACATCCAATTTACCATACAACTATCTATCAAATTTTAAGCCACCAAATAACATTTAAATTTACTTCAAAACAATGCTTAATTAACTAATTTCCCCAAAACAGTCACATTATAAATCCCCTAGTGTAGGACAGTTTCTACTCCTCTAAAACGTTACTTAAACAACCCTTAAATATCATCTTAAGCTCTTCCCCTATTTTCTCATAAATTATTACAGCCTTGCAATACATTAAATCAAATATTTGTTACCAATTTAATGTTTAAACAGTCCATAACATGCTAATTGCCCAAAACAGTTTCATTCCATGTTAAACTCGAACAGGGCAGCTTCAAAGTCACGTTTAAATCTTGGTTCAACCTTACACGAATTCAATACCTATATTTCCAGCATTGAGGATTCTTCAAAATAGTTCAAACTACTTTTACCGCTATATTTTGGTTACCAATCATGCTTCAATTCACGCAATTTCCTATCCTATACCAAAACCAATACCAAACTTATTCTTCCTATCAAGCAAGAATTTCAACAAGCAAAGTTTGAATCAAAACTACCAACAATCACATTGTTAAACTACGTATTAAAGAATAATAAAAGGGAAGCTTACATTCTTTAGCACTCAAGTATAATTTAAGCACAATGTCACCAAAATCCGTAGTGAATTAACACCATGAACACTTTCTCTCTTTCCCTCTCTAAATTTATGCTTTCGATTCCCAAAAGGAAATAAAGAAGATGATAGAATTTTGTTTAATTTCATTCAATCCTTCAACGTCCACACGTGCCCATCTCCCCAAGGTGCCAACATTTCAAGTTTTTATTTAATTATCTATTTGGCATGCAATTAACCAAGTTTGGTTATTTATCTATTTGGTCACTTCAATTGGTTCTCCCAACTCCTTTTAATTGTAAATCGATCCTAAGCCAAGCCTACTATAATAAAGTCTCCTAATTCAATCACCATAAGGATTCTAACAAGATATTTTTCCTAAGCCAAAATTTAGGGTGTTACGCTCAGGATTTTCAAATTTCATCATTGGACAGAATATTCTAGAGCAAATTAAACTACACTAGCAAGGTGTTAGCAATCTTTCAAATTTAACTGAGGTGAAAGAAAATTTAATGGTTTGGCATGCATGGCTAAGCCTAATCTATAAGGCATCAGAATGCAAAT
Source organism: Hibiscus mutabilis (assembly GCA_019671005.1). Lineage (NCBI taxonomy): Eukaryota > Viridiplantae > Streptophyta > Magnoliopsida > Malvales > Malvaceae > Hibiscus > Hibiscus mutabilis. The sequence continues at coordinate 42,645,932 of CM033712.1, forward strand.
AGGAATATAAACATGAATGCATGGTATGTCAATAGATGTGAGGCAACACATACCCCGAAACCAAAGGTGTGCATTGTCCTCAATGCATGCAAACGTATATAAACAAATGAAATAAACTAAAATTAAAATGCATGAAAAATGAATGCAAGGAGTTTAAGGGGAAGAGGACTCCCCTTCGGAGGTTTCTTAGCGTGTGAAGTCGGTATTTCTCTTGACAAAGCTCCCACAATCAGGAACTTCAGGAGTTAGTCTCCTCTAGTCCACGTCTCTCCCATTCGAGCACCAACAACATGCAGCAACAAGAGACACAGAGCATTAGAGAACCAAAAGAGGCGAAAACATTTCAGAAGCCACAGATAAATACAAACAAAAATATTCATGCAACCAATGGCATTTTTCTAATTTGTTATTACATTTCACATTCCAATGTAATATCAAAAGGCTATAAAAGAAAACGTAAAAAAATTGTAACCCTAAGTTCAAATTCCGGGGGATTTCAAAGCAAATCAATACAAAGAAAAAAGCCTTTCAAGGTATCTATTCTCCCTATCTTTTCAATTTGAAGCATAGCATATATATCAAAAAATAAAAGGGTTTAGGGTTTAGCTCAGCTGTTCAGGCTTCTCCACCTCTGATGACAAGCTTTGTGGCTTCTTTTGGGACCAAATGAAGTGAATCAGCTTAAAAGGGAGATGAGTTTTTCATTTCATTTTAAAAAGGGAGGGGCTTTTCGAATTTAGCTTTTGATAAAAAGAGGTTTTCTTTCCTCTATTCTCTAAGGATTTGGTCTCAGATTTGGGTTTTTTTAAAAAGGATTTCATGAAGAACACGATGAACATCTTTAGAGGATTTATATAGAGCCGTTTTTGATCCATTTTTGGGGGAGGTTATAAAATGAAATCTGTTATAACATTTGGTATATATACTAACCTGTTTGACCCAACCTGAACCCGAGTATAACCCGCCCTTCTTTCCTGGATCTCACGCCGCAACTCTCCAGTTTTCAATTGTTTCAATTTTGTCATTTTCCTTTCAATTCGGCACTTAATTTTGAATTGTTTTCAAATTAACTTCTACATTTTACTCTCTTTCAAATTAATCCCTAATTCATAATTTTTATTTTAAAAAGATAAAAATCTAATTCCTTTTTTATTTAATCTTAACAATTGCTTAGCTATTTATTTTATTTACTTAATTAAATATTTCTTTTATGCCTTTTGTGTATATATTTGTTTGTAGGTTAAACTTTAGGATTAGGGACTTAAAACTTAGATTAGTGAATGCTTGTTGTAAAATATTCTTCATTTCAATAAATACACTTAGTTATATTTAAATATTAATAATTAAAAGGAATATAGACATTTCATTAGGACTATTCACTTAGATTTAAAATTAAAATTCATTAACACATTTAATTTTCTTGTTTATTTGTTTAAAAAGTGAAAACTTAATTAATATGGTGTCTTATCAAACGAGAATGACGGGTTCACGCCAGGAGTGTTGGCGGTGATTAAAGTTCATTTCCCGGGCGATAAGGCCGTTAAAATAGTTTTACATTCATTTTACGGACAAATAAAATCAAAATTTTGTGAACCTGCAAATTCCAGTTTTAAAAAACACTTTTTGAAATCAATTAAGGTACCAATTTTTTTGGGCATTTTGGGGGTGCTAACCCTTCCCTACACGTAACCGACCCCCGAACCTGTTTTCTCTTGTTTTTTGTGGAACAAATTGTAATTTTGATAAATAAAACATTTTATCAAAATACCCATGTTTTAAAAGTGATCCAATCACACTTTTTTAAAAAAGATTGGTGGTGACTCCGTAATTTTATAAAGTTTTTTTCCAAAATGTCAAAACCTTTACCAAAAAAGGGTTGCAACAGCTTGGCGACTCCGCTGGGGAAATTTTGTTTTAAAAAAAACAAAAAAGGGTCAGGCCACAAATTGTTTTCAGAAATGTTTTTAGAAAAAGGAATTTGCAAGTTCACAAAGGTTTCAATTTATTCATCCGCTTAATGAACGTAATTCTCTTTTGCGCATTTTAAAAAAATGTTGCAAAAAGCTCTATTCCCGAGCTCTACCCAATTGTTAAGTGAGGGGAAAACGCTTTGCTCTTATCAGAATATTGATTATCCATATGAGCTTAGCAAGTACCTTTGGGACTCATATGTTTCATGTGTTCGTGAGGATATTGATTCTTCAAGAAGACATAGAAAGTGAATCCTCCTAAGTTGAACTTGGTTCGTTTGAAGCCTATAATGGGTGAGAACCAGGGGCCTTGCTACCCTTAGTAGGGGACAGCGAGGACAGCTCGGGTACCTTTTAGAACTCAACTGTTTGAGAACTTAGAGCCCACCCCAATAGAGCTATGCAGAAAACTTAGGGTTTTAGTAATAAAAGGAAGACATGTCCTGGAGTATTGGAATGTGCTACCCAGAATTGTCTTTGAGTTCTCTGTGTTTTCTTGATTCTAATCTTTGTTCCCCTTGTCTTGTTGTTTGCATAACCATTCATGCCACATCATTACATATTTAGAAGGGGCCGATTATCAAAAACATTGCTCAACTTTGAAAAACTTGTGTTATGGACGAAAGGATTCTGAAAATTGAAGAAGAGAATGCAAAGGTCTGACATCGGTCTGAGGTGAATCAGCGAACATTTGGAGATAGTCTAGTAGCTGATCATGAGACAGAGACTTTGGAATATGCCCACATCAGCATCAAGTAGAACAATGTGCAAGAATTGCAGGAAATCTAGGAGCACTTTGATTATGAGACCAAGCAGTTGTTCCATGAAGTGTATGGTGACATGGTCTATTTCTTGTACGCGAAGGTTGATGAACAGTTAAAGAAAGCCTTGGTTCAATTCTGGAATCTGGGATATTGCTGCTTCACCTTTAATAAAGAAGACATGATGCCTACATTCGAGGAGTACTTGGCCCTTTTCAACCTGTGCAAAGTAAAGAAGAACTGGGTTTATGCTGAACCACCTAAAAACAAAATCCCACATGCAAAGCTTTAGGCGTTTGCTGGTATGAGTGATGGTTGGGTTAAGGGGTTGATACAGAAGGGAGGAGGCACCTTTAACATCCCTTGGTCAAGAATCAGAAGTATAATTTTGATTCACCCCGACAAAGATAAGAGAGTTGATCTCCTAGCCTTGCAATTTATAGTTTAGCCATCTTTCCGAGGGTTCTAGGAAACATTGATGTGGTATTACTTGATTTCCTTGAACAATTAAAGAGATGAGTCAATTTGGTGCCAGCTGTACTTGCTGAGACTTTCATTTCCCTCAATGCTTGTCGAAGAACTGAATGTGTCTGTTTTGGAGGATGTGCTCTGCTTCTACATGTTTGGGGGCCCTCAGTCATTTTTGGAAATGCCCAACATTGGCCTTATCAAATGTATTTCCCTGAATTTATCACCTCTCTGAGAATTCTTGGCAATGAGTGGCTTGCTATTAAGAAGAACAAATGGATTGATATATTCAGGGATTGTCGTGACGAAGACATTAGATGGAGGGTTCCTTGGTTGGGTCACACCAAAGTCCTATACAGACGTAGAGATTTCAACCTCCTAATGTTGCTAGGTTTGTGGGGAGGAATTGGATGTGCCGCTTTGCTAGTATCTCACCAGTATGGGTCTTGGCAGTTCATCCCATTCACTACTGGTCTTGGCTCATCAAAATTCAAGTTCCAAGGTGAGTTCAGACAGAAGGTTTAGAAAACTAGTAATGCATAGAACCATTGTTATCTTATGAAGCAAGAATCTGATAGCCACTGCATGTATACCCCGGACCATGACATTTGGAGGCATACGAGAATGAATGACAAAGTCATAGCACCTACATCTGGGCAAGCTAAGTCTCTAGAGGAACACTTAAAGTTAGTCCCTACAGAAGCTGACATCTTGAGAGAAGAATTAAGAAGGGCTAAGCAGGAGATAGAAGCATTGCAAGAGCAAAACCAAAGAGACAAGTTTGAGTCAGACCTCGATGTTGAAAAGTACAAAGGGGAAGCGAAACGAGTAGTGAAGTTATATGAAGACCTAGAAAAGAAGTTTGAGATCCAACAGGTTGACTTCCTCAAGCTTCAGACTACTGTTAAGAATGCTGATTTGAGAAAGACTCCCGAACAGTGGAAGCTAGAAGACGAACATGTTGTAGGGAAAGAAAAAGAACGAGGAAGGCGCGAGGTTGAGAAATGCCAACGAGCCCTTGGTAAGAGAGAAAGAAGAGTAAGCCAGCAACTGAAAATGGAAATGGCAAACGGGTCCATGAAAGTGATAAAAAAAGCGTGGCCGCATGGAAGAGGAAGGCTCACGACAATAGGATTCGCTTATTTGAGTTGTAGAAGGCATTGACCAAACCAGTGTGTAGCTAAAGTGGATTCGGGCTTGTGTTGCTAAGTTGCAAGCCAAAGTAGATGATCTGAACCACTCGTTGCATAGACTTCAGAACCATCATGCTTATATTGAGTTCAGGCTTGTCTAAGTGAGAATGATGCCTTGAAGAAATAGGTTGAAGGAATGGATAACATCATCCAGGAATGTAGGACAAAGATCTTGGTCCTTGAAGACATCACTGAGGGAGGTGATGACTACTAGTTCACATGTCTTAGGGACATGGCTAGAAGATTCCAAGAACGAGATGAGTTTTAGAGAACTTTCATGACCCAGGTACAAGATGTGGCTCAACACGTGACGATGCTAGCCACTGAAGCTACAGCTCTTCGTCAGTACATCAAGCCAGCAGAAAAGGTAGGACCGAGGCTTATGTAGCTCATTGAAGAAATCAAAGAACTGGGAATTCAAGATGAAAAATATTTGTAAACAAAACCTGATATAATAAGGACCATTTTATATCCAATACAATAATTGTTTCTTGAGCAATTGTTTCATGGAATTGATGGCCCTTCACTTGCATTCATATATTTGCATTTCATTTCTTTGTATTTAATAGTTTTTTTATTTGCATTTATGCATACATACATACATAATAAGAATCTAACTTAAATAAAAATGACAGAAAATCAAAATAGCAAAAACAGACCACAAGTACGGTACTCGGTCTCAAGTCAGACCAATGGAAGACAGAGTGACAACCCTAGAAAACAACCATAAGAGTACCCAGGATAGGTTAGATAAACTGGAGACAAATTTAAAGCAACATATGGAGCTTGTTCACCAAAAGACGGTTGGTTCAATTGCAGCCATGCTAGGCTTTAAGGACCCCGATGCAGTGGAAACCGGCGAATAGGCAAATATTGTGCCAAAATTTCAAGTTATGACCTTTGTTCATCCAAATATAGCATAATCTTCTAGGGTCAAGATTTCACCACATGTTGTTGAGACGTCGACGCGGAATGATAGGAAGATAGGTTCTGAGGAAGTCATCGAGGTGCCTTATCTTGATAAAATTGCCGATAAGGTGAAAGCTGAGAAGAAATGGGAGGATCGTTATGAGAAATTAGAAGAAATGATTAAATCATTCTAAGAATAAGGTATATATGGAGGAATGGATACCAAGGATTTGAGCCTAGTAACTGATCTGATAGTACCACCAAAGTTCAAGGTCCCTAACTTTGAAAAATACAATGGAACAACGTGTCCTGCAGCATATCTGACTATGTATTGCAGGATGTACCTTGAGAACGAAAAGCTGCTTATCCATTGCTTCCAAGACAGTCTAGTAAGGTCAACTGCACCCTGGTATACACAGCTAAGTCGAGTAATCATCAGATCATGGAAAGATTTGTCTAGAGCCTTCAATGAGCAGTACAAGCGTGTTTCAGACATGGTTCCAACTCGATTAGTACTGCAAGGATTAGAGCATAAGCACCATGAGAGCTTCCATCAATACGCGCAGAGATTGAGGGATGTAGCTCCCAAGTCTAGCCACCATTGTTGGAGAGTGAGATCACCCCGATGTTCGTGGAGACACTAAAGGGATCTTTCTATGATCGTATGCTCAATCATGCCATAAAGAGTTTTGCAGACATGCTTATAAATAGAGAATTGATATTCGCGACAATGAAAAATAGAAGGTTGGACAGTGGGGAAACTAAGAAACCCTACAAAAAGAAGAACGAAGGGGGTAGTCTTCAACAAACCCAATGTCTCGACCACAGCTCCAGCAGTTACAAATCCTCCAAAAGAAGAACGAAAGTATCAAGGGAGCTCGAAACCATATTTTCCTTCTATCCCGATGACATACGCAAAATTGTTTGCTGAGTTGATCAAATCCCAGATGGTGTTGCCAAGACATGTTCCTCCATTCTCACCACCATATCCACAATGGTATAATAAGAAAGCACAATCTGAATATCATGCAGGAGTTAGAAGGCATACCATTGAAAATTATACTGCATTCAAAAAGGTGGTAGATGACTTAAGAAAATCAGGGATGCTATCATTTGATATGTCGAAGGATAAAGGAAACCCCTTGCCAAATCATAAGAAGGCAAGAGTGAATGAATGCAATCATATAAGAAAAAGGATAAGGTGGTTAAGGAATATGTTGCTGAAGTTAGAGCTCCAATGAGGTGGATATGGGCTCAAATGGTGGCAGTAGGAATGTTTGAAAAAGGGGCCCAGAAACTGAAAATTAAGGGAAAATCGTACTATGAGTACCACATGAAGGAAGAACATGAGATTGGTTGTTGCTTGGAGTTCAAGCAACTAATCTAGGTTAAGATGAATAAGAAAGAACTCAAGTTCTTTGAGAAAGAAGACAATGAATGTTCGCTGGATGTATGTGCATTAGAGGAGTCATCCTCTAAAAGGGACTACACCGGAATGAAGCCTTTAGTTATTAAGGCTAAAACAAGAGTTGGGAGCCAACAAGGAATGTAACATCGTGGCTCATAATCAAGGCACCAACGCCGTTTCCATATAAGGATAGCAAGCAGGTCCCTTGGAATTACACTTGTGAGGCGACAGCCCTAGGAGAAACATCTGCTTAGGAGAAAGGAGAATAGGTCAATGAGGTGAGCTATATCACGAGGAGTGGAAGGCTCTATTCCCAGCCAATAGCAGAGGATAGAGATGCGGCGCAAAGAAAGGTTATTGCTGAAGAGCCTAAAAAGGAAGATAACAGAGATTTCTTCAAGGAAAAACCGACAACATATCACGAGCCTGTAAAGGAATCAGAGGCTCAAGAATTCTTGAAGATTTTAAAACACAACGAATACAGTGTCGTAGAGCAACTCCATAAGCTTCCAACTTGAATTTCTATGCTTTCGCTGCTACTTAGTTTTGAGGGCCATCGTGAGGCCCTATTAAAGATTTTGAACCGAACGTTTGTATCAAAGGAGATTACAACTGATAAGATGGACATGTTAGTCGGTAACATTGTCGCTAACAATTTCATCTCGTTCAATGATGAGGAAATACCAGGTGAAGGAACAGGATCTTGCAAAGCTTTGCACATCACCACCAGATGTAAGGGACATATGTTACCAGGTGTCCTAATTGATAATGGGTCGGCGCTAAATCTTCCTCCATTAGCCACACTGAAGAAACTGTCAATAGATAGTTCTCATATGAGAACTTATCAAAATACAGTTAGAGCATTTGATAGAACTCAGAATGAGGTATTGGGGAAAATTTAGGTACCTTTGCAAATTGGACCAGTGACCATTGGCGTTGAGTTTGTGGTCATGGATATAAGACCTAGCTATAGCTGCCTGCTTGGGTGCCCATGGATTCACGTAGCGGGAGCAGTCCCATCTACTTTACACCATAAGCTGAAGTTTGTGACCAATGGCGAATTAATAACTGTCGGTGCGGAGGAAAAAATCATTGCATCAGTAACCACTGATGTACCCTTTATCGAGATTGATGAGGGTACGCTCGAGTGTCATTTCAAGACGTTGGAGCTAGTCCATACAACCTTTGTCACTAAAGGGAGTAAGGTGCCAGAACCTGAGTTATCAAGCTATGCGAAGATGCAAGTAAAGCAGATGTTTGGGAAAGGAGCTGAAATTGAAAAAGGATTCGGAAAGAGACATCAAGGAAGATTGTATCCTATAGTAATCCCAGCAAAAAAGGATCGTTTTGGCTTGGGCTTCAAGCCCATCAAATGGCAAAGAAGGGCTGAAATCAGAAAGCATCAAGAGAAGATAAGAGCAAGATTGAAGGAAGAGGAAATCGAATAGGAACTGATGGCTTTCCCTCCTTTGGACCATAACTTTATATCTGGAGGTATGCTGGATCCAAATACCTCAGCCAGTGAAGAAGGAAAAGGAGAGAGCACTCTATGTAAAGCATTTGAAAAGCTGAGCATCAATATTGTGACTGACGAGGAGGAAGAGAGCCAGTACCTGTCAATGATCCGCCCTTGCTCTGAGCTTGACAATTGGGCTGCTGAAGAAATTCTTGTAGTCTTTAAGGCATGTTCAGAGTAATTCTCAAATCTAACCTTTTTGCTCAAGGCCCGGAGACAATAAGGGGTCTTATGTAAATGGTCTATGTCAAACATTTAATTTGAAATTCAATAAAAGATGCATTCCCTTAAATCTTGTGTGGCAAACTTTCTTTTCATAAATAAACCAAAACCATAAAGTTAAAAACATAAAAAAAAACATTCCATTCATTTTGTTTCTTCCCTTTGTATATATCTTTTGCCCATTCCTTTTCCAGGTCTTCAGATATCATTAGCATAAATGAATCCAAATCTAACTTTAAGGTTGACTTTGAATTGCCTTTGTGCTTGGAAGAAATTGGAAATATTGATGATGAGGAAGAATATGATGTACCCAGTGATATGCTCAAAATGGTAGAAAAAGAGAAAAAGCAGATTCTACCACATAAAGAGGAACTAGAGATACTAAACCTCAGAACCGCAGAATAAAAGTGAGAGCTGAAGATTGGTACTACCATCACGGCCAAAAACAGACAAAGTTTGATCGAGCTCTTGAAAGAATTTAAAGATATTTTTGCTTGGTCGTACCAAGATATGCCCGGCCTTGGCATAGCCATCGTCATGCATAGGCACCCTATAAAGGAAGGATGTGAACCGGTAAAGCAAAAGCTAAGAAGAATGAAGTCCGAAACACTTCTCAAGATCAGGGATGAGGTAAAGAAGCAATATGATACATGATTCCTCGAGGTAGCCAAGTATTCGGAATGGGTGGCGAATATTGTTCTAGTATCGAAGAAGGATGGAAAAGTACAAATGTGTGTTGACTACAATGACCTTAATAAGGCAAGCCCTAAAGATAATTTCCCACTCCCACATATTGACACTTTAGTTGACAACACAGCTGGTCATTCACTTTTCTCTTTTATGGATGGTTTCTCCGGCTATAACTAGATCAAGATGTGCCCAGAAAACATGAAAAAGACAACTTTTGTGACGTTATAAGGAACGTTTTGCTATAAAGTGATGCCCTTTGGACTTAAGATCACGTATTTCATATTTTCTTTCAATTCATATCATATCAAACATCAAAACGAGCCTTAGCTCCATATCACATATCATATTCACATCAAATCCATGAACCACATACTTAGCATATCATAACCATATTTTCACATATCAAAATAGTACAAGGTACTTACCAGATTTACCAATCAAATCCAACATAGTAGCTCTACGTGAGCCTTTGATCAAATGCAACATAAGAACAAATAATGCAAAAGGGATGGCACCATACCTATCCCTTGACACAACTACACTCACCTTAAGATTCGAAGGCTCTAGGATTCCCGAATGTTGATTCCTTTGTTCCTAGCTTCGATAGGGGTTGATGGATTGTTTTCCTCCTTGTTTTGACCCGATAGATAGCTCTAATATGATGTCGTTAGATTAAAGAGGAGATGAGCTTAATGTTACTAGAGAGAGAGATGTGTGCTTAGCTTGAGGTAGAGCAACAATAGAGGTGTTAGCTTGGTAGAAGACAAGGTATGGGTGTTTTTGCTTTTGGGACCGGATGAGCAATTCGAAGAAGTTCATGCCTTTTTTTTAGCTTATAACTAGAACACCCTAATCATTTTGCCACCACCCATTGAGCCAATAGGAGCATTTCCCTCACTTGAGCATTTCCCTCATGTGGGGTTGGGCAAACATAGAGGTGACTCACCACCGTACATTATTCCCTTATCAAAACGACATCAGATTTGCTAAAACTAGGGACCCGTATCGATACACATATGGCTGTATCGATACCCCTACGCCAAAATAAGGAAGTTAGTTATTGACGGGTAGACCGTATCAATACTCACATGACCGTATCGATACGACTAGCCCAGACTTACACTTTGGGCTTCTAATTTCACACAAGGGGTCCATTTACTCACATAGGGTCAAAATTGTAATTCTATTACAACAAGAGGGGTACAATGTTATTCATTACAACATTCTACACATCGGATTCAAAATTTTCTGATCACCGGGACCTGTTTCTGGCTAGGCCAGTTTTTGAGATGTGACACCAGCCATCGCTGCCTAAAAAGATCCTGTTATCGCTTGATTCAATGACGTCATATTGCCAAAAACTAGCCCTTGTGAAACCTGAGGTCCACCACCCACCCCATCTCCAGCACGAATCAGAGGAATAGGTAGAGGAGGAGGTAAACCGTTAAGAGGAATCGCACTATCCTCAGGATTCTGAACATTACTTGCGTTAGCACGCATCTCACGTCGAGGACCCATACATACCAAAAACCTATTCACACAACATAACTCAATAAAGCTAAGCTAGCATTAAGAGAAGGATCCAAGATAGCTTCACAAAACATTTTAAAACCACAGTAATAGGCAATGTGTTCCCATTTATACCCCAACACAACAATCATCATCATATTTGTACATAAACATGTATACAATCATCAAATCACTAATTAGACAAACTTACCCCCAATTATCACAAACCTAGCTTTAATACTACAAATATAACCCCCTTGACCCGACCTAGACGTCAGACTGAACCGAGCGAGCTACATTGGGTTTGTCGAAACAAACCCATGAAGATATAACCTGAATTACATCCATTTTTTCTTTTTATCTTGTCTATATGCATAATGTAACCTAAGGCGAGCATGCCGGCAACGGGTGAAAACTCAAAAGAATCGGACGTCAAATCGACATCCAATTATGCAAATTTGCAATTTAGGGACCAAATTGCAAATCTATAAAAATTACATGGACTTTCTTAGTTTTAAGAATGCCATTACTAATTAGCCAAATTACATGCTTGTGTGCCAAATTTCAACTTAAAACGATCACCCAATCTCATACAATCACATTCACAACAATTAGGGACCTAATTGAATAAAACATAAACCTTTAAAATATACTTTAATTGATTTAACGGCTACCCGTATCGATACACGAGCAAGTGTGTTGGTACACTTATGCATTTTCAAAATCCCATATTCTAGTAGCTCAAACTCGTACCAGTACACTACTTCGAGTAACAATACGCTATGCCTAAAAACACTAACCTGTATCGATACTGTCTCACACGTATCGATACGCTATGACTGAAAACACTAATCCGTATCAATATGGTCTCACGCGTATCGATACAACCTGACCTAAAATGTCCAATTTTCCTGGTCTAACATACCTTTATGCATTCAAGCATGTCAATCATTCATAAACATAAACACAAATATTCTAGGGATGATTCCATGCTAGAACATCAAAGATACATGAACAAATCATAGCAACATGGATCAACTTGATTCTAAAGGCATACTTCCTATAAACCATTTATCGTAACACCCAAAAAGAGATTTAAAGCATACTTCAATATAAGCATAGCACCAATAGCCCTACTACATCATTTAAAACACACTTGAACCCCTAAGGACTTGATCATAAGCATTTACAATCAACATGGTTACTAAAGAGAAAACAACAAGCATAAGCTCATTCTAGCATATCATCAACATTCACGCTTCAATACAAACCATGAAAGCCATCAAACCACAGCGAATAAACCATCACAAAACAAACAAAATCAAGATTACAAATCCCCCAAAATATGGTAAACACATTGCCTTATTAACCGAATTTAAAACCAAGTTTCATACTCAAGCTATTGCCCTAATCTTGGACCTTCCTTGCCATTCCAATTCTTCCCCACAACTTTAACGCTCTGCATCAATATCAAACAGAGAGTGTAAGAACGATTTCTTAGTGAGGATGCTCATACACAAAGCATTGATGCATTTAAAAAAAACTTTTGAAAACCCAAAACCATTTTTTTCTCAAAACATGCTTAACTATCCGAGCATTCTCATTTGTTCTCCCAAAACAAATAGTGCATAACAACCATATGCATCATCATTTATAAATCTCATGCTTAATTACCAAAGCATTTCTCATTTGTTTCCACAACAAATCATGCATAATAACCATATGCATCAAAACATTTATAAACATCATTTATCTCAATGATTCACATATATTGGCAATTAAAGTGACCCGGATGGCACTACCCTCATCCTTCGATAGCACTACCCCTATCCATACATGTTCGAATACAAGGATTCCCTTGATGGCACTACCCCCATCAAGTCTCATGGTGGTACTACCTCCACCATAACTCATTTCAGCCATAAACATAACTACCCCTATCCCGTTGTGATAGCACACCCCTATCACTTCACAATAGCACTAACCCTATTGTGTAACCGAAGAATTTCACACGATCGATTTTGTATTTTCAGTGCACTTTCATCCTATGGCTAGCCAACTATATCCGAAACTTTCTCATTACGTTACAAATCCAATATGTCATTTCCAAATATTTTTAATTACTATTTTCCAATGCATTTTATACAACTGTTTCATATGGAATACCACATTGCCAAAGTCAACATCACATTCCTCTTAGGAAAAATTCTAAATGCTCATATGCTTTCAAATACGTTGATAAACATTGCATATCTATCCAAATGATGCATTTAGAGTTAGTAAATCAAACCATGTTTAAAACCAAAACATGAAAATCAACCACTTTTAAACCAACATGAAATTCGCAAGCTCATCTCAAATCCAATAATCAAGCGAAGTAAGAACGACTTACGCTTGAGATTACTTAAGCTTTTTAGGCTATAACTAAACCCCCATGATGCAACGATCAAACCTTTTTAAGATCTTAAACCCGTTTTCACTCACTGATTCACCTCGCATCGTTTGCCAACAAAAAATAAGCCTCGGATAAGCAACATACACCACTAGGTAAACCCGCATTGATTGTCCCATGTCTTAACCACATAAAAATAAAGGGAAATGCATCATTATGCATTCAACTCACCGCTAAACAAAAATCCCTTGCAATCTCATTGGTCTTCCAAAAACTAGCTGAAACTACCGAAAACAACATCAAACACCTTCCAAACTCAACCCAGCCAAAACCTACTGGTTTAATCCATCAATTACCATCAATGAACATCCAAAAACAACCAAATAACATCCTTATACCTCTAGCATCCATAAACCTCCCACAACTCTTCAAAAACACATAACCAGCAACCTAAAAATTAGAGATTCACCTAGTTTTGGTATTCCAATGTTAAAACCAACTTATTAACATTATCAAACATCAAAATCATGATTAAAACCAATCAGGAACTCAGCAAAAAAATCCAATACAAAAATCATATGATATCAACAAATAAACCTTTCATTAGACGAGAAGAACGAACCTTACCTCCAATGAGTGAACTTCCTCTCAATTGGATGTTTTACCCTTGAAAAACAAAGGAAAACAATGAGATTTTCGAAAAAAAGATTGAAGAATCCACTGGAAATCAAAAGTCTAAGAAATCAAGATCATTACCTAAAATCTTTGATGAAAAAAAGAGTGTTTGGCTGATGAGATTTTGAGATAAAAGTTTGAGAGCAAAAGTTACGTCAAAAGTGGTTTAAGGAAATAACTACTTCTTTTATTAAATCCCCTTTTAATTCCTCTACTAAAACTTTTTAAAATAAATCCTAATTGAGAGGAAAATCTGATAAAAATATTTGGTAAATTGGCTCCTTAAGGATTCTAAGATTTGACCCTTTTTAAAAATAGTCACTAAAAATAGTTTTCATTCTTTACATTTTGGTCACTAACTCAAATTGTCAAATGTCCAAAACCCATTTTCCAAAATTGATTTCACAAAATATATCCATATACTAAACAATGATTTTAGGATATTTTCCTATATTTTTATCTCACTTAAAATATTTATTCCAATTTTTAACCCAAATCCAATTCGAATCTCTAATCCCGGTCTACCAGACCATTTAATCAACCTAGCAAACTCTTAGGCCCAAAACTAGGGCATTACAACTCTCCCCCTCTTAAGAAATTTTCTCCCCAAAATTTACCTGAAGGAAAGAGACAAGGAAACTGTTTCATCATGTCCTCTTTTTTTTCCCACGTGGCTTCCTCAACTCCTCGATGTCGCCACAATATCTTGATCATCTCTATGGTCTTTCCATGCAGAACCTTAGTGCTCGAATCCAACACTTTCATAGGCTCCTCATTATAATAAATATTTGGACACAACTCAATCACTCAACAGGCACAACATGTGACAAATGCGATCTATATGCAACCTCACTCTATATGCAACCAGACCAACTCCCTCAATCACTTCATAACGTCCAATGAACCTAGGGCTCAACTTACCCTCGCGCCCAAATCTCTTTACCTTCTTCCAAGGCGAAACCTCTAAGAGCACCTTATCACCCACTTCATATTCAATCTCTTTTCACTTCAAATCTGCATAGGACATTTGCCGACTCGAAACCTCCTTAAGCCTTTCACAAATGAATTTCACTTTCTCGTTTGTATCTTTAAGCAAATCAGGTCCTGCCACATGTTTTTCACCTGATTTCACCAAACAAAGATGTGTACAACACTTACGAACATAGAGAGCCTCATAGGGAGCCATTTGGATACTCAACTGATAACTATTATTGTAAGCAAACTCCACCAACGGTAGTTTCTTCTCCCATATCCATTGAAGCTCGATTACACAACACCTCAACATATCCTCCTAAATCTGAATGACACGTTCAGTTTGCCCATCCGTCTAAGGATGATAAGACGTACTGAGACTAAGCCTCGTACCCAAAGCCGTCTGAAAACTTTCCCAAAACCTTGACATAAAGAGTAAATCCCTATCTGATATAATTGACTTAGGAACTTCATGCAATCTCAATATCTCAATAGTTTACATATTAGCCAACTTATCCAATGTATACATCGTATGCACAGCAAGGACATGTGCACACTTCATAAAGCGATCTACAATCGCCCATATCAAATCCTTTTTGGACAGTATCAAAGGCAAACTCGTCACAAAATCCATGGTGATTCTTTCCCATTTCCATTTCAGAATTTGAAAGGGTTTCAACAATCCAAAAGGACACTGATGTTTAGCCTTAACTCACTGACACACCCTGCAACGAGCAACAACCTTAGGCACATCCTTCTTCAAACCAACCCAGTAGTACAAATCCTTCAAATCACGATACATCTTCGTACTACTCAAATGCATAGAAAAATGACTAGCATGAGTGTTAACTACTCAAAAGTATTATTTTTACGCTTATTTTACAAAGCCTTTGCTAGCCCTTTAAGTACTTTTAGTTGCATTTAGTTGTTAAATTCATGCATTTGCATAAGGAGTTAGGAAATAGGGAATTTTTGTGCTTTGCTAGTGTGAAGGGTTGTTTGTTGGCATCATTACATGCTTGGCAGAGCAGAGCAGACATGGTAGAGCAGCGTAGGAGCAATAAACAAGAGAATCAGAAGACCAATGCCAAGCATCCTTGGCAATACATGCCATAAGAGTTTTTCCAAGAACCCTTAGCAATACCAGCCCGAAAAAATAAGACCAGATCAGACTACAGAAAAATAACACTTGATCAAGCTCCGAAAAAATAGGATGGCAAAAAAATCGGATGCCAAGCTGGTCTAGCACAAATAGACCAAATGATGCTGAGCTCGGCTGGCAAAAGATCAAAGACTAATGACATCAGCCCTAGTCAAGATGACGTTAGCCCTAGTCAAGATGATGTCAGCCCTAGGATTCAAAGTGCGGCTAAGATGATCATACCTTAGCCTGTCCAAATTAAAAACCTAAGGCTTCTCCTAGGGTTTCCCATGCATGCCTATACAAAGGAGATCAACCAAGCACATAAAGGACGGTACATGGGAGATCGAATTGAGAAAAGGATGCCTTCTTACACACTCTCTTGGTTTATTTGGTTTTTATTTGATAATGTTAAACGATTTTGGTTTTTTGATGGAACCCTCAACCATGAACTAATTTTCTTAAGTTGGTTGGGGGATGTTTGCAATGAACGTTGTTTTTAAGTTTGGTTTTTAATAAACTATATGCATTGTTCTTATTTTCTATCTAGCACACACTTCAACTGTTTTCATAATCCATTGCCATATGACAGTTGGCATGATTTTTAGTTTTCTAAATTTTGTGCCATGCGACCGATGGCACAATATGCTTATTGCACCTTAATATCTTAATAGACTTGAGGGGCAACGATCAGTTGCTAGATACTAAGGTGAGATGCTTCGACAAAAGATGTTGCCAACATTCAAGTAGATGAACTTACTTCGAGAGTGAGTCTACCCCTTATGAGTAAAGATTGACACTTAATCAAATTAATTGATGATAAGCGTCATTGTAGACATATAGGGATTTTATCATGGTTAATTTAGGGTATTGCTATTGATAGAGGCATTGCTACTTTTAATCTGCTCGGCAATAAAACCAAGGCAGAACGTTATTAAAGGATGGCATGAATAATGTGAAATCCAGGCATCCCCTGCCAACGCTCATCATCCATACGAATACCTTTATGTTGCCAACGTTGTTTTATTTTCATTACTTTTAAACCGTTTTCAAAACCAACTTCAAATCAAACAACATTTTTCTTCCCTTGACATGTAAACAAGCAAAGCAAGTAAACTTTTGGCCAATCCCTGTCGGATTTATAACCAACTTACTGTTGTATTACTTGTCGATCATGTATACTTGCACGCAAAATACTAAATCTTGGCACTATTTTTATACAATTCCAAAACATTTTCTACCCTTTTGCCAAGCACTCTCACAGTCGAACAATGAGCCTCAGTCAAAATAGTGCACCTCAACTCCAAATCATTGGGTACCAATATACGACCCTTAAAGCACAAAACACCATCATCATTAAAATGAAAATCTGTTTAATCCTTTGAGACAACATAGACCTCAACTCCAAAATATCCTTAGCATGTGGTACCAATGTATCATCATACGGTTTCCTCTCTTTAATCTTTTGAGACAACATAGACCTAGCCCACCTTCTCGTGTCACACTTAGCTTTGCAAACATCGCCCTAAGCTCAACAACAACCTTGCGGCTCAACGCGTCCACTACCACGTTAGCCTTACCCGGATAATACTCCAACGTCAAATCATAATCCTTAAGCAACCCAATCCATCTTCGTTGCCTAAGATTCAACTCTTTTTGAGACATCAAATAATTCAAGCTCTTTTGATCGGTGTAAACAATACACTTCTCACCATAGAGATAATGTCTCCAAATTTTCAAGGAAAACACGACCACTGCAAGCTCCAAATCATGGGTCGGGTAATTTTGCTCGTGAACCTTTAACTGCCTTGATTCATAAGCCATAAACTTACCGTCTTGCATCAACACACAACCCAAACCAACATAGGATGCATCACTATAGACTACAAACTCCTTACCAGACTCAGGTTGAATTAGGATAGAAGCATGTGTCAAAACCTCCTTCAACTTCTCAAAACTACATTGTTAACTCTCCGTCCACATATGCAAAACATTCTTTTTGCAACAACTTCTTCAACAGAGCGGCAATACTAGAGAACCCATCCACAAAACGATGATAGTAACCATCCAACCCAAGGAAACTACGAACCTCGAACATCGACTTAGGTTGTTTCCAATTAAGAATAGCCTCTATCTTTTGCAGATCAACACGAATACCCTCGGACGAAACACATGACCAAGAAACATCACTTCCTTAAGCCAAAATTCACACTTACTCAGCTTAGCATACAATCGATTTTCCTTTAAAGTTTGCAACACAATCTGCAAATGCTGATCATGATCTTCCTCGGTATGCAAGTACACAAGCATATCATCAATAAACACTACCACAAAATGATTAAGATATTCATGGAATACCCTATTCATCATATCCATGAAAGCAGCTAGAGTATTTGTCAAACCAAACGACATCACCAAAAACTCATAATGCCTATATCTCGTACGAAAAGTAGTCTTCGGCACATCTACATCCTTAACCTTTAATTGATAATACCCCGACCTCAAATCAATCTTAGAAAACACAACAGCCCCACAAAATTGATCAAACAAATCATCAATTCACGGTAAGGGATACTTATTCTTAACCGTCAACTTATTCAATTACCGGTAACCAATGCACATATGCATTGTCCAATCCTTCTTTTTCACAAAAAGGACCAGTGCACCCCACAAAGAAATACTAGGTCGAATAAACCCACGATCCAACAACTCCTGAAGCTACGTCTCCAATTCCTTTAATTTTTTTGGTTCCATTCGATGCAGAGCGATGGACACCGGAGTCGTACCCGTATATATCTCTATGCCAAACTCCACTTCTCTATCAAGCGACAAACCCAACAACTCTTCAGGAAACACCTCTAAAAAATCACAACCGTTTTATGCTCACTTAACCAATCCATACCCAAAATAAAATTAAACCCATGAAACAGAAACTCCATCAAATCTCCAGCAAACTCTTGACCCTAAACAACTAAAGGGCATCTCATATACAACCTTCTAATCGTAACCATCTCACCAAAAGAACTAGTTACCAACATACCCACATTCAAAATATCAACAGAAACATTCAACAAATGCGCATGCTCACTCAAAATATATGAATGAGTAGACCCTAAATCAATTAAAGAAAACAATGACAAAGATTGCATGGTAAAGGTACCTGCAAGTACATCTATGTCATTACGACCCTCACGAAGAGCATAGATTCGTGTTGGCCCACCATTCTCTGATCGTACAGCAACTTCATGAGCCACAACCCTCTTACCATCATCACGCCTCTAAAAATTACCCCTGCCACAACCTTGGCCTCTAGCAAGCGCAATAAGCTGAATGGGTGCATCTCTTGCAACGCGAGGACGGTCGCCCTTCAGATGATCAGGCGATCCACACTCCCAACAAGATCCAGGAGATCCTCAACACGCACTCGCATGGCGCCTACCACAACGCTCATAGTCAGTAAGAACCTGCACTCTCTAATTACGGCCACCACCACCACACTTATGATCCGGCTTGTATCACTTATCACACGACCTCTTGTTCTACCTTCTTGAAGAACTAGAAACCATAGTTCTCTTTCTCACACTTGTATTCACCACTTGTGTAAAACCACCCAAGGATTGCTCAATATCCTTAGCCCTGTTAACTAACACGTCAAAATCTTTATAATCTGCAGCCAACAAGTATGCCTTAATATCTTTAACAAGCCCATAACGAAACTTGTCACACCTCTGTCTATCATTCAGAACCAGCTCAAGAGCATACTGGCTTAACTAAACAAATTTCACCTCATACTCGAACACCGTCATGCCATCTTGCACCAATGACATAAACTCACGCTTCTTAGCATCCAAATATTGTGGACCGAGTGGACCGAGATATTTCCTCTTGAAAGCTATTCGAAATAACTCCTAGTTCACATCTGTCTTAGGAACTCTCGCATCACTGTGTAGCAAGAACATGGTACAACCCAACTTACGCGCATCATTACAGTTCATCTAAACAAGAATATGGATAGTGTTGTCAAGCCACTCTTTCGCCGCTTCAGGACTTAATCATCTGAATTCCATACCTCCCAAGCTACGAAGATGCTCTAGGGCAACCCATGATTAACAACCACAGTAGGCGCTGGTGCTTCCACATGCACCCTAGCTATCGTAGCCTGGAAAGCTTCTGTCATCGCTTGAATCAATAGCATCATATCGCTAAACACTGACCCTTATAGAACCTAGGGGTCACTACCCACCCCAACTTCAGCACCAACAAGATGAATAGGTGGATGAGGTAAACCGTTAGGAGGAATCACACCATTTTGAGGATTCTGAAAATTACTTGTGTTAGCACGCGTCTCACGTCGAGGACCCATACCTACAAAAGTCTACTCACAGAACATAACTCAATAAAGTCATGCTAGCATTCAGTGAAGGATCCAAGACAACTTCATAAAACATTTTAAAACCACGGTAATAGGCAATGTGTTCCCAATTAATACCCAACATGACAATTATCCGCAACATCACACATAAACATGTGTTCGAATAACATGTCACCAATTAAGAAAACAACAAAAACACCCAACAATCATAAATCTATCTCTGATACCACCAAATGTAACCCCCTCATCCCGGCCTAGACGTCAGACCGAACCGAAGATCTACATTAGGTTTGCCGAAACAAACCCGTGAAGAGATAACTCAAATTACATCCATTTTTTCCTTTTTATCTTGTCTAGATGCATGTTATGAACCTAAGGTGAGCATGCTGGGAGTGGGTGAAAAATCCATTGAATCAGGCGTCAGTTTGACGTCCAATTACGCGTACTTGCAATTTACGGACCAAATTGTAAATCTGTATACTTATAGGGGCTTTCTTGGTTTTAAGCTTACCTTTCCTCAATTAGTCAAATTACATGTTTGAATTCCAAATTTCAACTTAAAATAATCATCCAATCTCATACAATTTCACTCACAACAATCAGGGACCAAAGTGAATAAAACGAACACCTAAAAAGCACATTTTAACTATTCTAACAACTACCCGTATTGATACATGAGAAACTGTATCGGTACACCTATGCATTTTCAAAATGCTAGATTCCAGTAGCTCAAACCCGTACCAAAACACTTCTTCCAGTATCAATACGCTATGCTTAAAAACACTAAATCATATCGATACGGTCTCACGCGAATTGATATGCTATGCCTAAAAACACTAACCCATATCGATACAGTCTCACATGTATCGATATGCCCTGACCTCAAATATCCAATTTTGCTAGTTTAACATACACTTATGGATTCAAGCATGTCCCACACATTCATAATCATAAACACAACTATTCCAGGGATCATTCCATGCCAGAAACTTCAAAGATACATGAACAAAACATGTCAACATGGATCAACATGATTCTAGAGGCATGCTTTGTAACATCCCCTTCTCGGCATGGTTGAGAACTGGGTCGGAGCGTGCTACCGTTAAACAATACGGTGATCGGTGCTATAAAATTTCAATCAATGACTAACATTCAATCGATATTATACACTTTAAATATTACCAAGTATAGGCATTAGTCCAATTTATCCTTTATGGAACAATAATCCTTCAATTAGGGCTGATTTATAACTTTTACAAGTTTTAGGGACTAAACTATAAATTTGATAATTTAGTGGCCCTTTTCTATAATTAATAATACCATAATAAAATTTCATGCTATCAGAGTTCATTAGCCCTATCAATTAAACTTATAAGATTTTAGTGACTATATTGCAAAAATGTAAAAGCTGTCTTTATCACTTATAACTAATTTACCTGCCACTGTATCGATACCCTAGAGACTGTATCGATAAGCCATGTTTAATTCAAGGATTCCAGTTTAAAAGGGAACAAGCTCGTATCGATACACTTAAGACCGTATCGATACAGGTCAACCATGTTGACTTCGTATCGATACGCCCTGAACCCCTATCAATACCATTTTTGTAACCAAATTCCAGTGACCAAAGTCCGTACCGATACGCCTAAGCAGAATGGATACGCCCCTTTTTGACCAACGTTGACCTGACAAAATATGCAAGGTCGTATCGATACACCTCCACCTGTATCGATACGCCATGCACTGTAATGATAGATTTTATCTGATTTTTATTCGATTTGACCTGCCGAAGATGACCAAACACAATGAAACTTTACCAGCAAAATTTAAACACCAAAAACTACTAGCATGACAAATTCTATGGCCATACGAGTTCATTTTCTATGCTTTCAAATTTTAGTTCCAAATAGACCATTTCAGTCACTTTTAACACAACTCAAAAGTCATTTTAGGGCTTTATAAACATATACAGGCATAGACAATATACACACATCAAAAGGGCCATAAGTGACTAGTTTAACAACTTTTCCACCATTCTAGGAGTTTATAGAGACAAAATACTTTACTCTAGCTTGCTTGTGACTTGTCAAACTTCAAATTCTATGATCTTCAACAATGACTCCTTCAACCTGAAATGTATGAAATGATAGGCATACCTTGCCTATTGAGGTAGCCATAAACGATGTCATTAGCAATGTAATGCCTTCCAATTCAAGTGATGACAATAGCAATACAATGAACTATTAGTATCAATGCAACGATCATAATTGACAACAATATTTTCATATTTTAGCAATAACCCTTGGATCGATTCCAGATTGTGGATACGCGAATTCCTACGCCTCACCAAATCAATAAATGGTATAGTCCCTCCACCTCGCCAATATGACCAATATCACAACGCATCCCTCCGCCTCGCCAAATCAATATAGGGTGTAGCCCTAGGACCGTAGTCCAGCCATACACTGAGCTCATGAATTCTATGCCATGCCAATTGTATCCAATATCCTTCGAATCCAAGGCCCGATAACAATATCAATGATCAATTTCCAATGACGATGTTCAATAGCAATACTGATAGCAACGACCATGTTTAATAACTATGTTCAATAGCAATATCGATAGCGATGACAATGTTCGATGACTTTCATGACAATATCAATGGCCTATACTTCATTTTCAATGTTTCAATAACAATAACAACAACATCAAAAATGCTTGATGACAATGTCGATAACCATGGCAATGACAATGCTATGTAACCAATATTCTATATTCCTGTGATTCAATGACAATAACCATATCAATGTCCAATATCCGATACCATACTTACTAATGCTCACCAATGATGTCCCCTAAGTGGTTCGATGTAATATCCTTTATAAAAAGGGTTAGAAATGCTAAATTTAATGACAATGAAACTGGGAAAGGTACCTAGCCTAATCCCGAGACTCCAACTACACTCACCTGGATAATCTGAAGCTTTCAAGACTCACAGATAGTAATCCCTTTGTTCCCAGCCTTCGATGGTGATGGTGGATGATCTTTTTCCACTTCATGAGCTAGGTAAACAATAAGGAATTCATTAGAATCGATAGTATGATATTGAAATCAATATAATGACATCAAGTTTGATATCTATGCTCAAAATAGCAATTGGCTATTAGATGGATAAATTTCCATGGACTGACCTATAAAATCAACATCTTCAATTTGGAATTAAACTCATTATATCCATGGATTTGAGCAATTGATAGAGGGCTTATTCTTACCCAATCAAGAGCTATTCGATAGTATCAGTAAATTGGAGGAAACTTAATTCTAAAAAGTTAAACAAGAGAGGTGCTTGCTTGGGAGCTTAAGGTTGAAGATGGAAATGGTGGTGCTTGTTGGTTCTTCAATGGAAAAGAATGAAGAGATAGGAACTTAGCCTCGGTTTACTTAAAATATGTTTTAACCCCTTTCTTTTATTCCCTAAGGGTTTTGGCCGATGGTTTCCTTTACACAAGGGTTGCCTCCCAAGAAACCAATCACATGGTTTCCTAGCTTGGGAGGAAACCTATTTAATATCAATAAATCCCTTTTTTCCTCAATCAATTGTCATCTTTTGTCAAATAGATGACCCTTGTTCACGTGGGGTGGGTCAAGCAAAGAGGTGACTCACCCATCCATCTTCAATTCCCTTGATTTAGTCACAAAAATCATTTTTGATTTATGCCCGTACCGATACGCCTTATAGCAATATTGATACGGCTAAGCCAAATTCAGTAAGTTAGTTAAAAACTATTACACCGTATTGATACAGGGCCTACTATATCGATACGCTTGGCTTAGTTTCAAAATTCAATCATCCCTAAGAAATTCTTAACTAAGGAGTAGATTCAACTAAGGTCCATTATCAATGAAAGGAACATATAATCAACATCAATGCAATATTTAGGCTCTTTTAGTATTGGGTTTACGGTCCCCGTAACCTATTTCTGTCTAGGCCGGTTTTAGGGATGTTACAACTCTCCCACCGAAGAGGTGAGGGTATTGCTTTTTCATCGTCTCCCCCGGTTCCCAAGTAGCTTCTTTAGTGGTATGATTCCTCCAGAGCACCTTGACTAATGGTACAGATTTTTTTGCGAAGCCTCTTGACTTCTTTTGCAATGATTTGGACTGGTTCTTCATTATAGGATAGGTTAGGCTAAATCTCAACTAACTCGAGCTTGATGATATGAAAAGGGTCAGATTAGTACTTTCGGAGCATTAATACATGGAATACATCATGGATTTTGCTCAATTCTGAGGGCAGCAATAACCGATAAGCCACAAGGCTAACTCTTTCAATACTCTCGAAAGGTCTAATGAACCGAGGACTCAGCTTTTCCATTTTACCAAACCTCAGAACTTTCTTCCATGGTGATACTTTAAGGAAGGCTTTCTCCCCAACCTCGTATTGAATGTCCCTTCGCTTAAGATCAGCATAGGCCTTTTGTTGGTCGAAGGCGGATTTCAAGCGATCATGAATAATGATAACCTGTTCTTCGATTTCTCGAAGTAGATCAGGGCCTAACATTTTGCCCTTGCTGAGTTCAGACAAACACAATGGAGTTTGATAATGCCTATCGTACAATGCTTCATATGGTGCCATTTTGATTGAAGCTTGGTAACTGTTATTGTAGGCAAACTCAATGAGAGGTAGGGATTTCTCCCATGATCCGCCAAAATCAATAATGCATGCACGTAGCATGTCTTTCAAAATCTAGATTACCCTTTCTGATTGGCCATTAGAATAAGGGTGAAAAGGCGGTTCTAAGGTTGACTCTAGTGCCTAGAGCTCCTTGCAATGTTCTCCATAATCAAGAAGCAAACCGTGGATCTCGATCAGAGATGATAGATTGCAGCACTCCTTGGAGTCGAATAACTTCCTTGATGTACAAGTCAGCTAACTTTGGAAGACTATAGTGCATTTTAACTGGTAAGAAATGCATTGACTTAGTGAGATAGTCCATAGTGACCCAAATGGCATTGTGTTTAGTAAGAGTCAAGGGTAGACCACTAACAAAGTCCACAGTGATCTTCTCCCACTTCTATTGCGGTAGATCGATGGGTTGCAATAATCTGGCAGGGTCACAATGTTCACCTTTAACACGTTGACAAATGAGGCACTTGGACACGAAGTTAATTATGGCTTGCTTCATGCCTGACCACCAATATAACTCATGAAGGTCTTTGTACATCTTCACAGCCCTCAGATGAATGGAGAACGAACTTGAATGAGCTTCCTTAAGAATATCATTACGAGGCGATTCATCGTTAGGTACACAGACCCGATCATGAAAGCATAAGAGTCCTTCGAAATTGATTCTAAAATCAGGATTATCTTGAAGTTTACAGACAATAGCTTGGAGATTGGAGTCTTGGTCTTGCAATGTCTAGACCCTCGAAACAATAATAGACTAAACTTGAAGTTTAGCTATGAAACAATGATGTTTCCGAAGTCGGAAGTGAGCATTAATGGCTCGAGGGGCAGGCAAAGGTTTGCAGCTAAGCGCATCAGCTACAACATTGGCCTTGCCTGAACGATAATCGATGATAAGATCATAGTCTTTAAGGAGTTCTATCTATCTCTGTTGCTAGAGGTTTAGCTCTTTTTGAGTCAAGAGGTATTTGAGACTCTTGTGATCAGTGAAAAGATAGCATTTCTCTCCGTAGAGATAATGGCTCCAGATTTTCAACGCAAAAACAACTGCGACAAATTCTAGATCATGAGTATGGTAATTCATCTCATGTGGCTTAAGCTGTCTTAAATCATATGTAATAACCTTGCCTTCTTGCATCAATACACATCCTAACCCGAGATGTGATGCATCACTCTAAACTGTATAGTCCTTTCCAAACTCGGGTTGGGTTAGGACTGGTGCATGATTTAACACTTGTTTTAATTGGTCAAAACTTTGTTGTTGTTCCTCGGTCCAAACAAATGGAGCTTCCTTTCTCAAGATCTTAGTCAATGGAGCTGCTAATATAGAAAATCCCTTCAGAAATCTTCTATAATAGCTAGCAAGGCCAATAAAGCTTCTCACCTCACCAATATTCTTTAGTGGATGCTAATCAAGGATAGCTTGAATCTTCTTCGGGTCTACTTGGATGCCCGGAGTTGATACAATGTGCCTAAGGAAGTCAACCTTAGTAAGCCAAAAATCACATTTAGAGAACTTGGCAAACAATCGTTTCTCACGTAGAGTTTGAAGCACAATACAAAGATGATTACAGTGTTTCGCTATATTCTTGGAATATATTAGGATGTCATCGATGAATACCACTAAAAATTTATCGAGATAGGGTCTAAAAACCCGATTCATTAGATCTATAAAAGCTGCTGGTATATTAGTTAGCCCAAATGGCATCACCATGAATTTGTAATAGCCATATCTTGTACGAAGCACAGTTTTGGGTACATCACAGTATTTAAATCTCATTTGATAATACCCAGACCTTAAATCAATCTTGGAAATTAAACATAGAGAAATCCTTGAGTTGATCGAATAGGTCATCTATCCTTGGCAATGGGTACTGGTCCTTTATAGTCACCTTGTTCAACTGCCAGTAATCAATGCATAGTCTCATAGAACCATCCTTCTTCTTCACAAAGAGAACTGGAGCTCCCCAAGGCAAGGAACTCGGTTGAATGAAGCCTTTATCAAGAAAATGTTGAATCTGGGCTTTCAATTCCTCCACCTCAATGGCTGCCATTCGATAGGGTGCAATGGAAACTAGGCCAGTTCCAAGCTACACTTCAATGCTAAACTCTACTTCACAAGTTGGTGGTAGACCCGAAAGTTCACCAGGGAAGACATTAGGAAATTCACATAGAGTGTCAATAACCGATAAGCGAGGTTCGTCTTTGGCTTCTAATGACAAGACACACATTGATGATCTTTAGGAGTGCATTAAAACAATGCTCTCTTTGCCAAGGCCTCGAAGGTACAGCTTCCTTTTATTACAGTTCACCCAAGCTTGGTGCTTGCTAAGCCAATCAAAGCCTAGTATGACATCAAACTCATGGATCGGTAAGGCCAACAAGTCAGTCAGAAATGGAATCCCTTGAATCATCAAAGGACAATTCTTGCACACAAGGCTTACAATGACACAATCACCAAATGGGTTCGTGACAGAGATTCTCGATGATATAGGTTCACTGGACATTCTATGCTTCTTAACTAACTCACTGTTGATGAAGGAATGTGTAGAACTAGGATCAATCAATGCGTACAAGGAATTAGAGTACAGTTCAATAGTACCTACAATAACATCAGATTCATCATCCTCGTCTCAGCTTCTCACATGATATATCTAAGCAGATGCCTTAGATTTCTGCTGGTTAGTTGGTTTTCCCGAGCCACTAGGTTTACCCATAGCTCCCAGTGATCCTTGCCTCGATCCCTTGCTTTAGAAGGATTGAACTGGGGAGATAACATTTGCCAGCTTAGTAGTGGGTTTGGTGGCACCAAGAGGACAATCATGGATGAAATGACCTTGTTCACCACAATAGAAGCATGCTCCAGTCTGCTTTTAGCACTGACCTGCTGGACGTCGCTTCTGGTAATAGTTGCAAACTGGATTATGTGAGCTTCGATTAGAGCCTCTAGTGCTTTCAACGGAAGTCGTCCTGACAAAAGATTGTGTTACGGTATGAGGTCTATCAATGTTCCCAAAACAGGAAGACTGTGAGTATATATTCTGGTTAGAGCCTTGGTACTTGCCCTTCTTGTTCCACTTGGGAGGTCAGGAGTCATTTCTGAATCTTTTCTTGGACTTACTAGATCCACCCATTCTCTGAGCCCTCTGTGCAGCTTCAGTGGCCTTAATTCAGTTACAAGGTCCTAGAAGTCAGTGATGCCCAAGGCAGTAAACATAGGGTGTAGCTTGTCGCTAAGCCCGACAATGAACATCCTACATTTATCTTCCTCCTTCTTGATGTCTTCAGTACCATACCGGCAGTACTTGCAAAAATCATGGATGTACTGCTCGATAGGTCGAATACCTTGCTTTATATGAAAGAAGATACTATGCCTCTTTGTGAGGTAATACTCGCTAATGTATTTCTTTCGAAATTCTTGAAGAAAGAACTCCCAGGTAACGTCTCTTCAGGAATAGTGAGAATGGTGGTCTCCCGCCATTGGAGTGCTTCATCAGCTAGCAATTCTAGGGCACACTCTAGCTTATGCTCATCAGAATACTGCAACTGTTTATTCAGGATTCCCAATGTATTTTCCAGCCAGTATTTTGCAGTCTCAGGGTCATCATCATCCTGGCCATTGAAAGTATAGGCCCGGAGTGATTCTAGTTTATCAATTAGGGCTCGAGGATACTGGATAGCAGGTGGAGTAGGTTACACTGCTATCTCGGCCCTCATTGATGTCATGAATTGCTTGAACATGTCGGCCATGTTCCGGTAACACTCAAGTTGAGCATTAGGCAACTCCGACTCGATGTTCTGAGGTGGGGGGGTTCGGTAGGTCTCCCCCTTACTTCCTCACCATACGTCGAGAAGTCGGTAGCAGATCATTAATGTAGGCTTGGTTAGTCGTAGACATAACTATAACATAAAGAGATCGGATTAGTCGACAAGTCACAATATACACAATATACAACTCCTAGGTGGCAAAGTAACACAATAACAATGCAATAAGCTTTGTTTTATTCCTAGAATCGACTAAACTCTAGCTCTGATACCACAAATGTAACACCCCCTGCTCGGCCTGGTTGTGAACCGTGTCGGAGCGTGCTACCGTTAACGATACGGTGATCAGTGCTATAAAATTCCAATCAATCACTAACATTCAATCGATATTATACACTTCAAATATTACCAAGTATAGGCATTAGTCTAATTTATCCTGTATGGAACAATAATCCTTTAATTAGGGTAATTAGGGCTGATTTATAACATTTATAAGTTTTAGGGACTAAACTATAAATCTTATAATTTAGGGTCCTTTTATGTAATTAAAAATACCAAAATGAAATTCAATGCAATAATAGTGAGCTTGTAAAATTTCTTGATAATCAAAGTTCATTAGCCCTATCAATTAGACTTATAAGATTTCAGTGACTATATTGCAAAAATTTAAAAGCTGTCTTTATCACTTATAACTAATTTACCTGCCACCGTATCGATGCCATGGAGACTGTATCGATAAGCCATGTTTAATTCAAGGATTCCAGTTTAAAAGGGAACAAGCCCATATCGATACACTTGAGATCGTATCAATACAAGTTGACCACCTTGACTTCGTATCGATACGCCTTGAACCCGTATCGATACCAATTTTGTAACCAATTTCTAGTCATCAAAGTCCATACCGATACGCCTAAGTAATATCTATATGCCCCCTTTTGACCAATGTTGACTTGACCAAATATACAAGGTCGTACCGATACACCACCATCTGTATCGATACGCCCTGCACTATAATGACATAATTTATCTCATTCCTATTCGATTAGACCTACCAAACAATGTCCAAACAAAATGAAACTTTACCAGCAAAATTTAAACACCAAAAACTACTAGCATGTCAAATTCTATGGCCATACGAGATCGTTTGCTATGCTTTCACCTTTTATTTCCAAATATACCATTTTAGCCACTTTTAACACAACCAAATGTCATTTTAGGGCTTTATAAACTTATACAAGCATATACAATATACACACATCAAAAGGGCCACAAGGACTAGTTTAACTACTTTCCACCATTCTAGGAGTTTATAGAGACAAAATACTTTACTATAGCTTGCTTGTGACTTGTCAAACTTCAACTTCTCCGATCTTCAACAATGACTCCTTCAACCTAAAATGTATGAAATGAAATGCATTAGGCATACTTTGCCTAGTGAGGTAGCCATAAACGATGTCATTACCAATGTAATGCATTCCAATTCAAGTGATGACAATAGCAATACAATGAACTATTAGTATCAATGCAACGATCATGATTGACAATAATATTTCCATATTTTAGCAATAACCCTTGGATCAATTCTGAATAGTAGATACACGAGTTTCAACACCTCGCCAAATCAATGAATGGTCTAGTCTCTCTGCCTCGCCAATATGACCAATATCACAACACATCCATCCACCTCGCCAAATCAATATAGGTCGTAGCCCTAGGATCGTAGTCCACCCGTACATTGAGCTCATGAATTCTATGGCATTCCAATTGTATCCAATGTCCTTCGAATCCAATGTCCGATAACAATATCAATGATCAATGTCTAATGAAGATGTTCAATAGCAATACCGATAGCAATGTCAATGTTCAATAACTATGTTCAATAGCAATATCGATAGCGATGGTAATGTTCGATGACTTTCATGACAATATCAATGGCCTATAATTCGTTTTCAATGTTTCAATAACAATAACAACGACATTAACAAAGCTTGATGACAATGTCGATAACCATGGCAATGACAATGTTATGTAACCAATATTCTATATTCCTATGATTCAATGACAATAACCATCTCAATGTCCAATATTTGATACCATACTTACCGATTCTCACCAATGATGTCCCCTAAGAGGTTCGATGTAATATCCTTTATAAAAAAGGGTTAGCAATGCTAAATTCAATGACAATGAAACCGAGAAAGGCACCTAGCCTAATCCCAAGACTCCGACTATACTTACCTCGATAATCTGAAGCTTTCAAGACTCATGGATAGTAATCCATTTGTTCTTAGCTTTCGATGGTGATGGTGGATAATCTTTTCCCACTTCTTGATCTAGGTAAACAATAAGAATTGATTAGAATCGATAGTATGATATTGAAATCAATATAACGACATCAAGTTTGATATCTATGCTCGAAATAGCAATTGGCTATTAGATGGATAAATTTCCAGGGACTGACCTATAAGCTCAACATCTTCGATTTGTAACTAAACTCATTATATCCATGGATTTGACCAATTGATATAAGGTTTATTCTTACCCAATCAAGAGCAATGCGATAGTATCGATAAATCAAAGGAAACTCAATTCTAAGAAGTTAAACAAGAGAGGTGCTTTCTTGGGAGCTTAAGGTTGAAGATGGAAATGGTGGTGTTTGCTTGTTCTTCAATGGAAAAAGGATGAAGAGATAGGAACTTAGCCTCAGTTTACTTAAAATATGTTTTAACCCCATTCTTTTATACCCTAAGGGTTTTGGCCGATTGTTTCCTTTACACACGGGTTGCCTCCCAAGCAACCAATCATATGGTTTCCTAGCTTGGGAGGAAACCTATTTAATATCAATAAATCATTTTTTCCTCAATCAATTGTCATCTTTTACCAAATAGATGACCCTTGTTCACGTGGGGTGGGTCAAGCAAAGAGGTGACTCACCCATCCATCTTCAATTCCCTTGATTTAGTCATAAAAATCATTTTTGACAGGTGCTCGGTAAGTTAGTTAAAAACTATTACACTGTACCGATACAGGGCCTATTGTATCGATATGCTTGGCTCAGTTTCAGAATTCAATCATCTCAAAGAAATTCTTAACTAAGGAGTGGATTCAACTAAGGTCCATTATCAATGAAAGGAACATATAATCATTATCAATGCAATATTTAGGCTCTTTCATTATCGTGTTTCCCGTCGCTGGAACCCAATTTCGACTAGGCCAGTTTTAGGGATATTACATACTTCCTATAAACCATTTAGCTCAACACCCAAATAGAAATTTAAGGCATACTTCAATATAGGCATAGCATTACTAGCCTTTAAACGTCACTTAAAACATGCTTGAACCCCTAAGGACTTGATCATAAGCATTTACATTCAACATGCTAACCAAAGCGAAAACACCAAACATAAGCTCATGCTAGCATATCATCAACATTCATGCCTCAATCCAAACCATGAAAACCATCAAACAACAATAGAAAAACCATAACAAAACAATCAAAATCCGGATTACAAATCCCCAAAAATATGGTAAACACATTGCCTTATTAACCGAATTTAAAACTGAATTTCATACTTAAGAAAATGTATTGATCTTGGACCTTCGTTGCCAAACCAATGCTGCTCGTCGACTCTGTTACTAAGCATCAATTGAAAGAAAAGAGAGCGTAAGCACAAATTCTTAGTGAGTATGCTCATAATAAACATTGATGCAATTTTAAACCACTTAAAAAAAAATTAAGCCTTTTGTTACCAAAACATGCTTACTTCCCAAGCATTTCATATTTGGTTAAAACCGTTTGAAAACTATAAACCATCTTGTTTTCAAAACATGCTTTATCACCCAAGCATTATCTCATTTGTTTCCACAATAAATCATGCGTAACAATCATATGCATCAAATCATTTATAAACTATTTAATCACATATATTCTCATATATTGGCATTTATAGTGACTCCAGATAGACTCACCTCTATCCATACATGTTCGGATACACGGATTTCTCATGGTGGTCTCACCTCTACCAAATCTCATACCTTGACTAGTTAAACTACAAAATATCATCACAATGGGATGCCTAGTTAAACCACATACCCAAGTGATAACCCAATTATCCAAGTAGCCTAGTTAAACCGCTTTTCCTCAAGGACTATGGCACGATCGATTTTATATATTATAGTGAACTTTTATCCTATGGCTAGCCAACTATATCCGACACTTTCACAATGCTTCACATGTCCAATATATCATTTTCAAATACATTTACTTATTGTTTTCCAATGCATTTCTGAAATTGTTTCATATGCAAAACCACATTGCCAAAGGCAACAACACATTCCTTTAAAGGAACAAATCTCAATGCTCATAGGCATTCATCATTTTTTTGAACATTGAATATTAATCCAAAACGATGCATTTACAGTAAGTAAATCAATCCATGTTTAAAACCAAAACATGAAAATCAACCATGTTTAAACCAACACGAAATCCGTAAGCTCACCTCAAAATGAATAACCAAGCGAAGTAAAGACAACTTACGCTTAAGCTTAGTTAAGCTTCTTAGTCTATAACTAAACCTCCATGATCCATCAATCACACCTTTAAAATAGCTTTAGCACGTTTAAACACTCATCGATATGCCTCACCTTGCTCGCCCACGCGAATCAAGCCACCAGTAAGCAACGTACGCAACTAGTCAACCTTGCCTTGATCGTCCCCTATTTTAATCACATAAAACCAGAGAAGAAATGCATCATTATGCATTCAACTTGTTACTAAACAAGGATCCCCTATATCCTTAACATCAACCCTCCAAAAACTGTCCAAAACTACCGAAATCAACACCAAACACCTTCCAAACTTAACCCATCCAAAACCTACTAGTTTAATCCATCAATTACCATCAATTAACATCCAAAAACAACCTAATAACATCCTTATACCTCCAGCATCCATAAACCTCCCACAACTCCTCAAAACACACATAACTAACAACCTAAAAATTAGTGATTCTCCTAGTTTCGGGATTCCAATGTTAAAACAAATTAAAAACTCAGCGAAATAGATCCAATACAAAATTCACACGATCTCAAAAAATAAACCTTGATTTAACCAAATTTTCATTATTAAATCATCAAAACTCATTAGAAAACATTAAACAATGATCAAATAGTTGGGAATTTTAGAAAAGAACATTTCATTAGAGGAGATGAACGAACCTTACCTCCAATGAGTGAACTCCCTATTAATTGGATGTTTTACTCTTGAAAAACAAAGGAAAACAATGAGATTTTCGGAAACAAGATTGAAGAATCCAATGGAAATTAAAAGTCTAAGAAATCAAGATCATTACCTGAAAATCTTTGATGAAAAAGAGAGTATTTGGCTGAAAACATTTTGAAAGAAAAGTTTGAGAGCAAAAAGTACGTCAAAAGTGGTTTAAAGAAATAACTACTTTTTTTATTAAAACCCTTTTAATTCCTTAATTAAAACTCTTTAAAATCAATCCTAATTAAGAGGAAAAATTGATAAAACATTTGGTAAATTGGCTCATTAAAGATTCTAAGATTTGACCCTTTTTTTCAAAATAGTCACTAAAAATAGTTTTCATTCTTTACATTTTGGTCACTAAGTCAAAATGTCAAATGTCCAAAACCTATTTTCCAAAATTGATTTCACCAAATATATCCATATACTAAATAATGATTTTAGGATATTTTCCCATATTTTTATCTCACTTAAAAATATTTATTCTAATTTTTAACCCAAATCTAATTCGAATCTCTAATCCCGATCTACCAGACCGTCTAATCAACCTAACAAACTCCTAGACCCAAAAATGGGGTGTTACAGTCGGCCTACCAGCTGAAGTGTAACCATGGTAGGCCTTGCTTCAATTCCAAGCTTTTTGAAAACTGACATTGGCATCAATTTGATGGTAGCTCCCATGTCACACAATGCCTTGCCCATGATCTATTGTCTATGGTACAAAGGATAGTGAAACTTCTCGGATCTTTCAGTTTTGGTGGCAATCGATTGAGTATCATAGCAATGCATCCCTCAGTAAGAGCTACAGTTTCAAAATCTCCCAATTTCCTCTTTTTGGACAAGATGTCTTTCATGAATTTGACATAGTTGGGCATTTGCTCAAGAACATCCACTAAAGGTATGTTGATTTGCAATTGTTTAAGAACTTCCAAGAATC
Source organism: Hibiscus mutabilis (assembly GCA_019671005.1). Taxonomy (NCBI): domain Eukaryota; kingdom Viridiplantae; phylum Streptophyta; class Magnoliopsida; order Malvales; family Malvaceae; genus Hibiscus; species Hibiscus mutabilis. The sequence goes on from CM033712.1 coordinate 42,680,785, forward strand.
ACTTAAATTGATGGTCCAGCTTATGCTTTTGGAGCCTTTTTGGAAAAGGTGGTGGTGGATAAGCAAATGCTGGCATCAGATAATGGTTTGGCATCAGATTGTTTTCTGGCATCAAAATGTGGTTTGACATCATCAACTTTCGTTTCTGCTTCTTTGGGGTCTTCTGCTGGCATCAGTTTTTTGACTTGGTAACTGTCTCCATCTCACATTGTTTGCCACTCCATAGATTTACTTTTTTTGAATTGTTTATTTCATTTATGTCGAGCATTCTCTGCATCTCTTGGCAAGCTCTCTAGGGTCGATTGCTAAGTGCATTGGCAATCTGCCCTAGCTGAACTTCCAAGTTTCGCATTGATGCTGCCAAACTCTAGAAAGTTTCATTATTTCTCTCCATGTAATTAGTGAGAATATTTCCTTGGTTAGATCTCTACCCTTGTTGGAAATTGTTCAGGGCTCTTTGTGGCATGGCATTCTGGTTGAATCCAGGTAATGCATTGTTGTTCTGCCACTAGGCATTGAATTGGTTATTACCGCCTTGGTTTGCCCAAGCAAAATTTGGGTGATGCTTCCAACTCGCATTGTAAGTATTGGAATGTGGGTCAAAATCTCGATTGGGTGATGCTGGGCAATCATCCACATGATGATCCTCTCCAAAAATAGTGCAAAATGGCTATAACGCCTTAGCTTCTTGGGGTTCATTACTCATTTGCAATGTTTTCACAATGCTAGTAAAATTGGAAATATGAGCATTAATTGATGTAAGAGCATTAAGCTCCAATTTTCCAGAGGTTTTTGTCCTCGTCCCTAGTCTGGTAGTAGGATATTGAAATTCATTGACAGTAATCTTTTCAAAGATGTCAACTGCCTCCATATAATTCTTGTCTAGAAGAGAACCATTTGCCGAAGCATCAACCATAGTCCTAGCATGAGCATTGAGTCCATTGTAGAAGGTCTCTATCTGGGTCCAATTAAGGAATCCACTCATAGGGAACCTCCTCAACAAGTCCTTGAATCTCTCCCATTTATCATATAAGGTCTCGTCATCAGCCTGCCTAAATGTCGTGATCTCATTTCTCAGCCTGAGATTAAGTTTAGGCGGCTGAAATCACAGCAGCAACTTCTGGCATAAATCTTCCCATGTAGTAACTAAACTAGGTGGCAATGAACTTAGCCACATATTTGCTCTATCTATTAGGGAAAATGTGAATAATTTTAGCTTCATTGTATCCTCAGGCACTCTAGGTTGCTGAAATAATTCGCAAACCTCCATGAATTACTTCAAGTATTGCCTCGGGTCTCCCGTAGGTGATCCATCGAACTATCCTACATTCAAAAGAGTCTAAATCATTACTAGTTTATGTTCAAAATTAGCTATATTTACCTCAGGACCAACTAGTCCTGGCATCAAATTGTCCAAATTTGGTTCCAAGTGTTCTCTAATAGGTTTTTCTATGGCATTGTCAACAACAGCAGCCGGAGCTGGTGGTATCTCATTGTGCATTGTTGGATTCTCTTCATTGTTTAAGACACCATCTCCTCCACTATTACTGTTTTGAGCCATCTCTCTAAGTTTTCTTTTCAACCTTCACAAGGTTCATTCAATCTCAGAGTCGTATGCGCAATCTTCTATCTTAGGGCAGTTCCTGCTCATGCACCAAACAAAACAAATAAATAAAATAAAATAAAACAAGTAAATCAAAACAATAAACTTCGTTGCAATCCTCGTAACAATGCCAAAAACTTGTCGACTTTGCTAACGCTTGGCAAAAGAGTAGAAATGCAATGTAAATATGTAAGAAATAATGCCAAGTATAGGTCTTTTGCATGCAAGTATACACAGTCAGCAAGTAATACATCAGTAAGCTGAGTATCGTATCCACAGGGATTGACCAAGAATTTGATTGTTTTAATTGTTTACTTGTCAAGGTAAAATGTTGGATTGATTTGAAGTTTGTTTTAGAAAGTAGCTTAAAGGAATTCAATGAAGGTAAAAACAATTTGGTAAAAGGAAGTTTTCAAATGAGTGAGAGCGTTGGCAAGGGACGCCTAGTTTTTACGTTAGCGATGCCAGCTATTAACAATGTCATGCCTTGGGTTTATTGCCGAGCAGATTTTAAGAGTGGCATTGCCTCTGTCGATGGTAATACCCTAAGTTAACCATGTTAAAACCCTTATACGTATATAGTGAAGCTTTTCATCAATTAACTTGATTAAGTTTCAATCTATACTCCTAAGGGGTAGATTCACTTCCGAAGTAAGCTCATCTACTTGAACATCTTATGTCGAAGCTTCTCTCCTTATTACTTGGCAATTGATCGTTACCTTTAAGTCTGTTAAGATATTACGGTTTAATAAGCAAATAATGCCAACAATCGTATGGCAAAGAATTTAGAAAAAATAAAGTGGCAGTCGGATAGAAAATAATGCCAAGGCATTCAAAATTATTAAAAACCAAATATAAACAAAGCGTTAAACGCAAGCATCCCCAACCAACTATAAAAGCTTAGTTCATGGCTGGAGGTTCCATCCAAAAAACATCATCGTATCTCAGCATCATCACTTAAAATAAAATTAAAATTAAACTAAGAGAATGGGCAAGAAGGAGGTCTATCGATGCAACCCTTTGAATGCTCCAGAGCTCTCGGTCTAAGATGTCGAACCACACAGCCTCTAGCTTCTTCTTCTACCATCGTGCTCTCCTCAAGTTCGTTGATCTCTTCCTTTAAATAAGCACGCATGGATAACCCTAGAATGGGTTTGAGTTTGAATTTTTGATTTTGCACTTAGGATAAAGCGTGTTATCCTCTTATCTCTATTTGCATTTTAGGGCTAACGTGTACTGGGTTCAACGGCTACTTTGACCGAGCATCGGGCTTCACTTCTTTGCCAACCAAGCTTGGCAATCTCTAGTCCAACTTTGCCAACTGCAACTCAACAATTCTTCTGCTTTCCTATGCCTGCACTCTCTGCCAAACCTGCCCTGCTCCTAACCTGCATCAATGCCAGCAAAACAACCCTTCACACTGGCAAGATACAAACTCCATAAATCCTTAAGCAAATGCATGATTTTAACAACTAAATGCAAACATATATACTTAAAGATAAGCAAAAGCATTGTGAAATATGCATATAAATCAGTACTTTCTAGTAGTTAACAAAGAGCTATCACACCCCCAAATTTGAGTGTTTTCTTGTCCTCAAGTGAATATCAAAAGATAAAGAGGGCATTCTAGATACTTGAATCATTCTAACCAGTCAATAAATCTTATGCATCAACAAGAAAGATAAATGCATAACCAATCTCCACATCAGAAGATAAGCTAGCAATTCAAGAATACCTAACATCTTAGATTCTTTCGTCGTATCAACATTTATTTAGCAACACACATAATATCATATATATATATATTCTATCTTTTTCATCTTTTTCTTTCTTTTTCATGTAGCGAAGGATATCGAACAATGAATGCACCCTAAGCGCTAAGAAGTAAGATGTTGTGCAACGAACCCCTAGGAAGTACTTCATTGTAATGGCACACACTCATGCAGCGATAGCCTTTGGCCAGATTCCTTTTTCTAACGCATGCAAAGGAGTGTGGATATACTAATATAAATATATATCACACATGCTGCAATAGGAGAAGGTCATCCAAAACAAAAGGAATGATACAAGATATTATCTAATAAAACCAATAGATATATCAATGCATAGCTAAGATATGCAATTATTCATCATGTATATCCATCAAACTTATCAAAGATTAGAGCAATTCAATATTTATACATCGAATGCAAGTAGGAGAATATTCAAAGCACATGAACCTTGCATTTGTATAGATTTTTTTTTTTGAAAATTTTGAAATGGGGGTGCATTTCAAATCCTAGGCTTACACCCTTAGCCTTAAAGGTTGCATTGTCCCCAATGCAAAAGAAAACAAAATGGAATGAATGAATGCAATGACAAAATGTAATGATAAGACGCAATTAACAAAATTTAGCTACAATGATGAATGCAATGCAATTACAACTATATGTTGTTACAATGGTAAAGTGAATGCAATAAAAATATATGGAAATAAAATAAAGTTACTACATGGAATGCATGCCTAAAAAATTAAAATAAAACTAACTCTATTTTCTAGCTCATGGGAGGAGAAGGTGAAACGTCTTTTCTTCTTTTTGCTCTTTTTTTCTTCTCTTCTCTTTTTTTTCTCTTCTCCTTAGCCTTGGAGCACTTTCTCCTCTTCTCTTTCTTTGGCTGAGGATAATAAAGAGAAAAAGAAGAGGGAAAATGAAAAGGCACTATGATTACCTTCTGATGCGATGAGATTCAACGGCTTGATCTTGGCGCAAAAATCATGCCCGTTTATTGATTCTCCTGTGCATATGATGAAGGGCTGTGATTGTTGGGGATAAATAGGCACAATAGAATTCCCTAATTAGCCCCTAAAATAATTCATGCTTATCTTGTGAGTCATTCATCGTACAAGTTTGTTAGAGAAGAGACAAAGTGAAAAGATTTTTATTCTGCAAAAAGAAATAAAGGATATTAAAAGGAAAACAAGGAAAATAAAATCCAAACCTAATAAAGCAATTAAAGAGAATTTCAAAAGAATTGGACCAATTTAATGGCTTCAATATTTCCAGGGTCAAAGTCACCACAATAGAGTTTTCGTCTTTGGCTACTGACCTTGAATGGAGGTCCCCTTTTGTATCTTGGATTGTGACAGCACCGTGTGGAAATGCTTACATAACTTCAAAAGGTCCATACCAACGTGATCTCAATTTCCCTGGGTGAGGTTTCAATCTAGAGTTGAATAGCAAAACCAATTGTCAAACCTCGAATTATCTATGCATAATTATCTTATCATGCTAGCGCTTACACTTGTCCTTGCAAATAGAGGCATTTTCATAAGTGTTGTGTTGAAATTCTTCTAATTTAGTGATGTCTTGCAATCGCTTATTTCCTGCTGCCTCATAATCAAGGTTGACTTGCTTAAGAGCCCACAAAGACTTCATTTTAGTCCTAGAATCGACTAAACTCTAGCTTTGATGCCATAATTGTAACATCCCCTACCCGGCCTAGTAGAAATTCAGGTTGGAGAACGCTACTGGTGAACAAAACGGTGATCGATGCAAAAAAAATTTATCGCAATTTGATAAACAATCAATACGTGCTTGACCAATCATGAAAAGTTAGTATAGGGGATTTACCAATTCAATACAATGCTTGGATCCACAATGTATGGACTAATTTTAGACTTTTACACGTTTTAGAGACTAAAATGTAATTTCTATAAATCAAGGTTCCTTTCTTGAAATTCACTACACCATAATGCAATTCACCTCATAACTAGGGTTCATACGAATTTTCATAACATTTGGGGTTTATTAACCAGATCAATTAAGCTATGCCATTTTTAGTGATTAATCAGTAAACTCTTCAAACTGTGTTCTTAGCCCTTTTAATGGAATTAACTGATTCCATACCAAAATGCCCAAGGGCTGTATCGATACGGGCATGCACGAGTTGCCTTACATTTTGAAACTGTCAAACCTTGTTTCGATACAGGTTGATCCGTATCGATACGGGATAACAAAATTAACAAACACCATAACGAAACACCTAAGGGGTGTAGCGATACGGGTTGACCTAATTTGACTTGATTGTTGACCCATGATTTGATACGCTTAAGGCCGTATCGATATCGATTTGCATAGGTTCAAATCCCAGATGCTAATGATGCTTACCTGTTTCGATACAGTTGGGGCTGTATCGAAATAGGTTAACTATGGTTGACCCATTTCGATATGCCCTAACGTTGTATAGATATAGTTAAATTCCCCAACCTTACTGTCAATTTCCATACAGAAACTTCCTGAGCCCGTATCGGTACGTCCTAGTTGACTTAAGCTTTGACCAACCAAAAATGCAAGGCTGTACCAAAATAGCTTAACCTGTATCGGTACGTCTGGATTGTAATGACTGATTTCTTCTGGTTTTTACTCAATTTCACCCATTGAACAATGTCCAAATGCAATAAAATTTTACCAACAATATTTAAACACTAAAATCTATTAGCATGCGAAATTTAATGATCAAATAAATCCATTCACCATGTTTTCACAAGTTAGGCCAAATATGCATATTTGGTGCTTTTAACCAAAACACTAACATGACCAAAATGGGAATTTTAACCCTTTTAACAAGTGGACCACATATACAAATAAATTGGGACTAAACCAACTTGTCTAGACCCTACGCCACCATTCTAGGAGTTCAAGAACTAGATTAACATTATATAGAGGATAGTGACTTGCTTCAAAATGTTCCTTGCTCGATCCTCGATCCAACTATGCTTTAACATGAAAAAGCATGGAAATGAAATGCATTACGCTTACCTAGCCTAGTGAGGTAGTCAAAGAAATCGTATGAGCATCAATGAAGATCATAACATGTATAACAAATGAAAGTGTATCTCAAATCATAATTTAACAATGCTTGCAACACTTATTCACATATTTTCCTTGGATCGACATGTATTATAGATACGCGAATTCCCAACCAACATCACCAACAACGAATGGTTAATATCCTTCAACATCACCGATAAGGCCAACACCATTGCATCCCGCTAGCATCACCAATAAGAGCCTTAGCTCAAGGACCGTAGTCCACTCCTTACTAATGAGCTCATGAATTCTATGGCATGCCAATTGTACCCCATGTCCATTCGTATCCAAGGATTCAAAACTTGTCAATAGCAATGTCAAAAACAATAACAATGACCAATGCAATAACAATAGCAATACAATGACAATGACTCATAACATGTTTAATATGCTCTTTTCAATACTTTCATATTATCAATGATCATGTAAAGATTCAATAGTCAACTTAGCAATAAAAAAAGCTTACCAAGGCCTACCGATAGTGCCTCTAATGAGGCCTTAATGTGAACATACTTTGGCCAATGATGATAATGCAATAAATTGACATTAATGAATTTCGGAAGGCACTTAGCCAATCCCTTGACTCTGACTACACTCACCGATAATTTCTACGCTTTCAAGGCTCCCGGATGATAACTCCTTTGTTCTTGAACTTGGTGGAATTGGGAGGATTTGGTGATTCTTCACCTTGGTTATCTTGAGCTACATAAGATTGAGATTATAAAGATTTCAATATCAATAATGAAATCGTAGCAACTCAATAGCTATGAAAAATGATGATAAACAAGCTATAACATCCCTAGGGAATTTCTAGGGTTTAACTCAATCCTTAGGCTTAAGATTAAACATGTTTTAGCCATTGAATCGACAAGCCGGTTGAGGAAAACTACTTACCCAATCGATAGCTACGACTTATAATCGATAAACTTAAGAAAAGCAAAGCTTGATTCCACCTTCAATGGAGGTGTGTGCTTAAGGTGGCTAGAGGAAGAAGATGGGGAGGTGCTTGCTTATCAATCAACCAGTGAGTTTTCTTTCTTTTCTTTCATTCTTTTATCTATCAAGGTTTCCTTAAGATGAAGGAATCAATCCTTGATCATCCACGTATGTGGTGAGTAAGATTAGGGAGGGGCTAATCGTGAGATTAGTCCCTTAACTCTTAATTATCTACACTTTGCCACTCCAACTTCTATTCTCTTGATTTGGCCACTAAACTATGTTTCAAAGTTTGCAATATGGTCCTTAACAATGTCTATGCTTAATGGGGGTTTGATAAACTAAAAACATGCCACTTGATCAAAGGCCACTCTTAAATTTTGGCATTCTGATGTGAAATTTTAGGTCACTGGAATCAAATTCTGACTAGGCTCGGTTTTGGGATGTTACAACTATCCCCCCTTAAGAAAAATGTGTCCTCAAAATTTTACCTGAGTCGAAAAGATGCAGATACTGACTTCTCATTTGTTCTTCTAGTTCTCATGTAGCTTCTTCAGCCTTGTGGCTCCTCCACAATACTTTAACTAGAGCAATGTTCTTATTTCGAAGTATCTTGACTTCTTTTGCCAATATTTGCACTGGTTCTTCTTCATATGTCAAATTGGGTTGAAGTTCTACAGATTCGGGCTCTAAAACATGTGATGGATCAGATATGTACTTGCAAAGCATTGATACATGGAACACGTCATGGATCTTGATCAACTCTTGGGGCAAAGCTAGTCGGTAACCTATAGGGCCAATTTTTTCAATCACCTCAAAAGGTCCAATGAATCGGGGACTAAACTTCCCCTTCTTACCAAATCAAAAAATCTTCTTCCATGAGGAGACTTTTAGGAATGCTTTCTCACCAACATCTAACTATATATCTTTCCTCTTGACGTTAGCATAGGCCTTTTGCCGGCCAAAGGTGACCTTCAAATAGTCATGGTTGATGGTTATTCGTTCTTCAGTTTCTCGAAGTAAGTTAGGGCCCAACACCTTGCCTTCACTAAGTTCAAACCAACATAGCAGTGTTCTACACTTCCTGCCATACAATGCTTCATACGGTGCCATGCCTATGGATGCCTGGAAGCTGTTCTTATAAGCAAACTCAATGACAGACAGGGATCTCTCCTAAGATCCCTCAAACTCAATAACACAAGCATGAAATATATCTTCTAATATCTGGATTACCTTTTCTGATTGGCCATCAGATTGAGGGTGGAAAGTTGTACTAAGATTGACTATGGTGCCCAAAGCTCCTTGCAATGACCTCTAAAATTGAGAAGCAAATCATGGATCTCGATCAAAGACGATAGACTGTGGCACTCTGTGGAGTCAAACAACTTCCTTGATATACAAGTCAGCCAGTTTAGGAAGACTGTAGTCTATTCTAACTAGTATGAAGTGTGCTGACTTAGTGAAAAGGTCTATAATAACCCAAATAGCATCATGCTTGGCTGGGGTCAACGGTAAACCACTGACAAAGTCCATGGTTATCTTCTCCTATTTCTACTGAGGGAACTCAATGGGTTACAACAATCCGATAGGGTTACAGTGCTCAGCTTTAACTCGTTAACATGTGCAACACCTTGATACAAATTCTATACTAGCCGCCTTCATGCCAGGCCACCAATACAACTCTCATGGGTCTTTGTACATCTTTATTGCCCCCTAGTAGATTGAGTATGGGCTTCTTTAAGAATTTTATCATGAAGAGACTCATCGTTGGCAAACATATTCTATCACAAAAGCACAAGAGTCCTTCTGATTTAACCTTGAAGTCAGGATCAGGATTATTTTGAAGTCTAGAAACAATGACTTGTAATTCAGGATCTTCTTCTTGTAAGGATTTGATTCTCATCACAATGGTGGACTGAACTTGAAGTTCAGCTATGAAACCACGGTGCTTTTGAAGTCGGAAATAAACATTAATAGCCTGAGAAGTAGGTAAAGGCCTGTGGCTGAGCGCATTTGCTACCACGTTGGCCTTGCCCGGATAGTAATCAATAACAAGGTCATAGTCTTTGAGGAGTTCCATCCATCTCCTTTGACGAAGATTAAGTTCCTTTTGTGTCAATAAATACTTAAGGCTCTTGTGGTCGGTGTATAGATAACATTTTTCTCTATAGAGATAATGCCTCCAGATTTTTAGTGCAAAGACGACCACAGTCAATTCAAGGTTACGAGTACGATAGTTTATTTCGTGTGGCTTTAGTTGCCTTGATGCATAAGCAACAACATTACCTTCTTGCATCAGTATGCACCCCAACCCCTGGTGCGAAGCATCGCTATACACAATGTAATCCTTCCCAGACTCAGGTTGGATCAGAACCGGTGCATGAGTCAATACTTGCTTGAGTTGGTCAAAACTTCTTTGTTTCTTCTTGGTCCATTCAAAAAGAGCATCTTTCCATAGAATTTTAGTTAGCGGAGCTGCTATTATAGAGAATCTTTTAACGAATCTCCTATAATAGCCAGCGAGACCGAGAAAGCTACGAACTTCACCTACATTCTTCGGTGGTCTCCATTCAACTATAGCTTGGTTCTTTTTTGGATCTACCTGAATGCCTTTAGCAAAGATCGCGTGACCCAAAAATGAGACTTGGGTGAGCCAGAATTTGAACTTGCTGAACTTGGCATACAATTGTTTCTCTCAAAGAGTATAAAGCACAATACGAAGATGTTCACGATGTTTAGGTTGGATTTTGAAATAGATCAATATATTGTCTATGAATACCACCACAAATTTATCAAGATAGGGTCTAAAAACCCAATTCATAAGATCTATAAAGGCGGCATGTGCATTGTTTAACCCGAAGGGCATAACCAAGAATTCGTAATGGCCATATCTTGTACGGAAAGACGTCTTGGGCACATCACACTCCTTCACTTTCATCTGGTAGTACCCAGATCTCAGATCAATCTTAGAAAAGACTATTGCATCTTTCAGTTGATTAAACAAGTCATTGATCCTCGACAAGGGATACTTATTCTTGATTGGTAGCTTATTCAATTGGCGATAATCAATACAAAGACGCATTGATCCATCTTTCTTCTTGACAAAGAGGACCGAAGCTCCCCAAGGTGAGTAACTCGATCGAATAAAACCCTTGTCCAATAAGTCTTGAATTTGCACTTTAAGCTCAGTGAGTTCTATCGGTTCCATCTAATAAGGTGCAATAGAAACCAAGGTGGTCCCAGGTTGCAGTTCAATCTTGAATTCAACTTCACAGGTAGGTGGTAAACTCGGAAGCTCATCAGGAAACTCTTGCACAGTGCATATATCTTGCAACTGTGATTTCTCTTTACTTACTGTGGCATACAACAATAATGTTTTGCCTTTGGAATCCATGAGAGTCGCACTCTTCTTGCCAAGGCCTCGAAGGTACAACTTCCTCTTTGAACAGTATACCCAAGCTTGATTCTCACAGAGCTAATCAATTCCCAAAATAACATCGAACTTATGTATAGGGAGGGACATAAGATTGACCAGAAAATGTATCCCTTGTATCACAAGAGGACAATTCTTGCATACGAGTCCAACTACAACACTATCACCTAAAGGATTAGTTACAGTGAGTTTAGAGGCTATATGCTCATAAGTTAACTTAAATCTTCTAACTAATACAGTGCTTATACAGGAAGGAGTGGATCCAGGATCAATCAATGCATAAATAGGATAAGTATACAATTCAACAGTACCTGCAATGATGTTGACATAGTATTTCATAGCAAAAGATTAAGTATTCAATGTAAACAAGCAAGTAAAAACAATGCCAAGAATACGCCTTTTACGTGCAAGTATACAGGTCAGCAAGTAATATAGTAGTGAGTTGAGTATCGTCTCCATAGGGATTGCCTAGGGGAATTAATTCTCACGATTAATACTTGTGAACTAGAAAATAAAAGTGATGGCAATTGATTGTGGGAATGAGTAAAATAAAAGAATTAAAGAAATAAAGATGATAAAAAGAATTGAAGTAAAGTGAAGATTACATTAAAGAAATGATAACAGTCTGGCAAGCAATGGGTGCAAGAATGATAACAAAGATTTGGCATAGAATGTCTAAATTTTATGCTAGCAATGTCAGCTAGTAATAATGTCCTACCTTGGCATTGATTGTCGAGTAGATTCAAATTGGAAAAGCCTCTCTTGATGGTCATTGCCCTAAATCGACCATGTAAAAACCCTATATCTCTATAGTGCATGTTTTTTCATAAATCGATTTGATTAAGCTTCAATCTATATTCCTAAGGGGTAGATTTCACTCCCAAAGTAAGTTCATCTACTTGAACATCTTCTCTCGAAGCATCTCACCTTAGTACCCAACAACTTGATCGTTGCCACCCAAGTCTGTTAAGATATTGAGGTGCAATAAGCCAACTATGCTAGCTCTCGCTTGGCACAGTATTTAGGAAATAGTAAAGTATGCCAGATAGAACAAACAACGCCACGGAAATTGAATTATTAAAAACTAAACATAAAATGCTGCAAATAATAGTTTGAAGTTCTTAAAAACAAGAAAGAAATACGAAAATCAACAAAGAACTAAAGCAAGGAAGGAGGTATCTCGATGCAACCCTTCAATGGATTCCCGATGTCTCATGGAATCTTAAAGCCTTTGATCTTGTTGTCTCTGATTCCTCCTTCTCCATTGTTACATACCGCTTCTCAAGTTCAAGCCTTCATCTTCTTCATCATCTTTTTCTCCTTCTCCAATTCGTTGCAGACCGCTTCTCAAGTTCAAGCCTTCATCATCTTTTTCTCCTCTTTAAATAGGCTTGTGTGGGAAACCCTAGGATAAGCCTTAAGGTTTTAATTTGGGCGAGCTAAGGCTTCTGATCATCTTAGCCGCACTTTGAATCCTAGGGCTAACATCTTCTTGACTAGGGCTGATGTCATTAGTCTTTGATCTTTCGCCAGGCGAGCTCGGCAACGTTCGGTCCATCTATGCTAGACCAGCTTGGCATCCAATTTTTTTGCCATCCTATTTTTTTGAGCTTCATCAAGTTCTATTTTTCCGTAGTCTGATCTGGTCCTATTTTTTTGGGCTGGTATTAGAAAGGGTTCTTGGCAAAACTCTTCTGACAACGTATTGCCAAAGATGCTTGGCATTGGTCTTATGATCCTCTTTCTTTTTGATCTTGCACTACTCTTCCATGTCTACTCTACTCTTCCAAGCATGTAATGATGCCAACAAACAACCCTTCACACTGGCAAAGCACAAAAATTCCTTATTTCCTAACTCCTAATACAAACGCATGAATTTAACAACTAACAATACTTTTGAGGAGTTAATAGATGAAATCAGGGTCCTTATCATCCTCTCGGCTCTTCACGTGGTAAACTTGGGCTGAGGCTTTAGATTCATGTCGGTTAGGAGCCCTTGCAGAGACACCAGATCTACCAGAAGCTCTTGATACATCTTGTCTTGGTCCCTTATCCCTGAAGGATGGAGCAAGGGACGTAGGAACCATTGGTGCAGAAGATTTAGAGGTGTTCAAGGGGCAATCCTTAATATAGTGGCCTTGTTCGCCACAAAATAAGCACGCTCCAGTTTGCTTGCGACATTGTCCCGTGGGGTGCCTCCATTGACAAAAATTACAAACAGGGAACTGTGACTCCCGTCTAGATCCTCTAATCCTCTCAATGGAGGCAGTTCTTGCAACTGGCCGAGACATGGATTGTGGCTTGACAAAATCACCCGATCTAAAGGTTTGTTGATGATAAGATTGCTTGTACCCTTGTTGCTGCTTGCCTTTCTTATATGGTAGAGGGGACCATGACTCATCTCATGACCTCTTCTCAACCCAGTTTAGCATGTTAAACATGTGCGACCTCTGAGCAGCTTCAGTGGAGATCGCTCGATTCACAAGCTACTGGAAATCTTTGATTCCCAGAGCAGTAAACAAAGGTCGTACCTCATCACTCAAACCTGCAATGAACATTCTACACTTTTCTTCTTCTTTCTTAATGTATTCATCCCCATACTTGTAGTACTTACAAAAGTCGTGGATGTACTGCTCCAACGGCCTTCCACCTTGTTTCAAATGCAGAAAGATATCCCGCCTCTCAGCTAGATAGTGCTCACTGATGTATTTCTTCTTAAACTCTCGTAGGAAGAACTCCCAAGTTATTTCTTCTTCGGAAACGGTAAGAGTTGTGGTTTCCCACCAACTTAAGGCTTCATCGGTCAACCAGGCTAGAGCACACACGAGTTTATGTTCATCCGAGCACTGCAATTGCTTAGTCAAGATTCTTATGGTACTATCTAACCAGTGCTCCGCTACTTCAGGGTCTTGCTAGGCCTTACCCGAGAAGGTAGTAGCTCGGTGTTGAGCTAGCTTGTCAATAGGGGCTCGATTCGTGGGAGTGATAGCTGCGGAAGACTGTGCAGACTGCTCAGATTTAAGGGTAGCCATAAACTGTTTGAACATCTCGGTCATGTTCTTATAGCACTTGAACTGAGCAGCATGTAGCACAGGCTCAGTGTTCGATTGCTCTTGTAAGGGTACTTGTGGTTTATGAGGATTCTCCCCCCTTTTCTCCTCACCATTGGTCGAGGAGCCAACCGTGTGCTCAACTTCGTCGTGAGCCTTATCGGAGTCAGACATCTTTACACTATAAAAGAAGGAAGGATCAGATTAGTTGCAAGTCACAATATAACAAATTAAACCCTAGGTGTCGTATGCAATGCAATAATTATGCAATAGACTTCAGTTTAGTCCTAGAATCGACTAAACTCTATCTCTGAATCCATAATTGTAACATCCCTTACCTAGCTTGGTAGAAATCCAGGTCGGTGAATGCTACCGGTGAACAAAACGTTGATTGGTGCAAAAACATTTAATAGTAATTTGATAAACAATCAATACGTGTTTGACCAATAATGCAAAGTCAGTATAAAGGGTTTACCAATTCAATACTAGGCTTTGATCCACAATGTAGGGACTAATTTTAGACTTTTACAAGTTTTAGGGACAAAATTATAATTTCTATAATTCAAGGGTCCTTTCTTGAAATTAACTACGCCACAATGCAATTCACCTCATAAATAGGGTTCATACAAATTTTCAAAACATTTGGGGTTTATTAACCAGTTCGATTAAGCCATGCCATTTTTTGTGATCAATTTGTAAACTATTCAAACTGTGTTCTTAGTCATTTTAACATAATTAACTGACTCCGTACCAAAACGCCCAAGGTCTGTATCGATACGAGCATGCATGAGTTGCCTTACTTTTTGAAACTGTCAAACCTCATTTCGATACAGGTTGATCCGTATCGATACGGGATAACGAAATTAACAGACATCATATCAAAACACCTAAGGGGTGTATCGATATGAGTTGACCTAATTTGACCTGACCATTGACCCCTGTTTCGATACGCTTAAGGCTGTATCGATACCGATTTGCACAGCTTCAAATCCTAGATGTTAACGATGCTTACCTATTTCGATATAGCTGGGGCTATATCAAAACAGGTTGACTATGGTTGACCCGTTTCGATACGCCCTAACACCGTATTGATACAGTTAAATTCCCCAACCTTACTATCAACTTTTGTATCGGTACACTCTAGTTGACTTAAGCTTTGACCGAAACAACTTGACCTGTATTGGTACGCTTGTACTGTAATAACAGATTTCTTTTGGTTTTTACTCAATTTGACCCGTTGAACAGTGTCCAAATGAAATGAAATTTTACCAACAATATTTAAACACTAAAATCTATTAGCATACAAATTTTCATGATCAAATGAATACATTCACCATATTTTCACTTGTTAGGCCAAATATGCATATTTGGTGCTTTTAACCTAAACACTGACATGACCAACATGGCATTTTAACCCTTTTCACATAGTGGACCACATATACATGCAAAATGGGACTAAAATAACTTTTCTAGACCATACGCCACCATTCTAGGGGTTCAAGGACTAGATTAACTGTAACACCCCTTCCCGGTCTGGTAGAGATCCGGGTCAGATGGTGTTATCGGAAGACTAATCGAAGGTTCAAAAAATGTTTTAGAGTTCAAAACCTAATCTAAGTATCATATTGATTATTCTTAAGACTTATCCACTTTATTGGTTACTAAACTTAATCAGAGTTGGGGTCAATTTTAAACTTTTCTTAACCTTATGGACTAAATTGTAAATTTTTACCAGTTATTTATTTTAATCTGATTTCATATTACCAATTGAAATTAAACTCTCCAATTATTGATCTAAGGGTTTCATTATTAGAACCTATCGAATTACTAAGCCAATTAAATCACTTTGAGACTTTTTCCGAAAATCAATTTTGTGACTTAACTAAATTTACCAAATTTTACCAGTACCCTTATAAACCATGTTCCTATCGGTACGTCAATTTTTAGGGCATTCAAAATCCATTTACCAAGTTTTCACCTTAGGCTTATTTTAGGCACTTTTTAACCTATTCAAATCTAGTCATTATAAGCATACAACAAAACCACGTTACCAAGTCATCATATAACCATAGAAAGGCTTATACAAAACTAGTTGGACCATATGCCACTTCACTAGGAGTTTATAGAAAAAGATAACATGCATGTATGGCAGAGACGTGAATTGCAACTACAACTACACGATCAAAGCTCATAATTGTTCAAGGTCCTGAAAATGCATGAGACACACATGTTAGGCTTACAAAGCCTAGTGAAGTAGTTATAACAATTATAATGGATGATCAATATTATGAAATGCATGATAATCAAATATACGAGTAGTCATATTACACTATGCACAATTTATGCTTATTACACATATTCATATTCACATATTACATGTCACAGTCATATCATAATCATATTGTCATAGCACAATTCATAGGCACATATCATATTAGGTACCATTGGATACACAAATTCCCCTGTACACCAATACATATAACGGAGAGTGGGCCATAGCCCTTGAGCCGTAGCTCCGGTGATATATCCCTTACACAAACGACCTTATTTCCCCCACATATAGGCCGTAGCCCTGGACCGTAGTCCTCCCTTACTTAACCGAGCTCAATAATCCTATGGCATGCCAACTGTATCCAATGTCCATAATTACACAAATTCACATAGTCCATATTATTATTTTTATTCAAGTTATATCATATCAAATATCAAAATGAGCCTTAGCTCCATATCATGTCACATTTCATATTATTTTCATATATCACATACGTGTAGCATATCATAGTCATATTTGCACATATCAAAGTAATGCAAGGCACTTACCAGATTTGCCAATCGAATTCGACATAGTTGCGCTACGTGAGCCCTTAAACAAATACAAACATAATCACAAAATAATGCAACGGGATGACACTGAGCCTATCCCTTGACACAACTACACTTACCTTGACAACCCAATGCTGTTGAGGTTCTCGGATAACAACGCCTTTATCCTTGGCTTTCGGAAGAGATGACGATTGTTCTTTATCAAACTGCAATCGATAGCGAGGATTCGAATTGTCAAACCGGAAAAATCAAGCTTCCCACCTTATCACTGAATCATTCTTTTGTTCCCTTCTTTCCTCTCTTTCTTGCGCGATAATCCCTTCCAATTTATACTAAATTTGTCGGCCCCCAAATACCTTCTCCAAGCTCTACGAAAGCTAGAACCATGGCACATATTTGGGGTATAATTCCTCCCCCCTATGCCCACGTGGTGGGAGGCAAAATGTGGCCTTATGGCCCATGTGGCCTATCTCTTGACACAACTACACTCACCTCGACAACCCGATGCTTTTGAGGTTTTCAGATAACAAGGCCTTTCTCCTTGGCTTTCGGAAGAGAAGACGGTTGTTCTTTATCAACCCCCAATCGATAGTGAGGATTCGAATTGTCGAACCGGAAAACTCGAGCTTCCCACCTTATCACTGAATTGTTCTTTTGTTCCCTCATTTCCTCTCTTTCTTGCGCGATAATCCCCCCCAATTTATACTAAATTTGCTGGCCCCCAAATGCCTTCTCCAAGCTCCACGAAAGCTGGAGCCGTGGCACATATTTGGTGTATAATTTCCCCCCCATGCCCACATGGTGGGAGGCAAAATGTGGCCTTATGGCCCATGTGCCGCATAATCCCCAACGTGGGGGATTCACGGCCATTTCCTTCAAATTGAAAGAATCGGCCGTGAGTCCCCCCACTCATGTTATATATTTTAATAATAATAATAATAATAATAAAATAATATAGTTAGCCTAAATAACCTTTATTGCTTCAAATCAGGTACAAGATTGAGCTAATTATATAACCGGTACAGAATATATGATCATCGGAACCTAACCCCGACTAGACCGGTTTTTAGGGTGTGACATTAACATTACATAGAGGATAGTGACTTGCTTAAAAATGTTCCTTGCTCTGATCCTCAATCCAACTATGTTTTAACCTGAAAATGCATGGAAATGAGATGCATTATGCTTACTTAGCCTAGTGAGGTAGTCAAAGGCAATCGTATGAACATCAATGAAGATCATAACATGTATAACAAATGAAAGTGCGTCTCAAATAATAATTTAACCATGCTTGCAACACTTATTCACATATTTTCCTTGGATCAATATGTATTTTGGATACGCAAATTCCCAACCAACATCGCCAACAATGAATGGTCAATATCCGCCAACATCATTACATCCCGCCAACATCACCAATAAGAGCCTTAGCTCAAGGACCATAGTCCACTCCTTACCAATGAGCTCATGAATTCTATGGCATGCCAATTGTATCTCATGTCCATTTGTATCCATGGATTCAATACTTGTCAATAGCAATGTCAAAAACAATAACAATGACAAATGCGGTAATAATAACAATACAATGACAATGACTCATAACATGTTTAATATACTCTTCTCAATACTTTCATATTATCAATGATCATGTAAATATTCAATAGTCAACTTAGCAATAAAATAAGCTTACCAAGGCCTACTGATAGTGCCTCCAATGAGGCCTTAATGCGAATATACCTTGGCCAATGATGATAATGCAATAAATTGACATTAATGAATTCGGGAAGGCACCTAGCCAATCCCTTGACTCCGACTACACTCACCGATAATTCTGAGGCTTTCAAGGCTCCAGATGACAACTCCCTTGTTCTTGAACTTGGTGGAATTTGGAGGATTTGGTGATTCTTCACCTTGGTTATCTTGAGCTACATAAGATTGTGATTATAAAGATTTCAATATCGATAATGAAATCGTAGCAGCTCAATAGCTATGAAAAATGATAATAAACAAGTTATAACATCCTTAGGGAATTTCTAGGGTTTAACTCAATCTTTAGGCTTAAGATTAAGCTTGATTTAGCAATGGAATCGACAAACTGATTGAGGAAAACTAATTACCCAATCAATAGCTATGAACTTAATCGATAAACTTAAGAAAAGCAAAGCTTGATCCTACCTTTAATAGAGGTGTGTGCTTAAGGTGGCTAGAGGAAGAAGATGGGGAGGTGCATGCTTATCAATCAATCAGTGAGTTTTCTTTCTTTTCTTTCATTCTTTTACCTATGAAGGTTTATTTAAGATGAAGGAATCAATCCTTGATCCTCCACATATGTGGTGATTAAGATTGAGGAGGGGCTAATCGCGAGATTAATCCTTCAACACTTAATTGTCTATACTTTGCTACTCTAACTTCCAATTCTCTTGATTTGATTACTAAACTATGTTTTAAAGTTTGCAATATGGTTCTTAACAATGTCTATGCTTAATTGGTGTTTGATAAACTAAAAACATACCACTTAATCAAAGGTGAACTCTTAAATTTTGGCTTTCTGATGTCAAAATTTTGGTCACCGGAATCTAATTTTGACTAGGCCTGGTTTTGGGATGTTACATAATAACTCCTTCTAAATAGTAGTATAATTAATTTGAGCTTCAGTAAGATTCTTACTAGCATAGTAGATTGCATGAAATACTTTATCCTTGCATTGTCCTAAATCTACGCCAACGGCGAAATCACTGGTGTCGTACATAAGTGCGAACGATTACTCCTAGTTGGGTGCAACAAGGATCGGTGCGTTCACAAGCTGTGTTTTAATTTTATTGAATGCATCTAGACATGCATCGCCAAAAATGAATTTTCTTCCTTGCTCCAACAGTAAGCATAAGGGCTTGGTGATCTTTGAGAAGTTCAAATAAATCTCTTATAAAACCCGGTGTGGCCTAAAAAACTATGGATACTTTTCACATTTGTTTGTGGTGGTTGTTTTTCAATAACATCCACTTTAGCCCTATCAACCTCAATTATAGCTTTTAAAATTCTGTAGCCCAACACAATTCCATCAGTGACCATGAAATGATATTTTTCCCAGTTTAGAACCAGGTTGGTGTCTTCATATTGCTGCAATACTCTCTCTAGATTGTCGATGCAATGGTCAAAATTATTCCCACACACCAAAAAATCATACATAAAGATTTTAAGGGAATTATCAATCATATATGAGAATATTGCCATCAGGCACCTTTGAAATGTGGTTCGTGCATTGCAAAGACTGAAGGGCATGCAACAAAAAGCAAATGTCCCAAATGGGCATGTGAAAGTAGTATTCTCTTGGTCCTCAAGGGCAATAGCAATTTGATTGTAGCCAGAATATCCATCTAGGAAGAAATAATACTACTTGCCCACAAGTCGATCTAACATTTGATCTTTGAAAGGAAGAGGAAAATGATCTTTCCTTGTGGCTACATTAAGGCCCATGTAGTCCATACAAATATGCCAACCAGTAGGGATACGAGTCGGAATCAGCTCAATAGCATCATTACGAACCACAGTAATGCCACTTTTCTTAGGAACACAATGGACTTACCCACGCACTATCAGAAATTGCATAGATAATACATGCGTCCAACCATTTAAGGATCTCCTTCTTGACTACTTCCTTCATCTTTTCATTCAACCGTCGTTGCATCTCAATGGACAGTTTGTTCTCATCACCCAGCTTAATTTTATGCATGCAAAAAGATGGACTAATGCCCTTGATATCAGCAATTTTCCACGCAATAACACGTTTGTGTCACTTCAGAATATTTAGCAACTTAGCTTCTTATATTGCGTCCAAAGTTGTAGAGATAACGACTGGAGTGTTTTCTCATCTCCTATGATTACATATTTGAGATTAGCTAGCAATGGTTTGAGTTATAGAGTATGAGCTTCTTTAATAGATGGTTTGAAAGTAGGAAATGACCATTAAGAAAGATCCAAAGATTCAACTTGCCATTTGTGATGTATTGCAGCAGTAAGAACTTCCACAATGTGGTCACAATTTGGAAGATCTACTTCTACCAATGTCAGTGTAATATCTTTTGCAACGAGAATGCCACGATGATGAAGGTCTTCCTGAACAATGTGATCAAGAATGTCAATATGATGACATTCTTTAGACTTTCTTCCCATATCAGCATTGAACATCCCAAATGTGATTTTGTCATCATCAACCCTCATTGTAAGCTCTCCTTTTGATACATTGATTATTGCCTTCCCAGTAGCTAAAAATAGATGACTAAGAATAATAGGAACATTTTTGTTGGCCTCACAATCCAAAATAATAAAATCAGCTAGAAAAACAAAACTTATCAACATGAACCCACACATCTTTAATTTGACCATTCGAATGAGTCGAAGATATATCAACCAATTGTAATGTGTCTACAATGGGCTTCATTTCTCCAATGCCAAACTTTTGGAAGGTAGATAGCAGCATTAAGTTGATACTAGGCCCCAAATCACAAAGAGATTTACTAAAGTAATGATTACCAATAGAACAAGGTATGATGAAACTAAATGGATCCTTCATTTTTCTTGGTAGAGGGGTAGATATAAACGCACTGCACTCCTTAGTGAACACAATGGTCTCTAATGCATTTAATTTCTTCTTCTTTGACAACATATCATTCATGAACTTTGCATAGCTCAAAATTTGTGTAAGAGCATCAATCAAAGGAGTTTGAACTATTAGTTGTTGCAATCCTCAAAGCTATGATTTCCTCCACAAATCTCGTAGGAAAATACAGGGGTGGTTGTTTGTTAAGCTAGCTGGATCGGAGCAACTTCACTTGTCCCCTCCATATTCTTGATTTTATTCTCCAAAGTAGAAATCTGAGTGTTGTGCGTAATAAGTGCTCCGCAAGTGTACACGTCGCATGATATAGTATAAAAGATATCGTCTCCACATGGATTGGTGCCACTTCAAGAATCTACTATCTTGCACTGTAAAAAGTGAAAACACAAGTAGGTGATTGTAGGAGTTTTAACTAACAACTAGACTAGAAAGCAATAAAGTAAAAGAATATGTAATCAAATGAGAGAGAATAGGCCAGGATATCGTGAGTTGAGGTGTGATAGCCGATTGGATCGTCTTGGTAAAAGAGTGCAAGGGCAACTCAGTTGCCGTGGCAACTTGCACAGCGGGGTTGCCTTGGCAACTAATCGACGGTTGCCTGGGCGACTAGCTGGGCAACTACTTGGGCAGCTGGGCAACAACTTCAAGGTTTAGTGGGGTGTTCTTCAATGGTTTCTTCTTATCCCTAAGTCGAAACTCTAGCTATTTGTGCATGCCTTGATAATACATCCCTACGTGAATCAAGGGTGAACAACAACCAATCTAGCACTCCTCTTAGCCGTTGAAATCCTTAACTTATTCCTAAGTCGGATTAATCTTCACCGTCAATAGATTGAATAAAGACCATACTCATTCGTTTCTTGAATCTAACTCTCCCGATATTAGATAAATAGATGAAGTTACAAGATCCTCTCCCAATCCACTCGCAAACAAGAAGAAAAACCAAGAATGAGTAAACCTTGAATTGAAAGTGCAAACTCTTATTACCTAAACAAAATCCAATTATTTCTCACAACCACAAAACACAATAACCTTAGCCAAATAGATTTAGTTCATGGCTAGGTTCCAAAGAAACACAAGACAAAGAATTCCTAGCATAAACCTAATTGAACAAGAAAGAAAAAGATGAAGAATGGTTGAAGCCTTGTCGAAATCTCTCCTTGCTCTTGTCGAAATCTCCCTCGTCTCTTTGTCGAAATTTCTCTCTTCTCCCCCCTTATGGAGTTGACGGCTTGGCCCTCAATTTATAGGGCTAGGTCAAAGTCTTTTTTGAGGAGGAAGTTAAGTTGGAATTAAATATCTTTAAAGAATATAATTCATTATTATATTTAAATTCCTTCTAGAACTTCTCCTATCTTCTTGGGATATAATTTCTCTTTAACCTCTTCATGGAAATCAAACTCCTTTGGGATTTAACTTTACTCCATGTCATCTTGGGCTTATCTAGTCATCAATTTCGACTACCATATCATCTTATCCCTTATCAAAAATCGCCCTAGCAACTAGCTCGGCATCTTCTTCATGCATTGCCCTGGCAACTAGCTTGGCATCTCCTTCATGTATTGCTCTGGCAACTGGTTCCAGCCTTGCTTTGGCAAGTGATTCTGCACACACACAAAAACACACCAAAGCAATATCTTTTTCCATAAAATTAAGCCAAATATGAAATCAAGCTTGTCCACCAAAGAAACAATGCAAACATGCATGAATGGCTAATAATGCAACTAATATGAGCCTAAGTCTAGCAATAATATGAATAGAAAGGGTAATAAAAATAGTACTTTTGAACACTTAACACACCACCAAACTCGAACTATTACTTGTCCTCAAGCAATGCAAACTAATAATTACCCGCCAAGACTTCAATTTTCACAAACTTAGCTTTGAACTTGATTTCAATTCTCAGAACCGTGGCACAAAGTATGATTGGCTTTTCATTTTTCAGAAAACTTAGGAGTTACTCGGAATCAAACTATAATGCTTGTGAGTGTGTGCGGAGTTGTGTGCAAGTTGATTTTTCAGATTCTATGCAAACAAGAGGTTTTTCAAATTACTTCATTGGGTTCTTTTTACATGTTTTAACTAGAGCCAGTTTCGGGCACCTCTAGTGTTTTGTTTTTAGTTTTCTTAAGTTAATTAATTTATTCGACTAGAGCCAATTTCAGGCACCTCTAGCGATCAATTTTTAGCACATACTAGAGCCAATTTCAGGCACCTCTAGCGATCAATTTTTAGCACATACTAGAGCCAATTTTGGGCACCTCTAGCATTCATCCAAATTTTATTTTAATCCCCCAACTTTTTAACTATCAACCTAAGTTCACTAGAATTCCTTAAATCAATCAAGCCACACAGTGTTTCATCAAGTTTAACATCATAGTACGATTCTAAGTGTTTCCATGTTTATCCTAGAATAAAAAGTTCTATCAATTAAGTACATCGGCTAAGTCATCATCGAATATTTATCAAATCTAGGCAATTCTTGTTCCAACTAAAGGCATGGCAAGCAATTTATGTATCCTAAATGCAATACTTAAGATGAATGCAACTAAACATGGTAACTAACTAATAACAATCCCCCCCAAACTTGAGTGAGGCATTATCCTCAATGCATGCAACAAAGAAAAATAAAAATAAAGAAAAGTAAAATGCAAACGAGGACTTACTCTGAGAGTTTGTCGTCGTGGATGATTAGTTTCCTTTTGGTCGGTGTCTTGATTCTTTTGCTTGAACGCGGTGGTTGCTTTCTTGTTGCTGATGGTGGAATCGATCCTCGTACGGGGTTGTCCTCATCGTCCTCTTCATCAATGTCATTGGCCTTTCGCTTGGGCTTGGAGGATTCAATTGGTGCGGTCTTTGTTGGTGCAATGGAGGACTTGTCCAAATCTGAAAAATTAGACAATGATTCAATACGAGTTGATTCGGGCATAGGTGCTTCACCTTTGGCTTTTGCAATGGTTGCCGGGGCGTCTTTAGCTTTGGTTGCCGTGGCATCTTCAGTGTTGGTTGCCGTGGCAACTGCTTGGGCAGGCGCAGTGTAGGTTGTCGCGGCATCATCTATTGCAGTTCCCATGGCAACTGCTTCATTCGTTGTCGTGGCAAGGATTTCGGCAGGAAAGATGGGGAATGGCACGCGGTTGTTCGGGTACTTTTCTAGGATGACTTGGGTGATGGCATTGTTGTGATCCTTCATGTACCGCATGAACACTAATTGCC
Source organism: Hibiscus mutabilis (assembly GCA_019671005.1). Lineage (NCBI taxonomy): Eukaryota > Viridiplantae > Streptophyta > Magnoliopsida > Malvales > Malvaceae > Hibiscus > Hibiscus mutabilis. The sequence continues at coordinate 42,705,311 of CM033712.1, forward strand.
GGTCTTCAATTTTCCTAAGGCGGTTCGCCAACGGTTGTAAGAGTGCTTCAAGTTATCATGTGGGTTGCTTGGGTATTGGGGGTTACCGAGGAGGCAGGAGTTGTTGCAGCAATTGAAGGCGTTAGGGATTTTACCGGTGCCTCTCCCATTAGCTTTCAGATATGTGCTCGATTCCAACCAGACTTTGGTAGGGCTTTTTCATCAGTGGACTCACTTGGGACATGCATCTCCTTGCAAAGATTGGAAATTAAGCAAGGGAAGAAAAGAGAACCCTTTTCTTTTGTGCTACATACAAAAATATCATCACAAATAATTTTTCCAATGTTAATGATGCGATTATGCAAGATAGAATGTATGAGCAAAAGATGAGGTGTATCAACGGTAGTATTGTGTGTGGTGGGCATTAAAGAAGTTTTAACAAACTTATTCCATAATTTTTCCTCGGGTTTAAGTTGGAGGCAATTTACCGTGCCCTTATATTTACCGTCGTTCCAATGAGTTCCTGGTAGAGTGAATTCTTGAAGCACCTTGTCGAGTTGCTTGGGCGTGAGTTGATCAACAAAGGCTTGATGCTCGTCTTTCTCAATGTTGAGCCCGTAAAAAGTGTTGATGTTTTTGGGGCTTATAAGTATAGCCTTGTCACGAACAAAAACATAAGGATTATCTGAGTTAGGTGAGTGAGCATAGAATTCTCTTACCCATGAGATGTTACCCGGTTCCAATTGATGGCAAAAGATTTGCCACTTTTGATGTGCAATCTTTTCGAAGATGAATGGTTCAAGGCCGAAATCTTGATGAGAGTTGGAGTATTCAAAGCCTTATTCTTCGCAAATCTTCCGGCTTTCAAACTTGGAGTGAAATATTTCTTGAACCACCGGTGTAGCAAACTTCTTGTATCTTGGTTCTTTGGAGGAACTTGGATGAACCAAAAGTTCAAATTTGGATGTCATGGATGATCTTGGTTGTGAGTTTGGTAGAAACAAAGAAACTAAAGAGTTGCAAGATGAAAAGTAGGAATAGGTTTCTTAAAAGTTAAGGGTGATGGATTAAATAGAAAAGATAGGTAGTAAATATGGTGGATGGGATTAATTTTGGAATAAAGAAAACAAGGGTTTCGATTTAAGGGTAGGGGATGGCTAGGGTATTTAGGGAAGGGTTTGTCCGGTTATGTAGCCTTTATTTAGGGTAAATTGGAGGCTTAATATAAGCCTTAGATTCAGCCCATTAATTTCTTTGTTGAAGAAGTTTCCTTCTTGAATCAAAATTCCTCTTTATCTTGAACTTTTTTCCTACAAACAAATAAAATAAAGATTAAAATTAAAGATAAACTAATAAAAGAAAATAAATAAGATGTGCAAAGAAATTATTAAACTTAAAATTTTAAAAACAATTAGATAAATATGAAAGAAATATGTAGTTTTAATCTTAAAGAAAATAAATAAATCTATCCTAAAAAGAAAAAAGTAACCGAAATTAAATAATAATAAAATAGTTCAAAAAAATAAAAAAGAAAAAGAAAATATCGAAAGGAGAGCATGCTTATACATCTCCTAAGGTGACCACTTCTTTGTTACGGTCCACATGGGCACCATTATAGTGCTTCAATCTTTGTCTGTTAACTTTGAATTCATGTTCGTCAGTGATGGACTTGATTATCACGACACCATGGGAGGATGGTTTGACAACTTCGAATGGTCCCGACCATCTTGGTTTCAGTTTTCCCGGGAAAAGTTTTAGCCGAGAATTGAAAAAGAGAACTAGTTGCCCTGGCATGAATTGCTGCGGCAATAGTTTCTTATCATGTCATTGCTTTGTTTTCTCCTTGTAGATTCATGCATTGTTATAGGCGAGTGCACGGAATTCTTCTATCTCGTTGAGGTCCAACAAACGCTTTTGTCTGGCACTTTCTCAATCCATATTCACGGTCTTGATTGCCCAATATGCATTATGTTCGATTTCCACCGGTAGATGGCATGTTTTGCCATAGACAAGTCAGAAGGGGGACATGCCTAAGGGTGTTTTGAATGCAGTGCGATATGTCCAAAGTGCGTCATCTAGTCTTACGGAACAATCCTTTCTAGAGGGATTTACAACTTTCTCGAGTATACCCTTCAATTCTCGGTTGGAAATTTCTGCTTGCCTATTGGTTTGTGGGTGATATGTTATGGAAATCTTGTGTGACATGCCGAAGCGTTGCAACATCTTGGCAATAAGTATGTTTTCAAAGTTCTTGCCTTCATCACTGATAATTGCTCTCGGCATCCCAAACCGTGTAAATATATTTTTTGCAAGAATCGTTGCACGATCTTGGAATCGTTGGTGGGAACTACAACTGCCTCAACCCATTTAGACACGTAGGCAATGGCAAGTAGAATGTAGAGGTTGCCGAATAAAGATGGGAAAGGTCCCATAAAATCAATCCCCCATACATCGAGCAATTCTACCTCGATGATGTTTTGGAGCGGCATCTCATGTCGTCTAGAGATATTGCCCGTCCTCTGGCAATGATCACATCGCTTGTAAAACTCTTGGGCATCTTTGTACAGTGTTGGCCAATACAAACTGGATTGCAAAACTTTGGCTGCGGTACATGTTTCTCCAAAATGCCCTCCATAGGGTGAAGAATGGCATTGCCGGAGTACATTCTGTTGCTCCTCTTTAGGGACATATCAGCGTATAACCTGATTTGCACATTGTTTAAACAAAAGAGGCTCGTCCCAAAAGTAATGCATAGCATCATGGCTGAACCGCTTCTTCCCTTAGTGAGTAAGGCCATAAGGTAAAATACCACAAACAAGGAAATTAACTAAATCCGCGTACCAGGGTATTGCCGAGCCATGTGCTGTCGTGGCAACGGCTTCCATGGTTGCCAAGACGTACGCGTCTAGAGTTGTCGTGGCATGCGCGTCAAGGGTTACCGAGGCATGCGCGTCAAGGGTTGCCGAGGCATACGCGTCTGGGTTGCCAAGGCATGCATATCAGTGGTTGCCGAGGCATACGCGTCTGGAGTTATCGAGCCATGCGTGTCAAGGGTTACCGAGGCATGTACGTCAAGGGTTGTCGAGGCGTACGTATCAGTGGTTGCAGCGGCATACGTATCAGTGGTTGCCGAGACGTACGCGTCTGGAGTTGCTGAGACGTGTGCGTCAAGAGTTGCTGAGGTGTCAAGGGTTGTCTAGGCATGCGCATCCATGGTTGCCAAGCGTCAGGGGCTGTCGAGGTGTGCGCATCCATGGTTGTCGAGGCAACTAACAGTTCCTCATCTGGGAATGCATCGTATATCTCTAAATTCGCGTCCTCTTCCCTATTGCATTCTAAGCGTGGTAAGTGATCGACCACTTGATTTTCTGTTCCTTTCCTGTCCTTAATTTTAGAAAAATGGGTGCTGAGGCAAGCTTTTCCTTTAGGGTTTCGAATGTTTGGGCGTAAGAATCATCAAAATTGAATACTTTATCCTGTTCAAGCAAATTGCATAAGGGTTTAGTAATTTTAGAAAAATTATGAATGAACCTCTTGTAAAAACCTGCATGTCCAAGAAAGCTTCGGATTCCTTTAACCGAACTTGGTGGGGGTAATCTCTCGATCACGTCCACATTGGCTTTGTGTACTTCAATTCCCTTGGATGAAATCTTTTGGCCAAGCATTATTCCTTCATTTACCATAAAATGGCACTTCTCTCAATTAAGGACTAAATCGGTTTCTTCATATCTTGCCAACATCTTCTCTAAATTGCCGAGGCAACTGTCGAAGTCATTACCAAAAATGGAAAAATCATCCATGAAGATCTCATGGAAGTCTTCGACCATGTCTGAAAAGAGTGCCATCATGCATCTTTGGAAGGTTGTCAGGGCATTACACAATCCGAACGGCATCCTTCGGAAAGCATAAGTACCGCATAGGCATGTGAAGGTTGTCTTTTCTTGATCTTCTGATGCTATGGCAATTTGATTGTAACCTGAATAACCATCAAGAAAACAATAAAAGGGTTTACCTGCAAGACGATCAAGCATTTGATCAATAAAGGGTAATGGGAAGTGATCTTTCCTACTCGCTTTGTTTAACTTTCGATAATCCATACAAACCCTCCAACCAGTCACAGTCCTGGCTGGAATGAGATCATTGTTTTTATTACTTACCACCGTTATACCTCCCTTTTTCGGTACACATTGTACCGGACTTACCCATGCACTATCCGAGATAGGGTATATGATGCCGGCGTCAAACCACTTGATGATTTCTTTCATTACAACCCCTTTCATGGCATAATTCAGTCTCCTCTGGGCCTCAATCGAAGGTTTGTGATCATCTTCCAACAAAATCTTGTGCATGCACACTGTCGGGCTAATTCCCTTCAAGTCGGCAATTGTCCACCCTATTGCCTTCTTGTGTAGCATCAACATTTTGATCAGCTTATTTTCCTGCTCAGGCTGTAACTTAGAGGAAATAATTACAAGCAATGTATTATCGGCTCCTAAGTAAGCATATTTTAGTTACCCTGGCAACTGTTTCAACTCAAGAATCGGTGGTTGTTCAATAGAGGGCTTTTCGAGTTTACCTTCCTTATCTGAGTAATCCAGTGGTTCAAAGTATGTACCTGGACGATTGACTAACCAATTTGCCTCTTCTTGTTGTTCCTCATCAATCGATTCTTCATACTCCTCAGGTTCCTCTCGATCGACAATGTAGTTGCTCAGGTAACTAAATTCCTCGTCGAAGTTAAACTCTGTCGTGGCATGAAGAAGTTGGCATTCTTCTGGATCATCGGCATGCCTTAGTGTTTGGAACACATTTAGTTTAACTTGCTCGTCATTCACCCTCATTGTGAGTTCTCCCTTTTCAACATCGATCAAGGTTCTCCCTATTTCTAGGAAGGGTCTCCCGAGAATGATAGGTGCATGTTCATCTGCTTCACAATCCAAAACAATAAAATCAGTGGGAAAATAAATTTATCAACTTTTACCAGTATGTCTTCGATTTTTCCCTCTAGATGCACATAGGATATGTCGGCTAACTGTAGCATAATTGTTGTAGGTCTTGCCTTCCCGATTCCTAGTTTCTGGAAAACTGATTTAGGCATCAAGTTTATGCTTGCTCGAAGGTCACATAATGTTTTCCCGATATAGTGGTTTCCAATGGAACAGGGTACTGTGAAACATCCGGGATCCTTCAACTTGGGTGGCATGCGATTGTGCAACATGGCCATGCATCCCTCTGTTGCGGCAATTGTTTCAAACTCTCCTAGCCTTGTTCTCTTGGACACAATGTCTTTAAGAAACTTGGCATAGTTCGACATTTGTTCAATCGCCTCAACCAACGGCAAGTTGATGTGGACTTGTTTTAGGATATCAAGAAACTTCTTGAATTGATATTCTTGCTTTTGTCGCTTCAACCTCTGTGGGAATGGTGGTGGAAGTCAGATATCTTCGATCCTTTCATTGGTCTGGAACCTGATTGACGGCATTGCCGAGGCAACTGGAGTTGCCGAGGCATTGTCAATTGGGGTTGTCGTGGCGTGCCTATCGTTGGTTGCTGCGACATCCTTATCGCTGGTTGCCGCAGCAATTCCTGGTTCAGCATCTGAGGCTTTGCCGCCGAGTTCGTTTAGTTCTTTTTGTGGAGTTTTGTTTGATGAGCGAGCTTGAGCCTCTTTAAGTTGTTGGCCACTTCTAGTGGTGATCGTCTTACATTGCTCATGGCCAGTTCCTCTTGCAACTTCAGTATCGCTAGGTAAACCTCCTTGCGGTCTAGTATTCAGGTTTTGAGCAAATTGTCCGGCTTGATTTTCTAATGATTTGATTGTCGCCTCTTGGTTTTGTAATCTTATCTCGGTCCTGTTAATAAAAGCATCAGTTCTTTTTATGAAGTTACTATTCTCAGCCATATAAGATTCAATTTTCAACATAAAAGCATTGAGAGAATTTTCCAAAGAACTAGATGTTGTCGGTTGTTACTGCGGCAACTGTTGTCGTGGCATATTCTGCTGGAATCCCGATGCTTGTGCATTCTGATTGTTCTAGTTTAGAGCATTGTTGGGATTACTCCATGAAAAATTTGGGTGCTTCTTCCAAGCTGGATTGTATGTATTGGACATCACATTGTTGTTCCGGTTGTAATTCCCCACATAAAAGCTGGATTCCGGATTCTGCATACATTCAGAAGAATCATGGTTACCACCACATAACTCACCAAAGGAATCCATTACCTTGACCTCCTGTGTGTTGTTTGGTTTCTGCATGTTTTGGACCATCTTGGTTAGAGCGGCCAATTGCGCCGAAATTGAGTCTGATGATCCCAGTTCATGTATTGTGGCTTGGCGTCTAACTCCTCCTCTTCAAGAAGATGGGAATTGATAATCATTCTTGGCAAGCCTATTTAGAATTTGCATTGCTTCCTCTGGTGACTTATCTACGAGTATGCTGTTTGTCGAGGCATCTAGCATCATCCTTGTTGGTGTATTCACAGCGTTGTAAAACATTGTTACTTGTGTCCACACTGGGAATCTATGTAGGGGGCATTTGTGTAGAAGTTCTCTATATCGCTCCCAAGCCTCGTACATGGATTCATCATTTACCTGCCAAAAAGAAGTACTTTTGTTACGAAGCTTATCAGTCAAATTTGTAGGATTAAATCGAGCAAGGAAATCACGACAAAGATCGGTCCAATATCCTATTGGTCTGGCAGGAATACTATTCAACCATGCTTTCGCCCTATCCCTCAGTGAATAGGGGAATAATCTTAGTCGTAAAACATCGGGGGTGACTCCTTGTATTTTGAATGAATTGCAAATCTCAAGGAAAGCTTTAAGATGTTGTTGTGCATCTTCAGTTGCTGAGCCGCCAAATTGACCAATTGTGTTGATCATATTGAACATCACCGGTTTCAACTCAAAGTGGTCGGCTTCAATTTCAGGTGTGATAACTCCTGGATTAAGTCCTTCAAGATCTTCTTCAATATAGTCTCGCATAGTTCTGTTTCGTGCAAGAATCACTCCTCCTACTGGAACATCCTGATTCAAATTGACGTCTTGATTAGCCATTGCTACTCTTAACCTTCGTCTGAGTCCTTGCAAGGTTCATTCGATTTCTGGATCAAAGGGATATCCTGGTGTAATCGGTCTCGCCCTGGTCATATACCAATGCAAAACCAAAGTTTGTTAGCCCTTTGAATCTTAAACAAGAAAAATAAAAAGTGCAAGAAAATAAAAACAAAGTTGCTATTGTCAATCTTCGGCAACGGCGCCAAAAACTTGTTGCGCATAAGAAATGCTCTGCAATTGTGCAAGTGTACACATCGCAAGTTATAGTATAAAAGATATCGTCTCCCCGGATTAATCTTCACCATCAATAGATTGAATAAAGACCATACTCATTCGTTTCTTGAATCTAACTCTCCCGATATTAGATAAATAGATGAAGTTATGAGATCTTCTCCCAATTCACTCGCAAACAAGAAGAAAAACCAAGAATGAGTAAACCTTGAATTGAAAGTGCAAACTCTCAAAAAGTAAAACGTCAATGCATTTTCAAACTAAAACTAATATTTGAAAATCGTATCAAAGCAAGTCAAATTCTTTGTTTCAAAAGCATTTAAATAAAATATGCTTATTCAAAAATATCCTCATGCTTTCATAAACATCTTTTTATTCTCATGACATTTTAATAAAACATGCTTAACCAAATCAAAAGCATCATCTCTTTCGGCATAAGCCATGTGTTCGTTGTAAGTAGGATATAAGTGTAAAGCCAAAACAAATTTGCTTACTTCTTTGGAAACATAACATGTATAACAACCATACACATCAAAACACTTTTCACAAGCCTCGTGCTTAATCAAACCAAAGTATTTTCTCACTTGCTTCCCAACAAACCATACATTTAACATTTCTAAAAATATGCATATTAAACCATATGCAACATGTATCATGGATCAACAACAAAATCCCATTTAGAATCCCTCTATTTAAGCTTTATCATGCATAACAATCCATATGCAAGGCTTAAAGAGTAAACATGTATAAACCAACATTATACAACATGATCCATCAACATGATACATTATCAATTATATAGGCTTTCAAGTGATCATAAACCAAGTTTCACTTTACAAAATATTACATCGGATACACTGATTCAACAAGTGGCATCTCAACACTTCATACAATCTCAACCGAAATTAAGGTACAATCAAAACTGGGTACCATCACAACCCAAATCGTTAAGGGACTCATGGTGGAGTATTCGGTACTCATAAACCCTTCAACACCCGAGGTGACTTTTTATAGTGCACTATCAATCCAATAGCCAGCCAACTATATTCGATAACATTTTAAACCACACCACTTGCCAATATAATTCATTATTAACCATGTACCTCACTGTTTTTATATGCAACATTCCAAAACCATTTCCAATGCAATAAACCATGCATTTACAAGTATTCCTCATACTTACATGGATCATTTTCCCAATGCATCCATCATCAATATATGATAAAAAAATCAGTATATACATACTTAAAACATGCATAAAAAATAGGTACCATGAAATTCAAAAACAAGTGCATAAAATCAAATTTGCCAAAACACAACTGAGGGAGAAATCTCATTATACTCACTTCCGAGCTTAGTTAAGCTTGCTAGGCTATAACCAAACCCCCAAACCTATGTTCAAACTTTACTTAAATAACCAACTTATATTTGCACTCACCAACTTACTTTCGTCTCGACGCCAACGCCTCGATGCCTAACCGAAACTCGTCCGAACACTCGCAATCTTCCACAAGAAAATGCAAGGGTAAATATATATTGGACGATTTCAAACTAAACACCTTATTAAATATTCGAACCATTTCTATTTCAACCACCATACATGAAAAGCCCAATTTTTGTTTCCCTTACGAATTACGCAATGCATAATTACATGTGCCCGGGGAAGGCTGCGGCAACCTGACCAATGCGCAAACCCCCTTGTTCACATACCTATTTCACACAGTTCAATGCCCCTTTAATTTCATTTCTTTTTTTTCAAAACCCTTAACAAATTATGAAATGCTTCCCCCTTTACTCCCCTTATACAAAAGCCACTGGAACCACATCCTAATACCATTATTTATTTCTTATTTATTTCCCAAAAGATTTTCCTTTATCTTTTGATCTTTGGGTTTGAATGTCTTTATGCACAAAAGTGTTTATTGCAGCCACTGTGACTGAGAGTTGCAATGAAAGTTCAAGTTACAAGCTATTTCAAAAAAAGTTGCATAGGAGTACAATGAAAGTTGACTCAATTGTTCTTGTATTTGCTTATTAGCTACCACTGAGAGGTGTGGTGAGTTAGCTCATATAAGTCTTTGATTAAGGGTAGAAGTTGAGATTGGTAAGATATTCAAGTGCTTTATTGCATTAACAATCATATTTTCATTTGTTTCTTGCTAGCATTCGTTATTCTGTTGATGACTCACCAAGGGAACCCCACTGCCATCATTATATTGTTTCTATTTTAATTTCAGTACATTGCCTCGACATTACTCATTGCATTTACCTTATTTTTCTTACTTATTGCATTGACATAGGTAGACTTCCAAACAACCGTCCTTGTGGGATCAATATCCGATAGATTTGCATATGTCAACTACACTTGCATCGACGTGTGTACACTTTCACAAATCCTATGGCATTATTTCACCAGTTAGTGTTATAGGGTATGTCATTAATGTGCATATCGAGAATGCTATTGATTTTTGAGAACGGTGAGGTCAGGTCCAACGAGTGGCTTTATCTAATGTAGCGCTAAATAAGTGGTTTTTGAAGGTTCAACCCTGTCAGCCAGAATTTGATAAGGGAACCAGATAGTGTAGCTGGCAATAATTGGGTTATCGATGCACGTGTGGTCGCATAAGACATTAGATAACTTGGCATCAATATAGGGCGTAATGATTAGATGTGATGACTCAATGGTAGATCCTAAATCATTTGAAAGAGACACATTTTAATTGAAACATAACAAATGATAAAGATTGAAGGGGAAGTAGAGGTACATGTGAACGACTTTTCGTTTATGGTACATGTGAGCGAGTTTAAACCATTGATGGATGAACAATTATGCACAAATTGTGAGATGACAAATTCTAAGATGGATGGTGTCACACTCTGAAAATCGGCCTAGTCAGAATTAGGTTCTGATGACCAAAAATTTTGCACAGGTTGTGCCAAATAATGTAATCGCTTGATCCTTATAATCAATTTTGATGTAATGAAAGTTATTTGGGCTTAATCAAAATTTTTGGACCTTTTTGTAAGGAATAGAAGTGGACAGTTTCATTGAAAATGCTGAAAAAGTTAGATTTAAGCTAGGCGTATTGGTACGGTAGGACCTGTACCAATACGACCTAACTATTTCCAAATAACTTACCAAACTTAGCTTAGTCATATCGATACGGCCATAAGGTGTATCGATGCGGGTCCCTGTCTAAATCAATTTAGTGACCAAATTGAAAAGATTGGAAGTAGGGGATGACTCACCTACTTGCTTGCCACCCTTCACGTGAAACGACTCAGAAAGGATAATGAATAGCCATCAATTGCCTAAAATTTGAGAAAAGGCATGAATTGATGGAATTAATAAAATAAGCTTACCCTTTGCCAAGGGAAAACTTCTTATTGGCCCTTGGTAAAGTGAGAAATGATTAGGATGATAGTTTCCTTAATAAGAAAATAAAGAAAGGCTCTCTCTCTTGTTTGATTTCACCGTAACCAAATCCATCCTTTGTTTGAAGAAGGTTAAGCACACACCTCTATTGTCATCTTCAAGCTTAAGTAAGCAAGCACCTCAATCCGATCTTTGACCTTTGTGTGATTTCAATACACCAATTAAAGGCTTGTAATTGGGTAAGTAGAACCCTATTTCAATTTGATGATTCCATCAATCCTTAGAGTTTAATTTCAAGATTTGAGTCTTGAATGTTCAAGCTAAGTTCATGTGTTAGGTTGTTAATTTCTTTGTTTTAATGTTTTCTACAAACTTGGGTAAGCTTGAAAAACGTTTGTGAATCATTAGTTTCGATTCTAATGCAATCCTCTAATTTTGAACTAACTCAAGTGGTGGAAGACAAGACATCTTCACCATCAACTATTCTGAACTCTTCCGAGGGCAAGAGGGATTGTAATCCAGGAACCTTGAAGCCTCCTATTGCTAGGTGAGTGTAGTTGTGTCATGGGATTGGCTAGGTGTCATCCTGATTGCATTTATTTTGTGCTTAAAAACTTGCATCTTGCTAAGGGATCAAGTAGAGCAAATATATGTGGGTCCAATGGTAAGTGTGGTAATTCCTTCATATTGTTTTACTACATTTGTGAACTTATGGGTGATATTTGAATATGTCATATGTGGAATTTGATATGAACATGTTATGATATGCTACTCGGAGCCAAGGCTCAATTTGCAATCCAATATGGCCTAAGGGCACAAAGGTGGGTTTTATGATGATATGTGTAACCTTTGACACTTGTGCTCATTAGATATAATTGGCATGTCATAGGGTTATTGAGCTCATTGAGTAAGGGATTGGACTACGGTCCGGCTACGACCTATATGTGGGGAGAAAAAGTTGGATTGTGTAAGGGACTCTAGAGCTACGGCTCAAGGCTAAGGCCTATTTCCGATATGTGTGGCATACAGGGAATCCGCGTATCTATTGGTTTCTATGTCCAAGAAGATGATATACATTTATGGTTTACATTTGATATTTGAAAATATGACATTTGGTTTTGAGTATGATCTATATATGATTAATGATATATGTACATGTCATACAAGCATGTTACATGTCATTGATGCCATTGAAGAATTTATGTTGCATTTGTTATAACTACCTCAATAGGCTATGTAAGCCTAACATTCGTGTGTCTCATGCATTTCAGGACCTTGAGGAAATCCGAGCTACGGTCGTGTTATTAAAGTTGCAAATCACTCTTATCGGTCCCATGTATGCTTATCTTTGCTTTGAACTCCTAGTAAGGTGGCATGAGGTTTAGACATGTTAAACTTGCCCATTTTGTGATGTGTGTAATGCCTATGTTTTGTATTGGCCTTAGAGGGCCTAAATGGTATGTTAGTTGTAGTTAAAAGTTGCCTAAAATGCATGTTTGGCTTAAAAAGGTAAACACTTAGTAAATGAAATCAAAATGCTCTAAAATTTTGTATGCTATTAGAAATATTGATTAATAGCTTGCTGGTAAAATTTGGTAAGGTTTGGACGTCATTTGGTAGGTTAATTCAAATAAAAAAAACTAGCTAAAATTTGTCATTACAAGGCATACGTATCAATACAGGTGGTGGTGTATCGATACGGTCTTGCATATTTGGCCTGGTCAACATGAGTCAAAAGGGGTGTATCGATACGGCATAGGGTTTATCGATATGGATTTTGGTCACTAAAACCTAGAAAAATTAAAGGTATCGATACGGTTATATGGTGTATAGATACGAAGTCAACATAGTCAATTTGTATCGATACGGTTCTAGCTGTATCAATACGGGCTTAATACCCTTGAATTTGGAATTTGAAAATTAGGCTTAGTGTAGCGATACGGCCCTAAGTGTATAGGCACGGTGGCGGTTAATTATGTTAAAAGAGATAAAACACAGTTTTGCCTTGATTACAAAATGGTCACCAGAAATTTATGGACTAACTGGATAGGTAAATGACCCCTTTTTGTAATGAGATTTCATAGGCTAATAATTGGAAGGTTATATTTCATATTAATAATATGAATTTCAGTTAAGGTTAACTTGTAAAATTTACATTTTAGTCCCTAAGTTCAAAAAAGTTTAAAATTGACCAGGAATTGAGTAAGCTATTAATAAGTTAGTTCGATAAATCGTAAAAAAGATTAATAAGACATTTTGAATAAGATTTTGAACTCCGATTAAGCTTTCGATCTCCAAATATGTTTCTCGATAACACTTTCCGATCCGGCTCTCTACCAGACTGGAAGGAGGTGTTACATTTGTGGTATCAGAGCTTAGGTTTAGTAGATTCTAGGACTAAATCGAGGCATGTCATGAGTCTGCATGACTTGCAACTAACACGATTCAATTTCCTCTGTTTGATTGGCTTTAAGAATGTTTGCCCCAATAATAGACGTATTAGGTAGAACCATGCCCTGACTCCTCCTCGACACAGGGGACAACCTTGGAGCTGAAGTTCGACCAGAACAGGTGTGACAGAATGACCCACCTAACCCCCCCTCTGGTGCCTCCCGCTTAGTAGGAATATTTGATGTCCATGGCTGAGATGATCAAACAGGTGGTCGTGTCTCTCAGGAAAGGGCAGCCACCTCAGCCTGCTAAAGCACCTTCATCTATTTCGAGGGCTCCTAGTGACAAGCTTCATTAGTACCCGGTTTATACTTTCACCAGCCAAGAACAGGACAATCCTGAAATAGAAGAGTATTGGCTAGAAAACACTCTCAAAGTCTTGAATAAGCAAATGAAGTGTTCTGATGAACATAAGTTGGAGTGCGCTCTAGCGTTGATCTTTGAAGAGGCTCAGAGCTGGTGAGACACCGTGACACTCACAGTGCTTGAGCATATAATTAAGTGGGACTTCTTTCTTAAAGATTTCAACAAAAAGTACATCAACAAGCACTATATTGTTGAAAGACGCAAGAATTTCCTCTATCTGAGACAAGGAGGTCGACCCGTGGAGCAGTATATCCACGACTTCTACAAATACTCGAGGTATGATGCAAAAATTATACTCACGGAGAAGGAGAAGTGTAGAATGTTTATTGATGGCCTTTGTGATGAATTACGTCCTCTCTTTATTGCCTTGGAGTTAGAGGACTTTCAAAATTTGGTCAACCGGGCGATTGCTACGGAAGCCTCTCAAAAGGCTTATGAGAGAAGAAAGAGAAACCAAGCCAGATCCGATAAGAGATTCTGGGATGATTCTAAACCCCCATACTTCAGAAGAAGAATAGACAATGGGACCAGAAGTCTGCCACCTTTCATTAGTTGCCAAATATGGGATATGAACCACAATCCCAATCTTTGGGAACATCTATCACTCGTATAGCTTCGATTGATAGTACGGGTGGTTCTAAGAGAGGTTCTCAAATTCCTCTATGTAACTTTTGTCAGAAGAGGCATCCCGAGAAATGTAACAGACAAGTCAGATCTTGCTACCTCTGTGGTGAAGTTGGTCACTTTATCAGACAATGCCCGTAGAATTTGAATACTCCTACCTCTGTGGCTTCGCAGAACAATTCTGCTAAAGGAAGGGGAGCGAAACAAGTGCAGCCTAGACTAGCAGGGAAACCTCGCAACTCAAATCCTCCTTCAGTTGAACTTGACCCTCAGACCTCAGCACAGATGTACCATGTTCGAGGTCGAGAGCGAGAAGACGATCCTGATGTGATTGCAGGTATGGTGGAATTATATTCTGATCTTGCTTATGTTTTGGTAGATCCTAGCTCTACGCATTCCATTATTAGTGAACCATTGATTGAGAAGGATGCCCTAGAACCTGAACCAGTCACTTCTGAGATAGTGGCCTCTAACCCACTAGGACATAGTGTGGTTATACGGTTGATCTGTAAAGCTTTCCCTCCGAGGATCCAAAGGATCCCATTTTCGGCCAATTTAATGGTCTTGCCCTTCCATGAGTTTGATCTTATCCTAGGCCTTTATTGGTTAGCTGAACATCAAGCCTGGGTAGACTATTCGAAGAAGAAGTTATACCTTTGTGGGCTCGACAAGGGAAACATAACTTTGATGAAAACCAAACTCGAGCCTAATAAGGCTATCATGTGTGCTATGGAGTCTAAAGAGGATATAAAGCTCAAAATGTACCGGTAGTGAAGGAATTCCTTGATGTGTTTCCCGATGAACTTTCGGGACTCCCACCGACCCGAGAAGTGGAATTTATAATTGAAGTACAACCGGGGACCACACAAGCCTCCACTGCTTCGTACAAGATGGCTCTGGTTGAATTAAAAGAGCTGAAGGCTCAAATCCAATATCTCTTGGATAAGGGGTTTATCTGACCGAGTTCCTCACCCTAGGAAGCACCAATTTTGTTTGTCAAGAAGAAAGATGGATCGATGAGACTATGCATTGACTATCGTTAGCTGAATAGGGTAACAATCAAGAATAAGTATTCGTTATTGAGGAACGATGACCTCTTCGATCAGTTGAAGGGTGTTTATGTATTCTTTAAGATAGACCTACGATCTGGGTACTATAAAATGTTAGTGAAGGAGTCCGACGTTCCAAAGACTGCCTTCCAAACCATATATGGCCACTATGAGTTCCTAGTAATGCCTTTTGGGCTTACGAATGCACCTGCAGCCTTTATAGACTTAATGAATCGTGTGCTCCGGCCCTATCTAGATAGATTCATGGTTGTGTTTATAGATGACATCTTGATCTATTTCAATGACACTTCCACTTGTAGCGACCATTGTTTTGCGAAAAATCATTTCTTGTATAGATTTGGAGTCACCACCGATCACTTGGTTCAGGTAGATCGGACACTGGAAAAAAAACTAGAGAAAAATTTGGGTTCGGGAGTTGGTTACGCATGGGTAAGGATTAGCATCCCCACAACGCCCAAAATTGGTACCTAAATGTTCGCATTGTATTTATTAAGGAAAACTAAAATTCAAATTAATTTTAATTTTAATTTCTAAAATGCATGTATGCATGACAGTTTAAAAATTGCCTGGATATCTACGGTAGTCAAAGGAGATGATACCCAGAGAGGGGGATGCCACTCCCAATAGAATACCGGGATAATATTGCCTAAAACTATGTGGAACAATTATATGCATGATCAATTAATTCAAAACAAAATATGAATGAAATTGTAAATAAAATTAAAATGTAACATGAACATAAACATAAACATTATTTAACAATATATTTAATATATAATTTACTAATATAATTAAATACATTACACATAATAATAATAATAACAACAACAACAATAATAATAAGGGACTAAAAGTAAAGAAAACATAATAAGTAACCAAAATTGAACGCAATTAAAGGACCAAATTGCAAAGCTATTTAAAACACGGGGGGCCGAAGACATAATTACACCATGTAGAGAGGAAGAAATGAAAATTCCTTTGGGGCAAAGGGGCCTATTGCGTGATTTACCCATTTTATTTAATTATCATTATTAAATGAAACAAAAAGGACCAGATATTAAATCTAGAAAAATTAGAAGGGACCAGTTGTGTGATTTTACCATGCGACAGAGACATAATGAAAGAGGCTTAAGGGCGGACGGACTTACAAGGTAATTTATCCACTAAACTTGGTTTATAACCTAAAAAAACTTAAATAGATTCTATTTCCGTTTTTTCTTGCTTAAGTCGTCCCCTCATCTCCCCCTATCTATGTTTTTTTCAATTTTTTCAAACCCTAGACATAAAACTCTCCCCTTTTTACTTAGAGAAATGAAACCCCTAGATCTAAATTCGATCGAACAATAGTGATTCATCCCCAGTCAAAGACGACGGGTTTGAAGCGAAATCGAAGCAAGATTCAAAATCCTCTCTTTTTATGTTTTTTTCGTGTTCATATTTGAATGAAAATAGGGACTACACCTTTTTTGAAGGTTTGGAACTTTGGATCTGAGATCTTTTTGGTTTTTTTGTGTTCGGAGTAAACTTAGATCTGAAAATTCTTTTGCTTTTATATTTCTTGACCAAAAAAAGGCCCTGATCTGATTACATGCATAGGTTTATACCTGGATTTGATACATAAAAAAGGAAAAGAAATCCTCTCATTTATGGTTGATTTGTCTATCTTTCAGATTTATCTCCTTTTTGTGCTTTCTGCAGGTTGACGAAGCACTGGCGTGGGCGGTAGAGCAGGTGGCCGGTGTCAGGGTGGTTGGCAGTAGCTAGCGCGTGGCGACCACGCGGGCGCTGAAGAGTCGCGCGTGGCGGCCACGCGCGAGAAAGTGAAGAGGCAAAGGCGATGGTGGCTGAAAGGGGATTAGGGTTAGATTATCATTTTTTAGGGTTAGGGGTATTAGGGTAATTTAGGTTAATTAGGTTATTTTGGGCTGCTGATGGGTGTTTGTAATGGGTTTGGATATTGGTTTATGTTGTTTAGGCCATGTAATCTGGACTGAAATAATAAAAATGGATTTTTCTTTTTGAATCTAATTTTGGGTTTAGGCCCAGTCAAAAATGGGTTATTATAGTTGCCCTTCTTTGCTCATTGATGTATAACAGGAATAGAGCAAAGACGAAAGAATAACCATTTTTGTCTGGGTGGGTTTGAGTTCCTTTTCTCTAGCCACTGCCTTCTCTTTGGGCTTCCGTTGGTTCGTCCAAGCCGCTCTCAGAGGCAAAATCTTCAAAATAAGAGGATTTATTGGGGAGACATAATCTTCAACCTAGAAATTTGAGGTTGCCATTACTTCCTATATAGAACCGTTCCCTCATCTTCTATTTGGAGCCTTGGAGAAACAAACTCTTCCTATACAAAATTCAGTTTATCTTTGGCAAAGCTTTGGGCTGCAAGTTCGTCATATATAGAACTTTTTGCCTTTAATTATCAGCGATGTAGGTTCTTCTTATATAGAGCCTTCTGCGTCCTATTGGGTTCTTCAAACTGAGAGTTCTCCCTATATAGAACTCCTCATCTTAGAATCATGTAGCAGACATTTTTCCTATATAAAACTTATTGCTTCAAAATCTTTTAAGTTGTAGGTCCTTCCTGTATACAACTCTTCGCTCTCTTTTGGGTGAATTCTTCAAGCTGCAAATTTCTCCTATATAGAACTTATTGCTTTTGAGTCTTGAAGCCATAAGTTCTTCCTTCATAGAACTTCAAACTTCTTACCCTAAAGTCTTAAGAATACTAGTTCTCCCTATATAGAACTTTTCATCTTAAAATCATAAATTCTTCCTATATAGAATCATTTCCCATCAGCAGCACTCTATTCTCTGATGTCACAAGTATCAGCAATTCCTACTTCTTTTTCGAAGGCTGAAGAACGAAAATGTTTGAAATGATGCCCCAATTTTTGATTGTCTAGGCGTCATTAATCAGATATCCTAATCAGACTTGACTCTTGCTTGTTTGTCAAGATTTGTTTCCTCGATTGCGCAATCTAATCTCCCTCCGATTCTTGAACACCTGACAAGAAAATGATAATATCTGGAAAAAAAATTATGAGTTAGCATGCTCCTAGGCTTAGGGATGCCTATCTATATGATGCATGGGTGAAGATATCTTGAGATCATTCTGACATTTTTGCTTTGATTGGGTGATGTAGATTTCCTTGATGTTTCCTTCTTTTCATTCCTTCTTGTGGTAGCGATACCCCATCTCACATACGGGTTCAATCTCTTAACTTCTTTTCTTTCTTTTTCTTCTTTCTATTTTCCCTTTTTTTCTTATCTTTTCTTCTTTTCTTTCTTTTTTTCTTTTTTTTCTTCTTGGCTTGGCCCCTTTTTGGGTTTTTGCCTTGAAATTCTTATGTTCTTGTCATTTCTGTCTTCTTGCTTTTCTTGGACAAATTTGAATTTAGATGACATTTATTGTCTCACCGTGGCACATTCTTAAAACTTATCACCTGAGATTCTCTTACGGGTGCACTGTGGCATATAGAAACCTTCGTACCGAGGTCATTTCTTCTCTTAATCACCTGCACTTTGTAGGCCAGAACTAAAACATAGTATTGGCAAGAAATCTTTTGCTTATCAAGAATCTATGTTAACTTACTTGAGAAAATGAAAAAAGAGGTAAAATAATATTTTATTAGTAAATTCAAAATAGTTCAAAAAAGTCAGGACAAACATGAGACAAAAGAAAACAAAAGGTGATAAAAAATCCCAGGTATTCACTGCATGAATGGCGCGTGAGCCCACCGTCAGAGGTAGAATCCTAGCCTCAGGCTTTTCCCTAGAGCATCAGTATTTTATGAGAGGGTTTGTCTGCTGGATGCCTAATCTCAAAATTCATTTGAGCCGCCCTTTATGGGTTTTCAACTCAAATACTTCATTGGTTTCAAGAAGCCTTTTTCGGGTTTTCATCTTGAACCCCCCTTTTCTTCTTTTCCTTTTTTTCTCTTCTTTTTTCTTTTTTCTTTTTTCTTTTTTCTTTTTTCTTTCTTTTTCTTTTTTCTTTTTTTTTTATTTTTTTTTCTTTTTTTCTCTTTTACTTTTCTTTTTTTACTTTTTTCTTCAGGCGTAATATTTTTTGACCGAGTCTGAGTTTACTGGATAGCTCAGCTCATTTTCGTCCATCTTTGTTAAGATCAACGCCCCTCCAGAAAAGGCCTTCTTAACAACATATGGCCCTTCCCAATTTGGCATCCACTTCCCACGGAAGTCTCTCTGAATTGACTGGATCTTTTTAAGCACTAGATCCCCCTCTCAGAATTCTCTTGGGTGAACTTTCTTGTCATGAGCCCTCATCATCCTCTTTTGATACATTTGACCATGGCAGATAGCTCTCAATCTCTTTTCTTCAATGAGATTCAGCTGATCAAACCTAGTGTGTATCCATTCGGCTTCATCTAACTTCACTTCATTCAAAATTCAAAGCGATGAGATCTCTACTTCAATGGGTAGTACTGCTTCCATACCATAAAGCAGCGAATAGGGTGTTGCCCCTATCGATGTACGCACAGACGTTCGGTAGGCGAACATAGCAAATGGTAGCTTCTCATGCCAGTCCTTAAAAGTGTCTGTCATTTTTTCTATGATCTTATTGATGTTCTTATTTGCTGCTTCCACTACCTCATTCATCTTAGGGCGATAAGTGGTGGAATTATGGTGCATAATTTTACATTGCTCCCACACCTCTGTCATCATTGCATTATTTAAATTGGAGGCATTATCAGTGATGATTCTTCCTAGCAAGCCATATCGGCAATTGATCTCCTTCTTTATAAACTTGCAAACTGTCACCCTTGTGATACAAGCGTAGGATGCTGCTTCTGCCCACTTAGTGAAATAGTCAATAGCCACTAAGATGAAACGATGTCCATTGGAAGCTTTTGGATGAATTTGTTCAATAACATACATACCCCACATTGCGAATGGCCATGGTGAGTTCATGGTATGCAAAGGTAGTGGCGGAGAATGAATCTTGTCAGCATATATCTGGAATTTATGGCATTTCTTGGCATAGTCAATGCAATCTCCTTCTATGGTTGACTAGTAATACCCATATCTCATGATGTTTCAGGCCATTGAAAAGCCATTGGCGTGTCTCCCGCACAAACTGTCATGTGCTTTTGCAAGAATATTCTTAGCTTCTCAAGCATCCACGCATCTTAACAACACCTGGTCCTTGCCTTTCTTGTACAAGACCTCACCATCTAGGACGTACCCAGCCGCTATTCTTCTAAGAGTCATCTTATCGTTCTCGCTTGCTTCTTTAGGATAGGCTTGAAATTTCATATACTGTAAGATATCATGGTACCATGGGTTGCCATCTGTTTCTTCTTCTAGGTTGCAACAGTAGGCAGGTATTTCAAAAGTTTGCATTCGTATTGGTCTCAATTCTACCATTGCACTTGCTTTAAACATTGCAGCTAGGGTGCCAAGGCGTCTACCATCTGGTTATCTTCTCTTAGAAGGTAGGTAAAACTAACCTTCTCGAACCCTTTAATCAGCTCTTGGATCAAATCATAATATTTAACTAGCTTCGGGTCTCTTGTTTCCCATTCTCCGTGAAGTTGATAAATCACCAGAGACGAATCTCCAAAAGCTTGAAGTATCTTGACCTTCCTCTCAATGGCCGTATGTAATCTCATAACACAAGCCTCATACTCGGCTATGTTGTCTGTACAGAAGAATTCTAATCCGCTCGTGAAAGGGTAATAAACATTGTTTGGGGAGATCAATACTACACCTATTCCATGACCAAGGGCGTTGGATGCTCCATCGAAATACAACCTCCATGACTTCTCCTCAAGTGCAGTCTCTTCTTCAGTGGTGATTCACATCAAGTCCTCATCGGGAAAGTTAAAGTTCAAGGGCTCGAAATCATCTGAGGCATAGCTTGCTAAAAAATCAGCTATAGTGCTCCCTTTTACCACTTTCTATCTTACATAGACAATGTCAAACTATAATAACAGCATTTGCCAATGGGCCATCTTCCCAGTGAGTGTCGGTCAAAAATTTTAACGGGTCCAATTTGGATATCACAGGTGGTGTGATACAACATGTACTGCTTGAGCCTTTTAGTAGCCCATACTAAAGCAAAATATAATATCTGAATTGGCGGATACCGTGCTTCGTAGTCAGTGAACTGTTTACTCAAATAGTAGATAGCTCTTTCTTTCTTTCCAGACTCATCAAGATGTCCCAATACACACCCCATTGAATTCTCATAAACTGTCAGGTACAAGATCAATGGTCTACCTGATTCTAGTGCCAGTAGAATTGGGGGATTCGTCAAATACTTCTTGATCTTTTCTAGAGCCTCTTGGCATTCTTCATCCCATACCCCTAGGTTGTTTTTTCAAAGTAGCCTAAAGACAGGATCACACTTTTCAGTTAATTGAGAGATGAACTGAGATATATAATTTAGTCTTCCCAAAAAGCCTCGAACTTCTTTTTGTGTCTAAGGTGGTGGAAGATCTTGCATAGCTTTCACTTTGTCATGATCAATCTCGATTCCCCTTCTACTAACCACGAATCCCAAGAGTTTTCTGGACGTTACTGCGAAGGTGCATTTAGCAGGGTTGAGCTTCAGTTGATACTTTCTCAATCTTTGGAATAGCTTTCTTAGGTTCTGGATATGTTCTTCCTCAGTTCGAGACTTAGCAATCATATCATCCATGTACACCTCAATTTCCTTGTGCATCATATTGTGGAAGAGAGTCGCCATGGCCCTTTGATAAGTTGCCCCAACATTTTTAAGTCCAAAGGGTAATACTATATAACAGAATATGCCCCATTCGGTCACAAATATTGTCTTCTCCATATATTTCGGGTGCATCTTTATTTGATTGTATCCTGAAAAGCCATCCATGAAAGACAACCATGAATACCCCCACCATATTGTCAACCAGAGTGTCAATATAGGGTAAAGGAAAATTATCCTTTGGGCTCGCTTTATCGAGATCTCTATAATCAACACGCATGCGCACTGATAAGTGTTCAAAGGTACTAATTTTATTACCCTTTTTACTCATATTATTGTTAGACTTAGGCTCATATTAGTTGCATAATTAGTCATTCATGCATTGACTCATGTTTCTTTCCACCGTTGAGCTTGATTACATAACTTGGTGATTTTTGTGGAAAAAGATGTTGCTTTGGTGTTTTTGTGTGTGTGCAGAATCACTTGCCTAAACAAGGCTAGAACCAGTTGCCAGGGCAGTGCATGAAGGAGATGTCGAACTAGTTGCCAGGGCAATGCTTGAAGAAGATGTCGAGCTAGTTGCCAAGGCAATTTTCGACAAAGAATAAGATGATATGGTAGTCGAAATTGATGACTAGATAAGATAACGTGGAGCAAAGTTAAATCCCAAAGGAGTTTGATTTCCATGAAGAGGTTAAAGAGAAATTAAATCCCAAGAAGATAGGAGAAGTTCTAGAATGAACTTAAATATAATAAAGAATTATATTCTTTAATGATAATTTAATTCCAACTTAACTTCCTCCTCAAGAAGGATTTTGACCTAGCCATCTCCTATTTAAAGGACCAAGCCGTCAAAGATCAAGTGGAGCAAGAATAGAGGATTTTTGACAACTCCAAAGAGCAAGAGGAGAGAAATTTCGACAAACTCGAAAGGGAAAGAGGGGAGAGATTTCGACAAGGGAGAAAGCTTGGAGGGAGAGTTCGATTGAGTGGTTTCCCAAAAAGGGCTGATCGATTTCTTCTTCTTCTTTTTTGCTTCCATTAGATTCATGGTTTAGGGATTATTCTTTGTATATCTTTTGAACCCAACCATGAACTAACTTGATTGGTTGGGGTTATGGTGTTTTGTTGTTGTGAGAAACAATTGGATTTTGTTTAGGTAATAAGAGTTTGCACTTTCAATTCAAGGTTTACTCATTCTTGGTTCTTATTCTTGTTTGCGAGTGAAATGGGAGAGGATCTCGTAACTTCATCTATTTATCTAATATCGGGAGAGTTAGATTCAAGAAACGAATGAGTATGATCTTTATTCAATCTATTGATGGTGAAGATTAATCGGGCTTAGGAATAAGTTAAGGATTTCAACGGCTAAGAGGAGCGCAAGATTGGTTGTTGTTCACCCTTGATTCACGCAGGGATGTGTTATCAAGGCATGCACAAGTAGCTAGAGTTTTGTCTTAGGGATAAGAAGAAACCATTGAAGAACGCTCCGCCGAACCTTGAAGTTGCTGCCCAGCCGCCCAAGTAGTTGCCCAGCTAGTCGCCCAGGCAACCATCGATTAGTTGCCAAGGCAACCCCACTGTGCAAGTTGCCACGACAACTGAGTTGCCCTTGCACTCTTTTACCAAGACGATCCAATCGGCTATCACTCCTCAACTCACAATAACCTGGCCTATTCACTCTAATTTGGTTTCATCTATTCTTTTAGTTTATTGCTCTTAGTTTACTCATTAGTTATAATTCCTACAATCACCTACTTGTGTTTTTCTTTTCCAACGCAGTAACTTAAGCAAAGTGGCCCAAACCAATCCCTGTGGAGACGATACTCGATACTCATATCACTTTATTACTTGCGACGTGTGTACTTGCACAATTGCGTAGCACTTATTACACTCAACAAGTTTTTGGCGACGTTGTCGGGGATTGGCAATTGGTGTTAGTTGTTTTTGTTATTGCATTGTTTTCTCTTAGTTTTACTAACTTTTCTTTTTGTTTGTTTTATCAAAAAAAAATTTAGGTGCGCTACAAGTTAAGGGGCTTCAACATGTCGGGAAATAAAAGCCAATCTATTTGAGAGTTGATGTTGAAAGATATGAATCAATCCAATCAAGAGTTTCTTGCACCCTTTGATGATTGCCTATACCAACCGAGACAAGCCCAAAGAGCCTATACCGTGGAAAAATCTTGTGCTATGTGTGGAGAACATCATGTGTTTGAAAATTGCCCTCACACTTTCGGTGCATATGACTACATGGAGGACCATAGAGGGAACTAGTAGCAAAATTCTTCATGGTATGGTCAAAAAGCTCAAATTTTTTTTTACCATAACAATTTTGCTGCAGCAACAGATATACCATGGCAATGTAGCCCTTTTCAAGAGCATTCCAATTCCTTGGAGGAAATGTTGCTAACTTGACGGATCAATTGAAGAGATTCGAGAGCTATCAAAGTCCATGGATACGAGGATAACTCAGTGGGATGCAACCTTAGGGGATTCAGAAGATCAATTGAGGAGATCCACATATGTCATGGATAACATGCACCAACAATCAATTCCGGGGGATACTGACGTCCCAAGGCAAGAGGATAAGGAACAATGCAAGGAAAGCTCTCCGATGTGTGAGGAACAACTAAAACCTCAAAGTCGAGAGTATGTTGATGAGAAAGACTGCCCAACACATGATGACCCTGAGAAACAAATTGCCTCAGCAATGATTGAGGAGCCTGAACAGAGCAATGTCGTGACAACACTCAGTCAAGCTGAGAACAACAATACTACAGCAAATTCTGAGGAATCTGATGCCCAAAAGGTTACAACGTTGATGTTGAAGCAGGAATCTTTAGATTGCTCTCATCTACAGTTGCCACGGCAATTGCACGACCACATGCAAGATCAACGAGACGATAATACTTTGCCAATGGAATATGAGCAGGTAATGGTTGAACCTTTTGAATTCTTTAAAAACTCACCTCGTCCATTGCAGGTATGCCTTGAGGAACCGATGTTGGTAGATTTGAAGCCATCGAAATCTCTAATGATGGAGATGTTTGAGAGGCCAAAAGAAAAGGGTGTTTGGATTCGTAAAGCTTTTCAGAAATTTGGTTCTTCCCTTGACTTACAACAAATTTTGGCAACTGATTTCCAAGGCAATTGGCTTGAGCAGCAATTGCCACGACAACAAAGGATACATCCAACCATGATAGAAGTCGACAAGAATGAGGTAATTGAATGGTTGGGAATGGATATAATTTTTCCTATTAATATATTTGTGCCTTCAGGAATAGTATCAAGGTGGAGGGCATTCATGGACTACAAGGGAACACAGAAGAAAGACACATCCACCATGGTAATGCAAAGGGGAGAAGCTGCGAGCATATTGACCGAATTCTTTTAGGGCAATATTGTCACTCGATGGAGGGTGCGGAAGGACTATAAGAAGTATCGAAAACGACTCTCCTCAAGTTTTCTCAGATATGCAGTAACATTAGAAGATGCATGATGGCACTCTTTTCAGACATGGTCGAAGACTTCCTTGAGATCTTCATGGATGATTTTTTCATTTTTGGTAATGACTTCGACAGTTGCCTCGGAAATTTAGAGAATGTGTTGGGAAGATGTGAAGAAACCAATTTAGTGCTTAATTGGGAGAAGTGTCATTTTATGGTAGATGAAGGAATAGTGCTCGGACATAAGATTTCATCCAAGGGAATTGAAGTAGACAAAGCCAAGGTGGCCGTGATCGAGAGATTACCCCTATCAAGTTCGGTCAAAGGAATTTGAAGCTTTCTTGGACATGCAGGTTTTTATAGGAGGTTCATTCATAATTTTTCTAAAATTACTAAACCCTTGTGCAATTGGCTTGAACATGATAAAGTCTTCAATTTTGATGATTCTTGCGCCCAAGCATTCGAAACCCTTGACGCCTCGGCAACCCTCGACGCCGCAGCAGCTCTTGACGTTCACGCCTCGGCAACCATGGAGGCGCATGCCTCGGCAACTCTTGACGCGCACGCCTCGACAACCACCGATAAGCACGCCGCGAAAACCATGGATACGCACGCCTCGGCAACCCTCGATGCTGCAGCAGCTCTTGACGCTCAATCCTCGGCAACCATGGATGCGCATGCCTCGGCAACCATGGATGCACGTGCCTTGGCAACCCTTGACGCTGCAGCAGCTCTTGACGTGCATGCCTCGACAACTCCATACGCATACGCCTCGACAACTCCATACGCGTACGCCTCGACAACTACTGATACGCACGCCTCGGCAACTATGGACGCATATGCCTCGACAACTCTAGACACATACGCCTCGACAATCTTGGGAGTAGTCGCCATGGCAGCACATGCCTCGGCAATACCCTGGTACGCAGATCTAGTTAATTTCCTTGTTTGTTGTATTTTACCTTATGGCCTTACTCACCAAGGGAAGAAGCGGTTCCGCCATGATTCTAAGCCTTACTTTTTGGACGAGCCACTTTTGTTTAAACAATATGCAGATCAGGTTATACGCCAATGTGTCCCTGAAGAAGAGCAACAGAATGTACTCTGGCAATGCCATTCTTCACCCTATGGAGGACATTTTGGAGGAACTCGTACCGCGGCCAAAGTTTTGCAATCCAGCTTGTATTGGCCAACATTGTACAAAGATGCCCAAAAGTTTTACAAGCAATGTGATCATTGCCATAGGACGGGCAATATCACCCACAAACCAATGGGCAAGCTGAAATTTCCAACCGGGAATTGAAGGGTATACTCAAGAAATTTGTAAATCCCTCTAGGAAGGATTGGTCAGTAAGACTAGATGACGCACTTTGGGCATATCGCACTGCATTCAAAACACCCTTAGGTATGTCCCCCTTCCGACTTGTCTATGGCAAAACATGCCATCTACCGGTGGAAATCGAACACAAGGCATATTGGGAAATCAAGACCGTGAATATGGATTGGGAAAGTGCCGGGAAAAGCGTTTGTTGGACCTCAACAAGATAGAAGAATTATGTGTACTCACCTATAACAATGCACGAATCTACAAGGAGAAAACAAAGCAATGACAGGACAAGAAACTATTGCCGCGACAATTCATGCCAGGGAAACTAGTTCACTTATTCAATTCTCGGCTGAAAATTTTCTCGGGAAAACTAAAATTAAGATGGTCGGGACCATTCGAAGTTGTCAAACCATTCACCCATGGTGCCGTGATAATCAACTCCATTACCGATGAACATGAATTCAAAGTTAACGGACAAAGATTGAAGCACTACAACGGTGCCCATGTAGAATGTAACAAAGAAGTTGACACCTTAGGAGATGCATAAGCATGCTCTCCTTTCTATATTTTCTTTTTCTTTTTTTATTTTTTTCGAACTATTTTTTTCTATTTTTTTGGCTATTTTTTTCTCTTTATTTATTTTTTGAATTTTTAGGAGATATTTTATTTTTCTTCATTATCATTAGTTTCCAGGTTTTCTTTGTTTTCTTTTCCACAGCAAGACTCACAACCACCATGCTAAGAAAATTCACTGCCGACTACTTCCCACAGCAACCACAACATAGATTGCCCAGGCAACAACAATGGCGTCAGCAACTTCTGATGCCCAAACATGGATCAAATCAAAGAAATGCTATTCACGCGGTACCAGTCACAAGCATTCAACCACTGACCGAAAAATGAATCAAGCAAACGGCACAAAGGAAACTTATCACTCGAGGTGATGACCTCTCCGACTAACTCATTTCATTTAGTTTCTTTTAAATTTTGTTTCACTTTTACATGCATTGAGGACAATGCTTCTCTCGAGTTTGAGGGTGTTGGTTTCTAGTTAGTTTCATGTTTAATTGCATTCATCTTTAGCAATCACATATAGGTTGCATATGTTACTTGCCATGCCTTTAATTGGATTTAATTGCTTAAGACTTGTTGAATATCCAATGATGAATTTTTGCCACTGCACTTAATTGAAAGAACCTTTAATTTTAGGACTGCATAAAAAGAACTTAGAATTTTACTATGATGCTGAATTTCTTTTTACACGGTTGTGGCATGTTGATTGGAAGAAACTTAGTGAACTTAGGTTGCTTAAAATTTGGGTAAATTTAAACTTGAAAATTAAAAGTTAAATTCTTGCTAGAGGTGCCCGAAACTGGCTCTAGTAGTAAATGCACTTTCTTGCTAGAGGTGCCCGAAATTGGCTTTAGTCGACTAAAATAAAATGAGAAATTGCTTACTTTGCTAGAGGTTCCCGAAATTGGCTCTAGTGAAAATAAAAATAAATGCCCCGGTAATTAAATTGACAAAAGCCTATTGTTCACATAGAATCTTGAAAATCAACTTGTACACAACTATGCACACACAATGTCACGAGCATTATAGTTCGATTCCGGGTAATTTTTGTGCTATCCAAAAAATTAAAAGGTGATCATACTTTGTGCCACGGTTCTGAGGTTTGAATTCAAGTTTGAAGCATGTATTTGATGATTAAAGCCTTGGCAGTTGATTGTTAGTTTGCATTGCTTGAGAACAAGCAATACTTCGAGTTTTGGGGTGTGATAAGTGTTCAAAAGTACTATTTTTATTACCCTTTTTACTCATATTATTGTTAGACTTAGGCTCATATTAGTTGCATAATTAGTCATTCATGCATTAATTCATGTTTCTTTCCACCGTTGAGCTTGATTACATAACTTGGTGATTTTTGTGGAAAAAGATGTTGCTTTGGTGTTTTTGTGTGTGTGCATAATCACTTGCCTAAACAAGGCTAGAACCAGTTGCCAGGGCAGTGCATGAAGGAGATGCCGAGCTAGTTGCCAGGGCAATGCTTGAAGGAGATGCCGAGCTAGTTTCCAAGGCAATTTTTGACAAAGAATAAGATGATATGGTAGTCAAAATTGATGACTAGATAAGCCCAAGATGACGTGGAGCAAAGTTAAATCCCAAAGGAGTTTGATTTCCATGAAGAGGTTAAAGAGAAATTAAATCCCAAGAAGATAGGAGAAGTTCTATAAGGAATTTAAATATAATAAAGAATTATATTCTTTAAATATAATTTAATTCCAGCTTAACTTCCTCCTCAAGAAGGATTTTGACCTAGCCATCTCCTATTTAAAGGACCAAGCCGTCAAAGATCAAGTGGAGCAAGAAGAGAGGATTTTCGACAACTCCAAAGAGCAAGAGGAGAGAAATTTCGAGAAACTCCAAAGGGCAAGAGGGGAGAGATTTCGACAAGGGAGAAAGCTTGGAGGAAGAGTTCGATTGAGAGGTTTCCAAAGAGGGCTGGTCGATTTCTTTTTCTTCTTCTTTGCTTCTACTAGATTCATTGTTTGGGGATTATTCTTTGTATATCTTTTGAACCCAACCATGAACTAACTTGATTGGTTGGGGTTATTGTGTTTTGTTGTTGTGAGAAACAATTGGATTTTGTTTAGGTAATAAGAGTTTGCACTTTCAATTCAAGGTTTACTCATTCTTGGTTCTTATTCTTGTTTGCGAGTGAATTGGGAGAGGATCTCGTAACTTCATCTATTTATCTAATATCGAGAGAGTTAGATTCAAGAAACGAATGAGTATGATCTTTATTCAATCTATTGATGGTGAAGATTATCCGGCTTAGGAATAAGTTAAGGATTTCAACGGCTAAGAGGAGCGCAAGATTGGTTGTTGTTCACCCTTGATTCACGCAGGGATGTATTATCAAGGCATGCACAAGTAGCTAGAGTTTCGACTTAGGGATAATAAGAAACCATTAAAGAACGCTCCACCGAACCTTGAAGTTGTTGCCCAGCCGCCCAAGTAGTTTCCCAGCTAGTCGCGTAGGCAACCATCGATCAGTTGCCAAGGCAACCCCGTTGTGCAAGTTACCATGACAACTGAGTTGCCCTTGCACTCTTTTACCATCTAGTTATCTTCTCTTAGAAGGTAGGTAAAACTAACCTTCTCGAACCCTTTAATCAGCTCTTGGATCAAATCATAATATTTAACTAGCTTCGGGTCTCTTGTTTCCCATTCTCCGTGAAGTTGATAAATCACCAGAGACGAATCTCCAAAAGCTTGAAGTATCATGACCTTCCTCGTAATGGCCGTATGTAATCTCATAACACAAGCCTCATACTCGGCTATGTTGTCTGTACAGAAGAATTCTAATCCGCTCGTGAAAGGGTAATAGACATTATTTTGGGAGATCAATACTGCACCTATTCCATAGCCAAGGGCGTTGGATGCTCCATCGAAATACAACCTCCATGACTTATCCTCAAGTACAGTATCTTCTTCAGTGGTGATGCACATCAAGTCCTCATCGGGAAAGTTAAAGTTCAAGGACTCGAAATCATCTGAGGCACAGCTTGCTAAAAAATCAGTTATAGCCTTTTACCGCTTTCTGTCTTACATAGACAATGTTAAACTATAATAACAGCATTTGCCAACGGGCCATCTTCCCAGTGTGTGTCGGTCAAAAATTTTAACGGGTCCAATTTGGATATCAACCAGGTGGTGTGATACAACATGTACTGCTTGAGCCTTTTAGTAGCCCATACTAAAGCACAATATAATATCTGAATTGGCGGATACCGTGCTTCGTAGTCAGTGAACTTTTTTCTCAAATAGTATATAGCTTTTTCTTTCTTTCTAGACTCATCAAGATGTCCCAATACATACCCCATTGAATTCTTATAAACTATCAGGTACAAGATCAATGGTCTACCCAATTCTAGTGGCACTAGAATTGGGGGATTCGTCAAATACTTTTTGATCTTTTCTACAGCCTCTTGGCATTCTTCATCCCATACCCCTGGGTTGTTTTTTCAAAGTAGCCTAAAGACAGGATCACACTTTTCAGTTAATTGAGAGATGAACTGAGATATATAATTTAGTCTTCCCAAAAAGTCTCGAACTTCTTTTTGTGTCTAAGGTGGTGGAAGATCTTGCATAGCTTTCACTTTGTCAGGATTAATCTCGATTCCTCTTCTACTAACCACGAATCCCAAGAGTTTTTCGGACATTACTGCGAAGGTGCATTTAGTAGGGTTGAGCTTCAGTTGATACTTTCTCAATCTTTGGAATAGCTTTCTTAGGTTCTGGATATGTTCTTCCTCAGTTCGAGACTTAGCAATCATATCATCCATGTACACCTCAATTTCCTTGTGCATCATATCGTGGAAGAGAGTCGCCATGGCCCTTTGATAAGTTGCCCCAGCATTTTTAAGTCCAAAGGGCAATACTTTATAACAGAATATGCCTCATTCGGTCACAAATGTTGTCTTCTCCATATCTTT
Source organism: Hibiscus mutabilis (assembly GCA_019671005.1). Classification (NCBI taxonomy): domain Eukaryota; kingdom Viridiplantae; phylum Streptophyta; class Magnoliopsida; order Malvales; family Malvaceae; genus Hibiscus; species Hibiscus mutabilis. The sequence goes on from CM033712.1 coordinate 42,736,430, forward strand.
TGGGTGCATCTTTATTTGATTCTATCCTGAAAAGCCATCCATGAAAGAGAACCATGAATGCCCCGCCATATTGTCAACTAGAGTGTCAATATAGGGTAAAGGAAAATTATCCTTTGGGCTCACTTTATTGAAATCTCTATAATCAACACACATGCGCACTGATAAGTTTTCAAAAGTACTATTTTTATTACCCTTTTTCCTCATATTATTGTTAGACTTAGGCTCATATTAGTTGCATAATTAGTCATTCATGCATTAATTCATGTTTCTTTCCACTGTTGAGCTTGATTACATAACTTGGTGATTTTTATGGAAAAAGATGCTGCTTTGGTGTGTTTTTGTGTGTGTGCATAATCACTTGCCTAAACAAGGCTAGAACCAGTTGCCAGGGCAGTGCATGAAGGAGATGCCGAGCTAGTTGCCAGGGCAATGCTTGAAAAAGATGTCGAGCTAGTTGCCAAGGAAATTTTTGACAAAGAATAAGATGATACGGTAGTCAAAATTGATGACTAGATAAGCCCAAGATGACGTGGAGGAAAGTTAAATCCCAAAGGAGTTTGATTTCCATGAAGAGGTTAAAGAGAAATTAAATCCCAAGAAGATAGGAGAAGTTCTAGAAGGAATTTAAATATAATAAAGAATTATATTCTTTAAAGATAATTTAATTCCAACTTAACTTCCTCCTCAAGAAGGATTTTGACCTAGCCATCTCCTATTTAAAGGACCAAGCCATCAAAGATCAAGTGGAGCAAGAAGAGAGGATTTTCGACAACTCCAAAGAGCAAGAGGAGAGAAATTTCGACAAACTCCTAAGGGCAAGAGGGGAGAGATTTCGACAAGGGAGAAAGCTTGGATGGAGAGTTCGATTGAGAGGTTTCCCAAAGAGGGCTGATCGATTTCTTCTTCTTCTTCTTTTCTTCCATTAGATTCATGGTTTGGGGATTATTCTTTGTATATCTTTTGAACCCAACCATGAACTAACTTGATTGGTTGGGGTTATGGTGTTTTGTTGTTGTGAGAAACAATTGGATTTTGTTTAGGTAATTAGAGTTTGCACTTTCAATTCAAGGTTTACTCATTCTTGGTTCTTATTCTTGTTTTGCGAGTGAATTGGGAGAGGATCTCGTAACTTCATCTATTTATCTAATATCGGGAGAGATAGATTCAAGAAACGAATGAGTATGATCTTTATTCAATCTATTGATGGTGAAGATTAATTCAGCTTAGGAATAAGTTAAGGATTTCAATGGCTAAGAGGAGCGCAAGATTGGTTGTTGTTCACCCTTGATTCATTCAGGGATGTATTATCAAGGCATGCACAACTAGCTAGAGTTTCGACTTAGGGATAAGAAGAAACCATTGAAGAACGCTCCGCCGAACCCTGAAGTTGCTGCCCAGCCGCCCAAGTAGTTGCCCAGCTAGGCGCCCAGGCAACCATCGATTAGTTGCCAAGGTAACCCCGCTGTGCAAGTTGCCACGGCAACTGATTTGCCCTTGCACTCTTTTACCAAGACGATCCAATCGGCTATCACTCCTCAACTCACAATAACCTGGCCTATTCACTCTATTTTGATTTCATCTATTCTTTTAGTTTATTGCTCTTAGTTTACTCATTAGTTATAATTCCTACAATCACCTACTTGTGTTTTTCTTTTCCAACGCAGTAACTTAAGCAAAGTGGCCCAAACCAATCCTTTTGGAGACGATACTCGATACTTATATCACTTTTTTTACTTGCGACGTGTATACTTGCACAATTGCGTAGCACTTATTACACGCAACACGCACCTTCCCATCTTTTTTTGGTACCGGGACTATGTTCGCAACCCATTTTGGGTACTTGACAACTTTGAGAAAACCAACACCAAACTGTTTCCTCACTCATTCCCTATTTTTCAGCAACATATCGATCCCCATCCTTTTTAGCTTCTGTTGAACTGGTTTACACCCAAGCCTCATTGGTAACTTATGTACCACAATATTTGTATTCAGCCCTGGCATATCTTGGTAAGTCCAAGCAAATAAGTCTTTGAACTCTTGAAGTAGAGCTATCAAATCATGTCTAGTCTTTAAGGAGAAGGTGGTGCCAATCTTCACTTCCCTCTTATCTTCGTCCGATCCCAAATTAAGAATCTCCACTTCCTCCTGGTGAGGTAGGATTTGCTTTTCCTCGCTTGCCATTAACCTTACCAACTCATCCGGGACTTCATATTCTAATTCATCTTCCCATTCATCTATTTTTGTCGAACACACAGGCTGTTCGAAATCTACCTCGGGGTCAGATTTAAAATCATTCATACAGCCAAATGTAAGGACCCTGTGTGAAGAAAAATGCGTATTTTGGACAAAGAATGAATGTTATTTGTATGAATATGTATATAAAAATAGATGTGGGAAATGTTTGCTATTTGATAAAACGTAGAAAACATCTTTTTCATTGCACAAGTAAGTTAACATAGTAGCCCTTTTACAAAAGATCCCTAATGCTTGCGGGTAAAAGCAAAAGGGTTGGTTCGGAGCATTACTCTGATTCAGTCCTAAAAAATACATGCAAGTAGATACTACTCCAATTATTGAGTGCATCCCCTGGGAAGCGAGGGCAGATTCTGGTCAAAAACCTGTTGACATTTCCATCCTCCGATACCATGTTGACCAACATCCCTTCTAGTGATTCACTGAACATCTCCTCATCATTGAGCCTGTCATTCTCTTGATTAGCTTCATGCACCTTTTGTTCGGCATTGACAATCCCACCGAACACGAAGTTATCACTTAGGTGAGGAAAAAGCATCGGCTTCTATGGGATTTCTTCTCCTTTGAACTTGGCTCTCCTTCGTTCTACCCTCTTTCTGTACTCTTTTTTCCTTTATAGCATACTAGGCTTATAACCAAGCCCGTATCGATCTTTTTTAACATGACACCTTTTGAACGTAAGCTTCCCTATAAGTTTTTTCCCGTACCTTTTCCAGCCGTAGCCCCTCATCCTAGGGTCTCCCAAACGATCATCTTGGTACAATTGGATAATTTGGGGCGAGGGATCTTGCTTCATTCCGCGACAAAAGTCGCGTTTACAAATTCCAGAGCCCGAAAAAAATACTCCAAAGCATCTTTATTTGGTGGAATATAGGGAGCACCAGACGTTATCGAAGCAATGATGTCTTGTTCTGCTTCAACACTCACTAATTTTCCTTTGATTACAAACTTCAATTTCTGAAGCAGTGATGAAGGATCAGCACCGGCAGAATGAATCCAAGGCCTTCATAGTAGGTAGTTGTATGTCAACCTAATGCCCATCACCACAAAGTCAATGACATACTCTGTTGGCCCAATTAGTAAAGGTATCTCGATCTTCCCCACTAAGTCTCTTTGAGTTCTGCCAAAAGCTCTCACAAAATTATGGCACGGTTTCATGTGGGAGTTGTCGACTGGTAACCTCTGGAAAATGGCCAACGATAACACATTCAATGTAGAATCATTATCAATGAGCACACTTGGCAAAACATACCCTTTGCAGTGGGTAGTGATGCTTAGCGCCTTGGTGGACCCCATTCCTCCTTTTAGAATTTCATCATCGCTGAACGTGATATAATTATCTGCAGCTATGTGACCCATTATCCGGTCTAGCTTGGCTACAGAAATATCATCCGGGATAAACGTTTGATTTAACACCTTCAATAATGCATTACGGTGTTTCTCTGAGCTTAAGAGTAACTCCAGTACTATAATTCTGGATTATTATTTTTGAAGCTGTTCAACAACACTATACTCACTATGCCTTAAAAATTTCAAGAATTCATGAGCTTGTGCTTCAGTCATCGGCTCATTTATTTTTGGGGGTGGTTCCTCACCAAATACTTTCTCAGGCTCAACTTTTGCATATTTGTCCTTCACAGTCTTGGCGACCTTCGAAGTCACTGGCGAGTAACATCGACCACTTCTAGTGAAATGTCTTACTTTATTTGCAGCTTCGGTTTCTGACTCATCTATTTCTCTCTTCTACGTGAATTCTGTTTCAACCCATATTTCTTTTTTTTGGGGGTTGCGATATGGAAACATGAGCATCATAATTCCAAGGAACTTTATGTGTGTTCTTGAACGAGAAAGGGGCTGGAGCCGAGATGATAATCTTGGGAGCCATCTTTGTACTTTCCATTCTCGGCGAACTATTCTCCTTTGGCTTAGATGAGATGACCAAAGGTCGGTCTCCGTTGTATTTGACACTAGGATTGTCTAATGCACATACGTCCATCTCTCTCAACCCTTCAATTTTCTCAAAAAAAATCAATTTCTTTACTGTCCATCATCTTTTGGACCAACTGCCTAAATTGTTCATAGCTTTGTATCCCATACCCCTCTTCTTGGTGATATTCGCAATAAGGCCCACATTCTTCTTGTACTATTTCCATCCCTCTTTCTATCAGACGTGCCATATAAAATTGTTGGAACACCCATCTAAGAGGGGACATGACTTCAGATATATTCTTCTTAGCTCTTTTGTTACTTCCATCTTCAATGACATTCACGCTATGCCCTCCATGGTTTGGTAGGGGATTAGCGGCCACATTTGGGTCATCAAACTTTAAAATCCTCGTATTTATCAGATTCTAGACAAATTTCTTAAAAAGAATGCAGTTCTCTGTCGTATGTTCTGGGGCGCCAGCGTGATAGTCGCAGTGACCTTTTTCATCATACCATGTAGGAAAATGGGGCTTGAATGGTGTGACATGATATGGCCGAACCAAGTCGGCCTTATATAACTGAGAATACAACTCAGTGTATGATATCGGTAGTGGGGTAAAAGATATATTTTCCTTCATAGGGGCTCTATTTTCTTTCTTATTCGAGCCTTGTGTGTTTTCGGTATAAGCCTGTGGTTGAGAAATAGTGAAGTTTGCAGGGGCATTGTAGTTGTTGGCGACATTCACCTCATTATCCTTCTTCTCGTAATGCTTTTGAGAATTTTCCTCAGTATCAATCCTTCTAGCTATTATGGCTACTTCAATCAATTCCCCAATCCTTATTAAATCAGCAAAGTTTTGAGCGGTATTGTTTATCAGGCGGTCAAACAATGCTCCCCTCAGAGTGTTTACAAACATAGGAGTGGTCTCATGTTCCGAAATGGGCGGATGAATGCTATGTCACGCCATCTTTGGGCATATTGGCCCAAACTTTCATTTGGTCATTGTTCCATTCCTTCCAACATAGCTCGACTGGGGGTCATGTTAGAAACATGTTTGTAGTGTTGAAAAAAGGCCCTAAAAAGGTCTTTCCATGATTTAATACTATCCCGACTAAGCTGCATATACCAACGGATTGTCGACCTTGCCAGACTATCCTGGAAATAATGGATCAGCAGCTTCTCATTTTTTTATAAAGGGTGTCATCTTCCTACAGTACATGGTTACATGAGCGGAAGGACAAGTGGTTCCGTCATATTTGTCAAAATCTGGTGTTTTAAAATTTCGAGGGTTTGTTGTTTTCAAAACTGTATCTGTGTCCTCGATGATGATGATCTTCGGAATCAAATTTTGAGTGAAGCTCATTCGAGTCCTTTTTCTGTTCATCTTGGAGCTATCAAGATGTATAAAGACTTGAAGGAGCTGTATTGGTGGTCTGGCATGAAAGGTGAAATCACGAACTTTGTGGCTAGGTGTCTGAACTTCCAACGAGTTAAAGCGGAGCACAAGGTGCCTACTGGCCTCTTGCAACCTATTGAGCTTCCACAGTGGAAATGAGAGCATATTACGATGGATTTCATAAGTGGTCTACCAATGACACCGAAGAAAAATTATGTTATTTGGGTCATTGTAGACCGATTCACTAAATCTGCTCATTTCCTTCCGGTGATAATGGATTTTAGCTTGCCTAGACTTGCTGAGTTATGCATTCGTGAGATCATTTGTTTGCACGAAGTTCCTATGCCCATCATCTTCGACTGTGATCTGTATTTTGCATCCCTATTTTAGAGGACTCTACATGAGGCCTTAGGAACTCGAGTGTATCTAAGCACAGCTTTCCACCCTCAAACCGATGGCCAGTCTAAAAGGGTTATTTAGATTCTGGAGGATATGCTACGAGCCTACGTTATTGATTTTGAGAATACGTGGAGAAATCCTACCGTTGGTGGAATTTGCATACAATAATAGTTGTCAAGCTTCGATTAAAATGGCCCATTATGAAGCTCATTATGGGAGAAGATGTAAGACCCCTCTCTGTTGGACCAAGCTTGGTGAAGGTAAGGTGTTAGGCCCTAACTTACTTCGGGAAACCGAAGAAAGAGTAACCACTATTCGTGGCTGGCTCAAGGCTGTCTTTGACCGGCAGAAAGCTTGTGGTAATTTGAAAAGAAGGGACATTCAGTATGATGTTGGTGAGAAAGCTTTCCTTAAAGTATGTTCGTGGAAGAAGATCCTTCGTTTTGGCAAGAAGGGGAAGCTTAATCCTCGTTTCATCGGCTCATTTGAGGTAATTGAGAGAGTTGGACCTATTACCTACCGACTGGCTCTTCTTGAAGAGTTAAGTCGTATACATAATGTCTTTCACGTGTCTATTCTACGAAAGTAACGGTCTGATCCTTCCCTTGTGGTCGAGCCAGAGCCTGTGGGGATTTAGTCCAGCTTGACGTATGAAGAGGAACTAGTGTAGATCCTCACACAAGAAGTCAAGAGACATCGAAACAAGTCCGTGTTACTAGTAAAAGTCCTTTGGAGAAGTCACTCGGTGGAAGAAGCAACGTGGGAGCCAAAAGAAACGATGTAGAAGCAGTGTCCTCATCTTTTCAGTTAGATTGAAAATTTGAGGATGAAATTTCTTAAGGGGAGAAAGTTACCACAACCCAAAAACTGGCCTAGTCAGAATTAGGTTCTGATGACCGGGAATTTTGCACAGGTTGTGTCGAATGATGTAATTGCTTGATCTTTATAATCAATTCCGATGTAATGAAAGTTATTTGGGCTTAATCAAAATTGTTGGACCTTTTTGTAAGGAATGGAAGTGAACGGTTTCATTGAAAATGCTGAAAAAGTTAGATTTAAACTAGGTGTATCAGTACGATAGGACTTGTACCGATACGGCCCAACCATTTCCAGCTAACTTACCAAACTTAGCTTTGTCGTATCGATACAGCCATAAGGTGTATCAATACGGGTCCCTGTCCAAATCGATTTAGTGACCAAATTGAAAAGATTAGAGGTAGGGGATGACTCACCTATTTGCTTGCTACCCCTTCACGTGAGACAACTCAGAAAGTATGATGAATTGCCATCAATTGCCTAAAATTTGAGAAAAGGCATGAATTGATGGAATTAATAAAATAAGCTTACCCTTTGCCAAGGGAAGACTTCCTATTGGCCCTTGGTAAAATGATAAATGATTAGGATGATAGTTGTCTTGATAACGAAATAAAGAAAAGCTCTCTCTCTTGTTTGATTTCACCGTAACCAAATTCATCCTTTGTTTGAAGAAGGTTAAGCACACACCTCCATTGCCATCTTAAGCTTAAGCAAGCAAGCACATCAATCCGATCTTTGACCTTTGTGTGATTTCAATACACCAATTGAAAGCTTATAATCGGGTAAGTAGAACCCCTATGTCAATTTGATGATTCCATCAATCCTTAGAGTTTAATTTCAAGATTTGAGTCTTGAATGTTCAAGCTAAGCTCATGTGTTAGGTTGTTAATTTCTTTGTTTTAATGTTGTCTACAAACTTGGGTAAGCTTGAAAAACATTTGTGAATCATTAGTTTCAATTCTAATGCAATCTTCTAATTTTGTAATAGCTCAAGTGGTGCAAGACAAGCCATCTTCACCATCAACTATTCTGAACTCTTTTGAGGGCAAGGGGATTGTAATCCGGGAACCTTGAAGCCTCCTATTGCTAGGTGAGTGTAGTTGTGGCATGGGATTGACTAGGTGCCATCCCGATTGCATTTGTTTTATGCTTAAAAACTTGCATCTTGGTAAGGGCTCAAGTAGAGCAAATATATGTGGGTACAATGGTAAGTGCGGTAAGTCCTTCATATTGTTTTACTACATTTGTGAACTTATGGGTGATATTTGAATATGGCATATGTGGAATTTGGTATGAACATGTTATTTGGAGCCAAGGCTTAATTTGTAATCCAATATGGCCTAAGGGCACAAAGACGGGTTTTATGATGATATGTGTAACCTTTGACACTTGTGGACATTGGATACAATTGGCATGCCGTAGGATTATTGAGCTCATTAAGTAAAGGATTAGACTACGGTCCAGGCTATGACCTATATGTGGGGAGAAAAGGTTGGATTGTGTAAGGGACTCTAGAGCTACGACTCAAGGCTAAGGCCTATTTTCGATATGTGTGGTATACAGGGGAATCCGCGTATCCATTGGTTTCTATGTCCAAGAAGATGATATGCGTTTATGGTTTACATTTGATATATGGAAATATGACATTTGGCTTTGAGTATGGTCTATATATGATTAATGATATATGTACATGTCATACAAGCATGTTACATGTCATTCATGCCATTGAATTTATGTTGCATTTGTTATAACTACCTCACTAGGCTATGTAAGCCTAGCATTCGTGTGTCTCATGCATTTCAGGACCTTGAGGAAATCTTAGCTACGATCGTGTTGTTGAAGTTGGAAGTCACTCTTATCGATCCCATGTATGCTTATCTTTGCTTTGAACTCCTAGTAAGGTGGCATGAGGTTTAGACATGTTAAACTTACCCATTTCGTGATGTGTGTAATACTTATGTTTTGTATTGGCCTAGAGAGCCTAAATGGTATGTTAGTTTTAGTTAAAAGTGGCCTAAAATGCATGTTCGGCTTAAAAAGGTAAAAACTTAGTAAATGGAATCAAAATGCTCTAAAATTTTGTATGCTATTATAAATATTGATTAATAGCTTGCTGGTAAAATTTGATAAGGTTTGGACATCATTTGGTAGGTTAATTCGAATAAAAACTAGCTAAAATCTGTCATTACAAGGCATGCGTATCGATACAGGTGATGGCGTATCGATACGGTCTTACATATTTTGCCTAGTCAACATGAGTCAAAAAGGGTGTATCGATACAGCATAGGGTGTTTCGATACGGATTTTGGTCATTGGAACCTAGAAAAATTAAAGGTATCGATATGGTTATAGGGTGTATCGATACGAAGTCAACTTGTATCGATACGGTTCCACCTGTATCGATACGAGCTTGATACCCTTGAATCTGGAATTTGAAAATTAGGCTTAGCGTACCGATACGGTCCTAAGTGTATCGATATAGTGGCGGTTAATTCTGTTAAAAGAGATAAAACACAATTTTGCCTTGATTACAAAATGGTCACCAGAAACTGTATGGACTAATTGGATAGGTAAATGACCCCTGTTTGTAATGAGATTTCACAGGCTAATAATTGGAAGGTTAGATTTCAGATAAATAACATGAATTTCAGTTAAGGACCCTTAACTTGTAAAATTATAATTTAGTCTATAAGTTCGAAAAAGTTTAAAATTGACCCCGAATTGAGTCAGCTATTAATAAGTTAGTTCGATAAGTCGTAAAAGAGATTAATAAGACATTTTGAATAATATTTCAAACTTCGGTTAAGCTTTCGATCTCCGAATATGTTTTCTGGTAACATTTTTCGATCCAGCTCTCTACCAGGTCGGGAAGGGGGTGTTACATGGTGATACGAAGATAAGTGAGGGAGAAGAAGATATAAACAATATGGAGATGATTGATGACCAATTAAAAATGAATTATAATGCAAACATAGAGATGACACAAAATGAGATTGCTAGAAGAGAAAACAATACAGATCTAGGTCTTTCGAATGTGGCGAACATTTTGCCAGTATGGCATGCAAATGAACTATGGTGTGAGGAGTGTGTTGGGTACATGGTAAGGGACGCGGTGAGTTCGGGTAAAAGGATGACGGATGAGGAAGCAATAAGCATGGTGTTGAGATTTGAAGATCATTCACAAATTAAGGAATATGGGGTAGGTGGTGAGAAAGAGACTTTGATGGAGTTCCCAGATCTACTTGGTACGATGCCAAGGATGATTAATGAATGTGGTTACACCAATAAAGACAATTGAGTCGAACATTGATGGGCAGTTGGCGATTCGGTTGAGTTATAAGGGTGTGGGTGTGAGGAGCCTAGTAAAGAGTATGAGGAGATAGATTTTGTATCGCATAAGGACTCTCACAATTCAAATATCCATCAGTTTGGGATAGAGTTAGAGTCTTATTTTTCAAAACAAGAAAACCAAAAATCTAAGAAAAAGGTAAAGGTAGACCACGGAAGAATAAGAATAATGATAACAAAGTGAGATCAACAAGATCATATAAGGATTTATCACAAGGATAGAGGGTGATTTTGCGTGAGACAGAGGAAACAATGAATTTGGGAAAGTTACTTGAAGTGAAAGTAGAGGGGAACGAGGAAACATTGATCAAAGATATAGCTGATATTATCGCAGAGTGAGATCGTGAATAATTGGAGGGATGAATGTGATGTCGTGGAACGCCAAGAGGTTAGGAGCCATGTCCAAAAAGATAGAAATACAAAGATATTGAGATAGCACCATTTCGAGATGATGTTCATATTAGAATCAAAATGGGAGGAAGTGCCAGATTGGGTGACTTGAAAGGTATTTCATTGGGTGATGTTGAGGATGCTTGTTTGTGGTTCCATATGGGATGAGATGAAATTGAGCACATTTTGTTTTCTTGCAAGGTAATTTGATCATTATGGCATTTATTTTTTGATTGGTTGGGTGTTTCTATGGTTTTTCGAGATCTTTGGATGAATTTAGATGAACTGGTTTTCTTGGTTAAATTAAGGTCATTGTGTTGTGTCAAAGCTTTCTCGGTGGATTTGAGAATATTGGAGTCCAAATGTTGAGATGGCCTTGGGCAATGTTACATGCCTAGTAGCATGGTTTCAAGTCGTTTGCATATTGTGTGGCAACCAGTTTTAGTTGGGGTGTTGAATTTCAATGTGGACAGTGCGGCGGGGGGTAAGTCGATACAAGTGAGCTATAGGGGTGTATTGCAAAATTCGGACGGTTATGTTTTGGTTTTATTCTCGGGTCCATTGGGAGTGATGGAGTCGAACAAAGAGGAGGTGTGGGATATTAAGATGGCATTGGAAATGAAGGTGGAGTCGAAGTGGGGTAAGGATTATCCGTTGGTGATTGAGTCGGATTCTAGAGTGATGGTTTCATGGGTGTTACAAGTTGGTCGACGACCATGGCGTTTCTGGAATTGATTACGGGTGATTGATAATATATGTTCTCGATTGCCAAATTGGTGTTTTGTTAACATATTTCAAGAAGCAAATAGGTTGGCAGATTCGCTGTTGAAGGGAGGGGAGGAGCGGTCATTATGGTTGTGTACAATGGGTTGAGGGTCGGATAAGTGAGGTCAATGGCATGGTTATTTTGGGATTGTGTTGGTAAAGGTTGCACGTTGCTGGTTGTATTTGGGTGAGGTATTGCTTAGTCGATCGTTGGTTGGCTAGTTGGGGTGGTTGTTAGTCTATGTGTAGGGGATGATCTGGTCATGTTTTCTTGTTAGATTCGGTGGTCATTGTCTAGTGTTTGTTTTTCCAGGGAGGACATATTGTGTTCGTTGTAATTTTTAATCATTGAGATGTACTCTTTTCCTCCATGTTTAGGTTAGGGAGGTTTTTAATGAGGCATTCGAATGACTATTGTATGCTTTTTTCGTCTCAATAAAATCATACATATTCGGATAAAAAACAAAGACACTTGTGTTCATGAAATACATTACACATAGATCCAATTAAAACACTTGATTTATGTTATTGTTACTATGTTGAATCACACATCAAGTATGTTCAAGTCTTTAGTTAATATTTATTGGAGTTGACTTTTGGATAATTTTTCTTTCTCATAAAATAAATGCTTAATATTCAAAAAGTGCTTAAACTATATTTTTTCATATAGGTGCCTAAAGTATTTTTCGGTCCAAGTAGGTGTCTAATGTTTTCACTATTATCATTTTAGGTGGCTTGCCGTTAACGGCCGTTTAACAAATTTTGTTAGCCAATAAAAACATAACACGCGATATGCTTTATTTTATTTTGTTTTGTTTAAAAATTCATGATTATTAACTCAATGGAAGTTCATGCCCCTTTTGAGCATACCCGACATACTTTATAAAAATTTTGTCCTTATTTTTTACTCTAATGCCCAGTGTATTTTAAACCAAGACAAAACCGAGGTTATTACTATAGAGTCTTACCTTATGGGGCAAATATGTTAACTTGACTCTTCTTTTATAGCAGATCTTTTGGGTTTAGAAGATGTGGGAGTGGATGATGAGGATTCTTTGGGACATACTCATAGTGGCTCCGTAATTGTTCTTCATGCTCATGATCGCTTCCTTCACTTTCTTGTCACTTGATGGTTTCGACCATCCAATGGTAAATGGTCTACGATTCGTCAAGTCGATGATTTTTGGCTCCGTTAATTCTGTAAGGGTAAGTGTCCTAACCTAGCTTAAATTATGTTTGCCGAGATAATCTACCTTGCTCAAAATTGTCATACTACTCTCATGACATCTTTCACCTATGACACTGCCTTGAGCTACATGTTTCACAAGATGAGGATTGATTGCTCTTATGACCTTGGAGTGACTCTCACCGATCCCATCGATGATCGTTCTCTACGCTGAGAAAACTTCACCATCAATAATGGAGAATGGATTCGTATTGTGGATCTTCCTGGTAATGTTCAGCTCGAGCACCTAGAGAATGTTCCAGTTGCACCAGTTGCTTCGCCTTCCCTTGATAGTCTCGTGGCTTATCTTGACGGGAAGTTTGCTTTTTTTGGATACGAGTATGACTTTCGGCTTCACATCTCTTGATACTCACTTGACATCCTTGGAGGCTAGAGTCACTTCTATCGAGACTCGTCAAGCTTCAATGGATATGACTCTCACCACATTTCATGGAAAGTGGCGTGGACATTCTTTTGGTAATAATGCTATGAAAGATGGTGAAAAGGATAAAGATGATTCATAGGCTTATTGCATTTCATATCATATCATATTAGGATTTATGTTTTATGCACCTATGTTCTTTATTTAAATTCCTATAACTTTATGTTATTTTCTTTGGTTTATGTTTTTATGTTGGTTTATTATGTTGCTTTGAACAATGCTTTGAATTTATAATATTTATGTTGATTAATTATGCTTGGAGTTATTTATTGCTTTATATCTTGCATATATTTACCCTATTGATTTCGATCTAACAAAAAAAGGAGAAGAATTGAGATTAAATTTTCAAAATAATCTATCTTTTAGCCTTAAAGAAAGTGGGAGTATTTTTCAAAAAAGACTTACAAATTTACTTTGGTTTTGTTATATTAAAAAGGGGAAGCTTGTAAAACTAATATTTAATTTTGATATAACAAGGATTTTAAGGAGCAATTTATAAAATTTGATAAATTTTTAAGTACTCACAAAATGACAAGGATTCGAACTTCAAATTATTTCTGTCAAAAATTAAAACCTTAAATATTTTCTTAGTGTTTTTGTACTCAAATAGCCAAATTTGGTTTAGGCGCATCGATACATTTTTGGTCGTATCGATACATATTTTAGCTACTGAATATGTTTTCGTACTAAATGGCTATTAGGTACCGATACACGTGTAGCCATATTGGTACGCCGTTCATACCTGGGAACCAAATGGCCTTTGAGTATCGGTACGGCTTTATGCGTACTGATACAGTGTGTTTAGATTTTCAAAATCTTTGATAATAAATTTAGACCGTTGCCTTATCAGTTTATTGGAACCATAAATTTGAAAAGTTGTTATACTGTACCGATACGCCTAAAGGCGTATCGAAACCTTTTTTTCATTCACAACTTTCTCAAATTCCAGTGAGCAAAATCGGTACCGCTACGGCTTTCGTACCGATACCTCTTTATAAAATACACTATTCATACCGATACGCCCTCTCGCATATCGATGCCCTTTTATACAACGACTCTTTCTTCTTATGGCAGGTACCAATACACCTGTTCGTGTACCGATACGCCTGGCTACCTAACAACATTTATTGCAGGAAAAATGCAGTCCAACGGCTATATTGATGATCTCAACTACCTAAACGGTTAGAAATCAATGATGGAGTATATAATCAAATCTCCAAAGTGACAACAACAACAATTGAACAAGTTTTAAGCATTCATGCACAAATCTAACAATCTTGAGCTTATTAGAGTCAAATTCTTGTAGCCCACTTAGGTGTTCATATTTGTAGTCCTTTTTATTCAAGTACTGGGTCTGAGTGAACTTGTATTTGGGCAAACATTTTACCTTTGAGAGGATTTTCAGTTTGCTCAACTTCTTCTTGTAAAAGAGAGTTGTTCTCAAAGCTTTGGGTTAGAAAGCTTTGATTTTGTAAAAGGTTTCCTTTTAAGCCTAGAAAAAGGGAAGAAATTCTTAGTGAATTTGGGAAAATCCTTAGTGGGAAGCGAAGGTAGTTGATGTAAACCTTGTTAGAAGGTTGAACCACTAAAAATCCTTTGTGTCTCAATCTTCCATCTTTCAATTTGCTTCCCTTTATTTTTTTAAATTGTCAATTCATCCCCTCTTGGCCACACACCATCGATTGATCATCTTAACAAACTTACAAAATGAAATTAGTTGAATATATGAAAAGAGTTATTGAGAGGCAAAAGTAATTAATATTAGTAGAGGGAAAAGCCCGTCTAGTCACATCCTACCCTATACTCAATATAAAGTGGAGGGCTTAAGCGGCAAATAAGTGCCCAAGCTATACATTTTTTCTCAGATAGGTGCCTAAAGTATTTTTTGGGCTAAACATATGCCTAACATTTTCAACATTACTCAAACACGTGCCCGCCGTGACTATCCGTTAAAAAATCTCGTTAGCAAATAAAAACATGACACGTGACAGTATTAAATATTATTTTTTTAAAAATAAATAAGAATTTTAAAATATCTTGAAATTTTTAAATAATCCCAAAATAGTCTTCAAATCCATAAACTCCCCAAATCTGGCAACTACCATCGACGTTGGTTGCGTTTTCGGCGACGGACTGAAGTGCCCTCCCCTCACCGAACAACCCACACACCGTTCATCGTCCGTTATGTCGCCGCTCGTCAAATTATTCGAATGAACCATTCGACATTTCACATGGCATCGGTCGATTTTTGACGACGAGGTGATGGGATAAATGGTCATGATGGTCCGGCGACGGATGTGGCAATCGGCGGCGTGGCAATCGGCGAAGAGGCAACCAGCAGCGAAATCAAGTCAAGTCGAGATTTGGGTTTGTGGGTGTTAGAAATTTCAAAATTTGAGGCTATTTTGTGAAATAAAGAAAATATTTTGTTTTATTATTTTTTATTTATTTTTAAATATAATTTTAGAAATTTAAGAAGCTAACATGTGTCAATTAACGGTGAAAATTAACGGACGTTGACAGTGAACACCTATTTGAGTGACGTTAAACACTTATTTGAACCTAAAAATATTTTGAAAACTTATCTAAAAAAATGTAGTTTGAGCTATTATTTACTACTTAAACCTAAATTTATCTTTTATCTCCTTCTCAGTAATCTTAAAACGAAATCTACACGTCTGTTGCTGTCTAAATATATTTTAAAAGACGAGCAAATATTAGTGACCTGCAAAATGATGCGATGGGTGCACCGTCTTCCCACCGTTTTGATCTACTATAAATACTAGATGTTTATTTGTATTCTTTATTTCAAATTTAAGGTTCAAAGGACAGAATTGAACAAATGAGGATCCCAGTCGTCGTAAAAAACACTCATTCAGTCATCGGCGAAGGAATGCTGTCCAAGAGAGGCCACCACCACAACCCCCGGTACCATCCTACTACAAGCATCCTGTTTTTTCTTGTCCGACAGCACCGGCATCATCCTACTTCCAGCATCCTGTAGTTTTTGGACCAGCAGCAGCAGCAACACCACACTATCAACCCACCGCATCGTATTTCGCTACCATCATAATACTGAACTCTGTGTGTTCATGTGCACATCAAAGTAGTCAACCAACTCCAAGGGTTGATCCTTTTCGTTTCACTCCCCATCAAGTTTCTGAACAAAAACCTACGGTGAAAATATACTGTAAGGCGGATCCTAGTTACAGTCTTACCATCAGACATGGTAAGGTTGTTCTTGCACCATCTGATGAGTTCGATTGTTTCCAGGTACCATAGCAGCAGATCCCAAACAATCTCGTTTTTCTAAACCTATTTACTGTTAACTTAAGATCAAGGAAGAACCAGGATCTTATTTTGCTTCTGACATTAATTATCTTCGTTGTTATAGCACTGGTATAAAGATGAGACGTTCAGCTCAAGTGTGAAAGATGAAGCGGGTTTCCCCAGTTTTTCTCTGGTAAATAAAGCCACCGGTGGAGCCATTAAACATGTTGAAGTATCTGAAGCTGTAATCATTTCTTCATTTTTTTAGTACCATTTTTAAGAAAGCTTACATTTCGAATTTATTAACCTTAGCTTTGCTTGAATTCCATGGGATTTTGATCCGCAGGTTCAGTTGGTACCTTTCGATCCAGGCCATGTCGAGGAGTGTATATTATGGACGCAGTCGGATGAAGTGAGAGATGGCTACAAAGCCATACGTATGGCTAATAACATTCGCCTGAATCTTGATGCTTTCCTTAGCAACCGCGATGCTAGCATTTTCAATGGCACCCCTGTTGGTCTATGGGAATGGAACGATGGGAACAACCAAATATGGAAGATTGAACCTCATCTAAACCCCAGAAATTAAATATTAGAAAGGTTTTGTAACCATTTCTGGCTTCGTTATGCATGAAGCTTTGAAAGGATTATTGTTCTTGTTTTCCTTGGTTGGCTATCGCTGTTACTATATGTTTCTCCTAATGTCTGGACGGCTGTTTTGTTTGTGTTTTCATTTCATTGCATTGGAAACTTAAGGCCGTGGATGTGAAAATTTTTAATTGCGTCACTGTTGTTTTCGATATTTTTATGTCTTATTCACCGATACGAAGCATAAATGATGATGCGACATTTTTTAAATATGTATAATAAGATTTTTAGAGTTTAGTCTCCCATCTAATTTTAGGACTAAGCCCTAACTAATTTCCATTATATTTTTAGAGTTTAGTCTCCCATCTTCAAACCCTAAAATCATAGGTTCAATACGCTGTGATGGCTCCCAGTTGGTTAACTTCGCTTTGTTCAAAACTCATCTCAAACCTCAAATCTGCTTCATATTAACTCTCGAAAATAACTGCATCACTACTCGTCTTTTTGCTTTTCTTTCTTCTATGTCATGTACCTTCTTTGTTTCCTAGTTCCTCTTTAATGCTACAAAACAAACCTCTTAATTCAAGATAAAAATTATCTGCCTATTTCGCTCTAATATTAAAAAATTAAATTTTAATTTTTACCTATAAATTTTAAATCTGCTCAAATTTTTTAAACCTTAACCATAAATTTTAATTTTAAACTCTGAACTTTCCCATTTTTATAGGAACTTTTGTACCAAAAACAATGGTATCTCCAATTATAGCCCCTCTGGGATGTAAAATATATCTCTTCTCACCACCCCATAGTGTATGAGACAAATGTATGCATTTCGATTAGGGTCGTATTCCATGGTTACGATTCTACCATATATATCTTTTTTATTTCGTCGAAAATCAATTTTACGGTATACACGCTTATAACTACCCCTCTATGCCTTGCAGTAATGATTCCTCTGGCATTACGACCTTTACCACAACGATGTTGTCCATAGATCAAATTATTTCGTGGATTAAATTTCACTTGACTGTCTACGGCTCCATTGTGTGTGCCCGGGTAGAAGTTTTGTATAAATGTATCGCCATGCTATTAAGTATTTTGATTTAAGTTCTTTTCGTTCCAAGAGGTGGAATATAATAATCCGGTTGAAGCGTAATGATCATACGCCTGTAATACATTGTATGTCCCATAATAGGTCCCATTCTTCTACTCTTTTCGGGGAGTCGATGACTATTCATAGCTATTACCTTGACACCAAAGAAAAGTTCGACCCAATGCTTTATTTCTGTCCTAGTTGATCCTGATTCGACATTAGAAGTATATTGATTTTTTTCACCAATAACCGAATACTTTTGTCTGTAACTACTACATATTTAATTTCATCCATAAATCTATTTTCTTCCCTATGAGTTCGAGTCTCAATAAGAATCCTAGTTCTTACTGTTCATATGTTATGATATGAATATACCACACGAATTCATTATGTATAGATGAGATTCCATTGATATAGAGCCAATTCCAATAGACTTATTGGAGGATCCCATTGGCGTACATCTAGTAGGAATTGAACCTACGAATTCGCCAATTATGAGTTGGGCGCTTTAACCATTCAGCCATGGATGTTTAGCGGGGATCCTCGTACATGGTGAATAACCAAATTCCAATTGAAATAAAATCTTTAGGATAAATCAATGCAATTTAGGAGGAATCAATGAAAGGACATCAATTCAAATCCTAGATTTTCAAATTGATAGAGATCAAGAATTCTCACTATTTCTTAGATTCATGGACCCAATTCAATTCAGTGGGATCTTTCATTCACATTTTTTTCACCAAGAACGTTTTATAAAACTCTTGGACCCCCAAATTTGGAGTATCCTACTTTCATGCAATTCACATGGTTCAACAAGCAATCGCTATTTCATGATAAAGGGTGTAGTACTATTTGTAGTAGTGGTCCTTATATATTGTATTAACAATCGAAATATGGTCGAAAGAAAAAATCTCTATTTGACAGGGCTTCTTCCTATACCTAGGAATTCCATTGGACCCAGAAATGATACATTGGAAGAATCTTTTGGGTCTTCCAATATCAATAGGTTGATTGTTTCGCTCATGTATCTTCCAAAAGGAAAAAAGATCTCTAAGAGCTGTTACCTGGATCCGAAAGAGAGTACTTGGGTTCTCCCAATAACTAAAAAGTGTATCATGCCTGAATCTAATCGGGGTTCGCGGTGGTGGAGGAACTGGATCGAAAAAAAGAGGGATTCTAGTTGTAAGATATCTAATGAAACCGTCGTTGAAATTGAGATCTCATTCAAAGAGAAAGATATCAAATATCTGGAGTTTCTTTTTGTATATTATATGGATGATTCGATCCGCAAGGACCATGATTGGGAATTGTTTGATCGTCTTTCTCCGAGTAAGAGGCAAAACATAATCAACTTGGACTCGGGACAGCTATTCGAAATCTTAGTGAAAGACTGGATTTGTTATCTCGTGTTTGCTTTTCGTGAAAAAATACCAATTGAAGTGGGGGGTTTCTTCAAACAACAAGGAACTGGGTCAACTATTCAATCAAATGATAAGGGATTTGGTGTATCATAAGGGATTTACCTTTTCTATTCACTCTATCAATAACCGAGCCGGATCTGGTGTATCATAAGGGGTTTACCTTTTCTATTGATTCCTACGGATTGGATCAAAAATAATTCTTGAATGAGGTATTCAACTCTAGGGATGAATCGAAAAAGAAATCTTTATCGGTTTTACCTCTTATTTTTTATGAAGAAAATGAATCTTTTTATTGAAGGATCAGAAAAAAAATGGGTCCGGATCTCCTGCGAGAATGATTTGGAAGATCCAAAACCAAAAATAGTGGTATTTTCTAGCAACAACATAATTGAGGCAGTCAATCAAGAAAGATTGATCCGAAATCTGATTCAAATCCAATATAGCACATACGGGTACATAAGAAATGTATTGAATCAATTCTTTTTAATGAATCGATCTGATCGCAACCTCGAATATAGAATTCAAAGGGATCAAATAGGAAATGATACTCTGAATCATAGAACTATAATGAAATATACGATCAACCAACATTTATCGAATTTGAAAAAGAGTCAGAAGAAATGGTTCGATCCTCTTATTTTGATTTCTCAGACCGAGAGATCCATGAATCGGGATCCTAATGCATATAGATACAAATGGTCCAATACGAGCAAGAATTTCCAGGAGCATTTGGAACATTTCGTTTCTGAGCAGAAGAGCCGTTTTAAAGTAGTGTTCGATCGATTACGTATTAATCAATATTCGATTGATTGGTCTGAGGTTATCGACAAAAAAGATTTGTCTAAGTCACTTCGTTTCTTTTTGTCCAAGTTACTTCTCTTTTTCTCCAAGTTGCTTCTCTTTTTGTCTAACTCACTTCATTTTTTCTTTGTGAATTTCGGGAATATCCCTATTCATAGGTCTGAGATCCACATCTATGAATTGAAAGGTCTGAATGATCAACTTTGCAATCAGTTATTAGAATCAATAGGTCTTCAAATCGTTCATTTGAAAAAAATTGAAACCTTTCTTATTGGATGATCATAATACTTCTCAAAAACCGAAATTCTTGATCAATGGAGGAACAATATCACCATTTTTGGTCAATAAGATACCAAAGTGGATGATTGACTCATTCCATACTAGAAATAATCGCAGGAAATCTTTTGATAACACAGATTCATATTTCTAAATGATATCCCACGATCAAGACAATTGGCTGAATCCCGTGAAACCATTTCATAGTTCATTGATATCTTCTTTTTATAAAGCAAATCGACTTCGATTCTTGAATAGTCCACATCACTTCTGCTTCTATTGTAACAAAAGATTCCATTTTTATGTGGAAAAGGCCCGTATCAATAATTATGATTTTACGTATGGACAATTCCTCAATATCTTGTTCATTCGCAACAAAATATTTTCTTTGTGCGGTGGTAAAAAACATGTTTTTTTGGGAGAGATACTATTTCACCTTCACCAATCGAGTCGCATGTATCTGACATATTCATATCTAATGATTTTCCACAAAGTGGTGACGAAATGTATAACTTGTACAAATCTTTCCAATTTGCAATTCGATCAGATCCATTAGTTCGTAGAGCTATTTACTCGATTGCAGACATTTCTGGAACACCTCTAACAGAGGGACAAATAGTCAATTTTGAAAGAACTTATTGTCAACCTCTTTCAGATATGAATCCATCTGATTCAGAAGAGAAGAACTTGCATCAGTATCTCAATTTCAATTCAAACATGGGTTTGATTCACACTCCATGTTCTGAGAAATATTTACCATCCGAAAAGCGGAAAAAACAGAGTCTTTGTCTAAAGAAATACGTTGAGAAATGGTGGATGTATAGAACCTTTCAACGAGATAGTGCTTTTTCAACTCTCTCAAAACAGAATCTATTCCAAACATATATGACATGGTTTCTTACTTCGACAGGGTACAAATATCTAAATTTGATATTTTTAGATACTTTTTCAGACCTATTGTCGATACTAAGTAGCAGTCAAAAATTTGTATCCATTTTTCATGATATTATGCATGGATCAAATATATCATGGCGAATTCTTCAGAAAAATTGTGTCTTCCACAATGGAATCTGATTTCGAGTAAGTGTTTACATAATTTTCTTATGTCCGAAGAAATAATTCATCAAAATAATGAGTCACAATTGATATCGACACGTCTGAGATCGCCAAATGTTCAGGAGTTCCTCTATTCAATCCTTTTCCTTCTTCTTGTTGCTGGATATCTCGTTCGAACACATCTTCTCTTTGTTTCCCGAGCCTATAGTGAGTTACGGACAGAGTTCAAAAAGGTCAAATCTTTGATGATTCCATCATACATGATTGAGTTGCGAAAACTTCTAGATAGGTATCCTACATCTGAACTAAATTCTTTCTGGTTAAAGAATCTATTTCTAGTTGCTCTAGAACAATTAGGAGATTCTCTAGAAGAAATACGAGGTTTTACTTTTGGCGGCAACATGCTATGGGGTGGTGGTCCCACTTATGGGGTCAAATCAATACGTTCTAAGAAGAAATATTTGAATATCAATCTCATCGATATCATCAATCTCATAAGTATCATACCAAATCCCATCAATCGAATTATTTTTTCAAGAAATACGAGACATCTAAGTCATACAAGTAAAGAGATATGTTCATTGATAAGAAAAGGAAAAAACGTGAGCGGTGATTGGATTGATGATAAAATAGAATCTTGGGTCGCGAACAGTGATTCGATTGATGATAAAGAAAGAGAATTCTTGGTTCAGTTCTTCACCTTAACTACAGAAAAAAAGGATTGATCAAATTCTATTGAGTCTGACTCATAGTGATCATTTATCAAAGAATGACTCTGGTTATCAAATGATTGAACAACCGGGACCAATTTACTTACGATACTTGGTTGACATTCATAAAAAGTATCTAATGAATTATGAGTTCAATACATCCTGTTTAGTAGAAAGATGGATATTCCTTGCTCATTATCAGACAATCACTTATTCACAAACTTCGTGTGGGGCTAATAGTTTTCATTTCCCGTCACATGGAAAACCCTTTTCGCTCTGCTTAGCCCTATCTCCCTCTAGGGGTATTTTAGTGATAGGTTCTATAGGAACCAGACGATTCTATTTGGTCAAATACCTAGTGACAAACTTCTATGTTCATTTCAATACATTATTTCTGAACAAGTTCCTGGATAACAAGCTTAAAGGTTTTCTTATTGATGATATCGATATTGATGATAGTGACAATATTGATGCTAGTGACGATTTTAACGATAGTGACGATATCGATCGTGGCCTTGATACGGAGCTGGAGCTTCTAACTATGATGAATGTGTTAACTATGGATATGATGTCGGAAATAGACCGATTTTATATCACCCTTCAATTCGAACTAGCAAAAGCAATATCTCCTTGCATAATATGGATTCCAAACATTCATGATCTGGATGTGAATGAGGCGAATTACTTATCCCTCGGTCTATTAGTGAACTATCTCTCCAAGGATTGTAAAAGATGTTCCACTAGAAAAATTTGTGTTATTGCTTCGACTCATATTCCCCAAAAAGTGGGTCCCGCTCTAATAGCCCCGAATAAATTAAATACATGTATTAAGATACTAAGGCTTCTTATTCCACAACAACGAAAGCACTTTTTCACTCTTTCATATACTAGGGGATTTCACTTGGAAAAGAAAATGTTCCATACTAATGGATTCGGGTCCATAACCATGGGTTCCAATGCACGAGATCTTGTAGCACTTACCAATGAGGCCCTATCGATTAGTATTACACAGAAGAAATCAATTATAGACACTAATACAATTAGATCTGCTCTTCATAGACAAACTTGGGATTTGCGATCCCAGGTAAGATCGGTTCAGGATCATGGGATCATTTTCTATCAGATAGGAAGAGTTGTTGTACAAAATGTACTTCTAAGTAATTTCCCCTTAGATCCTATATCTATCTATATGAATAAGAAATCATGTAACGAAGGGGATTCTTATTTGTACAAATGGTACTTCGAGCTTGGAACGAGCATGAAGAAATTAACGAGACTTCTTTATCTTTTGAGTTGTTCTGCCGGATCGGTCGCTCAAGACCTTTGGTCTCTACCCAGACCCGATGAAAAATGGGATCACTTCTTATGGGTTCGTTGAGAATGATTCTGATCTAGTTCATGGCCTATTAGAAGTAGAAGGCGCTCTGGTGGGATCCTCACGGACAGAAAAATATTGTGGTCAGTTTGATAATGATCGAGTGACATTGCTTCTTCGGTTCGAGCCGGGGAATCCCTTATATATGATGCAAAATGGATCTTGTTCTATCGTTGATCAGATAAATCTCTATGAAAAATACGAATCGAAGTTTGAAGAAGGGGAAGGAGAAGGAGTAGTCGACCCGCAACAGATAGAGGAGGATTTATTCAATCACATAGTTTGGGCTCCTAGGATATGGCGCCCTTGGGGCTTTCTATTTGATTGTATCGAAAGGCCCAACAGATTGGGATTTCCCTATTGGGCCGGGACATTTCGGGGCAAGCGGATTATTTATGATGAAAATGATGAGCTTCAAGAGAATGATTCGGAGTTCTTGCAGAGTGGAACCATGCAGTACCAGGCACGAGATAGATCTTCCAAAGAACAAGGCTTTTTTTGAATAAGCCAATTTATTTGAGATCCTGTGGATCCACTCTTTTTCCTCAAAGATGTAATCATATGGAAATTTACAAAGTCTTCCTTTTAAAGATCCAAGAAATTTCCTTTCGAGACTTTTCATTTAATATTTTTTTGTTTTTTTTGTTTTCATTTTTAATTGATATAAACCCAAGTCATCTAGTATTATGAGGATAATGCGTCGATAATGGTCGGGATAACTCAGTTGGTAGAGCAGAGGACTGAAAATCCTCGTGTCACTAGTTCAAATCTAGTTCCTGACATATGATTCATTTGTATGAGTATCTACTCTGCAAATTAATTGATATGGATCGACATAATACATACTTATCTAGCTAAGTATCTGGGAGTAAACCCTCTTTTTATTTATTTATTTTATTTATTTTTTCTATTTTGTATTTATTTTATCTTTTTTAAATGAGCAAAGAGTATATTCTAATGTGTCTATTATAATATAGTAAAAGAAAAAAAATGCTTATCTTTCCTCTTCTTTTTCATTTGTTCACACTGTGGCTCCTCACATTAAAAAATAATGTTAATACTTCATACATATTTTATCATATTTTAATAAAAGATGTTTCTTTTATTAAAATATTAAAATAGTTAGTTGAAAGGCCCACCAATAGTTGAGACCCAATCGGGAGACGTTTCGGCGTATATTCCTACTAATGTGATTTCCATTACATATGGACAAATCTTATTATCTGCCGATCAATTCAATGTCGGAATCAGACCTGCTATTAATGTGGGGATTTCTGTTTCCAGAGTAGGATTTGCGGCCCAAATTAAAGCTATGAAACAAGTCGCTGGTAAATCAAAATTGGAATTGTCCCAATTCGCCGAATTAGAAGCCTTTGCGCAATTTGCTTCTGATCTCGATAAAGCTACTCAGAATCAATTGGCAAGAGGTCAACGATTACGTGAGTTGCTTAAACAATCCCAATCAGCCCCTCTTACGGTGGCATAACAGATAAGTATTATTTATACCGGAGCGAATGGTTATCTTGATTCATTAGAAATTGGACAAGTAAGGAAATTTCTCGTTGAAGAGGACCGAAACATGCCACTGAAAGACTCTACTGAGACAAAGACGGGTTGTCAAGAACGTAGAAGAGGTAGGGTGGGCGGTTGGTCAGATTTAGTATGGATCGTACATGGACGGTAGTTGGAGTCGGCGGCTCCCCTAGGGATCCCTGGGGAAGAGGATCAAGTTGGCCCTTGCGAACAGCATGATGCACTACCTCCCTTCAACCCTTTGAACAAAATACGGCAAAAGGAAGGAAAATCCATGGACCAACCCCATCGTCTCCACCCCGTAGGAACTATGAGATCACCCCAAGGATGCCTTCGGTATCCAGGGGTCGTGGACCGACCATAGAACCCTGTTCAATAAGTGGAATGCATTAGCTGTCCGCTCTCAGGTTGGGCAGTAAGGGTCGGAGAAGGGCAATTACTCATTCTTAAAACCAGCATTCTTAAGACCAAAGAGTCAAAGGGGGGAAAGCTCTCCGTTCCTGGTTCTCTTGTAGCTGGATCCTCCGAAACCACAAGAATCCTTAGTTAGAATGGGATTCCAACTCAGCACCTTTTGAGATTTTGAGAAGAGTTGCTCTTTGGAGAGTACAGTACGATGAAAGTTGTAAGCTGTGTTCGGGGGGAGTTATTGTCTATCGTTGGCCTCTATGGTAGAATCAGTCGGGGGCCTGAGAGGCGGTGGTTTACCCTGTGGCGGATGTCAGCGGTTCGAGTCCGCTTATCTCCAACTCGTGAACTTAGCCGAAACAAAGCTATATGATAGTACCCAATTTTTCCGATTCGGCAGTTCGATCTATGATTCATCATTCATGGGCGTTGATAAGATTATTCCATTTCATTTAGCAGCACCTTAGGATGGCATAGCCTTAAAGTAAAGTTAAGTTAAGGGCGAGGTTCAAACGAGGAAAGGCTTACGGCGGATACCTAGGCACCCAGAGATGAGAAATGGCATAGTAAGCGACGAAATGCTTCGAGGAGTTGAAAATAAGCGTAGATCCGGAGATTCCCGAATAGGTCAACCTTTCGAACTGCTGCTGAATCTATGGGCAAACAAGAGACAACCTGGCGAACTAAAACATCTTAGTAGCCAGAGGAAAAGAAAGCAAAAGTGATTCCCGTAGTAGCGGCGAGCGAAATAGGAGCAGCCTAAACCGTGAAAACGGGGTTGTGGGAGAGCAATAAAAGCGTCGTGCTGCTAGGCGAATCGGTGAAGTGTCGAACCATAGATGGCTATAGTCCAGTAGCTGAAAGAATCACTAGCTTACGCTCTGACCCGAGTAGCAGAAGGCACGTGGAATCCCGTGTGAATCAGCAAGGACCACCTTGCAAGGCTAAATACTCCTGGGTGACCGATAATAATAATAATAAAAAATAAAATATGAGTAAATAAACTAAATTTTTTAAAAAATATAATTAGAATTATTCGAACCCGGATTAAAATGAAGTTACATTTTAAAAACCCTTATTTTTCATATTTTTCATTTTCTTAAAACATTTTCAATTAAAACAATGAAAACATATTTTTTTATGTTTTCAAATTTTCACTTATTTTTATTTTCTAAAAATTATTATTTTTATAATCAAACACGTTTTCTTCATCGTCTTTTATCTTCTAAGAAAATGAAAATGAAAACGGATTCCGTTCTCCAAAACCAAACCTACATAATCCGAAAACCAAACTTGAAAGGTTGATGCAACATGCAAGTAGCCAAATAGAATTTTTGACGACATATTTTTACTCTCCCTTAAATTATAAGTTCAATACTCATTAGGAGCCGAGCAAATTTTTCCTCCCCATAGGTAGGAATTATTTTAAAAAAACTATCTCGTGCATTGAACCAAACGATTGGTCCTGGTAAAAAAGAGATGGTATTAATCTTAGGAGACTCAAATTCGATCAACTTTGTTTGCAAGATGTGTTTACGTTATCAAAAAGATAAAAAAATATAAATAAATACTACTTTATAATCATCTTATGATTATTTTAAAAAAATATCGTGTGCATCGCACATATATGAAAATTAAATAAATAAAAACAGCTCTTACCAGGCACTGTTTTAATTGGATTTGGTTAGGACAATAAATTGAGTTGCTTTGCTTGCCTAATTTCTTAATCTGTATGTTCTTACCAAATCTCTAGAGTGGGGACTCCTAATTGCTTATGCTTTAAGTTCTTACCAAAACTTAGTGCGAGGACCAGAGGTGTTTATGGCTACATTGAAAAATTTTCAAAATTTTTATTTAAATTAATTTGTGTCCCTTCGAATTAAGTATTTCGTTTTTTAAAATATTTTTATATTATATTATTTATATTTTAACTAATTTTAAAATATTAATTCTATTATTAAAATTTGAATTTTGGATTACAAGTTTAAGAAGTGTTTTATGCACCATTCAAAAACTAGTCAAAACATTTTTGATGTTTTGGTAAAGAATGCTTTGATCAAGTTTTCAGTTTGTTTTAAATAAAAAAAATGTATGAATTAATGATCATTAAACATGTTTATTGTTTTTACTAACAACAAATTGGTCTAACGAGATGGGATGTTATGTTTCTCATCTAATTTTAAGAGTTTGAATCACATTGTAAATGGACAAAACTGAGTTGTGAGAGTCATTTTTATAATGAATCTCTCTAAAACTCGATTTAAACTAGCCAACTAATGAATCGAATACCGGTAATTATAAAAAAAAACATGTTTATCGTTAAACAAGTCATTGCATTTGTTTCAGATTACTTTATTTGATTTGAAATTTATTTAAAATGATAATTACTTATCTTCTTAATATATTTTAGCAGATGTAATACAAGGATTTTCGGGAGTTATAATCATAAAATTATTTGATTACATATTTCTAATATTTTCCTTTTCAAATTAATATAATGATTGTGGATTTTTATTTTCCCGCTGTTATTTTTGATCGGTATACCATGATATATTCAAAGTATTTAGTGTCATAGTGTGTAATTGCACAATCAATTCTTTGGATTGTATTGCCATGGAAGCAATCTACAAACACCGGAAAAATCATGAATATATTTAAATCAAGAGGGTAAACTACATTAGATAACACTAAACTTTAAGCAGTGTATGATTTATACTATTAAACTTTTAATTACGTTAATTTTTACACTAAATTTTAATTTTCGTTTCAATTATACTATTAGACTGTTAATCTAATAACGACACAATGAAATACCTAACAACGACTGATATAGAAATCACGTTGTATTAAAGTAACTAGTTTGATATCTAAAACGATGCTGTTTTGTTGACAAAAAAAATTCTCTTAAAAATGCACAAAATGATCGGAAGTTAAGATCTTCCAAAGAAAGATAATCAATAGGAAAGGAGGCTTTAATTTCCACAATAGTTTTCAATGTTCAACAAAAGTTGAATGGTTCCTTTAAGGATCAGTTGCTAAAGAAGAAATCCCCAAGTGTTATACTATCAAAACGATAATAGTGAGAACAGTAGTAATCGTAAATGCAGAAAAAATAAAACAAAAAAAATTAAGGAAAAAAAAATTCAGACAAGAAAGGAGAAAATTCAATATGTCGAAAAGGAAAAATTCTACCACGCTCAATGAGTACTGATGAGCACCATTAACGATTAGTACCGATGAACACTATTAATTTAATTTATAAAGATTTAAAATCTAAAAGACTAAACGTATAATTATAAATTATTTAAAAATTAAAAAATAAATCAATTAAAATATATTTTTTTATTTTTAGTTAAAATATCCTTAAATTATAAAATTCTAATTTTTGTTCATTTAAAATTTAAGCCATCGCTGCCCTGTCACAGCGGTAGCACTGCCGCCGTTGAGAGTCAGAACCATGTTGTGCGTTGTGTTTGCGTTTTCCCAATGTTTTTCAATTTGAGATATTTATAAACATTTTTTCAATGGTTCCGACTCTTACTCTCATACTAAACAAAATTCATCATACTCTTTTATTACATTGTTTTGCAATTTGTGTTTGCGTTTTTTCGATGGATTCAATATAAAGAAAATTTAATATAAAATTTCAAGCAAATGCATATCCCAACGGCGGCAGGGCAGCAGTGAGGTGGGGGTGGCGACGGGGCAACGGCGGCGGTTTAAATTTTAAATGAACAAAAATTAGAATTTTATAATTTATAAGTATTTTAATTAAAAATAAAATAATATATTTTAACTAATTTACTTTTTACTTTTTAATTAATTTATAATTATACGTTGAGTCCTTTAAATTTTAAACCTTTATAAATTAAATTAATTATATTCATCGTCGTTAGTAGTACTCATTGATACTCATAAACACATTAGTAATATTCATCGATACTCGTGAACGCTAAAGACTCATCCGTCGAAAAGAGAGAATATAACTTATGATTTCAACCATAATTCTTAATATTTATTTATAAGAATAAATTACTTTGTTATAAAAAAAGTTTGTATAAAAAAAATCTATTGATATTCGAGCCAGCGAGTCAACTCTAAGACGAAGCCGCTGGTGTACAAAACATTCCTTTTTGATTAAATTTCCAGACAGACTGATTCTCGTTCTAACGGATAGAAAAGCCCCCACTTTCCAATTCATTCCACCAATGTTGTCGAACTTCATATGTACTGACAAGCTGAATCTTCAAATTTCTCCCGTTTCTAGACCGCTTTTTTACTTTACATAAAAATTCGTATCTCTATTAATATCTTTTAAGTTTAAAATTTAAAAGTTAAGATTTATGTCTATATTAATGTCCCCATAGTTGACTGCGCCTCAACGCGTTTAGAGGAGAACCAGATAGCAATCCTGATGGCCGTGGTCGATCTGAATCATGGGACTTATTACGTCAATTAGGATCTGATCAATCACTGCTATGGCTCCAGTTGTTGGGGACTTCAATGAAATTTCTTACTCTTTTGAAAAGCAATGAGGTCGATTGCGTTGTGAAAGAAACATGGTTGGTTTTCGAGAGGCTTTGAGTGATTGTGAGCTTAGTGACCTAGGCTTTAGTGGAACTTGGTATACATGCAA
This sequence comes from Hibiscus mutabilis, assembly GCA_019671005.1. Classification (NCBI taxonomy): domain Eukaryota; kingdom Viridiplantae; phylum Streptophyta; class Magnoliopsida; order Malvales; family Malvaceae; genus Hibiscus; species Hibiscus mutabilis. The sequence goes on from CM033712.1 coordinate 42,766,558, forward strand.
AAGAGGTTGTCTACCAGAGAACAATGTTTGAGAGCCATTAGATAGGGCATTTGCTAGCCCTAATTGGTAGAGCATTCATCTAGGTCATTCTGTTCGCACTTATAATATACAATCCCGATCATTGCCCATTACTCATTCAAACGGAGAAATATAATTTCCAAGGTATCGTGACCCTGAATGTTGCCTTTCGATTTGATGTAAACTGTATTTTAGAAGGGGAAATGAAGTAGGTTATAAAGAATTGATGGGAGAATTCATGTGAGGTTGTGCCAAACAGGTTACACAAGCTTTGACTCTCCTTAATGTCTTGAAGCTGGAGCAATAAAAGGGAGTCTACAGAACGAAAGTAGTCCCTACAAAATCTACTATGAGAGTCGTCGATGTATGATCCAGATGTTGAGGTATTGCAAGAGCTGATTGAGGTAAAGCTTGGCTGTAACGACCCAGTTTCTGGGTTAGTAATTCGGATAGGATATCCGGGTTTTGGTGAAATTAATTTGGAGACTAAATAAAAATAATAAAGGAGTTAGTTGGTAATTTGTCCATTTGTTTTAAAAAGCAATAAATTTAAAATAAAGTGGATGGTAGGTGGGGGAAAGGAGAAAGGAGGATATTATTGGAGAGAAGGAAATGGGAAAAGGAGAGAAAAAGTAGAAGTGGGAAAGATTTGAACCTTGTTTCGTTGTCGTCGGAGCCGCCATAGGTTACACCGCTATCATCATCATCTCTGGACCGCCAAGACGAATCGACAAGTCGTCTCGTTGTCGTTGTCACTCGTTGGGGTGAAGCTTGTAAACCTTAGAAAGTTACAACCGCCACGATCTGCCATTTTTTGACACCATCGTGCTTGAGCCAAACTATTAGTCTGGAGCTCGCTGGTCGCTTGTCGTCACTGGAGGGAACCCTACGCATTTCCACAAGCCACCGCCGAGGGTGGGCGTGCGTCTGCCCAGGCGGGAGCATGCTACTATGGTGCATCCCACCGTACTGGATCCTGGTACTGAGTGCATGTGGTCCTTGCTGCACCGGATCACTTCATGCAAGTGCACACAAGCTACCATGCATCGCGTCGCACCAGATCATCTAGATGGCTGACTAGTCTTTGACCGCGTTGACTGGCCGTTGACTTTTTTTGGGTACCCTTCCTGAGAGTTTCTCAATGTTCTGAGTCTATTGGCGCAGTCTCTTTTTCCAAATTCGAACCCGGTAAGTTGTTTTATGCTTTTGGCCTTGCGATTGGCATAAGATATGCATGAAATTAATGTATTTTTGTATTCATTTTTATACGAGAATTATTTGGGATCGTATATCAGATCAAGTGGAATAAACGAGAAGCTTATATAAGGATTTATCGCTTTGGCTTAATGTTAGTACACCTCGAACACCTGTTGCTTCATGAGTATCATAAATGTGATTGCTTTACGTGTTAGTGTCTGCAAAATAGGTAGACGATGAATAAGCATATCTAGAGACTAGTAATCATGACTGATATTTATGAGATTTATATGTATGAGATGTATGGCGAGATTGAGAATGTTCGAGACTTGTAAGGGCTTTAGAGACCGTGTAGGGTCGTTTAAGATGCTCGTATTGATTGACTGAGATAATTGTGATGCCTTGCATGCTTGTTCGAATAGATTGATGAGATTTGATGGAATTATGCTTAAGGGTTAAATACTCAACTAAATGATTATGAAGTCGTTAATTAATAATAATTGAATGAATATGTTAGTAAACAAACCACAATGACTTTCATAAGCTTTAGAGATCGAATAAAGTATTATAAACCATAATTCAAGAAAGGGTGCAAACCCATGAATAAAGCATTGGTACGACCTTTGGACGTACCGGTACTTGTAGAAATCAAGAATTTCCAGTAGGCTATAATAGTATTGGTACACTTGTGAGTACCAATACCTAGGAGTACCGTATCGGTACTCGGTTTCGAGTACCGATACCCACCAAATAGAATAATTAATAATACTAATAAAAGAGGGAATTGACATGAGGTATTAATGAGATAATACAGATTAATAGAGATAATTAATGAGGACGATTAATGTACACTTCCATAATGATTAATAATGTGGTACATGTTGAATGGCTTGTTTGTAATAGCAAACCATAGGGATCCTTGGTGGATCATGTGTTGTTACGTGCCAAGTATGGGCACCTGTGTGATTGAGTCACCTTTGATTAGAGATGTCGGATATACATTTCCAACGCTATGGTTAGAGATGTCGGATGTACGTTCCCAAAGCTGTGTGACACTAGGCCTCATCTGATGATACACGAGGAGAAATGCCAAGTATGGGTATACGTTCTTGAGTCTGTGTGACACTGGGCCTCACCCGGAGAGAGAGAGAGTGTACGTTCACGAGGCCGTGCGACACCAGACCTCACTTAGAGTGTACGTTCCCGAGATTGTGTAACACCAGGCCTTACTCTAGGTTTCTAATGATGACATTGTGTGTTTCGCTCGGATGATCCCTTGGGATCCCAAGAATGGTTGGGCCTTGTGTGCCATGTATGATACTTTGCTCTGATAAGAGCATATGTTTAGGCAACTAGTGGTAGCGCCACTTGTTTATTTATCTATCTTTATTGCTCGTACTAACTTGTATGCTTATGTTTATGATTAGCATGAAGTACAGTAAAGTAGATGTATAACACTGAGCTTTGTAAGCTCAATGCTCAGAATCGTTGTTTTCGTGCGTAGGTTGATCGTCGAATCGTGGGTTCGAGGAGCACTACTAGTAAGAGATTCCAGCATGTGGAGATTTCCAGAGTACGATATTTGTGTTTAGTGGGATATGTATTCATAGGACCTTACATGGTCGAGTTTATAAATCTTTCTTTTGAAATTGTATTAATCAAATCACTGTTTAAATGTTTTAAATTAATGTAGAACTCCTTTGTAACGATTTAAATTGTTTACCTATATTTTCAACTATTGGATTTAATGTTTTTGAAAAATAACTTTGTTGGGTTAAACCCAGTTTGAAAAATTTTATGGTTTTTTGGTTGGGCTTGAAGCTCAATTGCGACAATCGGGTCGAGGGTGTTACATTGGCTAAATATTGAAGAAAATAGGAAAGATTTTTTCTGGGAGCAAAGGGCGCGTGTTAACTGGCTCTAGCATGGTGACAAAAATACTCTATTTTTTTTTAATAATTTTGCATCATACCGTAGGAAGAAGAATAAAATAAATGGACTATTTGATTTGTATGGGAACTGGATAATTGAAAATTCTAAATTAATTTCTTTGGCCAGTAAGTATTTCATGGAGCTATTTCAGTCTTCTTCACCAAGTGACACATCCCCTATATTTGATGAAATACAACTGCAGGTTACTATTGCAATGAATGCCATGTTTCTTTCTCCGTTCTGAGCCGCTGAGGTGTGGTAGGCAGTTAAAAGCATGGCACCCATGAAAGCTTCAGGTATTTATGGATTCATTGGAGATGATATCACTTTATTTTGTCTTCCAATTTTGAATGGGGATTCTTATTTGGATTTGATTAATAACACTCAGATCGTTCTTGTTCCAAAGGTCGATCAACCTGAAAATATGACACAGTTTAGGGAAATAAGCTCATGTAATGTGTTGTATAAAATTATTGCAAAGGTATTATCATGCAGATTCTATACCGTGCTGGATATTTGTATTGACAGTGCGCAGGATGCCTTTATTCCTGGCCAAAAAAACTCAGATAATATTGTTATAGCCTATGAGATCTTGAATTCTATGCAGAAAAAGCTTGCTACCTTTATTCTTGGCTGAAAAATCTCATACTATTGTTATAGCCTATGAGGTTTTGAATTCTATGTAGAAAAAACGTGCTGGTAAACATGGTTATTTTGCTCTCAAAGCTGACATAAGTAAGGCGTATGATAGAGTGGAATGGCCGTTCTTAGAAGGAATATTATTGAGGTTGAATTTTGTCGATAACTCGATGAATCTGATTATGCGTTTTGTTAGAACAATGTTGTATTCGGTTGGTCTTAATAGGACTATTGGCAATCAGTTCGGGCCTTCTCGGGGTCTAAAAAAGGAGACACTTTAAGCCTTTATCTTTTTCTTGTTTGTGTACAGGTCTTATATGTTCTGTTGAATGCAACCAACCGAGATAAGTCTATAAAAGGTGCAACAATCGGATGCGAAAGATTAGAGATTGGTCACTTGCTATTTGCATATGATAGCGTATTGATTGTTTGGTGAAGCTTCAATCTCAGGAGCCACCAATATGAAGAATGTGTTAAGTGTTTATGGTAGTGCTTCTGGGTAACGGTTAAACTTTGACAAATTGTTTAGCGATAATGTTGATCAAAACTTCCATAATTCTTGGTATGAACCCACTTGCTCATTATGTGATTTTATCAAAGTTTTATACAGAGATGTAGGCTGTTAGCTTACCTGCTAAAATGAAAATTACCATATGGAGGATTGCAAACAATTTTCTGCCAACCTTTGCTCATTTTGCCATTCATGTAATGAGACTATAGAGCATATTATGAAGGATTACTGGTTTGTGAGACAGAATCATGTTGCTCAGGGTGTGCACCTTCCCCCATGTCCTGCAGACACTCAATGGAAAGATTGGTTAGCCTTGTTTTTCAACAACCTCCATGCTAAACATAAAAGTATGTTGTTGGTGTCCCTTTAAGTTATATGGTCTACTCGTAATAAGGTTGTCCATGAAGGGATTGAGGCATCAGTACATGAAACCCTTTCCTTTTTCGAAGCTTTCCTTAGAGAGAATGACACGCTCAATATTCTCACGCGTCCCATGTCTATGTTGATTCATGATCGTTGACAGGCCCCAATAGAGAATGAGGTTAAATTCAACTTTGAATCGGTATATACTGCACAGACCAAGGAAGCAACCTCAGGTGTAATATGTCGAGATAGTTCTGGTCTCATAATGGCATCATGTACCTCACCCCGTTGGCATGTGGCAGATGCTTTTGTGGTTGAAGCGCTCTTGTTTCTAAGTGGTTACTTTTGCAAAAGAGCTTGGATTTACAAGGGTGGTTATTGAGGGAGGCTCTCTTACTGTAATCAAGAAATTGCTTAGTTCGACATCAGATGGCTCGTTGATTAATCTAAGGACTTTGAAAGTATTATCTTCTGTTTCGTCCATTGTGAAGCCAATAACGCTACCTATGTACTTGCTCGTGAAGGCCGGTCGCAAAGAAGGTCGAGGTACTGAATTGAAGAAGCTCCACCGGGTGCCACATCGGCTGTAGAGTTGAATAGGGAAAGGTTGAATTTCTCCCCCACCCCCATAGTCCTTTGTGTATGGTATAGCTTGGGTACTAGATATTTGTGATTCTGCATGGTTCTACATGAAGCCTCATCAAGCTATTTTTCACTCAGATTTATTCTTATCTACACCTCTCGAGAATGAATTTTTTGTTTAGTCTATTTGCTAATTGTTGCATGTTCTTTTAATGTAATTGGTTTCTCATTCCTTTATTAATAAAGCAATTAATTAAAAAACAAATTAAATTCGGATAGGACGAAATTTCAACCTATCCATCCTTATTTGTTAATTTTAAAAACCTACTTTTATTTATTTGTTAATATTTTCTAAGCCCAATATTATTTATGTCTTAGTCCAGCTAAAGGAATATTCATGTCTAAATCTTAGTAATATTTTATTTCGAAAATTATTAGTCCAAAACCAAACAAAGATAAAAAGGAAGTGGGTGGTAGGATTGAAGAAATTCGATCAGAATCCAACAAATGGAGTTCCCTTTTGGCCCCAACCACTCTCACACTCATCACCACAGGAACGACGACGAAGACAACCGAGAAAGACCACCACCTCCACATCTCCACCACCCTGACTTTCCTCCGCCGTCTCAGCACTACCCGCCACCACCACCATCATTCTTCCAGCAGCCTGGCTTTGATGGATCACCACCACAACAACCGCCATACTTTCAGCAACCTGGCTTTCCTCACGTCCACCACCAGCCTGAACATAGTTCATTGAACTACCCACCACCACCATCTGTTGCACATGTTGCCCATGAGAGTAGCCATGGAAGGGTTGATCATCATCTTCCTCTTAGACCCCATTTACCATCTGAATTCCACAACAAACCTACCGTTAAAGTCTTTTGCAAAGCTGATCCTAATTATCATCTTACCATCAGAGATGGTAAAGTTGTTCTTGCTTCATCTGACCCCTCTGATGAATTCCAGGTACTGTCTCAGCAGATTTACAATCTTCTTGATCCTGTTTAATTTGATTTATTTATAAAATTATCAACTTGGTTTGTTGGAAATCGGATTGATTTTCTTACTTTTGGTAAAATTTCCCAATTTTATGTAGTTCTAATCCTTTTGACTTCATAAAACACATTACTTGACAACCCAAAAGCCCCTTTTAACTATTGAAACTCAATATTAGGGCAAATGATCTTATTTTGATTTGGATGTTATTTTTTGTTGTTTTAGCACTGGTACAAAGATGAGAAGTTCAGCACAAGGGTGAAAGATGAAGTGGGTTTCCCCAGCTTTTCTCTGGTTAATAAAGCCACTGGTCAAGTCATTAAACACTCCATTGGAGCTTCTCACCCTGTAAGATTTTTGGTTTCTCCTTTGCTTTTCCCTTTAAGATATGATTGAGTTTTATGTTGTTTAACAGTTGGCACACTTTCAAATTACATCATAAGATTGATATCACTTATTGGTTAAAATCTACTAGTTCGGTATAAACGTTGAACTTAGAGCTTTGTCGAACCCCAAGTCTACGGGGATGTCACCTCTTAATTAATTGAACAAAACATTTCTTGTGTTACCCATGCTATTCTAGCATTTCAAAGATATTATTGAATTCCCTTTGTTCCCTTCACGTGATGCATATTTGACCATCAGTTCCCTCATAATTTTTCTAATCTGTCAAGTTTTACACATTAAGATCCCATCTTCTATACCTTTTATTACACAAAGGCTTCAATCAGTTGGTTAAATACAGAAGAAGCTGAACATAGGAATTATCCGTCACAATTGTGTTTAGGTGTTATCTTTTGTTTTGCGTTTCAGTGGCACTGTAACATTATACAGTGTTACGGTATTGGGTTAGTTGACAAGCTGCTTATCACTGCTAAAATGCCCTCTTAACCTGCAGGGGCAAGAATTTGTTTATGCATCATGACTTTTTTTTTCTCCTTCTCATTTTAGACAGTGAAAGCGAATAACATTTTGAATTTATCAACCTTAAAGTTTTTGATAAAATAAGGGTTTTTCTGCAGGTCCAATTGGTACCTTACAAATCAGATCTTGACGAGTCTGTACTATGGAGTCAGAGCAAGGAAGTCCACGATGGCTACAGGGCTATAAGAATGATTAATAACATTCGCCTGAATGTTGATGCTTTCCATGGCGATAAGAAATCCGGTGGCATCCACAATGGTACAACTATTGTGCTGTGGCAATGGAACAAGGGAGATAACCAGATATGGAAGATTGTACCATACTGTACGTTCCTCAAAAACTAGAAAGCAAAGACGGTTAAAAGCCTAGCGAAGTTTCTAACCATAGTTGGTCCTAAATCTTGACAAGTTTTGAATCATTTCCGCTATTTCTTAAATCTTGCTGTCCTTTCCCTTAATGATAAAATTAAACACGACTATGGGTCAAATGTTGCTAATCTATGTTACCATGTTCTTCTATGTTTCTCCTAATATCTGGTGTGATAAATGCAGGATGCTTGCAATATATTGCGTTGAAGCTGTATCGTGCCTCGACGTATAGCTTCGAATGCATTATCTTCTTCGGGCTTTTGCTTGTGTGTGAGAATCTTGATCCGTCTAAAGGCCTACTTCTGCTAGTATGTATTAGAAAAGGAATAAAGGAGCTCTATTGCAGAGTTTCTATGGCTGCAAAATTTGCCTATGCAGATTTGAACATTGTGGTCTCCCTGTTTATACACATTTCTAAGCTCGTTAGTCTTTTCACAGTTGCATTTATTTTTCCGCGATTATATAATCTTATTGACTATAAGAAAGGGTTAGAGATTTTAGGGATCAAATCTAAAATTGGTGCAAAATGAAAGATTTGAACAAATTAATCTAGTGTGGAAGAATAACACAAAGCAACACAGATTTTAAACTTTCAATTGTGCCTTTGGGAGATGGAACAAAAACCAACTACTTGTGGCTAATCATTGAAGATCAGAAAATCAACTAAGAGAGGAGTTCCTGCTACGTTCCCTTGCGCCTAGTGCTACAATCCAGAATTTCGCAATTACCTGATATCCCTCGACTGATTTACTTGTCAAGTAGTGGAGAAATGTAATTTTGGGTGATGGTGGTGAAAACAAAAAAAAGAAAAATATACACAATGATCTAGAGTGGTTCGACTTTCTAATTAAAGCCTAGATCTACTACCTTAACTTCTTCACTAAGAATTCGCTAAAGAGGTAACCCTTTATAACCTAGACTCACCAAGCCTAGCATTCAAAGCTTACAAATCAAGTTTTGGGAGAACTCTCTAACAAGAAAATTAATAGCAAACTGAATTCCCTCTTTTAGGTAGATGTTTCCACTCTAAAAGACTCACCCAAACCCTAATAAACTTGAGCATACATTGACAATTGAGTTCAACAAGTGTAGTATACAAGAATATGAATTTAAGCACTAAGACACATTTTCAATCATTTTGATGTTGACAATTTGATCATTAGCTTCTTCAGATGCTTTTTGAGACCTTAAATACTCCCAATTGAGTTTTCTAGTCGTTGGTGACCGTTGGGATTGAATTGGAGTCGTTGGTAGTTTTATTTCCCGCAATAAACACAGTTCTGGAGTAGTCGGTATCAGTACGCCGGTAGCCGTATCGGTACCGGTTCTTTAGAAACTAACCGTTGAGCTTGATACAACCTTTTTGTATCGATACGCCTTGGCACGTATCAGTACCAATGATCGGTATGGGGCACCGGTATGCTACAGGGAACTAGCTGTTGGGGATTTGAAAAGTAGGAATTGGCACGCCTTTACGTGTATCGATACGACCCTTCTCTATATCGGTACGACTAAGCCTGTACCGGTACGGGTTTTCGCTACTGGAAAAATACTGTAGCTAAAACCCTAAAAGGTATCGATACAGTGTATACCGTATCAGTACGGTCGTGTTGAAAATATTAGTTTGACTACTTTTAAACATTTTAAACACTTCCAAAACCTTATGAAAACATCTTAAACTTATTTTCAAGTTGTTTGGACTTAAAATCATTTCTGCACTCTTTTCAATTTAGTCCAAAGCTATTTTTCAATTATTATATCAAAATAAATATCCTAACAATCTCACCCTTTGTAAAAATAAATTTTGAATAAGACTTTAAAATGTAAACATAGTTAAAGCTACCCCTTATTCACTTGAAAGTTCAATTTTTTAAACCATTCTCCCCCTTTTTATTATATCAAAAATGGTCCAAACCAAAGTTTGAAAACTTTTAAGTCCATAACAATGGAGAGTTTTGATAACAAATTTTGACAAAAATAAGAATTTTGATTAAAATAGGCTCCCCTTATTCAAGCATCACATGAATGTTAGTCCAACAAATGTATGATTAACTAGTCGAATTAAAAATAAATAAATAAATTTAAAAACAAATAAATTCAACTAAATTTTACCACTTGAACCAAAGGTAGGATGTGAAGCCTTCCTTTTTCAAGTGATCTTTCTTCTGTGTATAGAGCTTATCCTTAATTTTATCATTTGTTGATTATGCTCCATCACAACTAAATCAAGACAATCAAGTAATTTTTGGTATCCAAATTGCTTTGGATCCATAGGCATTAGTAGCACAAACTTTAGTCCCTTTTGGAATCCATTTTACAATTTCATTCTTTTTATGTGAAGTAGTTAGTCCTTTTGGGACCCCAATATTTCTAAAACACTTTCCATTAAAAAATCTAGGGGCACCAGATTGTCTTTGATAAAAGTTTGATTTTCCAAAATTGTTTTTCTTTTCTAATTCCTTGGAAATCAAAGCATTTTCCTTCTTAAGATCATCCACCTCTTTTTGATGATATTTTTCTAAACTTTGAAGCAAAATTTGTAAATTTAAGACTTTAAGTTCAAAATCCTTAAATTTTACTTCAAAATATAAATTGGTTTTCAAAAGCAAATTATTTTCGGTTTTTAATTTTGAAATCAACTTTTTGTTTTTCGAAAATGAAGCTGTAACACCTCTTACCCGGCCTGGTCGAGAACTGGGTCGAAGAATGCTATCGGCGAACCTTGCAGTGACCAATGCGATAATTTCAAACAAAAGACGATATTCTTAGACTCTTAACTCCATATTATTAAATGTATGGTTCCACTAACCCATTACGAGTTTACGATTGCTCAATTATGACCTACTTTAAACCAATCCAAGTTTTAGGGACCCAATCGCAAAGTCATTATTATAGAGGTCCTTCCTTGAAATTGGGATTACTAAAATGAAATTAGACATGTAGATATCAATCTTGCAAATTTTCATGTTAATCGAAATTCATTTGCCCTTCCAATTAGTCTATACAAGATTTAGTGACCTCTTTGTAAACAATGCAAAACTGTTTTCTATGGCTTTTAACTAATTTAACTAACACCGTACCGATACACTTGGGGCCGTATCGGTACGCCAAGCCTAAATTCCTAATTTCCAGTATCAAGGGTAAGAGACCTGTATCGATACGGTTTAGGCCGTACCGATACTAGTTGACGGCGTTGACCACGTATCGATACCATTTTTACACCCAAATTCCAGTAGCCAAAATCCGTACCGATACGCCTAGGACGTGTCGATACACCCTCTTTTGACCAACATTGATCTAACAAAAAATGCAAGGCTGTATCGATACGCCATCAACCGTATCTATACACCCTGCCCTGTAATGATAGTTTTTTGTTGGTTTTTATAAATTTAACCTACCAAACAATATCCAAATGCAATGAAAATTTTCACACAATATTTCTAGGCCATAAACTACTTGCATGAAAAATTTTATGATCATTCAAATTCATTTACCATGATTTCACCTTTTAGAGCCAAATAGGTCATTTTAGTCACTTTTATGCCATTCCAAAAGGGTCACTGGGCATTAAACACTATTGCACCACAAGAACATAGCATACATACCAAAAGAGCCCTATTTGACTAGTTCAAGTACTTTGACACCATTCTAGGAGTTCATAGGGTCGATATACATTACTTTAGCTTGCTAGTGACTTGTCCAACGCTTCAACTTCTCTGATCTCCAACGGTAAATCTCTTAACCTGAAATAGATGAGATGCAATGCATTAGGCATATATTGCCTAGTGAGGTAGTCAATGATAGGAATAACGTAGCAATGCATGGCAATTCAAGCGATGACAATAACACAATGAACTATCAACAACTATGCAATGATCATATTCATCAACAATGTTCCATATTTTAACAATAACCCTTGGATCGATTTCGGATAATGGATACGCGAATTGTACGCCTCGCCAAATCAATGAATGGTCTAGTCCCTCTGCCTCGTCAATATGACCAATATCACAACACATCCCTTCGCCTCGCCAAATCAATATAGGCTGTAGACCTATGACTGTAGTCTACCCGTACACTGAGCTCTTGAATTCTATGGCATGCTAATTGTATTCAATGTCCTTCGAATCCAAGGTCCGACGACAATATCAATGATCGGTATTCAATAACAATAACAATATTCAATGTGTTCGATAGCTTTATCAATAAACAATGATACAATATCAATGTCCAATAATAGTATCTATGTCAATAGCAATATTCCAATGATCTCAATGACAATACCAATAGCCGATGTTACTTATATAATGCTTTGATAACAATAATGACATTAACAACAATGATCAATGACAATGGCTATACCAATGACTATGTCAATGCTCTACATCAATACCCTATACCTCCATGATTCAATAATGATGGCGATGATAATGGTAATAACAATACTCAATAACAACAGCGATATCTATGTTCGATGTTCAATAACAATGACGATGACATTAACAATGCTCCATACTCGATGCGATAACTTACCAATACTTACCATAATGTCCGATAAGTGATGCGATGCAATAATCTTTAACAACAGAGATAACAATGACAATGCTATTAACGATGAAGTTGGGAAAGGCACCTAACCTAATCCCGAGACTCCGACTACACTCACTTCGATAATCTGATGCTTCTACAGTTCTCGGATGACAACCCCTTTATTCCTAGTCTTTGGTGAGGTCGATGGATGCTCCTTGTCGATTTCTTGAACTAGAAAATCAATAGGAATCAGTTAGATTCAATATTACGATAACGAAATCATTATAATAATATCAAAATCAATATCGAAGCTTAAATTAGCTATTGGCTATCAAACTCCATGGATGGCCAAACCCTAGCTTAGGATTAAACTTGATTTATCCATGGATTCCAATACTAGCTTGAGGGAATAAGCTTACCCGTTAGCTAGGATCTTTTCGATAACAATAAACCGATCAAAACTAAGCTTTCATCAACCTCAACAATGGAGGTGCGTGCTTGGAGGTGGAAGACAACAATAAGGTGAGGTGCTTGCTTGATGGAATATTGGGTAAGTTTTCCAAACTTTAGCTATTCATATGTCTTTTAATTGAGAAGCTTTCCTTTCAATGAAGGAAGCTCTCCTGGTTATCCCATGTATGGGAATTATAATAGAGGAGGGGCTAATCGCAAGGTTAATCCCTTAACTCTCGGTAGATTAACTTGTATCCCTGAACTTTCAATTTCTATAATTTAGCCACTAAAAGGTTTCCAATACTTACAATAAGATCCTTAAACAATAATTTGACTCAACTAGAGTCTAATATCTATACAATTGACCTTTTGGTCAGCATCAATACAATATTTGAACGTTTTTGATATAGGGTTCATCAACCTCAACAATGGAGGTGTGTGCTTGGAGGTGGAAGACAACAATAAGGCGTGGTGCTTGCTTGATGGAATACCGGGTAAGTTTTCCAAACTTTAGCTATTCTTGTCTTTTAATTGAGAAGCTTTCCTTTCAATAAAGGAAGCTCTCCAGGTTATCCCACGTATGAGAATTATAATAGAGGAGGAGCTAATCACAAGTTTAGTCCCTCAACTCTCGGTAGACTATACTTGTATCCTTGAACTTTCAATTTCTATAATTTAGCCACTAAAAGGTTTCCAATACTTACAATAAGATCCTTAAACAATAATTCGACTCAACTAGAGTCCAATATCAATACAATTGATATTTTTGTCAGCATCAATACAATATTTGAACATTTTCGATATAGGGTTTCCGATTGCTGGAACCCATTTTCGACTAGGCCAGATTTCAGGGTGTTACAAATCTCCCCCTTAAGAAAAATTTGTCCTTAAATTTTTACCTGGATTGAAGAGGTGAGGATATTGCTTCCGCATTGTCTCCTCTAGCCCCCACATTGCTTCCTTAGCAGTATGGCTCTTCCAGAGCACTTTAACAAATGGAATAGTCTTGTTGCAAAGTCTCTTGACTTCCCTTGCAAGAATTTGAATTGGTTCTTCTTCATAGGATAAGTTGGATTGAATTTCCACAGATTCAGGCTCAATGATGTGTGAGGGATCAGAACGATACTTCCGAAGCATGAATACATGGAACACATCATGGATTTTACTCATTTATGAGGGCAACAATAAGCGATAAGCCGCATGGCCAACTTTTTCAATAACCTTAAAAGGGCCAATAAATCGGGGACTCAATTTCCCCTCTTACCGAACCTCAAAACTTTCTTCCATGGTGAAACCTTGAGGAAAACTCTCACACCAACTTCATATTGAATATCCCTACGCTTAAGATCGGCGTAGGCCTTTTGTCGGTCAAAGACTGCTTTCAAACGGTCATGGATAATGGCAATCTATTCTTCGGTTTCCCGAAGTAAATCAGGGTCCAACATCTTGCCTTCACCAAGATCAGACCAGCATAAGGAAGTTCGACAACGCCTCCCATATAATGCTTCATACGATGCCATTTTGATAGAAGCTTGGTAGCTATTGTTGTAGGCAAATTCAATGATGGGTAGGGATTTTTCCCACGATCCGCCAAAATCAACGATGCATGCTCGAAGCATATCTTCCAAAACTTGGATTACCCTTTTCGACTGGCCATCGGACTAAGGGTGAAAAGCAGTGCTAAGATTAACCCTGGTACCCAGAGCTTCTTATAACAACTTCCAGAACCGAGATGCAAATGGTGGATCTCGATTGGAAATGATAGACTGAGGTACTCTGTGGAGTCGAATGACTTCTTTGATTTACAAGTCAGCCAACTTGGGAAGGCCATAGTCCATTTGAACCGGTAAGAAATATGATAACTTGGGTGGATTGAAGAGCAATGATGTTCACATCTACTCCTTGCTCTTTGGTCTTCTTCTCCTTCTCCCTTCTCAAGGGTTTAGACATCAACTCATGGGTAAGAAGAGACCCAGTTAGCTCATCAAGCTTGAGCTCCTTTAAGTTTTTGGCTTCAATGATAGTCGTCTTCTTGCTCTCCCATGATTCGGGAAGTGAATAAATAAACTTCTGAATGAGTTTGTCTTCCGAAATCTCCTCTCCAAGACCTTTGAGTTGGTTGACGATTATAGAGAAACGGTTGAACATACTCTTGATGTCTTTACCTAGGTCCATCTTGAAGTTTTCATATTCGAGGTTGAGTAGACCAATCTTTGTTTCCTTAACCTCGTTTGTTCCTTCGTATGTGACTTTAGGATTGTCTCATACTTCCTTGGCACTCTCACAAGAAGACACCTTTGCATATTCTTCTGGGCCTAAAACACACAAGAGAATGTGCAAGGCCTTGCAATTTAGCTTCATTTTCTTGCGATCATTCGCACTCTATTCCGCCTTGCTTTGTTGTGGCCCAAACGGTCTACCGAGAACTATATCCCAAAGATGATAGTCCTTTGCTCTCAAGAAAAAAACATCATCCTATTCTTCCAATAGGCATAATGGTGACCGTTGAAGGGTGGCTTGTCAATGGTTTGCGCCATGGAAACCGGTTGATTGATAGTTGATCGAGCTTGCCGGGATCACCTCAATAGGATATTAATCCTTTACAATTGAGCCTCGCTCTGATATCAATTGAAGAACCCGATATCCTTCAACCGATTTACTTGCCAAGTGGTGGAGAAGTGTAATTTTGGGTGATGATGGTGGAATCAAAAGAAAAAAAAATATACACAAT
Source organism: Hibiscus mutabilis (assembly GCA_019671005.1). Taxonomy (NCBI): domain Eukaryota; kingdom Viridiplantae; phylum Streptophyta; class Magnoliopsida; order Malvales; family Malvaceae; genus Hibiscus; species Hibiscus mutabilis. The sequence continues at coordinate 42,781,808 of CM033712.1, forward strand.
GATTTAGAGTGGTTTAGCTTTCTAATCAAAGCCTACATCCACTACCTTTGCTTCCTCACTAAGGATTTAAAAAATTCACTAAGAATTCCTCCCCTTTCAAGGCTAAGGAGGCAACCCTTTACAACCTAGACTCACTCACTAAGCCTAGCATCCAAAGCTTGCAAACCAAGCTTTGAGAAAACCTCTCTAACAAGAGAATTAATAGCAAATTGAAATCCCTCTTTTAGGTAGATGTTTGCACTCTAAAGCACTCATCCAAACCCTAATACACTTGAGCATACATTGACAATTGAGCTCAACAAGTGTAGTCTATACAAGAACATGAATTTAAGCACTAAGACACATTTTCCACCATTATGATATTGGCAATTTGATCATTAGCTTCTTCAGATGCTTCTTGAGACCTTAAATACCCCCAATTGAGTTTTCTAGCCGTTAGTGACCGTTGGGTTAGAATTGGAGCAGTTGGTAGCTTTATTTCCCGCAATAAATGTAGTTCTGGAGCAGTCGGTATCGGTACGCGGGTAGCCGCATCGGTACTGGTTCTTTAGAAACTAGCTGTTGATTTTGATACAGCTTTCTCGTATTGATACGCCTTGGCGCGTATAGATAAAAGAGATTGGTACGGGGTATCGGTACGCTGTAGGGAACTAGCTGTTGGAGTTTTTGAAAATAGTCGTTGGGGATTTGAAAAGTAGGGATCGGTATGCCTTGACTCGTATCGATATGATCCTTCTCTGTATCGGTACGGCTAAGCCTGTATCGGTACGAGTTTTTGCTACTGGAAAAATATTGTAGCTGAAACCCTGAAAGGTATCGATACGGTGTATATCGTATCGGTACGGTCGTGTTGAAAACATGAGTTTGGCTACTTTTAAACATTTTAAACACTTCCAAAACCTTATGAAAACATTCAAGTTGTTTGGACTTAAAATCATTTTTGGACTCTTTTCAATTTAGTCCAAAGTTATTTTTAATTATTATATCAAAACAAATTTTCTAATAAATTGGATAGGGTGCGCTAGGCCCGAGAAATAGCAAGCTACTGTGACAGACATATACTACTCTCCCTCAAAAAATAAATTTAAAATCATGTGGGCCAATAAGCCTCGTATAAGATATTAAACTGATAAAAACAGAAATTATACTTTATCATAGCCAGAAGGCCGAGAAAGATATGAATTTAACTGTTCCAGCCCGTTTCTTTTATAAGCTCCTCGTCACCCTGTATTGTACTGATGTGGGATTTAGGAAAAATGTATTGAGCAACTTCTTTGTAAAAATCTAATGGTGAAGGACATTGATTTTACTGGCAAATATGATATCAAGAAACTGAAAAATGCATCAGAAAACAAGCATTTAAATATTGGTATTGACGTCTCATTGGATTTGGAGATAAATCTGTGCCATGCACTTCTGGTTTGACCATTTTTCTTCATGGGTATATGTTGAAGAAAAATAAACACAAGAAAGAAAGAAATTCTTTACTCTTAGGATTCCCACTTGTTCGCAACACTTAATGGACGCATTAAAAATCGAGATTTGATCTTCAAACACTTATTCAAAACTTTGATCAGAGCTTTGTAGAAATGTACATAAGCAAATGATGGACTAAATCAATTGAACTTCACATTAGATGCAGACTTAAATCATTAGCAAGGGTAAATATCATACAATACAAATATAGATACATCTACAGAAATTCCACTCCAAAAGATTACTTAATTTAGGGATCATTATCATTTTCGAAGCTCAACAGAGGAGGTTGACATGATAATTTTGAAGGAGAAAAAGGTATCAAAGTCTAAGTTAGATTTGTTCACAAGTCGAGTCAAGCTGAATTATCTGTCCCATTTAGCAAGCTTAATTTTTGTTAATCTCAATCAACTTGATTTAGATTGCTACTTAAATTTAAATTATTTATTATTAAAAATGAAATATTAGTAGAAAAATAAATTTCAAAGTAATAAAATAGATTTTGGATTCATTCAAATGTAAGAAAATAATTATTTCCTTATTCTGATATGAATTGATCCATAAACACATGGAATTCAAATATAATAAAAGAAATGGTCATTAATAATTGGCCCAAAGGGGAAGAAAAGAGGTGTTGTTTGTGTCCCAATTTTCTAAAGATGCAAAAGCTTTTTCATCCAAAATTTATTCCTGCTTTTTTTCTTTTCGCCAAAACCTTTATACTATTATCGATAAGTGTTGAGTGTATTGGTAAGACACGTTGCACTCTTAAAGAGAGGACGTGAGTTTGAATTTTGGAGACGATATTGTTGAGAGAGGTAGCCTCACACCCCAAACATGGACCGCAAGATAGACATGCATATTACCAAAAAACCTTTACATTATTTATCTATGTTGCCATACATCATATTTTTGCATTTTAAATTTCAGAAAAAAATGTTTTCCTGTTTTCAGTTAGATATATACATTATAAAATGGTTGATTTCGGTATTATAAGTTAACCGAACACTGATTTAATCAGTGAAGTAATACAAATTTTATAAACATAATATAAAATATGTATAAAACTATAAGGATATTTACATTTATTAAAAAAACCCATATTTCCAACCACAAGTAAACTAAATTTCTTTGTATTTTTTTAACAGTCTAAAGGTGTTTAGACGATAGTATCTGTTCCTATATATTCTTAATTATTTGACACTGCATACACACTTCGTAGACAAAACAATTTAAACTCGAGTCTACTAGGATGAACATCATCTATTTTTTTCATGGATATTTAAATTTGGTTCTAACCAAAAAAAAAAATAAAAATCCAGTCATAGTATGCTGGTTATACTTCATTCAAAACTAATTATTTAGCCTATAAAAAAATTTATTTAGATTCCTTAACATCTATGGTTTGATTGAAAACAACTCGTTTTAAAGGATCAAACTCCCTTTCATTATTTTTTATTCATTATCTTCCAATAATATAAACATGATCATCATTTGTCATTATCTGTGAATACGATTAATATAATCTATAAGTGAGTTTTACACAGGTTAAATAATAGTAGAAGTCCCTCTACTATAGCTAAAAGTTTATTTTAATCCCTCTATTATAAAAAGGCTTAAAGACCTAATTGTCCCCTAAATTATACACTTTTTATCGAGTTCTTAAAGTATTTTTGAAACGTTTTGCCCCCTTTACTAAAAATTATTATCCCATATGGCCCCTCCGTTAGACGCCGTTAAAAAAAATTTGACGGGCGAATCAGAACACACCACGTGTATTTTATTAACAAAAAAAATAAGCTGACTTAAATAAAAGGGTAAATTGCACGTTAGGTATGCCATATTTTATTTTTTTGTTCATTTTAGTCTCTAAAAATCTTTATTTGCCTTGAATTTGACCCTTATTTCTTTCTAATTTTTATAACTTAGTTCGATATTTTTAATATGATAATATTTTTTTGTTAATTTTAGTCCCTAAAGTTTTATTTAAACGAAATTCACCCCTATTTCGTCCTAATTTTTACAATTTAGTTTAAAATTTTAAATATAATAATATTTTTATTAATTAAAAGAATCTTTTTGACCAATTAAAATGTGCCATGTCAACGCCCATTAAATATGGTAATATTTCCGTCTTTCTTCAACTGGATTAATATTTAATTAATCTCCGACTCAATTAAGGATTTAAAATAATAAAATGATGCCACATTTATAATAAAATAAATATATAATATCTTACATACGATTATGCTATTGGAAATACGAACGAGTACACAAGTAGAATCAACTTCCCTTAACAATTGTAAACAGGATCAAATGATATATAATGTAATTTACAAAAAATCTATCAGAACAAAAATTTAGGGTGCTGTACAAAGATAAAAAAGTCAAATGCAATTGCCAATGGCGAATACATCATATTGAATATCGATGATATTTGTTCATTTTTAAATGTGCGTTGACATGGCTCATTTTAATTGGTCAAAAAGATTTTTTTAATTGACAAAATATTATCATATTTAAAAATTTGGACTAAATTATAAAATTAGAACGAAATAGGGGTGAATTTTGGGTTAAATAAATTTTTAGGGGCTAAAATTAATAAATACCACCATATTAAAATATCGAACTGAATTATAAAAATTAAAAAGAAATAAGAGTCAATTTCAGGGAAAATAAAGATTTTTAGGGACTAAAATAACAAAAAATAAAATCTGGCATACCTAATGAGCAATTCACCCCTTTTATTTAAGTCAACTTATTTTTTAATAAATTGACACGTGGCGCGTTCTGATTGGCACGTGAATTTTTTAACGGCTTCTAACGAAGGGTCCATATGAGGTCACGGTTTTTAGTTAAGGGGCAAAACGTCCCAAAAAATAGTTTACTGGCTAATTCGGTAAAAGTGCATAGTTTAGGGGGCAATTGTGTAACACCCCAAATCCTAGCCTAGAAGTATTGAAGTCAGTTGCATAAGTTGATAGCTTAATCGAACCTAGAATTTAAGCTAAATTGATTAGTCAAGGGTCTAATTGAAAGACTAATTGAAAATTGTGACCAATTTAGAATGACCAAATTGAATTAAATGAGAAAGATGAGTATTGCATGCTAAATTTCTCATTTCCCCTAATGCCCTTGATTAAGTTAATAATAAGTATTAACTAAGGGACATTTTGGACATTTCATAAATCCAACATGGATTAGATGTTGTCATCTTCTTCATTCTCCTTAGCTAGCCGAAAATTGAAGGGAAAATAGAGAGAAAGAGAGCTTGAGAAATTAGCCATTGAAGAAGGGAAATTAAGCTTGCATGTATAGGATTTTGTAAGAAAATTAAAGCTATAAGTAAAGTAAGTATGATTCTACTTTTGTTCAATCGAATAGGCAACTATATTTTGACTTGGGCTGTTTTGATGATTGTAGATGTGATTAACTATTGAATATGTTGTTAGATGATTGAATTGTTGTAGAATTATGCAAAATTGGAGAATGAACACTAGGTATTATACTGGAAATCATGTGTAAGGAATGGTGTAACAAAACTAGGTTGCTGGAAATTTGAAATTAGATGTTGATGTAAGAATTGAATTGTTAGAACTTGTAATTGAGCTATGGAATTAATGAATTGAACATGATCATGACTAGGTAATGTAATTAAGGTGTTAAAAAAGCTGAATTGTTAGTAACCAATGCTGGAAATGAACGATAAAAGTATGAACATAGTCTTATAACATAGAAACTGTTTTAGTAAGAACCTATTGTGTAAACATGCAAAATTAAGCTTTGTAACCAAGTCACTCTATTTTGGATGCCTTGAATAATGAATTAACATTGACTAAACATGTTTAGGATTTAGCATGAAATGAATTATAGGGCCAAAACATTGGATAAAATGAATTTAAGGAATTAAAATGTGAATAGGTGCAATCTGCCCAGAATTGCTCTGTTCTGGGCAGTAGCTTTGAAAATCCACCAAAATTTGTATAGATCAAATTCAGGGATGAAATTTTAGTGACATGATCATTAGTATGTCTACTTTCATTAGGTGAAAACAGAACTGAAAACTAGGTCCTATGCTGGAAACTGTAAATAGAAATAGCTGGACAGTGCAAACTGTCTAGACAATGTAAATGCCCTATCTTTGAACAATAAACTGTATTAATTGGATAAGAACTAAAATGCAAGCCTTATATGATCATATAATTTTTTTTTATCTTTCTAACGATATAAATTAATAGAAATTCCGACGTACGGATTAAAATGTATGACCATTTAAAGGGACAGTGTGCAAAGTGCTAGGCAGTAGTGTACTGGACAGTTTGGGACTGTTTTTGCACCTAGAAGTAAACTGTTTCCAAAACAGTTTTGGGACATTGTAACATGTCTAGTTATGTCCTAAAATGAGGTAATAACAATATAGAGATGAACTAGTAAGAAATGCTTAAAAGAAAGCATAAAATAGTAGCTAAATGTTAGGTACAAATGTGGCAACATAGCTACTATACATGTGTGACATTATGTGCTTGTTTTGATGAATTATATGTGTTATGCTTGCTAGACCAAGGGCAGCAAGTTGTGGAAGAGAAAGATAAGAGTGGACATCCCAAAGCAAGAGGCAAAGGGATTTGGATACAAGACAATTGATTAGCTAGGAGTATTGTGAGTGTAGCTATCCTTAGGGTTGGGACTTAGGTCCTAACCAACCTTGCTATCGTTAATTCAATGATATTGCCATGTAACATGACTAATATATATTTGACTAATTAAGGCAAGAATGATATGAATGTCAACTTGTTTGATGCCATGATCTATTTGTTTACTTGAGTGTTAAGCAAATGAAATGAAATGCTTGACATATTGCATTGCTTATGCCAAAGGTAAGAAATGGCATGATTGCTTGGAGTATAAGGCACGCACATTGCATACATATTCATGTGTTTGTGATTGATATACATGGATGGTTAAAATGAAATGAACAATGGTACCACTTTGTATTCATGCCATTCGAATGGCATGGATAGATTTGCCTTGGGAGTTAAGACTCCATAAGCCTAAGGGCTTGGCCTTTGAATGACATAATATTGTATTGGATAATGAACTATATAAAGCTTGAATGAAATGGATAATCAACAACCTTGGTAGCTAGTTTGGATAGATAGGAGGGCATGCCTTAGAATCTTGAGCTCATTTTGGCACTATGGTGCATATTGGCATGACGGTGCACTACGGTGCATTTTGGCACTTCGGTGCATTTTGTTGAGGATTTGATTATCTATTGAACTAAATACCAAGGGTGTTATAAGATGAACTAAAACTTGAAATGAACATTGTTGCCTTGGATGTGTGATGTGAACATTGCTTGTTTTGTAAGTTTCTTGAATGAACATCCTTGCCTTGGAAGATAAAGCATGAATGATTGTATAACTAGTTACTTCACATGAAAGTTATGCATGATTGATGCTTGTTGTGTAGAAATGCCTATTTGGTACTTGGTGTATATGGCTTGTCTTCTAAGCAAGATATCCGAATAGTATGTTATGGATATATGATGGTGTTACAATGTTGAAAGTGTGGTATGTGAAGCTTGCCTATGATTACACCATGTATTCGAATGATATATGTTATGTAAAGATGATCTTGATTCTTTGAAATATATGTAAACTTGGATATATGTGCTTTGAAATCGGCTAGACTTAGTGTTACCTCACTAAGTACATAACTTGTACTTACCACTCTACTCTTCATTCTTCCCATAACAGATTAAGGACACTTTCAAGAGGATATCTTGAACTCGAAGCAACGTTTTGAAGCAAGCTTGAAAGTATGATTTCATACTCTTTGTATACTCCTAGTTTGGTGGCACTAGATCTTGTAATAGGTAGCTTTGATCATGCATTTGGATGTGTGTTTAAGAGTAGTATGTGTAATGTTTTGATGAGCCTATCATGTAACCAACTTTGATGACTTAAACTATGTATATAACTTTGTTGATATGTATATAAATTAGTATAATGCTGCGCAAATTATGAAGTAATTCAATGATTTATGAAACCTTGTATGATTCGAATGCTTGACTAAAATGGTATGATCATGCATATGTTCTTATTGCCATTGGTATGATTCGGCAAAGCTTAGATTTGGAGCTACGGTATGTTCAAGCATGAGTTAACAATGTTACTAGTTAAGGATGCCATGAAATATTATGACTTGTTTGAAAAAGGAAACAAATGAAATGTACTAAGTGAACACCTAGCTATTCGAATAGGGTGTATGAACATGTAATAAGAATGTAAGTTGGATGCCTTGTATTGATCTTGTTAATTGGTTGAATAAGTAGTATCTTGAGATGCAAGTAAGCTAACTGAAATGTGCTAAGTGACTACCTTGTATCATTTGAATAGGGTATATGATCTTGTAATAAGAATGTATGTTGGTTCATGTCTAATAGAAACCTATTGGGAAGTATGCCATAATTGTCAATGTTGTTCGATTGGTGTATGTATATTGAAATGGAATGGTGAATTGTAATATGTTAGTGGTAACTTAGAATATAAGTATGAAATGAAACAAATTAGTACCTAAATTAGCATGTTAAGAGTGTTTGTTTTGATTAATATGGATTACTTGCATGACTTGTATGGTTGTGTTTAGGTTACTTGCGTTGCAAGTCATCCATATCGAGGTTACTTGTTCGACAAGTAACCTATCTTTTGCTTTCTTCTCGCTTTGGTAACGCTTATGAACCGGGTTACGGCTAACTTAGGGATGGGGTGTTACAAAGTGAGCCTTTAAGCCTTATAAAAATGAATATTATAGTCCTTGTACTATGCTTTAAAGTTCAATTTAGTCCTTGCACTATACTAAAAGTTTATTTTAGTCCCTCTACTATAAAAGGGAACATATTAGTCCTTGTACGTTTGAAAAGTTAACATTTCCTTAACTATAAAAATGAACATTTTTGTCCTTGTGTGTTTGAAAAGGCAACATTTTGGTAAAAAACACTAAAGTTATTGATAGTTGGCATACTTTGATTTAAACACCCTTTAAGACTTATCAGTTTTAAAATTGAGCAAATTGATCAATCTTGATATACTTTAATAATAATAATAATAATTTTAAAGTAGATAATTTATTAATAAATGACAACGTTGTGTACATTTTTCCTTTTCATTGAAGTTAAATACATGAATTATTAAATTATTTTCTTTTTAATAAATGAATTAATATTGTACGTTACTAACTATAAAAATATATATTTTTCCTTTATATTGATATTAAATAAAGTTTATTAAATAAATTGAACAATTTATGAATATATTAATACTTATTAACAATAAAGTGTATATTTTGAAAGTTAATAAATAATATTGATCTACGATGGTGTTGACCTTTTTCGTAGAGGTGGCAAATGGGTCGTTCGGGTCGAGTTCAAGTCGATCATTTCGGTTCGAGTCAGGTTTGGTTTTGACTACATTCAATTTCGGTTCAGTTCGAGTTAGATCTGGTCTAGTTCGTTTTAATTCGGATTTATAGCGATTCGGGTTGTGTCACATCGGTTTGGTTGCTTTTTGGGTCGATTGATATCGGTTCGGATGAAATCGGTTTGGGTCCATTCAGTTCACTTGAAAATTGGTTCGGTTGAAAATTGGACTGAGTCCATATCAGTTCAACTAAATTTTTTTGTCAATTTCGGTTCGATTCGGTTTGTTTCGGGTTTTGGATCAAGTTCGAATCATCATATTCGGGTCGATATCGGGTCTCGGTTCCTGTAAATTTAGTTCGGGTCTCGATCTATGGTCAGTTTGCCACTTCTACTTTTTCTTTAGTACATGACACATATCCAACTATGATCGAATAATTTTTAAAATAAAATAAATCAAAATTTTATATAAATTTATAATATGTTGTTGATCAAAATATAATTTTATAATATATTTTCTTAATTTTGAAAAATTTAATGAAATGTTAAATATTCACAAGAATCATTCCTCGGAAGGAGGTTATCATCGAAAACTACATGTATAGACTCTTTTACTACTAAAATTCTCTTGTTAAATACTCGATAGACTTTAGAGTTTAAAGAATAACCAAGAAAAATTACTTCATCACTTTTAGCATCAAATTTGCCTAAATTGTCTTTTCCATTGTTTAAAACAAAACATTCATTTGCATCCAAAAGGATGAAAATAGCTAATGTTATGCTTTTTGCTTTTAAGAAGCTCATAAGGTGTTTTCTTTAAAATAGGCCTAATCATTATACGGTTGACAATATAACAAGCGATATTAGTGGCTTCCGCCCAAAAATACTTAGGCAAATTATTTTCACAAAGCATGGTTCTAGTCATTTCTTCTAAAGTTAGGTTTTTCCTCTCAGCAACCCCATTTTGTTGAAGTGTGCGAAGAGCGGAAAAATTATGGCTAATCACATTTGAATTACAAAACTCCTCAAAACCTAAATTTTGAAATTCGGTTCCATGATCACTCTTAATGTGAAAAATAGAGTGACCAACATCATTTTGAGTTGCTTTTGAAAATGTGATGAATTTTTCTAAAGCCCCATCCTTGGTACTTAAAAATAGAACCTAAGTAAATCTAGAGTAGTCATTGACTAAAAAAATGCATATGATGTTCCACCCAAACTCATTGTTCTAATAGGGCCAAAAAGATCCATGTGGATCAATTGTAAAACTCTACTTGTGGAAACATCATTAATAGGATTAAAAAAACTCTTTTGTGTTTGTCTTTAGCACAAGCATTACAAATTTTGTCATATGAAAACTTTAATTTTGTCAAACCTCTTACAAGATCATTTGAAATCAATTTTTCTAAAACACTCATGCTTGCATGCCCTATTTTTCTATGCCATAATCATGAATCATGTTCATCTTTAGCAACAAAACATGCATTTGAAATATGAATGTCATCTAAATGCACCATGTATATGTTTTCTATGCGATGACCAATAAGCACAATTTTGTTAGTTTCAATGTTAATAATTTTGCAACCATTTAAATCAAAAAAGCACATTGAAACCTTTATCACTAAGTTGACTTATGCTCAAAAGATTATGCTTAAGACCGTTGACATATAAGACATTATCAATAAGGATAGAATAGTGATTACCAATGGAACCAATTCCTTCAATGTGGCCTTTGGAGTTGTCACCAAATGTCACTACTTCTCCATTCTTTGGTTTTAGCTCCAAGAATCGACTCTTGTCACCGATCATGTATCTCGAGCATCCATTATCAAGGTACCACTAATT